>JAJGOT010000356.1:0-710000 GCA_022457155.1 Cladopsammia gracilis
AAACTCCGTGATGCGTCAAGACTTCGTGGACAAGGTGTAGTTTGTATTTGTTTCCGTAGACCACGTTCAGCTCGTTTTCCTTGTCAACACCAGATGTTTTCTTGTCACCAGAGCCTTGTCGGATCCGGCACAAATCTTCAGTCTGTATCCCTTCAAGGAACATATTTTCCCGTTGGGCCTGTGTCAAGAAAAGGTCTTCATAAAGCTTGTAGATGTCAAATGCATTGGTGTCTTGCAGCTACTCTCCAGCAAACTTAACTACATACCTTGATACAAGCGCCCGAGAGACGTTGTTTACCAGGTAGTTGTTTACCTCCCTGCTGACAGCGAGTCTGAAGACCAGCGCCTACGAGCCAGGGACGAGCACGACCCCTTCGTCTAGTTTGCGGACAGACACGTATATGGTTTCTCCCGGCATCGCCTTGTTTGAGTTAAAGGTGACGCAGTGCAAGGTCCTGTCGGCTTGAAGGCGTTCGGCATTTTCTCTCTATAATACGGCCTTAGTTGCTCACTCACAGACGTCGTGTATATGTTGTGGTTCATTTTTATCCCTCGTTCAAATTTTATTTTCCTTTGTTTAAAACTCATTATCATACATTACCATAGCCAAAACAAAGGAAAATAAAATTTGAACCAAGGATAAAATTGAACCACAACATATATTCTACCGTTTCCTAAATTTCAGAAATCAAACTAATATACACAAAGATGGATGAGGGTGAAGACAATCCTCTTATCTCGCACACAAACGATGACGATGACGATGATGATGCTAACACAACACAGCCGTTTCAGCCTGGATCTGCGTCTACACCAGGACCTTCAGGTGAAAGTCATCCAATGACTACAATGAACAGGCCACCAGAACGTGGGATTAGAAGGGTGGCTTGTTGGGCGGTTTGTTTAGGTGGTCCACCGGCCATGTGTGTGATGCCTACTTTTTATCTCGTTAATGCGCTTGCGCATTAAGCGAGATTTCGAAGTCGAGTACTAAAAAGGGACAAAAGTTGTTAACAAAATTTTGTGGACTTTTGTCCGGGGGGGTTTCTTGTGCCTTCTTTATAGAAGCTATATTAGGGCATTGAGGATATGGTTGGTTAAAGCGGTTAGGATTTCAAGAAGGGCGTCACATACTGCCACTAAAATGTCTGGGGAGCACCCCCGGACCTATTGTTAATTTCCCTAGGGTATTGGGATGTCAGAACTTGTGATGAACTTGTCATATCTCACATTACGTTACCGCAAAGGTATTAGTCCTTCTTAAATTTCGATATCTCACGTTACCTATCAGTTTCAATCATTTGTCGTAAAGCCATTATAGCTACTTTAAAAGGGTAAAAATAGGTTAAATGCGTTTTCTTGGGAAACGTAGTTTGAGAATTTCACGGTGTATTTTACTAATGGAGAGGTTATAAGAAAGTTAAATGGGACAGGAAAGTTTGTGTGTTAATATGAGCGGTATGGCAGAGCAAAATAGCATGAACTTTGCGGTTTTTTTTCTATTGCGTTGTGGTTACACACACCTTGGGTTTGGGGCCTTCCCAAGGGTTAATGGCTTGGGTTCGGTTTATCTCAGGTTTCATCTTACCCTTGGGGATGCGGTTATTTGAACTTTGCGTTTGTATGCAATAGTATGGGAAAGACGTCATAGTTTTATTGGTTTAGCTACCGTGCACAAGGAAATTTTTCGGATTGTCCGACTGAATTTGTTTTGCGGGAGGAAATTTTTGCGCGTCGGGACAGCTAAAATTTCTGCTGGGAGGAAATGTTTGCGGATTTCTGGTCAAGTATAAATAAAATCCAAGGCATCGGTATTAAACAATTTTACTTCCTGACCGGAGGTTTGTATAGTTCTCCTAGTTATATGGTTGCTGTTCTGGAATCAATATGAACATAAACAACGAGAAAACTAGTGAGTGAATTATTGTACGTTGTTGTAAAAATGTATCAGTATTATGATAACAGTCTCTGGTTCTTTTGAGGACGTGTGTGGAGTTGAATCGGGAATACAGATGACTGTTGTGCCGGTCGCCTCGGAGTTATGATAGCAATATATTCACTGTTGAAAAGTTCTTCTTAAGCCGATATACATCATTAAAACAAGTAATTTTTTTCTGCGCGAGTATATTTCTGCGGTGGAAAATTTAATACAAAATAAAGTAATACTGCATAATAATGCAACAACGGACAACCTTGCCTGTATCTCGGATCAGAAAAAGGTTTTGAAAAATACTGCAGTCAGGAATCCCGCATGTTTGATTACTTTGGTACAAATTTTATAATTTGAGAAATTGGGGCGCTAAGTTTCATGATGTCACTTTCCGGGAAACTTGATAAAGAGTGTACAGCTATCATGCTGGAGATTCAAATATTTCAAACCGGATGAAATGATGCTATACTTCTGACCCCGAGGGGGGGGGGGTACTCCCTATAATGGGCTATACGGGGATGCTCCGCCTGAAAGGGGTACCTTTTTGAGGTAAGAGGTATATGAAAGGGTCGGGATTTCACGGGTTGAAGTATATGAAAGGGTAGGGATTTCACGAAGAATAGGAAAGGGAAGCGAAGCCACGCCGTTGAAGAATAAAAAAGGTAGGGTAAACTGCCATTTAAGTATTAAAAAAATGGCCTTTCAAAATATATCAAACAGACGCACGTAAAGGCTCTGAAAAGGGTACCATTTTCATTGAAAAGTATATGAAAGGGGTACCATTTTCAATGAAAGGTATATGAAAGGGGTACCTTTTCTGTCAAAATCGGTATATGAAAGGGTAAGGGTTTGGACCTCGGGGCGGAGCATCCATGTACAAAACTTTGTTGAGTACCCCCCCCCCCCCCCCCCGGGCTTCTGACAATGGAGATACTGCCTAGCTCCGAGAAACACATTACACTTACACGCGGAATAAACTCTGAGGAGCTATTAAAAAACAATTGAAAGATCCCACTATTCCAATATATGACTATCGCATAAGACTTGGATCTTAATAGAATATTTTACGAAATTTTGCTGCGGTCGTGACCCCGGGGGTCGTTAAGAAGACACTGTCAACACTATATTTTGAGGTTTAAAGCAGACCCATTTAATCTCTAATAGTTACTAAACACATGATACCGGAAATAGAAAACTCTCGACTTTCGAATAAAAAAAGACAGAACTACTATATATTCGCAAATAACCCATTCATGTATAACATTAACTTATGCAGCCATTTCTTTTTCAACTCTCCACAAAAGAAAAATCAATGTCCGCTTCACTTTCCAAAACATTTCACATCGATATCGATAACAACATACAACTGCGTGAAATATTTCCTTTTGACAAGCATTGACAACTAAGCGGAAAACAGATATTTCAGCCCACCCACATCTGACGTCTAAGTTATCAAAAGTTTCTTTGCTTTTGTTGATCCGATGGATTGTGAATTTCTGCGAACCTTGTTATCTTTGTGGAATGTCCGGTTTCCGGAAGATTATAAAGAACAGGAAAGAGCGAATCTCAAAACTGTCTTAAAAACGAAATTAACGTTGGAAAAATATATATTTGCTTAATTCTTTCTTTGAGGAATAGAGGAATTCTAAGGATATGCACTTTTTTGTCTTGACTTCCTGACTGAATTTAAGTCTTAAAATAGCAATGAATATGCGTGAACGGACTCTGATCGATCAATGACAGACATTGTAGCGACCATAGGTCATGGATCAGTTCTTTTCTTCTTTAAAATCTCCGTAAAATTCTTAGATGTTTATATCTTATATATAAAGATCTACAAACGCGGATAAGCGTAAACATTTATCCGATGCGTTGTGGCACACATCAAAGATTTAAATTAGATGATCCCACAGGCAGACCAATCGTGATATCCAGTGCACAGTAAAGAAATATACTAGGTAATAATACGATTTGTCACGGAATTGATAAGTGATAGAAAAATCGAAAATATTACACACTTAAGTCTTCTCACCTTTACTTTATTGTCTCTTGATGTATCCTGACCGGTTTAAATGCATTTTTACAACTTTTGTCACTCGCCCCACTATCCACTATAAAAGAAGGGAAGGCTGGAGACCTCTGAGCGAACCCTCGCCACGCGAAAGCCAGGTTAAATGTCTACCCGTGCGATTCGTGCTAGCTTCCAAATTCCCTTTCACGGGCTCTAAAAGGGCTCCGTTTTGGAGCGATTCTGGCCATCTTCGCTTCGCCATTGTCCGCGATCCAAACGGCTGTACCACGAAATTCGAATACTAAAGCTTAGCGGCCGACATTCACCCGAGGGGAGGGTCGTTACTTTTGCCCTCGCGCAAATTGACACCGTCGGGGGAGCCGGCGGTGCGTGTAATTCGAACGGAAACCACACGCGTGACCTGTCACTTATTTGTCTTTATTTGATAAAGTGCAAGTTTTCATCAAGATCAAAAGAAAAGTCTCTTTTTAAAATAAAAATGCTCGAAGGAAAATTATTAAGCTTGTTAAAACCAATTTGCGCCAAAAAATAAAAAATCAAAGGTCACGGATATGTATGTGTATACCGGGAGTCTAGGGTGTACTCTAAGGGCCTGTTTACATGGAGGAGGGTGCCCCTAAGGGGTAGGGCCAACTCTTGATGTCAAAATCTCTTGTGAGCGCATTTAGTCTACTATTTTCATATTTTAGTATTCTAATGTTTCAAATTCATAGTTTAGGGACATCTTTTTTCTGTCACGAGGTAGCATGTGCTCACTAAAGAGTTATGAAAACTTGAGTTGGCCCTACCCCCTAGGGGCACCCTCCTCCATGTAAACAGGCCCTAACTGCACGTCCGATCCAAGAGAGAGGAAGATAGGGGCCTTGGGAACGAGGTTGGTAGACGTTTCAATAACAAATTGATCATTAAAACAGACCGTTGGCCGTCGGGTGTTGATATGAACGATATGGTCAATAATGTTTAATTTTTATTGGTAAATTGCACAACCTTCTAAAGTCGCTGTCGTAATTTGTCGTATTTTTGAAGCGGAATCGAGCCGCTTCTCGCTGTTCAGAACGTCTCATGTCGGCAATTTTCGGGGCCACGTCGCTTGTCGTTTTTACCAAGGCTTCTTTAAGCCGAGATGTTTTGAAAACAGCTTCGGCTATAAAAGGAAACGAAATCTAATTACCAGCTCTATTCCTACAAGAGACACCATTCTGCCCGAAGGTACACAATTTTTTAGTTGACGGAAAAAGCGACAAGTAAAATATTTTTATTTGCCTTTTTTACAATAGTCTACCTTAGTGAAGTATTTAGATAAAACATTCCTTTTTTACTGAAGTCTTTTTACTGAACTTATTCATATGCACAAAGTTCTTGTTTTGTCTCATACATCCACATATACACTGCACATATAAATTGGCTGTTTAAAAACATTGCTAGTAAATCAATTTTAATCCCAAATGAAAATCGTTCCAATATGTTTTAGTTTTGTTTAAATATCAATAAATAAAGATAGTAAATATTTTTTAACCTTCGTACATCTTTCCCAAATTTCGATCGATAAGAAAATCGCCATTGTAATGCCATACAAGTCATTGCTACTAAAATACTGTGACTGATACAAAACATAGAAAAATTAACTAAGTAAGATAGATTGAATCTAAGTAGTTTTGCCACCCCCATCCCTCCTCATAATTTTCTCCCGTAGCAACCAAATTGGCCTCGGCTCATTCGCTAAATATAATCAAGTTGAAGTTTCCCCTCAACTGTAAAATGAAGACTATTTTGAATAAATACGGTAAATTAACATGAAAATTATTTACATTCATACTCGTGATTATTTTGTTGCTCATGACTTTTATTGATTTGGTGGCTCCTAAAAGAGCCCTTAAGTCCTCTATGACTGCAATGCCTAACTCTACGATTAGACCTACAGGTATTTTCAATCTTTCAACTTCAATAAACCATTTAGCAGCTTTACACATATTACCTATCACGTCTTTACTACATTTACCTATCAAAGGCACCCAACTTTTCCAATTCTTGTTGTTGTTGTTGTTGTTGTTGTTGTTTTTTATTAACCTTACATTCTCTCGCATTAACGAGATGGCTTTAAGAGCCCTTTGATTTGTGCCCAGATTTATGTCGTTGTTCACACCCAGTTTCATTCTTTGAGTTGCCTGCTGCAGCTTATTGTTGTAGCCAACAGTGCTTTCTGTGTTGATAACCATACGCGACGGCATTAGCCAGGCCCCGGGAGCTGCTGCAAAGTCCAAGCGCACCTTTGCCTCGTCGAGGACAAGCTGATATCTTTGCACGCTCGTTGAAATGTCCAGCTGCCTGATAGTATCCTCCAGAAGTTTGAGGAACTCAATCTGCACTTCCTTAGCCTTTCCACCTTTTCCCAGAATGCTGTTGCGGACATTGACCTGTGCGCCTAGAACACAATAAACAAAGGCCTCGATCAATTGGTTTATACGCGACAATCCTACTTGTGTGAGGCCTTGTGCGAAATCTGGCACAAAATACTCAAACTGTCTGAACGCACCCTGATCATTGCGAACGAAAGTTATGCCATTGGCGAGACCTTCCTTCCCTTCACCCTCATCAGTGAATCTTGCTAGGTCAGGATCGCCTGGGTAGTCGTAATCGGTAGAAATAGCCCAGAAGCTCCAATATACACATTACCCAGACCGCTGTTTTTGCCGTATGTAAAGCGAAAGTCTGTGCTGGGATCAATGCCGAATTCCGCACAGATCCTTTTGTACGATGGGATATCATAGGGGTTGTCTTTCTGATTAAATGCGGGATCGTTTGTTAAAGCGCCCATACTCTGGATTCCGCCCATCTCGTATAATATACGCCTGACTGTGAAGTAGACAAGACCGCAGCTGTGGACTGAGATCTAAGGCAGAGGAGAATAGTATCTCACGAGAGATTCCACAGCGTGCTGTTGCGCACCACAGAGCGAATTTTAGCTGCTGTGACCAGAAGCTCATGTGGGGCCACCAAGCCACTTTCTTCCGTATTTCGCGGTTGTGAATTGAATCTGTGTGTCTTTGAAAATTTGTCTGAACTTGGTGGTGAAGAACTCTGTCGGTGTGACGTAAATCGTTTACTCTTTGTTCAAGACATCGCCAACGCTTCACTGTATCTTTTCAGAAAACGCAACCGCTGGGATTAGCCTTTGTGGTGGCCCTATTGTTTACTGATAACTGAAATGGAAAACCGTTGTCTTGATAAATCCCAAAGCATCTTTCATGGCTTGAGACCAATCTTTGCTATCTGTTTCTAAAACGTCCGCCCATGAACCTGTGCTCTCTGGGAAAAACATTTTACCAGTTGCTTGGATGTTTTCGTCCAAAATTAACTTGTACTTAATTTAAATCTGGACATATCAGCGTTTGGGAAACGCTTTTTGAAGTCTGAGATCGCTTTGCACAATTGGCTGTGGCAGCCTTTGAGATTTTTGCTGCTTCAGGCGATTTTATCCAATCCATATCAGATAAAAAGGCTTGCCTATCCTCACAGACGCGCGTGTTTTGATCCATGTCTATATTATGGGTGTCTAGAATTCTTACTATTGTCGCGCCCTCTAACGGACACACTGTCTACTTCGATCAACCGATCACAAAACCAAACTACATACGCCTGCTTTCGTGCTCGCTATACAATTCGTGGCACAATCTGAAACAAAGGGGAGAAGTGTCATTGTTTGACTCTGATAACAACGCATTTGTCATGGCCATTTCTCCAGGAAATTATACTGTTGACAGCATGGCACAAGAATTTGAAGGCTTATTCACAAACGATAAGGTCGATATGCAGTTCAAAACAAATACGCCTGTTGGTCAGATGGCCATCTTTAACTACCAAAACCGGAAAATAGTTCTCGATCGCGATTTGGCGCAGTTGCTTGGTATTAGCCGCCGCCTAATGTTATTTACATATGTCAAACGGCTAACATCGCCAAGCACCTACTTTATTCACTGTGACATGGTTGATAAAGAGCAAAACCTGCTCAACGGAAAACCATCAAGCGTCTTGGCCCGATTTGACATCAGAGGAAAGCCGTTTGAGAAAGTTCACTACCAATCGTCTCCACAGCATGTCTTGCGCGAAGCTTTAAAGAGCGAATACGTAAATAGCCTGTCCATCTCTGTTCGCGACGATAAAGGCGAGCTCTTCGATTTCGGTAAGTTTCCGCTTGAATTTGAGCTGCACATAGATTAGGAGAACCCTTTATAAGCGCATTTGATCATATGTTAATGTTAATTTGCGCTATAGAAATATTAGATATTATTAATATTATTAGACCATGGCTTCGTCAAACGTCATACCACCATCTGCTCCTGAATACAGCCACAGTGAAGCCCTCTACCCATCTTTGCCATCCGCTGATAGGTTTCTCCTCCAAAAAATCTCCGATGTTCAGAAAGAATTGGAGAACGAGGCTGATCACTACCGCCGAGTAGCAAAACAATATAAGAAGGCATTTACCATTTCCCACGGCTCTGCCATCGGCCTGGGCTCTCTAAGTGCTTTGCTTTCTTCGGCTGGAATAGTAACAGCAGTCTCTGGGATTGGTGCTTTCGCTGCCATACCTATCGGCAGTGTCGTTGCCTTGACTGGTATTTCATCTACTGGTTTGACAGCACTCAGCAAAAAGCTTCAAACCAAGCTAACGAAGCATGAACAGATACTTACGCTCGCCACTGCCAAACACAACACGGTTTGTGACTTGGTCTCAAAGGTCCTCAATGACAAACTCAGGTTGCTCGCATATCTAGCAAAAGAACGTCAAGTGTGCGGCGCATCGTGACATTCTATGTGGAGCAGGTTATTGTTTCTGAGAAATAGATGCCAGACCCTATCACTTTCCTGACGTGTTTTTGTGAACCGCACTACTCTCCCAAAAGCCGGGCTTCGTTTCATCATATCAACTGCTTGGCATGATTTGGGAAGGATTAGATCCAGTATTTTTGGCAGTAAGTACTTTATACTTAGCCTTTGTTTGGGTGGTGTTAGGTGCCGTTAAGAACGGCAGACGTCGGTGGCCCGTTCTACAATGTCTCATATCGATCTGGCATCCAAACAGCTTTTTGATTTTCTTTTCTAGTTGATATCTACAAGTCAGCGACCTTGTGTTTGGCTTGTAGATAAAACTAGTGATGGCTATGCCATCAACAGGCTTACAAACCTTACAAAGCCCGCATTTGGGGTAAACAAGTTCCGATAGGATATCGTCAAAATACATTGTCACTTTGCAGTCAGAGCAAGCGTCGAACTTGTAGTCTGCGAACTTGTTTGTTGCGCGAATTCTGGGAAAGTGCTCTTTGAACATGCAGTCAATGCATGACTCAGCCTTGCCTGTTAGCTTGTGATATGAGCAGATCTCGTGCCCCATACTCTTGAGCGTGCAGTGTATGCATGGCTGGATATCGCTTCCAGCAAACTCTATCCCGACACAGGAAGCGCACTTAGAAAGAGAGCTACCCATCTCTATTTATTGGAGTCTTTTTGTTCAATATGCACCTCTGAAATCTTCTTCGGGATATTTATCGATCTCTTTCGGAAAGAAGGCTGCCATAAGCTCACTGTCGTAACCAACTGCAATCTCAGTTGGTGTAGGCTTGTACTCAAAGTCTACTATTTTTTTTTTTTTTTTTTTTTTTTTTGCGCAGTTCAGATAGATTCTGATGGAAGTTTTCTACCTTTTCTTGAATGCTCTCCAATAAATTAGGGTTTTTTCTGACTTGAATTTCTTTCAGATCAAGAAGCTTCCATGCAAAGTATCCCGTGGGTCATACTTCATCTACGTTATCCGAATTTTCGTTCCTAAGTGCTTGTTGCATAAAATGCAGCCGACGTCGCTCATCCTGTAAATCACGCACCGAAAACCCCAGCTTAACATTGCCGTATGCGCACCAGATTTCCTTCTGAGAAATGTGACGCATGGTTTTCTCAAATTTCGTTTTGTCTACAGAAGAAAAGTCAGTGAGACGCTTTTGTTTTGGTCCGTTTGTTTTCCTAAAGAGGTAAAAAAAACCACGCCAAAGGTTTGTTTGTTTTTGTGGCGTGAATCCTTCCTCCATTAAACAGCGGATTGTGGGCTGTGCTTGGAGTGCATAATTGCTTTGGAGAGCACATTCTGAAATAAGCATCTACAAATAAGCCCTCCGGCTTACTTCATCTCCACTAAACGCAAGGCCCATTTGTAGTTGATCTTTGTAGTAAGGGGGAACATTGCTACAACAACAACAACAACAACGACGATTTATTTTTCAAATAATAAAACAAAATATAGTAGCAACCCGCAAATAACTAGAGTTACTCGTGGCGGGTTGCTACGCACTAAACAGTTACAGAAGCTCACTATAACATAGATGACTGATAACAATGTCTGATAACTATTCGCCTACTAAACGGACACTTGAACTTCAACAGCTTTATAGTGCTTTTATCCAGGAAATAACCATCTGGGCTGCATGTAACCCTTCCATAAAGTGGATGATCTCTTGCGAGATTAAGGGAAAGATCGTAGCCAAAAACTGAAACAGAGTGTTTCAGTTCAAAATACCGGCGCACAAGGGGCTCAAAAAGACTGCCCCAAGTACATGCAGCAGTATTGAATGAGTTCACTGGTTGCACTTTCTTCAAGAGAAGGCTTTTTGGGGTCTCAAACTGCGTTTTGCCCGTCAGAGCAGAGATTTCTGACCCACCGATGGTGTTTTACCTGGCTCTTATCCAGTCGGCACTCGTTTGCTTTAAGCCTGTCTGTCTCATCTGTAGAAAGGCCTTAAAGAGTTCCTAGTCATGGTTACTCAACTTCGGTGTGCATACCATCATGGATAATACAGAAGGAAACAAACCTTCAATTGGGCATTGACTGCCTGCTATAATTTGTATATGAAATTGTTACAGTAGTGTGATATTTTCATGATATGACAAGTAAAAAAAATGAGGAACGTTGTTTCGCAGTAACTAAGAGGAAAGGATTGTTAACCCTAATCTACAAGAAGCTTCAAGATAGCTTCTTTCCATATGCCGTTTATTTTTTCTCTATCTCTGGTGTGTTAATAAACCAGATTCTTTTACTGTATTGACTCGATATTGACCGGCAATGTCTTCAAGCGACAATCCTGACATCACAGCCGCGATTAAATTATCAAGCTGCTGCTTTGTCAAAACAAGCTCTTTATCGTTTAAAGGATCGAATGCTTTAAGAGCACGTTGTGATAATCTTTTTCGTTCGGACTGTGTAGAAGATGCACGCTGATCTTCTGAAGCACTCATAGCGTATACAGCTGTTTCGAGAAAGGTTGTCGGAAAAAAGCGTAAAAGTGCACGCGACAATCCAGAAAGGTATTGTGGGTAGTCATCCACGCTATATCCTAAAAACCCATTTATCCCAATGGCCCGCCATCTAAGATCCTCCCTGTACGGACGGGGCATCGCGGGTTTCATGTATTTATTTGACTTATTAAAATTCATTGATCATATCCCATATTATTTTTCGGGATTGTCGCGTGCACTTTTGCGCTTTTTTCCGACAACCTTTCTCGAAACAGCTGTATACGCCCGGTATATACTACGCGCGTAGAATATTTAATAGAGAGAATACATTCCACCTCGGTTACTAGTCAGTTAAAAGAAGATTAACTAGTTGTTGAGAGGTCATTTGTTCCGCTATTTTTATTTCGTTAGCTGTCATTTCGTAAGGCATTAAACGATCTCTGATGTGGTCAAGGCTTTGTGGTGTTTGTTGACTACAAGGGAAATGATATGGTCGATACCTGTCATACCTAGATCGTTTTCCTAATTTCGTAACACTTTGTGAAGCAACGCCTTTTCTTCCACGCCCCAACACGATATATGCTAGACATGTAGAGTGTTCAATAGGTAATAACCCCGCTCAGTGTGGTGGGTGATCCGGCCGCACCCTATATAATAGGTATTTTTAACTTTGTGAAATTCCACGATCAGCACGGTTAGTGATCCTGCCTAGACTCTTTAGTGTGTAGTATAGGGACAGGGTGCATCCTGCCCCAGCAGCAAAATTACCCCACGGAGCCTTCCTGGAACACTTGCTATCCCTCCCCCCAAGCGAACGAGGGTACCGAGTGAGCTTGGGAGGAGGGATGGCAAGTGTTCCAGGAAGGCTCCGTGGGGTAATTTCGCTGGTGGGGCAGGATCACCCTGTCCCTATACTACTGAGAATGTCCGTTTACAAATTTCCCTCGATAAGCAGTAAGCTTAAGCAATTTATTCATCTGGTTAGCAGTAGTGATAACGAAGAGAAAGATTAGTGCCTTGAATATACCAATGCAGAATCAGAAGCCTGTGAAATGTTTTGTTACTATATCAAAACAGATTTGCTGCAAACCCCAAG
The DNA here is from genome assembly GCA_022457155.1 of Cladopsammia gracilis. Taxonomy (NCBI): domain Eukaryota; kingdom Metazoa; phylum Cnidaria; class Anthozoa; order Scleractinia; family Dendrophylliidae; genus Cladopsammia; species Cladopsammia gracilis. The sequence continues at coordinate 12,340 of JAJGOT010000356.1, forward strand.
ATTGTTAGAATGGCTGAGCCGAGTGTATACCTTATTTACATCATTCATCAATTCTCAAGGAGAAACAGAAATCAAAGAATCCACGAGGACCCTTTACAGAAGAAAACTTGAAGAAGAATTTAGAGACACGCTGGATTTTGAAGACCTTTCTGGCAACAAACGACGTGTGTTATTCCGCGAAGCCTTTCCAGACTGGATTTAGCCAAGCTATCTACAGAGAAGTGTGATACTACTAGCTCTTTATACAGTGCCTAAGAAAACCGCCCTTCACCTTAGGGAAGCTATCCAGGGCCAAGAAATTTTAAAATGCGTCATGGCCTCCCCAATCTACAGTGAACCTAACTATGCTGTGATCATTCCAGATGATCTCAAGAGTTCTTGTTTACTCTGCTCACCAGTAGCACTGGATTTGCTATCATACATTAAAATAAACTTTAGTTATTGCAGATTAAAAAAATCAATGATAGCACTGGTCCCTCTATGATAAATCATATGGTACCGTAAAAAACCTGTATAAAACTTTTAAATGCAGAGGACCACTCAACACTACGATAAATAGTGGTAACTTACTTTCCGGATCTCCTTTATAAAGGGATGCGAGTACTAGATGTCACCCAAGGTGTAGATAAACGTTTGAAATGCAAGGCTAGTACAACGGAAATTAATGGCAGGTTTAATGGCCAATATTTCGACTAGTAGAACTAGTCTTCTATAGGGCCAGCGTAGGAATGAAAATAACATACAACGGCTCGTAAATTTGAATTTAGATAACAAGTACATGATTGGCTAATATAAGATTACATGAAAAATATCTAACTAAGTTGTAACAAGATATAATGACGTATATAATGTAGGCACAAAATCTGATAATAAAATAAAGCATATCATCATATCATATCCTGCAACTCTAAAAACTTGATTTATATGATTGAATGCAAAAAATGTAACAAGCAATATATTGGGGAAACTATGCTTTATTTTATTATCAGATTTACTTAGCCATTGTTTTGTGCCTACATTATATACGTTATTATATCTTGTTACAACTTAGTTAGATATTTTTCATGTAATCTTATATTAGCCAATCATGTACTTGTTATCTAAATTCAAATTTAAGAGCCGTTGTATATTATTTTCACTCCTACGCTGGCCCTGTAGAAGACTAGTTCTACTAGTCGAAATATTGGCCATTAAACCTGCCATTAATTTCCGTTGTACTAGCCTTGCATTTCAAACGTAAAAAACCTATTTTAGGTGTCTTGGCCCATGGACTATTCAGTCACTTATTTTACTTTAGCTAAACTATCTATAAAATGGACAATCCTTAAAGGAAGGGAGAGGAGGAGAGTTTCCTGTGAGAGGCAGGGTGGCCAAGCGAGGGTGGGGGCCGGGGGAGGCCTGGTCGTGCGCGTTCCCATATCCTAGCATCAGGACCGCGCGGTCAGCACAGACCGGTCGACGAACACAGTGCTTGGATTATTACACTGTATCTTACAGAATTGTTTCTTTTTTAGAACATAGTCATGGATATTAATTTTACGGGGAAGCGTGCATTAGTCACTGGTGCAGGAAAAGGTAGGGTATTACATCTTACAGAGGTGTTTTGTAAAACAAAAACTCTGTTCGTCGCGCGTGCCGCCATCTTGAATCGCTTCACAGTCACGTCATGTTTGGTGTAAAAAATTTTGATAGTTACTTGATACTCTTTAACGTGATTGTGATCCCGACTAGCTGTATGACAATTTAGAATTTAGGATCAATGATAGCACTGGTCCGTCTTGGGTTTGTTTATTTACAGGGATAGGTCGCAGTACTGCTAAGATGTTGGTAAAATGTGGGGCTGAGGTCATAGCTTTATCACGGACACAAGCAGACTTGGACAGCTTGAAAAAGGAGGTGCTGTAAGCTTAAAAAACTGAAAGTTCTCAGAAGTTGTACGAGACTTAATCAAAAAATAAACACAAGGAGAACATGCAATCGCTATCAGTGTGTAATTTCTTGTATTGCGTGACCTAAGGACGTTCTATGTTTTTATCCCTACCCCCACCCCCGCCCCCGCCCCCGCCCCCGCCCCCGCCCCCCACCCATCGGATTTGAGGATCGGATTCCTGCCATCGTTAGTGGGGCAAACAAAAAAGATGGAACGTACCACATGTCAGGAAGGTCATTGGAAGTTCTGAGATGTAAAGGGATCTAAAAACCAAATTTTTTGAAGGAATTTCCACAGGGGAGGGTGGAGGTGGGTATGGATATTTTCTGGAACAAAACATTAAATGTAACAAAGATACCAGCCCGCTGGAGTCTCAACATTTTTGCATAATAATGTTTTGGTTTATCAAAGGAGCCTGCAATCCAGACTGTTTGTATAGACTTGTGTGATATTGAAGCTGCATTGAAGACTATAGAGAATCTTGGTCACATACATCTTCTTGTGAACAATGCAGGAATTGCAATACTTGGTCCATTCAAAGAAGCCAAGCTGGAGGATTTTGACAAGTAAGTAATGTCTTTAAGATTAAAGAGGGTCACAATAATTATTGTTTGAGAAAGCTGAGATGGCCAGAATTAGATTACTGTGCAACAGTAAAGGTAAAGTCGGCCAGAGGTGGCCCACTTGGTCAGAGCTTTAAAACTGAGATGCCCAGAATTAGATTACTGTACAACAGTAAAGGTAAAGTCAGCCAGAGGTGGCCCACTTGGTCAGAGCTTTAAAGCTGAGATGCCCAGAATTAGATTACTGTACAACAGTAAAGGTAAAGTCGGCCAGAGGTGGCCCACTTGGTCAGAGCTTTACCCAGCTTCTGTAGCATGTAGCAACTCCTGGATGGGATTCTAGTCCATCACAGCGTTCGTTACCCCGGCATTTTGTCACTGGTACCTATTTATACACCTGGGTGGAGAGAGACAATATGGAGTAAAGGTACTGTCTAAAGAAACAACATGACGGGCAAGACCAGGCCTCAAACCACTGCACCTCCACAACAGTATCCAAGGGAAATAAAAACGTCTAATGGTTATGTTTCACTGTGTTTCTTATAGGATATTTTCAGTGAATGTCAAGGCACCTATGTTCATTGCTCAGGTATGACTAACAATGTTAAAATTTTACCAACATCGACACATCTGTAAAGCTTTTTGTTGACTGAATTCACTGAATTAATTTTTTTCTTTTAGAAATTAGTTCTGTTTTAATCTTTACAATTAACAAGTTTCTCGGTTTAGGTTGTTGCTAAGAAGATGATCTCTGGAGGCTTTGGAGGAGCAATAGTTAATGTCTCCAGTCAGGCCTCAAAAAAGGCTTTGAAAGACCACACTTTGTATTGTAAGTAACCAGCTATCAGTTTTAATTTGGATTCTTTATTTACAAGTTACAGTATTTTCCCAAATTAGCTCTCATGATTCATACTGTCCCACACCTTCCTCCCCTGGCCACCCCTCTTGAAAACCAAATTTGAAACAAACATCCTAGGCTCCCTTTTAAAGAAATATGTAAGTTTCTGTATGTGTGATGAAGCTATATATTATAAGGTTCTTCACCTGTTAAAGACATATACAGTTAAAAGTACAGTGGAACCTCTACTTTGGGACACCTCTATTAAGGGGACACTTCTCCTGGTCTGGGACAGCAAAACACTTGTATCATCGTTGTACTTAAATCACCTGTATCAAAGAGACACCTCTCTTAAGGAGACACTTCTCCTGGTCTGGGACAGCAAAACACTCATATCATCGTTGTACTTAAATCACCCCTATCAAAGAGACACCTCTCTTAAGGAGACACTTCTCCTGGTCCAGGATGGCAAAACACTCATATCATCATTGTACTTAAATCACCTGTATCAAAGAGACACCTCTCTTAAGGGGACACTTCTCCTGGTCTGGGACAGCAAAACACTCATATCATCGTTGTACTTAAATCACCTGTATCAAAGAGACACCTCTATTAAGGGGACACTTCTCCTGGTCCAGGATGGCAAAACACTCATATCATTGTTATACTTAAATCACCTCTATCAAAGAGACACCTCCATTAAGGAGACACTTCTCCTGGTCCAGGATGGCAAAACACTCATATCATTGTTATACTTAAATCACCTCTATCAAAGAGACACCTCCATTAAGGAGACACTTCTCCTGGTCCAGGATTGCAAAACACTCATATCATCATTGTACTTAAATCAACCCACGTTACCAAGACGACACGAGAGTTTGGGCAAAATAAGTTTATTGAACCAAGCGGAGAGAGCTGACCGATAGCTTGACAATAAACCAAGACGCAACTGGATCGAATTAAAGGAAACTAATTTACAATATGATTATAAACTATACTAAAATACTGAGATTTAAGGGGGGGAGAGGTGGGCAAGAGATTACGCGTCGCCTCCGGATCTAACGAAAGATGACTGGTGAGACTGTGCGTTCGTTTATGTAAGACATTCGACACCTCTGTAACTAGTTAATTAACGACCATTAATAAATGATTACTCAATCAACCCACGTTACCAAGACGACACGAGAGTTTGGGCAAAATAAATTTATTGAACCAAGCGGAGAGAGCTGACCGATAGCTTGACAATAAACCAAGATGCCAAAGTGCCCAAATTAGAGTGAGAATTTTGGTAGTGGGTTGAAAGAATACCTAAAACTTAGACGGGAAACAAAGACTGGAGCTGTAGAGCCATCGCCTTGGCTGCCTGCTGTTTTTGTGTCTGAGATAATTCTAAATAAACAAGATAAGCGTCGCTCTTCCAGTCTCCCTGCAGTTTGATTATCTCGGATGGAATATGGCAATTAAATGCGAAAGTCTCCCCACCCCTTCGAAAACTATGAGGGGAGTAAAGGGACGGATCTAAATTGAGCTTAGACACAACCCGCGAAAGAAAAGCGCAAAATTGCTTGTAAGTAATTGGAACTAAACCCGACCCAGAGGAAACTGAAAAAAGGGGAGCAGACACGGGACCCGGGTTGAGCGCGATATGGCGTCGCAAAGCCGAAATCGGACAAAGGCGCGACCCAGGAATCACGGGAATGGGCAAAATAAGAGAGCGTTGCTGACACTGAATGGTCTTTGTGGCTGAAACATGGATATTTGCTCCCGAAGACGTGAAAACCAAATGTGCCCACGTGATAACCTTAGGGGAGATGTGCCTCGGATTATCGAGTACTAGATTGGATTTATGCAAAAAAGTGAAGAAAGCCACTAAAAACAGAGCCCACATAGCCGCATGTAGCGGTAAAGAAAAATTGAACAATTGAAACGCGGCATGCAAAATTGAAGGTGTCATGGCCGACTTACGAGAAACGGCCCCACCCAGAAAACGCTTGGCACCTCGCAACAAAAGCTGAAAGCGGTAATCTGAACTCCAAGTGAGTTCAGACCCAGCAAGTTGATGAGCGTGTTTAAGACTACTAATATGGTTAAGCACGGTACCGTAAGCCCGTTTCTGAGCTACTAAATATGCGACATACAAGCTGATAGATTTTACACTAATAGGAAAGGACTGAAGAGCCCTGAGTTCACAAAAAGTCCGATAACTACGAATATGAGCTGCTATATTTTTCTGCGTCAATGTTGCGTGTGCACAGGAGATGAGACGTGAGACGAAAGACTGCAGTGTGATGATAGAAACATCTGATCGGAAATGCTGACCTGATCCCGGAGGGAGGTCTACAAGATAAAAACAAAACTAAATAAAAAAAATTGTCACGCAACATCGAAAGAAAAACAAGCAGAGTCAACATCTTGAAAATAGTAAACTTGATTAAAGTCACTACAAAAGCTATAAAAATTGGCGCGAGCTGAAGGATCGGAATGCCAACGACTAAGACAATCAGCCAACTGATTGTGTTTGCCAGGAACATGGAGCGCGCGTACTTCAAAGTCGAAGAGAGCAGAGGTGAACCATAACTGGCGTAGACAGCGGTGCATAAAAGGATCCTTTGACGCATTGGATGAGATGACCGTAACTGCAGCGGAGTTATCACATGCCACAATGAATTTTCGACCTTGTAACTGAGGAGCCCAGTGTTTTAGCGCGACCACGATCGTGAACAGTTCCAGAGCATTAATGTGAAGAGATTGAAGAGAAATGCAATCGGGAAAAACAAAACTGATACACTGTGTTTGGCAAGTGGCACCACCCCCGTGAAGACAAGCATCAGTGGAGAAATTCAGGCCCTCGAAATCCCACAGTGAAGGTTTGATAAGTGAAATGCGGTGGTAGCGTGGAAGAAATTCAAACCACCATTGAATGTCCAAGAGCATAGTGGCGGAAATGGGATACCGATGACTAGCAGCGTGATGTTTGCATTCACGAAGACATTGCAGAAGTCTAGCCATGAAGATTCTCCCAGGCTTGACACATACCGTGACAAAGGAGAGCTTTCCCAGAAGAGATTGAAGTTGTCTCTTAGTAAAAAATGAAGAATGCTTCCAGCTGATAAGCTCAGCTTGTAAATCCTCCAGATGTGAGGCTGGTACCTCTAGAGTGAAGGCTTCAGTGTCAACTGAAATGCCAAGACAAATCATTGAAGTGGAAGGTGGCGTGTCCTTTTCCGGAGAAGAATCCAAGCCAAGTTGCTGAAATAATTGGCCGAGCTGTGAAAAAGCCTGAGTAGCGAGATACGGATATTCAGCTCTGTAAAAGTCATCCAAATAGACATCCGCCGTAAATCCCTGCCCGTTAAAGATGTGAACGACTGCTTTTGTTGTGTATTGACAAATCATTGCCGACTATCGTGGGGCAGCCAGTATCGAAGTAGAACTGTCCTTGATAACAAAACCCGAGCAGACTATAGTCCTTTGGATCGACCGGGAACTGTCTATAAGCGGGACATAAGTCTTTCTTAAACACAAGACAATTACGGCCTTTAGCGAGAAGACATTCAACAAGCCGATCTATTCCAGGTAAACGCAACTTAAACTGTTCACCTAAATATGTATCGGGTGGGATGCCGTCATTTACTGAAGATCCTCGAGGAAAACTAAGATCCATAACCACTCTGCGAGTCGAAGAGCCGCGTTTAGGGACCGTTTGAAGCGGAGAACACACAAAGGCATCTGCAAACAGAGGGTTAGGGAAAGGACCAGCGATGGCATTGTAAGACAGCTCGGTGTCCAGATAGGTTTGTACGTGAGAGTGAAAATTTGAAGCTGACGGATGATTATGAGATGATGAGACGGGACGTGTAGCGGCAGTGTAGTTGATTGGCCAACCGTATGAAAGAAAATCAACCACAATGTTATCGTGATAATCCTCAAGCAAGGTTCTCCACTTTTCCAGCAAAAGCGAGGATAGAGCTAAAACCTTAGCGCCGAAAGCATTTGGTTGAGGATAACGCGAGGCGCGTAAATAACGTACCACAGCTGCGGTGTTGAAAGATGCGTGTCCGTGTCCATTCCGGGTCGAAAAGGTGAATGTGTTGGGACCTTGTAAAGCTGAATGTCACTGTGCCGGAATTGGTGTTCGGCATTTCGGACAGTGTAACATCGGATGATCGGCTTTGCAGACACGACAACGATGATGTTCGCTATAGGCTGCACTGTCCTGTTTGTCGCAATCGCAAGTACCAGTGTAATTTCACGCTCTACATGCCTTTATACCGGGCTTGCTTGCCTGCTGATTTGAAGGTGTGGTATTTCCAGAATGCCAGGAATGCGGTTGCGAAACTTGCGCGATCTCGTTTTGCAGGGAAGAGTGAAGATGCGAATGGCGAAAAAAGGTTGTGGCCTGATCGTTGATAGCTTTGGAATCTTGCCATTCCAAACGGCGCTGCTCCACTTGTTTTGCAACGAACTTATGAAAAGCCCGCACGCTGGACCATGAGTAACTAATGGATTTAATCATGAGTAATTCGAGGTGAACCAGGAACGCCTCCTTCAGCTGCGACTCGTACGTTTTTATCATGACTAAAAAGCCTGCTACAAACTCTGCAAGAGTTAACTTTTCATGCTCGCCTTGGACGCTGGGTACAAAGTCCTGAGACCAGTTGATGGATCTTTTAGTGCGTCGTTGTGAGGTTGGCTCTGTAACATCGTCGACGAAACCGTCACGCGTGTTTTCTTGGGGGCGTTCCTGAGGGCTCAGAGTAAGAACTTGCAACTCCAGTTCGAGCTTTTCTTCTGAAGCTGGACAAGTTGAATTTGCTGCTCAAAAGTGAGCGTGTTTCCTGAATCCACTGAAGAGATTGCCGGCGGCGAAGGGTCAGGAACCGTGGGTGATTTGGTTTTGGAGGACTTCTGCTTTCGCTGCTTTGTCTTTGTTATGTTGTCGGCGTCTTCCTCTAACTCTAGAGCCTCTGAGAACAACTAGTTTGAGGGAAAATCGTAGAGAAAATCCGGATTGTATGCTGGTTTGGGAGCGCGCTTTGGACGTGCACCAGCTGAGAGTGACATTACGAAAAGAGCTTGGAGTGACTAACGTGAATACAAGAGATTATGCGTCGCCTCCAGATCTAACGAAAGATGACTGGTGAGACTGTGCGCTCGTTTATGTAAGACATTCGACACCTCCGTAACTAGTTAATTAACGACCATTAATAAATGATTACTCAATCACCTCTATCAAAGAGACACCTCTATTAAGGGGACACTTCTCCTGGTCCTGATGGTGTCCCCTTAATGGAGGTCAACCTACCATACAATAGAACCACAAACTAGCTTATGATACAATGGTATTAATGATCACTCAGGTTCTACAAAAGCAGCTCTTGATATGCTAACAAAGTCATTGGCCTTAGAGCTGGGTCCTCATCAAGTAAGTGATATCATTCTTTGTAGCTAGTTTAGACAAGTCTTCGATGACCGAAATTATATTACCTAAAGGAATGATTAATGATTATCAAATACCATGTATATTTGAAGGAAATAAATACAACAACTACCACACTGATGGCTTTAATTTGTGCCATTTCCCTTGGTACAACTTGTTTCTCTTGAGGAGGATTTCCTTTTTTTATTGGGCACTAAAATCCATTGTTGTTTATTTGCTAATGCTTCAGAAAATTGCTCTGTTAAGTTACTTTCTAAATACAATTGCAGATTAGGGTAAATGCTGTGAACCCTACTGTTGTGTTGACAGACATGGGAAGGTTAGGATGGTCAGATCCTGTTAAGGCAAAGCCGATGCTTGATCGAATACCTCTTGGAAGGTTTGCAGGTAAACTGTGAATCAAAATGATTTGTAGCAAATGCATTTTTAACTTTTACCAACCAAATTAAGGTTACATTGTACCTTCAGATTGAAAATTTATCAAAATTTTTTTTTTAAAGTTTACAAAATGAACTTTCATCCAAAAAAAAATATTGAAAAATAGTGAAAATTAACAGAGAAATGACGGTATAACTTTTGTGGGCAGAGTTTGTTTTTGAAGCGATATGTTTTTTTAAGTGCTGTTTTCTCAAAGTTAATTTTTCGCTTGTTGGAGACACTTTAAAGAGCTACAACTCAAAGGGAATTTGTTCGATTTTCCTCAAATTTGGACAGAAGCTAGGCTAAGATGTAATCAACAAAAAGATCTCGGTGAATTTCTTATTTCTGAAAACTTTTTCGTCAAGAGCCATTTCTGTGCAATCATTCCAATTTTTTTCCCTTTTTCGAAAACATTCTGTAACTTTTCACTGCAATTGAATATGGGAAATCGCCGACACCCGAGAAAAAGGAAACGCGAGAACAAATCAAATTAGCAAAATACAATAATCGCTTTGAGTTATAGCGTTTTAAAGCTGATTCGGATGTTCTAATTTAGACGTCGTAAAAAAATTCGACAATATTATTCACTTTATTACCAAATGGTTTCCATATTTAGATAGCCAGCTCTATAAGCTTTAATTTGATACCTGGGTTTAGGTATATTAAGTGTAATCTTAAGACGCTAGAGCTGTTATACTGGAGACACCCCTGAAGGTACACTGTAACCTTAATGATTCTGATTTAAATTTGGGCTTCCTTCCCCCCCCCCCCCAAAAAAAAAAAGAATAATAATAAATAAATAAATAAATAAATAAGTAAATAAAAATAAATCAGAGTTGGTCATTAATTTCGATGTTATCCCTTAAAATATTTGAAAATGTGCATATGAAATAAATAATTTCATATGAACTATGAGAAAAAAAATTAAAGTGAAAGGGATCACCACAGTTACTCAGGAACTGAAGGAGTGGCAAATAGAACCTAGTCTGAAAAATAAATAATATCAGGCATGAGCAGGATTCGAGCCCCTGACCTTTGTGGCAGACTCTATTTGCGACTTCCTTAGTTGCCGCATAACTGCAAAGATCTCTTTCTCTTTTATTCCCCTAAAATATAATAATTTTTACTATTTGTCATTTAAACAGAGGTGGAAGAAGTTGTACATGCCATTGTTTACCTCTTGAGTGACAAAGCTAGCATGATAACTGGAACAATCTTACCTGTTGATGGAGGATTTCTTGCACAATAGTAAATTTTCAACCTTTCTCTTTGTGATCTTTCATGTAAATGGTACAAATTACTGATCAAATGGTATATTCTTCAAGCCAGATAAGTATACATGTATTGAGTCTATTGTACAGTTTACTGTGACCTTTGGTACATGTTCTTTCAGATACCCCCCCCCCCCCCCCCAGCAAAAACTGGGGGTGAGATCGATGCCCCCAGTTTTTGTGCTCGACAAACTAAGCTGGGAAAAAGGTACTGCTTGTAGTCTAGTCTAGGTGCAGGTTATCTGCTGGTATCACTTATTGCTAGATAAAGACATCTTTTAAAGTGTCTATGAAATGTAATTTATTTTTTGATATATGGAAAGTTTCACCTTTTTAGACCTTGGAATAAAAGGTTTGAAGTGTTAGAGATGATGCAAAACTCTTTTTTTATGGTCTCAAAGTAAGGTTGGTGGTGCTAAAAGTGGCTCCAATTTGTGCGCGGCCAAAACTAGTGTCATATTACACTGTGACGTAAATAGGTGTGCAAACTGCTGCGGGAGACATAGAGCTGACAAGAGATGTCGCTAGAGTTGGACAATTTTATGTGGCAAGCAGCCTCAAACATATGAGATATTAGAATTCTTAGATTGCAGAGGGTGTAACAAAGCTTTATTTTGCTCAAGAGGAAAATAGGCCAGCAAAATACACGAAATTTGTTCGCCGACATCAGAAAGGGTATGTCGAGGGATGCTGTTTTCAATTAAAGCCTTTATTGTTAAGGTTCATATTATTTAAAAAAAGACATTCTGGCTGGCGAGGCCATTTAATCAAGCATAATTTTCCAATCTGTCACATTCCCAGTCAGGTGTGGGTCGCTAGTGTTCAACCAAAAATGAACCACGCGGTTGATTTTCCATAATGTTTATTTCCATCTACGTGATCATTCAATTGGTGAAAACTACAGAATAAAGGTTACAAATTTGGTTAAATGACGTAAAAATATATACTTATGAACATGAGAAAATGCAACAATGACAATGAACCGATCAAAACTTACATCTGATGTGTGACTCCGAGGATGAAGCGAGCAGAGGGTTAGAAATTAAAAAATACTAGGTATCTGAAGTGATGATAATTGAGACTAAAAAAGGATTTTGAAGTGTACTTAAAAAGGGAAACTTAATATGCATTCCGCACATAGTAAAAAGGTAACACAAGGATAAAACAAAATATAGAATATAATGTCACGTTAACGTGATGACGTCACACAATCCATATCCTGTTTAGAAGTTCCTTCAAGCCTCAGCTTGACTGGAGAGCCATCAAAGTCAGTGAGACCTACAAAAATATACTGACTTGACCGGCACTGACTGGCGAGTAATATAAATGTTTATATGGTATTCTGAATTATAAAATTCAAAGTGGAGCGATGCAAGTGTTCACTAGCTGGCTTTTATTCTATGGAACATGTATCAAAACCATATAGATCTACAAATGCGTAAGACTATTTGTAACAAAATACATTGCTGAATCATTGCGTGTTCGATCAGATCAATTTTTATACAATTAAATATAAATCAGACATATAAATGTAAACACTAAAACACAATACTTTGAACTCACTTACAAGCTGCCAAGCGGTTAAAATTTCCAGAAACATTCAATCGCTGGCAAGACACTGAACTAAGAAGCTTAACTATTACGTACATACTTGAGTTCAAACATTTTGAATAAATAAATATGCTATCAAGGCGCCTTGCCGCTATAAATACACCATTCACATTCAATTCAGCGAGCCGCCTGAAAAACACCACCTCGGATATGCATAACATATCAGTATAATTTAGAAACTTTCAACTAGCAAGCCGCCAAGCAGCTAAGACATATATCCTTCGCATTGAAAAAAGAACTTTAAGTGGAAGGGCGAACTGCCAAACTGATAACATAAGCTCATAACCTCCACGCGTGATCAATAAACTTCAGAATCGCTAATATCTGTAATATATCTCCTCTATTTGCAATATTTGTTTCTGTATTTAAGTGGCGTGCCTGTGAAATAGCTTGATAGCTACCGGTAAGTGCTCGTCCACTATAAACAACATTTATTTGTATTTTTTTATTTGTTTGTACTACAAATATATCGCTAACGTTCAATAAATGCTAGTGTAACGTTTGGTTAGTTTAATCGTCTTCAAGTCGCATAACAAGAACGGCAATGATTTACAACGACTACAGTATGGCCAACTTTCTACTCCGATAATAACAACACATGTTCTCTCTCTAACCCCGAAGTACTGGGGCGAACCTAATCTAGAATATGTCTCCATAACATTACACTAGTCACTGAGCCACTATAAAGAAATAACAAAAAAGCCTCTGCAATCAATAAGCTTTCAACTCAACTGGTCATCCACTGAGATGCTGTGCTACTAAAATGTATACCTTTCACGTTCAATAATCTAAATCAAAGTCCATCTTCTTCATGTTCACTTTCTTTGCTCAAGCGGCACAGTCAGCTCACCTTGCTATGGCAAAACTATGGTAGACATGATCATTTCATTTGATCAAGAGTGATCCGAAACTGATCCTGACTGATCATGACTAGTTACCTCTGCATTCTCCATTGGTGCTGGACCCGTGGTAAGAGCCTCCGGTGACTCCATCGCGACATGTTCTACATCTTCACCTGAATCGTCTCCAGCGTACAGACTAGCAGGTTGACTTCCAGCCTCATCAATATCATCCAATGTTGGCTCAAGCTGAGCAGGCCTCACACGGTACGGTTTAATGTGATTGAAATGCACAATCAATCTTGTCCTCTGTCTCTCCCTTGCAGGAGCTGCTTATTCACAATGTATTCTGTAAGTGACATCCGATATGACCTTGATTATTCGCCAAGGTCCGGACCAGGGACAGTGGAACTTCCGGCACATCCACCTGGGGACAGCTTTCTCCTCCAGCCACACCAGGTCACCTACTTGATAAGATCTGGGACTTACCTTGCAACGTGCATCATACACATCCTTCTGGTGACGGAGAATTTTCTTCCACCCGTTCCCGTACTTCCTTAAGGATTTCATGCTGCTTCTTGACGAACGACGGGTGATCAGGAGGTCATTTCAATGGAGGTTAGTCGTTCATTGCGTCAATAGGCAACCTCAGTTCCCTGCCAAACATAAGCATACTTGGAGAGAACCCTGTTGTTTCATGTGATGATGCCCGCAATGCCAGAAGGACCTTAGGAAGGAACTGATCCCATTCTTTATGTTCATCAGCAATCTTAACAATGATGCTGGTAACTGTCTGGATGAGCCTTGCAGCCCCCCCCCCCCCCCCACCCCCCATCGCACTGAGGGTGGTAGGGTGTTGTTCTCTGTTTGACTGACTCAATTGAGCTGCATAACCCGCAGAATGTCCAAGACTTAAAATTACTACCCTGGTTACGAAGCACTTCACGAGGACAACCGAAACGACACACAAAGTTGTCCATAACAGCTTGTGCGATGGTCTCAGTTACTTGGTTAGGTAAAGCATATGCTTCAGGCCACTTTGTATACATGTCCACCACAACAGCAACAAACTTGTTTCCTCTGTTGGTTATATAGAAGTGAACTGGGACTGACCCGTTACCAACTAAGGATAGAGTACTGGGCACTGCAACTGGGAACCTTTCAAAGAATTTGTCCATGGGTTCTAGTACTCTCTGAATTCCATTCAGATTTGTCGCTTTAACCTGGCAATTGAGATCAACTCTCCTGTCTGGTTGTATAGTTCTGTGACAGTTTCCACTAAAGAGACCCTGTGCCCCTCCCAACTTGATTCATCTTGCAGCTTCACCTGGGCATTTCCAGTATGAAGAGTTCCGCTGCCAAAGTTGACAACACACCCATTGTCCCTTAAAAAGTCCACCCCGATTAGGGTACTCTGCTTGAGGTTGTCACAGATATAGAACAGCTGTTTAGCTCTTACACCCTCAAGAGTCACATCCAGTTCCACAGTTCCCAGGGTGTCTAGTTGTGAATCCTCAGCACCCACAACCTTGGATTCAACCTTCCCCAGCTATAGGGTCTCACCTACACCAATAAGCTTGAACACTTCATTACTCAAAAGACAAATCAGACTACCACTGCAGTCCAATACTGCACTCACAGGGGTCCCTTTGATCTCGCAATCAACTAACAACGCCTTAGGTTGGATGGAACTAATTTGTATCACAGGCACTTGGTTTCTGGGCGGGGAGTGACTCACATTTACGATCTGTCCCCCACCCTGCAGAAGTTTTCCTGCACCTTCACCATCACCGGCTTGTCTGAACTGGGGAGACCTGTAGTTTCCTTGAACACCGCTCGAAGGAATAGCATTAACCACTGCTTCAGCTGCTGTGTTTGCTATAGCTGATGCAATCATAGTTGAAAGCTCCGGGCCCAGCCGGGTAAGTGTGGTTTTTGCATTGGGTAAGCCTCTTCTCCACAGGTTGACACTTCATTCACGACCCTTTCTTTCATTCTAATTGCTCTAAGTTCCAAGGCTTCAAGCTCCAAGGCTTCAGACAGGGCTTTATCTAATGTCGAGGGTTTAGAATGGATCACGTCTTCTGCAAGTGACGCCCCGAGTGCATCAGTAAAATGATCTATACAAGCTTGCTCCAAGCTAGCTGGGCTCAAGGTCGTGTAAGCCTCCCCACATAGGTGTTTAATATCAATGCTTAAATCTAGCAAAGTTTCTCCCACCTTCCTTCATTGGGCCTTTAGTGTGGCTTTGGCAGCTTCTGGTAGCTGGTGCATACCAATTTTTTTGGCTTAGAGCCTCGACCATGCTGTCGTAAGAACTCTTGTCGCTCAATGAGAGCTGGGACATCACCACCCGTGCTCTGTCTTTCACGCTCACTATCAACTGGTTTGCTTTCTCCTCATCACTCCAGCTGTTCATCCTCGCACAAGCTTCAAACTGGTCTATAAATGCCTGGAAGTCTGTGTCATTACCACTACCTAAAAACTTTACAGGTTTCACCCTCGTCAGAGTCACCGACTGCCCCTTAAAAACATGCTGCTTGCCTTCCTTCTCCGATACCTTCTCCAAAGCTCTCTTCGCAGCTTCTTTAGTGTCGCCCCTTTCACTGACTAGCTCTGACTCCGTAATTTCCTTCCATTCGCCAATCTGGCAGAGGACTTGCTTGTGTTCTTTCTCCTGGGTTTGAAGGCTCTCCTGGCAAAGTCGCAATTCTTCGCGAGTTGATTTCAAGGTTACCTTCATCTGCTTCAACTGCGTGGTTAGCCATTCGATAACGTCTTCCAGAATTTCCAGGCCATTTTCATTGGCAGCATCCCACCGCTGCCACCAGTGTAACATTTGGTTAGTTTAATCGTCTTCAAGTCGCATAACAAGAACGGCAACGATTTACAACGACTACAATATTGCCGACTTTCTACTCCGATAACAACAACACATGTTCTCTCTCTCTAACCCCCGAAGTCCTGGGGCGAACCTAATCTAGAATAATTATGTCACCATAACAATGTTACACTAGTCACTGAGCCACTATAAAGAAATAACAAAAAAGCCTCTGCAATCAATAAGCTTTCAACTCAACTGGTCAACCACTGAGACGCTGTGCTACTAAAATGTATACCTTTCACGTTCAATAATCTAAATCAAAGTCCATCTTCTTCATGTTCACTTTCTTCGCTCAAGCGGCACAGTCAGTTCGCCTTGCTATGGCAAAACTATAGTGGACATGTCCATTTAATTTGATCGAGAGTGATCCGAAACTGATCCTCTTAACCTTCAGAGCACTGTAAAGAAACATATTTGGCGTTGTCTGACATTTGTACAGCCAAAAACGTTGGCAAAATGACCATCAAGCTAATGGATTCCAAGGGAATTATAGCATAAACAAACCAATGTGTCAACCTATCTACGTAATTTACGTCATCACTCACTCCCACTCTCCCCAGGCTCTCCAAAAATTGGAGCTTCTTCTCAACCGAAGTGACACATTTTTGAGTGGCTAAAAAACGATTTTCTTTCTTTTCCTTGGGAAATGATTATTATTTTCATTCTTTGGACATAATAAACTACTGAAAAACAAAGAAAAAAAATTACATTTCATAGGCACTTTAAGTACACCTATGTGTATGTAGTACATAGTCTGGGATCTTAAATTTACCAAAGAATGAAATATGTTAAAAAGACAAATTAAAGTTTTACAAACTACATTGTATAACTTCATTGAAAGGTTTTAATTTTGTTTCAAATTTATCAAATTTTATACAGAGTTGTCAGGGTCAACACCCTTTTTTGTTAAATAATAAATGGAAACAAAACATTCATTTATTTGTTGCATTGATTGCAATGATCACTCTTTGGCATCAGCAATTCCTCCTGATGTTACTGCAAATGTGGCTTCATTTTCTGGAAGGTCAGGACTGAAACAACAACAACAACAAAAAAGTGGGAAATCCTGTCAATAATTTATTCTATTATTATATTTTCGGCATAAAGAATTTGATTTGAATGCTGAGACTTAAGGATTTCACGAAAAGGCCTGAGATCGGTAAAAAGTTAGAACTGTGTTACACAGCACAAGGTTTTAGCTTGAAATGAGGGAATTTTGTTAGAAAAATACCAGTTAACACACCTGTCGTATATCTTGGCAATTCTTGTTTCTCCTCGACCTTTTCTCAAACTAATACGAGTTGTGGAGGCATGAGCCAGTATGTGTCCACCAATTGGTTTCTTGGGATCAGCTTGAAAGCTGAAAAAAAGGAGGAAGTTGATTTCATACATATTTATTTCTAAATCTTCAGAACTTCAACAGATAATGGATGACAGGGCGTGGTCTGAACACGTAGGCATACAGGAAAAATTTTGTCTGGGGGCTGAACTTAATTTGCCCGAATGAAACTTGTGACTTCATGTTTATTCATCATGATGATGATTCTAGCACTTGCTGACATTTTACTTTTCTACCACTGTGAACGATGTGAGAATGAGCTTCTACATCTCGCATTCTTCGCACTTCACACGGTACTGATAAGATATATTTTACGAGACTTCGACAAAGACATACTTTGAATGACCAGATACCAACCACACATACTGTCCTTAGCAAGATGGTCGCCAAATGTTATACTTAGTTTCAGTCCCTGCACAGTCTACAATATCATTCTCACCTTCGGTGGACTACAACGCAAATTTGTCGTTCTATGGCATACATGGAATACATGGAAAGAGGATTATCCTAGTGCTAGGATGATCCTAGAAGGTTCATTTGGTTTACATGCATAAATGCGGCATCCAGGATCAAAGTGGAAAATTCAGCAGGATGGCCCCAGTACCTTTGAGTTCGGCACGGTTACAAAGCAAGACAGTGGGCAACACTAACAAAAGCAAAGATAACCTTGGGGCTCCCAGAGCTGTTTACATGGAGCTCGGATGATCCTAGCGCTAGGATGATCTTAGCGCTAGGGCCAAATGCAATCCTTCGCATGTAAACTGAAAGTAGAAAACATGTTGCGCTCAGATGATCCTAGCACTAGGATCATCCCCTTTCCATGTAAATATGTCTCATGGAGCTATCACATCACTGACATGATCGAAAAGTTAAGTGAGTAATGTGAGCTATGAAATAAAAACAATTAATTTAAGACATCGAATCACAAAATAATTCAGTAATTTTTCTGTGTCTGTGGTGCCCGAATAGATGACCAGTTTTGCCCGAATAATACTATATTTTTTTACGACTGGGGGGCTGCAGCCCCCCTCCCCCCCAGCCCCTCCCACTTGTATGCCTGAACATTCCCCTTCCTATATGCTTTAGCTCATGCCCCTTACTTTGCAGCTCCCTTCTCTTTCGGCTTTTGCTAGTTTGAGAAGAAAAGCAACATTGCAAAATTTCTCTCTGTCTTCCACTTCCTTCCCAGTTGCTCCAAAGGGGAGATGGGTGGGGGTACATACTCCTCCATATAAGTTATTTAGGCACAGTGGAATCCCTTGATTTCTCAAGCTGCCAGATAACTAAAAGGTGTTTCCCCTGGATTTGCTTCCCTCAAACACTACTAATTTCATCCCTGATTTCTCGAACCCTCAATAAAGTAAAACTCCTGCTTTTGTGTGTTGGGGGGGGGGGGGGAGGGGGGGAGGACCCTGATAACTCAAACCTTTGAAAATATAGCGGAATTAGGATTCCACTGTATGTGTGGCCCAAATTAAAAGGGTATCGAGCCATTTTCATCTTAAAATGGGTATAGCGTATTATTGGACAATTTTGATTGCCTTCTGGTCTGAAAATGGGTATGCATTTTTACCATTTTGGCTTAAAAAATGGGGAAGCTGTAAATAAGAAAAGGTGGCACACTCCCACCAAAAAGTTTCAGGAGTACACCTGCTCCCCCCCCCCCCCCCCCCCCCTCCGATAAGAAAAAGTAGTAATTCATCATCTTCATCATCATCACTTTTATTTACACACGGGTAAACATCAGGCTAATACACAAATAAGGCTAAATACATATTCATATACTTCTAAATCCTAAAATATTACACTCTAATGAAAACTACTATTGTACTTAAATATTGTAGAGTTAAAAAATAAAATTAAAACTAAAGCCTGTTTTCCTTGAATGCCATGTTTACATGAGAAGTATTCAATTTTTTTATGTGGAAAGTTACCTCATTGTTGCTGTTTGTTTAACCATCCACACCAGTCAGGCATCAAACCAAATAATTGAAAAGAAATGTAATATTAGAATATTGTAAATTAGTAGCAGACCAGTACGAGGGAATAATGAGGTATATCTCAATTAAAATAATATTTTTTAGATACACACCTCCTGGATCAGCTGTCATCTGCAAGGAACAATGTTATTTTATATTAGGCATTGTAGATGATGATGATTCTGATTTCAATTTGCACTCTTGCTGCAATTTCTATGGCCCCCTGTAACTGAATTTCCTGGATCCACCCCTGGCAAGGGTGGATGAACAGGAAATTACTGTCAAGGGATCCAGAATTGAGTTTGAGTTATGGGGGCTAAATTACTAGTTTAGATATTGAGCAAAGCAAATTCAATGAAAAGGCCTTTTGCCTGCCTTAGTTATAACTCAGTTTATAAATAACTTCTAAGTTATAACTCAGAGATTCCACTGTAACATAAATATTAATAGTGAAAATAAAAAAAAACAGAGCTTGTTGTTGGCTGTAAATATACCTGATTAGTGATGAAAATAGCCACATTGAATTCTATAAAACAATAAAAGAACAGCCAGTGAAAAGAGTTACAGTCAAAAGTATATGTTGAAAGTTAATCAAAATCATTGTTAGTATTCAGTAAGCCAACCTTATGTTTTTTGAATGAGCACTAAAAGAACATTGTTACAAACTTCCACTCATATTTTACTTACCCTTATTGTGATACAACCCATGTAATTTTTTTATGGATATAGGAGGATGAAAATACAGACAATAAAACAATAATTTATTATTATTACAACAGCAACATATAGTAATAATTACCACAATCACACCTTTCCTTATGGACACCTGACCTCTGTTGTGAACAGTTCACTTGGTTGGGTCCATTCCTTTGCTGTCCATTAGATGAAAGTTAGACTAAAATGGTATACAGGGCCAGTTTAAAATATTGTATTGTCTCACCCTCGGAAAGTTTTTGCAGTCGTGATAACATCTGTGCAAGTTTTTGTTGTCTGTCAGCTAGTTCTCCTCGCCCACAAAAATCCACTCTGAAGAGTGCCATTATTGAGTCAATTATCTGACAATAATAACAGACAAACCTTGGCTCAGTTGTCACTAGAGGATAATTTATATACAGCTATCTTTGTGGATTCAGATTTATACAGCTACATGTATTTTGTGAATTTAGCAATGATCCAGACTTGCTAATAGTTGGAGGGGTTCAGGGTAAAAATATTTCCAAGATGGAGAAAACAATTATTATATTGGGTAAAGGGAGGGGACCTCCACTAGATCTGCCATTACAAGAAAAAATACATAATTTATTTAAAGTCTAAGATCTGCACTGATTTGTCTGAGAGGCCGGTCACGGACTGCAAAGAGAGCATCTTGGGACTTTCGAAGTGTAGACATAGAGACTGCCGAAGGAGCTATTAATTAGTTCATTTATTTTTAATTATTATTTTTATGACTTCTTTTAACTAGAAAAATGAATACTTCTTAAATCACGTACACAAGAATGATATTTCATATATTTCGTATATAAATATGTATATATATTTCTCTTAATAAGTTTTTTTTTAACTAGGGTTTTTAATATTTTGTAAACATTGTAAATAAATGGTTGATGATTTAATTAAGGAGAAATAAAGGATTATTATTACTATAATGTTACGTAAAACTTTGTTAGTCATAATTTTGTACACATGTGTACCATCAGCTTGAATACTCCAGGTTCTTCATGGAACTTGGCCGCCACACTATCCATTAATTCATACTGATGTTCACCTGTGCAAGGTAACAGATAATTTAGTTAGAAATTATGGCAGCAGCTGTTACAGTTCTTTATGGTCAGTTGGTTTGAAATAACACATTGATAAATTAGCACTGTTCAACAATTTAAACATACTTGTGTATGCTCTACAGTAGAGCACATTATCCAACATTGCACTTTGGTCCAAGTTGAATCGGTCTGCAATGTCACGAAGGCGATCAGGTCGGCTGTTATGAGTAAAGGAACCTGCTGATTTAATATTTTACTAAATTACAGCAAAAGTAAATGAGCAATGGAACTCTGGCATACTTGATATTAAGTAACATAATTCTGTGCAATCATAAGCACTGATCTGCTTCTAGTGTTATTGAATGTATTAAATTTTTTCAAAGGTCAAGGATACAATGTATTCTGCAAAAAAGGTAAAAAGAATAAAAGCATTTATAACTGCATGTAAAATATTTATTGAGAGCTAATGAGAATCAATGAAATCAAGTCAAAATTTATTTGGCTTTTTCTAAAACTACTCAGGGTGAATCGTCATCTAAAAAAAAATAAAAGAAGTCTTGTGACCTTACAACTGCACCACCTGTGTCCCCCAACCCCACACCCTTTTCTGCACTCTGGAAACTCTTTAAAAAATATGATCTGACCTCAGCATAATTATTATTATTATTATTATTTCTTGCTTAATGACAAGACAAAGACATCATATTTTATCTCAATAACTTAACAGTTAGGTAACTGCTTGTTTGATCAAGAAAAACCCAAGGTTTTAGAATACACTGTGAAGAAGAAATTAAAAATATATAACACAGTGGCTAACACAAGAGCCTATAGTTTTGAATCATTCAGCACCATGCTAGTTTTCATTTTCCTGTTTTCTTTTTTCCCCTTAAAAGCAGATTTTGTTAAAATAATGAATCATCTCAACTGTCAGACAGCTCTTGATCTATGGAGTAATTTATCACTATTATGTAGCTGTGATATAGTGTAGGAAGTACCTCTGTATCAATAAAAATCACTTTTCCTCCTGTATATCCATTAGCTCCAGGTAGCTGTGCTGTAACTGTTAAATTGCATTTATTTAGTTTTCATTGTGTTACATTAAATTTTAAAATTGATAAAATGCTACCAAAACTTTCATTATTATTACTACTACTTCAGGCACACCCACACCAATTCAATGAGTTCTCTCCACTCCCCTTTGTCAGACATGATAACTGGGAGTTCCTGTCATGCCAGTCCAGTGTCCCTTTCTAATTGGTCTATGAAAGTTATTGCTGGGTGCCTAATAATTAAGTATGCATAAACTTAGAGGTGAAATAAGAAAGATATCCCAGTTTACAATGCGTCAAAACTCACCACAAAGTGTATGTGACAGCTGCGTTTTTCCAGTCCTGAATTCTTGAAAATGAATTAAAAATGAAAATCTTGATAAATTAAAATGCAATAAAGAGAAATTGGTGAAAATGAAGACAATTTCTGGTGGGTATTTATTTCCATACTCTTTTTGAATTGCGTGCCAAACTTTGTGGTGATATTGTTACAGTACTGGATAACCTGTAAGTCTACATACCTCCAAAAACTTCTGTTATTGACATGCTTTCTATTCCTCCTGTGAATGTGAATGAACTCTACCTTAAAACGTTTTTCATTTTCACAGCGACAGTCAAAAAATAGAAATGGATATAACAATATAAAAACAGTATGAAATAGCCACTAATTACCTCCAAGAAGTTTGCTGCGAATAAAATAGAGAAGCAATTGTTAGTATTGTTTTTATTTAAAGCTGTTCAATTAAAAGTCAATGTCTGAGTACAAAAAATATTCATACTCAAGCTCAGTACTTCCAGTAGAAACCCGGAAAACCATCTTTCTCATGTCACTGTACTCAAGAGCTGTAACGAAACCAGCATTCTACAAGGTGAAAAGTAAAACAGTCTTAATGCAGTATGCGTTAATATACAAATTGCAGGCAAACGATCTTTCAAAGCCACAATATACTTACAGCAAGCTTAGCAGCGGCTTCCTAAAAGAAATTAGTAATTGTTAGTTTATATTTAATAAAAGAAGACAAGGAAATATGATCTAATACAGGGGCGGATCTAGGGGGAGGGTGAAGGGGGGACGCACCCCCCCCCCCTGAGGTGACCTAGTCTGCGTTGTTCGCTTTTAAAATTTGTTTACGTCACCTTCAGTTACGTCATTCCTTAGAGGTGCACCCCCTCCTAAGAAAAATCCTGGATCCGCCCCTGTAATAAATACAGTGGAAACAAAATAGCAACAGTAGAGTTAAGGTGGGAAAGTTTTATTGTCATGGAAACAAAAACTTCACCTTAATTTTCTCCATTTTTGCTTCTGATATCCCCTTTATCTGGCACATCTTTCGCCTTGTCGTCATCTGTACTCCCTGTTAACGTTTCAGAGTTTATTTCAAACACCCTTTCATCATTCTAAAGTTATTTAACATCTTAAATAATTATTTTCATTTTACATTTTGTACTTTGAACATTCAAACCTACCTTGATTGTGCATATTCCGGCGCTCTTCAGCTTTTTTATATCAGCAACATTCTTATTATTTGCAAACAAAATAGGACAACTTTGTCAGTAAAATACTAGTTAGAGCCAATAGCAGTATGTTACACTATTTGTTATAGATTGTTCAAGCAATAACAAGGAAAGACCCATAAGTTATCTTCCATGGTATCAAATATAACTTATACAACTGTAGTTTTATACTCACAATTCCGTGGTTCTGTAAAAGGTCTATGTCTTGATAAAACGATTCCTAATTTTAATGAGATCAGATAATTTTGATGAGTATGATAAGCCAAAAGTGCATTAAAAATCTTTGCAATATTTACCATACACATAAAGTTAGATTCTAAATAGTGGAAGAACAGCCACTCTGTGGATTTGCACTTTAATTCCTATTTATTTATTTATTTTATTTTATTACTTACAAAGGAGAAGTTGCTACGAATATAAATTCTTAATGATCTTATAAGCAAATAATACAACCATGACCGTTTTCGAGACACGGTCATTGTCCTAGCATAGAGTCGAGTAATGTCACTTGTAAACGAGAAAATTCTAAGTGAGTTGGAAAAGAGAGTCGACAAGCTAGAGTTGAACACTATTAAAATCTTCTTTTATATAATCAGACATGTTTTGCTTTTGTATTATCAGTTTGTTTATCATTACGATGAAGACCTAATCCCTCTAACTATAAAACCGAAAAGTCCAAGTCGTAAGCTTACCTCTTCTTGATCGCTAAATTCTTCCTCGACCACTTGATCACCACCAGCAGCTTCCATCATGTTGCAAGCTTAATATTTGTCAAACCTGTCTGTAAAAAATGTAAAGCCGTTATTTTTTTTGCCGTACAATGAAGAACAATCATGGAAAAAGAGTTCACGGTTTACACAGAGGACGTTTCGCTCGTCCTGTTTGCCAACCATTTGCGCATTTGTTTCGCAAGTTAAGCTTAGTAATAAACGCTTGGAGGTTATATCGATGTTTTTCACACACATTCTATCATGATATTTTCCTACCGTTTAAAAGCAGCCTACACCAAATGAAGAAAAAATTTCAAGTAACAGAGGTGATATCGATTCCAGTTGTTTGAGCAGTATGCAGTGGTTGTTGTACCTACGTTTTCGCGGTGTCCGACGTACTGTTATTTTCCCGCGGAAAATCGGCCGCGGCTGCCTCGTGCAACAACTTTCCCGCCGAGTTTTCCCGCCATTTTCAACGCGTGCGCGACCTGCCTGCCGCCAATGCTCGTAAAAATCGCTTATTCTACTCGAAATTCTGCTCGGACACCTAAATTCTGCTCGAATTCTTCTTGGTAAAGCCGCAAATATCATGGGAACACCCCTTATACTAATTAGATATTCATTATGTATAGCTAAATTGTAACTCATCTTACTTTGTACAATGTCATTTATCACTCATATTAGGGCCTGTTTTCTCGGGTACCCGAGACATCCCTCCCCCGAGCTACCCTGGCCGAGCTAACTTTTCACTCATTTCTTTGAAAAATTCAACCAACCTTTTACATAGGAATCGAGAACTCGTCTCGGGGGGCGAGACAACTCGGTTGGGCGAGTTGTCTCGCCTCGGCAGGTAGGGTAACCCTGGCAGGCTGGACAACATTTTCTCATAAAATAAAACACTTTGGCTCGCCTACCCGGACACGAGCGTTTCAGGCGGGCAACTTAATGACGACGATCGTTGCTTTTCTCTGTCAGCGCCAAATGAAAAACATATGCGCACGCATTAGCTGGCAGGCGCGCGTTGTGGCGGGAAATTAAAAAAAAAATTAAAACCCTTCAAACGTTACCAGTTCGGCAAATTTGTATACAAATGGCTTTAAAAAAATGTAAAGTTTGTTGTTGTAAATCGTCATCACGTTGGTATAATATTGTTCAGGAAAATGTTCAAGACATTAAAAATTGTTTTAATGTGGAAATTGAGGAAATATCGTGGTGCGAAGTGTACTTGTGTGCCTCTTGTCGACGGAATTTCACAAGGTGGCGACAAAGTTGTATAAACGAGCATAAAGACAAATACTTTGTAAAGGCTAACTCACAAGGAAAGCCATTTGTCAACAAAACCACCGTCGCTCAACAGAACCGGAGACTTGCAAACATCACGGGAAGTTCCCCGGATTCGTCGCTGCTTTGTTTACCGGAAGCCTTAATGTTGGACATTTTTAAATGTCTTGGTATCGTAGATATTTTTAATCTGAGACTTAATGCCAGTATTTAAGGTGATTCCCTGGTTTTGCACTGCGCATCCCTACTGCGCATAAACATTGCGACATCAGATTGAAAAAAATGGCGGCTTTTGTGAGGAAAGCCGGCCTTTCCCACGATAGATAAGGACTCTGTGAGCGCTAGCGCAAAATCGAGCACGGCGACCCCCATTTTATACTGCATAAATTAAATCAGGACAGTGTTCCCAACGCAAATTTAAAAAGTGAGCAAAAATCTATGATCAGATTTTGCACAGTTTATAGAAATCCTACGAAGAAAGCCATTTTGGGTAGAGGACCGCACACCAAGCAACCGTCTACTGTTCGAGTGTTCAGTAAATTTGAAGCTTTTTGGACACGTTTTCTATGATACAGACGATTATACATATGTATAAAGTCAACTTATACGCGAAATATCAATGTGCAGTGG
The DNA here is from genome assembly GCA_022457155.1 of Cladopsammia gracilis. NCBI lineage: Eukaryota > Metazoa > Cnidaria > Anthozoa > Scleractinia > Dendrophylliidae > Cladopsammia > Cladopsammia gracilis. The sequence continues at coordinate 38,399 of JAJGOT010000356.1, forward strand.
AAATATTGAGCATATTAGCTTCACGCGGTTATTGCCTGAAAATGCCTTTAAACACTGTATTCGTCAGCAGTATACCACCAAAACGAGCACGGTGACCCCTCATTTTTGTTGCAATTTTGGAACCTTCATGACTTGTTCAATATTTGTGCCAAGTTTCATTACAAATCTATGACATTCTTTTTCCAGGGAATTACCTTAAACAAACTTTGCTCGTCAAACTATTTGTGGAAATTTCTGTTAAGACGTGACTTTTCCGATGCAAACCATCTTTTAGACGAAACATCGCTTTCAAAATCTTCGCTGGTCTACAGATTCCTGTACTCGGTGCCTCACTTTCGTCGAAAAGAGAGGAGCTCAGACATCGCACGCACTAAATGGGTGAACTTGAACATCAGTTTCGCGAACACGAAAGAAAACTCGTGGAGCAAAGCGTTGACCTCCGACAACGCCTCGACGGTCTGCAATCAAAGCTTATAACACTACAAGTTGATCGCGATCCTGCAACTCCAGTGAGCAAACTTCAAGAACAGGTAACCTGTAAACCAACGTTTCGCCAACGGACAGTTCGCAAACGTCTCATGTTGATGTAAATTTAATATGTCAACTGCCTTGCAATATGTTTCAATAAAGTCTACCAGAAACGGCGGATTTTTTAATAGGATCTTCCAAAAAAGAAACCTCCAACAAATGCACAGACTTTGTAAAGACAGGAAATTATCTATCTATTGTTGCCATTTAGTTTTCAATTTTTCTTACAACTGTTATGCATATCATTAGTGTTACTGATTTTCTGTCATTCTGCTGAAATTCTGCTCGAAAATACCTCTTCTGCCGGCAGAATGCTCACGTCAAAAATCGCTTTTATTCTACTCGAAATTCTGTTGGGAGAATTTATCCAAGCCTACTCTGGTGCCATACTGATATATCCTCGGGCTCTGGCCGCTTGGGCCCTTTACTTTTTTCAGTAAAAACATTTGGGAGCTCTTGGATAAAACAGCAAAGATTCTGGAAAGTACGTTTATTGTTTTTCATTTCTGTCCGCCGCCGTTGATTTCTTCTTCAACGAGGACGTGTGTACCACTAACTTATGGCGCCTTAAAAGCCTGAAAACCGGCTGACAAGACTTTTAGGGAGACTGGACATTGAACAAGGTAGCCGGCTTTTGGGAGGATTCCCCGGGGGGGGGGGGGAGGTTACTCGGGTATATTTTGGGTGGGTATGTGCCGCCCTGGTCTCCAAATTTTGACCCCATTTTAGAAAGAATTTGCACTCAAAATGATACCCCGTTTTAGAAATAGGTCAATTTTTAATGCCCCGTTCTAGAAAAAAATGGCTGCTGATAATCTGAAGCTTTCGTGCGTTCGAAATATTATACCCCGTTCTAGAAAACGTCTCTAAAATGGATACCCCGTTAGATCAGGAGTCCCAAAATCACGACCCCGTTGGGCGGCACATACCCGTATAGGTATTTTGGGGGAGTACCCCCTCCCCCTGGGGGTGGGGGGCATCACAGTGAATTTTAATCAAATAGTCAGAGTTTTGAAGAAGAGCCGATCTGAGAAGACAACCGAAATTTTGTTGAAACACCAGCAACAGACAGTTGATACCCAAGCAAGAATGAAGAGCACCGCAGGTCAATAGCGGACTATTTATTTAGTGACCATCTACTAATTCTAACTTTAAGATTTCATTAAATCTTAAACATTTCTTTTTTCAGAAATTTCACAAAATCCCCCTGCCCGTTCCACACCGACACACAAGTCACTTTCCGCCTCTCTAAAGCCCTGATCAAACGGCGCGTTAGAGTTGACGATGATGATGGGATGAAACTCCCACTCTCGTTTTACCACGAACCATCATGCACTACCATCAACTATTGCGCGCTATGATTCAGATTGAACATGTTCAAAATTAGATTGACCACGCGCATGATAGTTGATGTTTCTCGGTCAGTCGTTGCCACCTAGAGTAGCCAGTTCAGCTGAAGCTTTATCAAAATGATCGCAAAAAGTCAACAGTCTCTGTCGAGGCCCAAGGATATCAGCCAACAAGTTGTTTATTCGTCGTACAATAGTAGTTGCGAGTCAAGCGAGGAGACAGTGGGTGATTGTTCGCGTAACGTTTGACCTCATACAACGTTTGACCGCAAGAATGATAGTCAACGATTAAAATTCTCACCACAGCTATCATCAGCCATCATGCACCGTTTGATCGGTGCTCAACAGTCCCAAAAATCAACAACAAAAATTAGTCAATTGTTATTCCAAGCCAGGGGGTATAGCAGTACGCACAAAGTCAGTTAGAGGGATTTTTTTTTGACGTTACCCTCTAAAACAGGGTCATGTCGTACCTCCTTTGAACGAGTTGTTTTATTGGCTCATCAAAACAATAGATGAATGACCTAAACAATGCCCCTATCTCTATAAACAATAGCAGGTACTGTTTTAGAACGGCCAATGAAAATAGAGGTTTATGAGAGGTACGACCCTACCGCTAAAACGCCATTTCCAGCATTCCAGAGACTGAAAAGCGTTTGTGCAGTCAAGATATAAACTCTGGAGTTTACCTTAATTCTCAACCACAAAACCAAAATCAAAATTTTCCTCTATATTGCATTATTCATTTCATTGGAACACATGTTTTTTCAGAAAACTTTTCGTTTCTTTCTTCACTTTTGCAGACATCACATCCCGGCATCACATTCGGTAAATATTTTCCGTAAGGCAATCATACATGTAGTACACTGTATAATTCTCTCTATGACCAGCGCATTCTTCCGTGAGCGTGATAGAAACACATCACAATGTGTAACTGAAACATTACACTTTACCCTTCGCTTTTCTTCTAGAATGTAAAAAAAAAAATCTGGGAAATTCTGTTACGCACTTGCGTACTTCGCGTAAAGGCAGATACGGCCCTGCAAGCGTGATTATCCTCCCAAGCTTTCGAGAACCTTTTTAGCGGAGCTCTGCGGGCCGAAGTTGGAGCTGTGTTTACTAAGCGGAGAAAACCGTTTAAATTAAAGTCGTTATTTCCCTGAATTTTTCGCGGTTGCTACTCAAGACATGGATACTAATTAAGGGATACCCAGAAGCCGCTTTAGTGGAAAAAGAAGAGCTTTCAGGGATAAAATCTTGCTTCGAGGAACTTCATACGTTTTTATCAATACGGGGAGATGTTTGTTTTTATTACGTATTTCAGAACCAAAGAAGAGAGATTTAAAGAATTTCCAAGGAAGCGAGGGACTTAAAGGTAAAAAAGATTGCATTTTTCGATGGCAATTTATGTTGATATCAATCTGTGATTGACTTTTTCTTTGTGTTCTTGTGTAGTTTTGGAGAATTGTTTTTAAAACGTGCTTAAATTCAGTTGTATCGATTTCTTTTTTTTTTATGTAATGTTTTTGTTATTATTAAACAAGAAACAGCAGTGTTACATTACAGAAAAAAAAAATCACAAATACATTACAAACTATGACATTACGTGTAGCTCTAAGCTTACTTCCATATATTTCACAATTTTTCTATATTCTTACTGTAAATGTAATACTATAACTACTTATTACAGCATTTACTTTAAAACTTTAAACTAAATTTAGCCTGGAAGGAAAGCAAAAAGAAGAAGAAAAAGAAGAAGAAGAAGAAGAAGAAGAAGAAGAAGAAGAAGAAGAAGAAGAAGAAGAAGAAGAAGAAGAAGAAGAAGAAGAAGAAGTTATACACATTTTTTCATTTCTTAGGGGACTGGCATCAAGTTCACAGGGGACTACAAGAAAGACTTAAAAGGCTCCCATTTCTTCCGGTTAATAATGTCGGCTTTGTTTTCAATTTCATTGATATGTTTCATATAGTGTAAAAAATCATCAAGTTTTGGTGGACATTCTTTCATTTTACACAGCCAAATGTAGTATTTAGCAAGCAGGCAGCAAAAGTTTATTTGAAAGTTGTATTTTGAACTATCTGGTTTTAAGCCCAGTGCTGTACCCTGTTGTATGAGCGTTTCTTTTTCAATTATTTTACATGACTGAATCCATAAGGAAATGCTGACCCAGAAGGACTGAGTTTTGGGGCATTCCCAGAATAGATGTACCAGTTTTTCTGTCTCTTCTTGGCAGAAGATACATTTTTCGCTATCAACGAGTCCGATTTTTTTCAGAAAGTTGTTAGTCGATATTCTTCTGTGTAAGAATTTAAAATTAAAAGCTATAAGTTTTGTACTCTTCGTACATTGAAGGGATAATTGATAGGCAGTTTTCCAGTTAATCGTAACGTTAATATCCTCAAACCACTTTTGTTGGCTTGAAATAGGTAGTTCACTCTTTTTTGATACTAGTTTCTTATATACAAGTCTACTTGGTTTTGAATTTTCTACAAATTTAGTCAAGAACTCTTCATACTTTAAAGAAGGCCTTGTATTTTGTGGTATGTGTTTTTTAAGGAGTTTGACTGCAGATATTAGTCCATAAAAAGCTAAAGGCCGGACTTTCAGGCTATATTTACTTTGGAAGACAGAGAGTGAAAGAAATTTGCCAGAGCCATTCATTAAATGCTTGACTTTTGTTACTCCTTTGGTAAACCAATCTTTATAGTAAACTGGTTTGTTTTCTATTCGTATCAAGGAATTGTACCATAAAGGTGATGCAAGAAAGTGATCATCTGACACTATCGTTTGTTCAAAATTTACTTCTGACCAGATTTCAAGAATCTCTTTGATGAAGGGATCTGATATCTTAATAATACTACTGTCTTTTTTGTTAAGATTTCCAGTTAAAGTGACTTGGCCTCCATATTTCCTAAGTTCAAGGTCAAAAAAACTTTTCCATCCTCCCTGGTTTTCTGTGTCCAGGTACTTTTTAATCCAAATTGCTTTTAACGATCTATTAAAAGAATCTATATCAATCATTTTAAGACCCCCTTCAGGGTAATCATTTATCATTACATTTCGTTTAATTTTGTCTCCTTTGTCATTCCATAAGAAATTGTAAAACATACCATTTATTTCTTTGATTACCTTATTATTTGTTTGTAAAGGTGAGAGAATATATGTTAGTTGTGACGCTACGAGGCTTTTTAAGACTGTAATTTTCCCTAACAGACCGAGTCTACGCAGTTTCCAACAGCCTAAGATTGTCTTTATCTTTTTCAATTTATCATTGTAGTTTAAAGATAAAGTCATATCAGGATCTGTTGAGAGCCACACTCCTAAGGCTTTGACTTTTTTGCGTGGCCATTTAAAGTTCTTTTCAGGACATAGCTTAAAATCGCTTTCAGCATTGGCGCCTGTCCACAAGGCTTCTGTCTTACTATTGTTAAGTTTTAGGCCAGATACAGAACCAAAACTGTCTATCGTCTTCAAGGCTTCTAGGAATGATTTTTCAGAACCGTCTAAAATAAGGTTGTGTCGTCAGCAAATTGGCTCAATTTAATCTCTTTACCGTTTAACATTATGCCACAAATGTCCTTCTTTTGGCGAATAGCGTCAGCTAGTATTTCTACTGAGAGAATAAACAAATAAGGTGACAAGGGGCAGCCTTGTCTGACACCTCTGCTAAGTTTAAAAAAGTTACTTGCCCATCCATTGTTCAAAATACAACTTTCAATATTGCAATAGAATACTTTTATCCAGTTCAGTAAGGATTTACCGAAACCGAAATGTAGGAACGTTTTCCGTATGAAGGACCATTCCAGCGTATCAAAAGCTTTTTCGAAGTCGAGGAAAAGGAGTAGGCCCGGTATATTTTTCTCTGCAGTATATTTAATGAAGCTGTCTATTAAACGAATGTTTTCTCCGATGAATCTGCCTTTAATGAAACCTGTTTGATCATCTGAAATAAGCTTCGGAATAACAATTTGGATGCGGTTTGATATGGCTTTCGTTGCAATCTTATAATCACAATTTAACAATGTTAACGGACGCCAATTCTTAATTAAATTAAGCTCAGCATCCTTTTTTGGTATAAGCTTTATGATTCCTCGTCTTTGTGATATCGAGAGCTTTCCTATTTCATAAGAGTAATTTAGAGAGTTTATCAATATTTCTGCAAGATCATTCTAGAAGACTTTGTAAAATTCACAAGGTAGACCATCAGTTCCAGGAGATTTATCAGAATTCATACTTTTGAGAGCGTCCAAGCATTCTGTCCTGTTTAAAAGTCCTTCACAAAGCAATTGTTCATCTTTGTTCAAGCTCTTTTCATCCGGCTGCTGTGCGAAAAAGTAGTCAGTTTCTGAATTGTTTGTGTCTATTTTGGAGGTGTAAAGATTTTGATAAAAAGATTCGCATTCGTTTAAAATCTCTTCGTCCGTATAGACAAAGTCATCGTTATTCACTTTAAGTTGAGTTATTGTTCCTTGTTTACAATGTCTCTTTTCTAGATTTAGAAAGTATTTAGTGTTTTTCTCTCCTTCGTTATACCATTGAGACTTGGATCTTACAATTGCACCTTTTGTCCGGTGTTCAATTATCACCTCCTGTTCGCGTTTTTTTGTTTCAAGATCAGACCAAACTTTTTGTTTTTGATTTTCATTTACATTTTCGTCATTGAGACATTTTTCTAGCGTTGCAATTGATCGTCCAATTTCCTCTTCTTTTCTCAAAATTTCCCTTTTTTTGGTAGCACCATATTTCATAGACACCTCTCTCGCTTTCATTTTAACCATTTCCCATAACAAATTTGGATTAACTGACTCATCTTTTTCATATTCATTTCTAGTTTGATTTATAATTATTTTAATCTGATTAACATACTCAATGTCATTTAAGAGGTAGGCGTTGAGTTTCCAGAAACCTCGTCCTCTCTTGTTTGAATGCAAAGAAATGTTTATGGTGATCATAGAATGGTCCGTTTTGTAGCCTGGTAATATATCTGCACTAATGGTGTTACAAAAGGTGCTCTGGTTTACAAGAAAAAAATCTAACCTACAATGTACTTCAGGTTTTTTCTGTCGCCACGTGTATCTAGAATCTGTAGGATTCAAGGCTCTCCATGCATCCACCAAATCTAAATTTTTAGAATAATCCTGTACAATTTCCACCGATTTTTTGTGTGATCTAGCGATGCCACCTTTTTTGTCTTTTTCAACATCAAGTACTAAGTTAAAGTCGCCACCGATTATTATTTCTTCACATTTGAAGCCGTGCAACTGATTAAAAACGGAGATAAAGAAATTAGGATCATCTTCATTTGGGGCATAAATGTTTACCAAAGTTATTTGTTTTCCATTTGTATTTAAGTCGCATATAATGAAACGTCCTTCAGGATCAGTATATGTTTTTGATATCTGAAAGTTAAAGTTATTGTTAAAAAGTATTGCAACACCTGCCTTTGCACTACAGCAGCAGCTGAATAAGGCTTGATAGCCCCATTCAGCTCGCCAATCATGCATGTTATCCTCAGTACAATGAACTTCTTGTATAAAATATATTGACATTTTTTTGTAGTTGTATCGATTTCTTGAATTTCATCGAAGGCAGCTCGAACTCGATGCGTTATAAATGGTACGCGTTTTGCTTTTTAACATAAACTAAAGGAGATTTGAATAAAATTTTTCGAAAGAAGATTGTGTTGTCCATTATGTGTTTGTTCATTCATAACATAGATTGAAAAGCAATTTTATAGTTCTATCTTCACACGCGTCGCCTTATGCAAATATGTTTGTGTATTTTTGCAATTTTGATATCGGGCAATTTTTGACAAGCAACAACTGTATTTTATTCGGAAAGTAGTCGTACTAGTTATTGTAGACGGAGAAAAAGTTTGTTTTGCGTGAACTTTTTTACGGTCTTAATGTACTGTGCAGACGGTCGCGTAAAACTGTTTTTGAGAATTGCTAAAATTGAAAAATATCCCGGTCGTCAATATTAGGGACGGACCATTTAATTTTTGTGGGGGGGGGGGGGAGGGGTTGGGCAATTACCGAAAAAGAATTCCTGCATAAGAAATTCAAGAAAAAAAATCATGCACAAGAAAGCACGTGAAAAAAATTCTTGCAAATGATGATGCTGACCCTAACCCTAAACCTCATACACGGAAGAAATTGCCCAAACCCCCCCCCCCCCCCGACAAAAATTAAATGGTCCGTCCCTAATAGGCCATTTGCACGATGACGTCATTTGACTACTACTACCAGAATCCTTCAGTTTTTTTGTTTTGTAGTGCAAATTAGGGCTATTGTTATTTAAACCGCACTGGGATTACAAAATTTAAATAAGAAAGGAAAAACGAAATGAATTCTGGTAGTAGTAGTCAAACGACGTCATCGTGCAAATGGCCTATTCTTGTGCTTCCGACCTTTCACCTTAGTTAAGTTTCACTATAGTTACAGCAGTTACCATTAACACGCGACCCATCGCGCTTCATCCCCGAAGGTCAAACTTGAGTTTGGTGGACGTCAATCAAAGAAAAACCGTTAACATTGTTTTTTTAAATTTCGACTGGATTCCGAACAATTTTACCAAAAAGAAATAGTAAACATTTTAAAACAACAAATTTCAAAGTCAATTATAGTTTTAAAGAGAAGATTTCATTCAACATGATATAAAAACTGGCGCTTCGTGCAGCCGCGGCTTCATGAGTTGTGATCCGCCTACAATTCATCATGCAGAAAAGGTACCACTTTCATACACCTTTCATTGAAAATGGTACCCCTTTCATATAGCCTTTATGTGCGTCTGTTTTATAGATTTTGAAAGGTACTTTTTATAATACTTAGATGGCGGTTTCTCCTACCTTTTTTATACTTCAACTCGTGTTTTCGCTGCCCTTTCCTATTCTTCGTGAAATCCCTACCCTTTCATATACCTCCAGCCTAAAAAAGGTACGTATTCAAAGACTATTATAACAGTAAAACCACAACGACAAACCAATGAAGAGTACCGGATCTATCGTAGACCTGGAACAGTAAAAATCTTGAAATAGTAAAGGTAAAAACGGCAAACTGATCCTTACGGCAAGAAGAAAAGATAGAGACAGAAGTGAAATAAAAAACAAACAGTTGAATATATTTGCCCGATAACTGAATGAACGCTTTGGGGAACATCGCCGCTCCATCCTCAATCACCACCATCTTATCAATCCTACTCCTGTTTCAATACATTTTAACGAACCTGGCCACTCTATCAACGACATCCTCGGCCTCATTCCCTTGGAACTCATCCACAACAACCGCGACTCAGTCAGAAAGGCACGCGAGGCCCATCTTATAGATAAAGCGATGACACTTGATCCTCATGGTATAAATAGACGTGATGAACTTAATTAGTGACATTTAGCTTATTTCTTACCAATCATTTTCTGTTATTCTGTTGTATGTCATATTTCAAATGTTTTATATGTAACGGTCATTTGATTCATTCCGTATTCATTTTTGGTCTTTTAGACCCCGTAGAAGGTTTGTTTTGCAAACCGAAATATCGGGCAAATATATTCAACTGTTTGTTTTTTATTTCACTTATGTCCCTATCTTTTCTTCTTGCCGTAAAAAAGGTCCCCCTTTCGGGCGGAGCATCCCCGTATAGCCCATTATAGGGGGTACCCCCCCCCCCCGTGGGGTAAAATTGTCGATTTTTTAGCTCTGTTTGCTTGAAATCCTGTCAGAGTCTTAAAATAATTTTAACGGCTTTTCTTTGATTGCCGTCCGCTGTAAGCTTGTTCAGAGAGCGACGCTGTTAGGCTCAGCCTATCTATTTATATTACACATATTACACTCTCTAACACCTTTTAGCCTTCAGTTGTAGCTGTATGGAGTATCTTTTAGCAGTGGTGGATGCGCCCCTCCTCCCTTATCTCCCTTACGATAGAGTCACTGCTTAGGGTTTACGAGGTGTTTTTAGTTTTTTGAAAAATGTCCCACCAGCATGAGGAGGAGTACCCCTGGAGTAAATGAAAGTTTACAAGGAGTTATGTATAAACCCGGAGAGCGCATGAGTATTCTCTAAACAATTTACTAGAAGATTCAAACTGACGGGAGAGTAGAGGAGACCGCATGAGATTGTAGCCTAAACAATAATCTCGACAGTTAATTCTTGTTTTCTTTTGTTTCAGGCTTATCTAGGATATCCTGTCCCTGAAAACGAACTCTTCAAGGTCATATGCGACCCCAATCCTTCTAAGATCCAACTAAAATAATACCAGTATATATAACCGAATCAAAGCCGGATGTACGTCAATCCATGTTATAGTCTATCCTAAACTAGGACAAATCCTTTCAGGAAACAACAATTTATATCAGTGAAACACACACAATCCAGAGTAAATCCTTTATTCACTCTGACGAAGGGCTAGCGCTCGAAACGTCAGCTTCTGATCTCTTTACGGTGGCCAATCTACCTCATTAACTCAGTTGTGCTGGATCATGAGCTTAGGACGGGGATATAGCTTGCAACTAGAGATATAAGTGAAAGTGGGTTGAGGATAGTCACGTGACATATCCGTTACGCTCTTTTGCTTACGTTGATATATTTACGTTTTGTCGGATATCCGGTGTCTTGTACTAGCGGCTGAACAAAATGGGATATCCGTTATGTTAATATAAGCTGGCCGAGCTAAAACGGGAAGTACTCAGACAATGCAAAAAAAGACTTGCATTATATTTTGCCGTGCGTCTGTTCCGTTAATAGATCACAGATGACGTCAAAATGAGCTTAGAACAAAAAAGTGGCCATGCCCCCAACGAGCTGCTGGAGAGTAGGTCACTGATCTTCTTACCACATTTTGACGTCTTCTGTGATCCGTTATAACTGTACAGACTCACGGCAAAATGGAATCTATTTGTTTTATACAATAACGGGCACTCATGACTTTCGGCATTTTCCAAATGACGTCAACAAAACTACGTTTCGCTTCCGTTTCGTCTTTCTTAATTGTTAATAGCTTCTTTCTGTTAAACATTTTTTCCACAATAATCTCGTCCACATTTTCAAAACTATCCACCATTTTGGACGAAACAGAGAAAACAAATTCTCCGTGACGTCAACTGTACGTCTGTACTCTAATAGATCATAGGTGATGACCAATCAAAATGCGCGTAGAATTCAGTATATTGTATAACTGTTTATAGACCAAAGAAGTTTTTTCGAGAATAAACACTTGAAAGTTTAATCAGATATATCCGAAACTACTCCGTGCCTTAACTCTTCTATTTTCTCACGGCTATCGCTGACACTTCCTTCTGAGTGAATTCCAAGGGCACTGGCAAATCCCGTTGTTTGTTTGTTCGGAACGCTAAGCCGTTTAAGGTATTCAGAGTAAATTGGAAGGATTAAAACTATAGTTTTCACCTTGAACAATATAGCAAAAAAAAAAAACGTTATAAATAACAAAGACAAAAATAATAAAGACAACCGAAGTCCTGCTAGAATGTTCGGAAAGCCAGAAGCAGCTTGAAATACGGTTAGCATGACAATAACGATTTTATTACCATGTTTAACCCTTTCACTCCCACAGTCAATTACGAAGACATGTTGTGTAGTTCTAACTTTTAAGTCTGTGGGAAAAATCCTATGGATTGAAAAGAAACCTCTTCAGCAGTACCTTTGCATGGTACCATTTGTTTTCCAATATTCTACAAAATGTTTTTCTTTAATTTTGATATTTGGCCCTCTTGGAAGTTCAAGGGTTAAATCAACGTTGTCTATTAAACTGTAACTGCTTTATAAGCAGCTTAAGAATACTAACAGATCATTACGTCAGTGCGTTGTATATGGCTTACACTGGACACGAGTATCCCTTAAACGGTTCTAAAACGATATTGGAAAAACATAGGAAGGATTTCCCCAAGTGTTTTCTGACAAGACGAAGTCTCTGTAAAACCTTGGTACCTACTGGTCACATACCAACATTGTGAATATTCGCATGTAGGTTGGACGTGTTTAGGGAAGGTGACGAGGTCGAATCGTAATCATAGTCTCAAGCATAAGCTTCTTATGTCGCACTGGCGACTGTTGTCTTAAAGCCTAACAGACTAAAAAAAATATATAATCGTCTATAAAATGTACAATTAAGACAGTGATAATCAAAACCATTTTCATAATATTATGATTACGTGAGCGTTAACGCGCTTTAATATCTTTGAAGTCGTTCCAACAGGACGCAAGCGACAAATCCCCCTTTTTAAAGTTATTATAGGGAGCTTAAGCAACCACAACGGCGGCGGCAGCGAGAACGGCACAAATCAATAGGTTTAACGAGCGAACGCAGTGCCCATGCACGTGCGTTTTACAGTTTCGTAAAGTTCTTTGCCGTTCCCTGCAAATGATCACTAGTTTTTGGGGAGAACGTGAACACACAACGGGTAATTTTCCATTTGAACTTGAAAGCAATCACTGCAGCTCATAGACAATTCAAGTTCAACTCGCTGTGGTCGAATTATATACATGTACATGCACGAAATCTGATTGGCACAATTCTCATTGTCTATTCGTTGATATAAACTGACTAAACGCTTACGAAAGAGACAACTGTACCCGCAACACATAATACACGCTTAGAAGCACATTTCAACTCTATTCTTGAAAATATATCTATAATTCATATAATTTCTTTGCACCAACTTATTTACAACATTATTCTCTTTGCAGAAAAGTGTTAGTTTTCACTCTTAATAACGAAAATCAAAGAATCTCTGAATACCGTCTTCCTTCAATTAAGTTATTTGTCTTAAATTAAACGATTTTCTTAACGTTGTATTTTTATTGTAAATCTCTTTTCTATTGGACGATTTCCATCCATAAGAAAGCGCTTGAGCGGATATAACGTGCATGAAGAACTAAACCCGCCAACTATTATAAATGTTCCCTATCTTTTTTAACACAATTTTGGTATTTGATACCTGAGCTGATTGGAATATCTTGTCACTCTTAATTCGCACAAAAATAATAAAAATGTTTTTATTAATGATGCTAGTAATTGTTATTTACTGGCCAGCCAACCACACTTTCTTCGTAACATGTGAGAAATATATAGACCGCTAGCTGCCCCTTTTCAGTTGATCGAGCAGGCGAGCTAAATCACAAAAACAGGCTCGGTGAGACTGGAGCGAGCGAACGAGCCGAGGGGAAAATGGAGGAGAGCCCCCTCGGTTCGCGATACTTTTCGCTCGCTCGGCGCTTGGATCGCCGATCGCGTATTTGCTCACCCGCTCGACTATCCAGAGAGGGGCTGCTAGCAGTCTAATAAATATACATAACTTTGACCAATCTCTTAAGGGACTGTGGCCATGTCTTGACGTAATATATCAAACACGAGGAAGAGTGTTTCCTAAGGATTTCAAAACACCGAGAAATGGGTTGAAAAACCCTTCGAGGTGTTGGGATACCTGATGAAACACTTTTTCGAGTGTTTGGTATATCCTCTCAAACTTATCATTAAATATGAAGAAACCGAAGGAATAAAATCGCCAAAATCTACGTTGGTTCAAAGCCACCGTCATCCTTATGATTTTTTCTTCAAACTTGATGAATCATTAATGAGTTTGAGAACAAAATATCCCAGCAATAACCGCTCAGCTCAAAAATTAAACATGTTTCAAGATAAATAAAAGTAAACAAAGAAATAACTACAACTGTATGATTTGCTTTTCTAAACGAGTTCACGTCATTGTTTTTCTTGTTATTTTTTTTTAAATATAGCAAGCTTATCTTTCAACATAGTTATAAAGAGTTTCATTATAATATTATAAGGAAAAAATGACTGTTGTAATTCCCTTATCAAAAGGTGTTACCCTTGAATGTAGCCGTAATATTGCTCAACTAGGTGACTTATGTGTGCAAAAGCAGTCCTTAGACCAATCTTCAAAAGACCTACAAAATAAGCAGGGAACATCAAATAAGTGAGAACAAGAAGGTAATGCAGTTCTTGCTCAAATCATTGGCCTTTGTTAGTTTTGAAAACATTTAACTTGAAAAAAGACAAGGAGTGCTTGCTGTAAAGGGAGATAGATAAGATAAAGCATGGTAAAAACACTGTCTTTCTGGTAAATCAAAAGATAGTTCTTGAATCTTCTTTTATATTTTTTCGTCTTGCAATCAACGACTTTTTAACTTATTTTACCTGATTTGTAGCTTCCCTCTAGCATTGTCTGTAACGAGTCTTGAACATCAATTTGAACTAGTATTGTTGCTTTTGTGTGGACCATACCATCTGGAAAAACAAACTATAGCAATTAATATCTGTGCTGGGCTTCTGAAGTTAAAATGTTTGTGAACTTGCAAATGTTGGAATCATATCCTACTGACTTTTCACAGCAAAGTATGTAAGGTATTTTTTTAGGCAACAAGGGGATATGTGACTAGCTCACACCCAATTTCCCTATGCTTGGTACCAGCTACATGTATTTGAATTCTGATCATGGTTGGTCAGATTCGTTCATCAGATCAACTGCCTCTGCTGTGATTGACCAAACTAATAACTATTTAGAGCAGTTTTCAATTGAGTATCGAAAGTAATTTCGTAATTGCTTTGGTTTTGCATTGCTACGCTTTGTGATTGGCTAAAAAATCTCGCGCCACTTTCTCAACCAATCAGAAGTAAAACCAAAACCAATCGTGACTTGCTCGCACGCGTTTTCCCGCGCTTGGCGCCGCCGACACGTAATTGATTCGAGCTCTGATTGGTTCATTGGATTGTTTACGACTGCTGTGATTGGTCAGAGTAATTACTTTGGTTTTGGTTTTACGGCACTCAAATGAAAACTGCTCTATTACCTTTGTTTTGGTTTTACAAAACTCAGGTGAAAACCACTCTGACTCCTTAGTATACAGTTATTAATTACGTTAAAGCCGTTTTTTACTTCGTTACTAGAGTTGACCACTCAAGTCTCGGAACTATAATGTATTGCTATCTTTTGGGTCAGTAAGTGAAATACTGTTAAATGAGCTACGTATGTAAAAAAAAAAATGACAAGAAAGCTATATTCAGGAGTTATTTCGTTCAATGATGTTCATTATATAAACTTTTATGAAGTGGAAAACTTAGGAAATTTCTCATTACATTATATAATTTAGTACCTGTTGAAGCAACTGGTGATAATACAAATCCTGACAAACCTGCAACAACCCTTGTGACACCCTGAAAACAAACAAGACTTTGTTAGTTTCTGTAATAACAGAGACACCACAATTAATTGGCGATAACTTATTTTAAAACAAGCTCTTTTATTGGATAGTCAGTACAGTACAACAAAGTTGAGATAACAGGTAACTGTCACATTTTGCCAAATCAAGTATCCAAAGCGTTTCTAAATAGCCTGCATAGCAGTTGTTTCCCATCCCATCCATGGGTGAGTAGTCATGCCAAGCTCCAGCCATGTTAGCCTGATTCTCATTTGGGTCAAGGCTGTTCACACACTCTCTTTCCTCTCTTGAATATTTCCACCAATGGTTGTTAGACAGATCTTTTTTTTGCCATAAGGAATTTCAAGAATGCGACTGAAAGTACTCTGATTGGTGGAAATATTCAACGGTCAGATGACGTCAAGAACAAGACCTCAAACAATTAAGGACATCAGATGGGGAGAGAAGGGAGTCAAAGGACATCAGATGGGGAGAGGAGGGAGTCAAAGGACATCGGATGGGGAGAGGAGGGAGTCAAAGGACATCAGATGGGGAGAGGAGGGAGTCAAAGGACATCAGATGGGGAGAGAAGGGAGTCAAAGGACATCAGATGGGGAGAGAAGAGAGTCAAAGGACATCAGATGGAGAGAGGAGGGAGTCAAAGGACATCAGATGGGGAGAGGAGGGAGTCAAAGGACATCAGATGGGGAGAGGAGGGAGTCAAAGGACATCGGATGGAGAGAGGAGGGAGTAAAAGGACATCAGATGGGGAGAGGAGGGAGTCAAAGGACATCAGATGGGGAGAGGAGGGAGTCAAAGGACATCAGATGGGGAGAGAAGGGAGTCAAAGGACATCAGATGGGGAGAGGAGGGAGTAAAAGGACATCAGATGGGGAGAGGAGGGAGTCAAAGGACATCAGATGGGGAGAGGAGGGAGTCAAAGGACATCGGATGGGGAGAGGAGGGAGTCAAAGGACATCAGATGGGGAGAGGAGGGAGTCAAAGGACATCAGATGGGGAGAGGAGGGAGTCAAAGGACATCAGATGGGGAGAGGAGGGAGTCAAAGGACATCAGATGGGGAGAGAAGGGAGTCAAAGGACATCAGATGGGGAGAGGAGGGAGTAAAAGGACATCAGATGGGGAGAGGAGGGAGTCAAAGGACATCAGATGGGGAGAGGAGGGAGTCAAAGGACATCAGATGGGGAGAGAAGGGAGTCAAAGGACATCAGATGGGGAGAGGAGGGAGTCAAAGGACATCAGATGGGGAGAGGAGGGAGTAGGGGTAGGTAGGTAGGTAAACTTTATTTAGACACGGTATCAATTCACATACATGCTCTTCCATCGAGCCGTGTTTTTAACAACAATAGATTAAGTACTTAACTAATTTAAATTATCTAACTAAATTAATTTTCTATATAAAATTGTATTAAAAAACAATAAAAACTATCCTTTATTAACTATTATTAAATTAGATAAAAATTAAATACATGATTTAAAAGAGCTAAGAGTAGGCTGTATCTTAGCGCTCAAAGGTAAGCTGTTCCAGAGGACAGAACCGCGATATTGAAAACTTCGTTTGCCTGCTTCAGTACTCGGTCTGGGAACAAAAAGGTTGTATTTTGAATTTCTTAGATTATGTGAGTGAATACTGGATGTAGCTTTAAAAACACTGTTTAGACGAGTCGGAGAAAGATTGTGGAGAGTCTTAAAGAGAATAATTGCTAGTTGCTTTGAACGCCTTCGCTCCAGAGAATCCCAACCAAGGTCACCGAGTAAAGTGGAAGATCTAACATTTAAATCAGAAAAAGTGATTAAACGCGCAGCCCTATTTTGGAGTTTTTGGAGTCTCTCAGACTGACACACACCTATACTGCCCCAAACGGAGCTACAATAATCAAAGTATGGTTGGACGAGGGCTTTATAAATCATGATAAGAGTCTCACGGGGAACCAAATTCCTGACACGCTTGATAGCCCCGAGGCCAGCAGATGCTTTTTTAACAATATAGTCAATATGGGAGTCCCATGATAAGCTCTCATCTAAATCAATGCCAAGATACTTGTAAGTTTTAGCTCTTTCTAGAGAATGTTCATTAATCTTGATATCAAACCGGTGGTTTAAATTAGCCAACTTGTTATGGCTACCAATAATAGAATACTTGGTTTTTTTGATATTAAGACTAAGTTTATTAGCTTGTAGCCAGGTCTGAATTTCATCTAAGTCGCTATTTAATTTGGATTGTAGCTCTGCTGGATCACTTGTGCTTAGAGTAAGACTTGTGTCGTCGGCGTACATTCTTGGCACAGAGTATAGGGGGCATGCGGAGAGGTCGTTTATATAAACTAAGAACAATAGAGGTCCCAAGATCGATCCCTGTGGGACACCGCAAATAATGGGGCAATAGTCTGACATATGGCCATTCACAAAGGTCAAAGGTCACAAAGGTCAAAGGACATCAGATGGGGAGAGAAGGGAGTCAAAGGACATCAGATGGGGAGAGGAGGGAGTCAAAGGACATCAGATGGGGAGAGGAGGGAGTCAAAGGACATCAGATGGAGAGAGGAGGGAGTCAAAGGACATCAGATGGGGAGAGGAGGGAGTCAAAGGACATCAGATGGAGAGAGGAGGGAGTCAAAGGACATCAGATGGGGAGAGGAGGGAGTCAAAGGACATCAGATGGAGAGAGGAGGGAGTCAAAGGACATCAGATGGGGAGAGGAGGGAGTCAAAGGACATCAGATGGGGAGAGGAGGGAGTCAAAGGACATCAGATGGAGAGAGGAGGGAGTCAAAGGACATCAGATGGGGAGAGGAGGGAGTCAAAGGACATCAGATGGGGAGAGAAGGGAGTCAAAGGACATCAGATGGGGAGAGGAGGGAGTCAAAGGACATCAGATGGGGAGAGGAGGGAGTCAAAGGACATCGGATGGGGAGAGGAGGGAGTCAAAGGACATCAGATGGGGAGAGGAGGGAGTCAAAGGACATCAGATGGGGAGAGGAGGGAGTCAAAGGACATCAGATGGGGAGAGGAGGGAGTCAAAGGGCATCGGATGGGGAGAGGAGGGAGTTGAGTGTGAGTGACCTGGGACCGTCTGAGAATCAGGCTAGAGTGATGTGGGTTGCACTTACTTGCTTTTGTGGTATCTGTGAATGATTTGTAGACCATAACACCAGTCCTACAATGTAATAAATTATAGATTAACTTATACTTAACTTAATCTAATTTAATATGTAACTATTACTAGTTTTAATTTAGTTTTATATTAGTTTAATGTATTCATATTGTATTGTATAATGTATATTTACTTTATTATGTTGTACATTTATTTATTTAATGATGTCAGGGACACCTGGGAGAACAGGTTACTGAATGGTGTTCCCTGCTTATTTTATTATTATTATTATTATTATTATTATTATGCAGTAAAACTATCTGTATGCACAGTGTTATAAAGCAACACAGGGCGCAAAGCGTAACCTGTGCGCAAGAGCGAAACTTAAAAAAAAAATAATTAAAAATTAAAAAATTAAAAAATAAATAAATAAGTTACTGAAACCTTATATCTACAAATGTAAAAACTATAATCTAAGCATATAAATGTCTCTAATATCTCTCATTCTACGTGTAAATAACTTACTAAATAAATAGAAAAAAAACTTATATATACAAATCTAAAAACTATAATCTAAGCATATAGATGTCTCTAATATCTCTCGTTCTTCGTATAAAAAAAAAAACTATAAGCTAAGCATACAAATTTCCCTAATGTCTCTCATTTTTCCTGGCCGACAGTAGGGCTTTGGTCGCGGATCTTCACATTACAACCTTGAAAGTTCTCGCTATATTTAGGGATGACGATAAGACTGCCTTTTGCATAGCCTCTAGAACTTGATTCACCTTACGTCCTACCAGTGATTGAACTGAGGCTTCGGTTTCTCTCGACCAGCCTCCCAGCACATCCATGATGATGTTATGCTGAATCACCTCGTACCCTCTATACTGCTGCTTTAGCTCCCACCTTAACGGGCCATACTTCATCGTTTTCTCCTCGCTCTTTATTATTATTATTATTATTATTATTATTATTGTTAGAGGATAATACATATGTGTGCAGAGATATGAAATTTCTCCTCAAGTGTTAAATTTGATATCTCATGGGAGAGCACAACGAATGAGTGAGCATTTTTCATCCAACTTCATGCACAGACTGTCAAGTACCCGAGGTTCCATTTCTGGTTAAGTATGATGGCATCCACATTCTTTCCAGGCACACATCTCGTGGGGAAGCACTTGGGAGAGGAAGAGTGTATTTATTGTATACAATCCAAGCATGTGGGATAAAATCTGTAAGTAAGAAAGGTAACAACTTAATTATTGAAAAGCTAGGCCTGGTTGCTCCAAAAGTGATTAACACTAATCCAGGATTCAAAGTTATGCATGGTTCAATTCCTACTGTTACCAATCCCCCCTCCGACAAGCACACCCCCAGGGGATTTGCAACTTTTTGTTCACTTTGCCACCCCACTACACTGTGACTTACAGCTGAAAACAACCAAGTTGAATGTTTTTACTATTGTCAGGTATACAACACTCTCAATTTCTTGATATGCACAAATGCAAGAACTATGAAATGAAGGATTAATTTTAATGTCTGAACTTCTTATCTCCTTTGCACTTATATTAATTTACACTCTAATACAGTATAACACAAATCATAAACCAAATGATAATAACACATCGTTTCTAAAAAAAAACAATAGAAAAGATGATACCATCTATTTTCTGTAGCACTTCTTCTCCACGAAATGGTTGGTCTAGCTGAAAGAGAAAATGTAATCAGATTACTATTTTCTTTAGGTGTTCTGCATTGGAGAGTTATGTCATTTCATGAGCCAAACGCGAGCCCGAGTCAACCACGAGCCACGAGCCGACCTCAAGTCAAGCCCAAATGTTGGATTTTTTCCATTTTTGAGTTTCATGGCCACAGGGGATGAAAGCCAACTCCCAGTTAAACACTTGTAGATTGAGATCTTTTTCCCACTTCTTTGTATCTGAAGGTTCAATTGTGGAGGCATTTATGGAAAGCCAATAGTAATCCTTGCATTTCGATTTGGCAATGTCTACTGTAACTGAAGAGGAAAACTGAAAAATCATATTGTTGAGACAATTAATTTTTTCATATCAAACTATGGTTGAGTTCTAGCTGTGTCAAGCAAGAAGTCAGGGATTGCTGAAAGAACTTGTAAATAGTTCAAAAAATTACATTTGACGTTGTATTTCACTTGGAATGCTTGAAAAGATAAAAATTTCCCATTATCGTCCAAAATATCTTGACCCTATAGTCTCATTTTGATGTTTACGACAACCTGTGAGGACGATGAGCGTAAACATCAAAACGAGACTGTAGGGTCAAGAAAGCGAGACATCGCTGATATGTTGGTGTGGCGTACTTATCTACGATAAGGGCTATTCTATCAAATTTACACTTATACAAACTTTAATTAAACATAAAAACAGTTTTGTATCTTACCTTGCCTCCCTTTTGCATTGCTTGCCGAAGATAATCATATGCAATGTCTGGTGGAACTGGAACAACTCCTTCAACCTGATAACAAAGAAAGGATTAGCACAGTCACTCTAACCTTATAAGCACATTACACTAAACATTTGTGTACATGTACAATCAAATTGAAGTTAACTACCAAAGTCAACCTGGCTCTTGAATGCATGTTATCGTTAATTATACTATACATTGAACATGCCTTCACTGATCAAGAATCCAAGGCTACACCAAACAAAAATAATCAAATTAAAAAATAATCAAAAAATAATCAAAAATAATCAAAAAATAATCAAATTAACTCGTGGATGTGTGGTGTCTTGTTGTACAGTAGTTCAACCCTTTAACTCAAGAGTGCCAAATATCAAAATAATTTTCATTTTGTAAAATAATTTTATAAAATAATAATAATAATAATAATAATAATAATAAAAATAACAACTTTATTCATACTTATTCATACTTTATTCATACTCATACTTATTCATACTCATACTTATACTTTATTCAGGATAGAACCTGCATTATTATGATAATAATAATAATAATAATAATAATAATAATAATAATAATAAAATAATAATAATTTTGTAAAATAATGAAAAACAAAATGCTACCATGCAAAAGTATTGCCAAAGAGGTTTCATTTGAATGGTCACACCAAAGGATTTCATCAGCAGACTCAAAAGTTAAAACTACACTACATGTCTCCATAATACTGATTCTGGTAGTGAACGGGTTAATCTTTTCATGCAAGGTCCTTTCTTTTTTCTCTGAAGGAACTTCACAATTTGGACACCACAAGTTACAACTGATTGATTACCTTAACAGCAGCGTTGTCATTATGACTGAAACTTAGTCGTGATATTGTCACTCCATTTTTGTTGTCAGCTTTCTTCCAATCACAACAATCAACGATTTGGCAAAGATTTGCCCACTGCTGCAATTAATCACCACAAAGACAAGTTTGTGTGGCTAGGACAGTGACTGAGTTTCTGCTAACAACAGGTGTACACTGTATGTCTAATTATAATTATTTATTGGAGGTGTCAACTAAACAAGTAGATCAGGTCTGACTGGATAGCACCTGCATAGCACATGTAAATAACAGGAAAACTCTTGCCACAAACTGTACATTAAATTAAATTTCGCAGGTCAGCTCTTTCCTGATTTGTGAGAAACAAATTTTAAATCAGTGGTTTTAATGGTACTGGATGGTTTGTGTATTAATTTTAATTATGGGCTGGAAATTTAACAAGTTCAATGCTACTTAACACTTATAACTCACTTGCATCCTTTGAAGAGGATCTAAACATATGTTTTCCTTTGACCTATCTTTGCCCTTTTTGGTGTCTTTTCTGGACTGAAGACCATGCATGTCAAAAGAAAAGTAAACAATAAACTATTTAACATAACATTTTGATAACAAGTAAATTACTACTAACAGTACATGATTCAAGTGTTTGAATTATGTTTCAACCATTGATCATGAGTGGTAGTCTTATAAACATAAAAGACTTCTTCACTAATAGGTTAACATTACTGTAGAAACTAATTAAAAGCTATTTTTATTATCTCTATCTCAATCAGATACCATGCACCTCTTAACAACCTCTAATTTCATTGGACTTGGGTATCACGCAGCTCTTCAACTATTGTTTTCAGGGCTAGGGTCCATTGTTGTGTTGTTTGTTCTATTGTTTTCTCAGCAAATCAGAGAAGACCTTGTAAGAGCTGCGTACTGCCCCATCTCGATCAGGTCCACAATGTTGCACATATTTAATGATAATCGGTGGAAATAAGTCATAGTAATAATAGACTTATTGCAAGTTTGCAGTCAACCTTTCTTGGCTCAATCCATAATTTGTCAAAAATGTTGACCAATATTTACCCAATACTGCTGACTGTAAGCTTGCCCTTTTAAGGACATTTGCACAAAAATCTTCTAACATTGATTTTTTATAAAACTTTTGATACAGCTAGGTAATGAGTTACTCGTGTTAGAAATGCAAAAAAAAAGGAGTGGCTCACCAACTTCGTTTCCAAAATAAGATATCTGAAAGGCGCCCTTATTTTGAAAAATCGGTCTTCCATACTTGATATGGCCCGAATGTCTGTTCCTCTAAAAATATTGTAAATGAATCTCTTAAATGTACCCTGCGAGCAGTGGATTCTCCTACGCCGAGCTATGCCGAACAAGAGAAAAACCACTGCGAGCATCCGTTAGTTCCTTTGATCAAGCTGCCATCCAGCGCCACTCATCCATGTAACTATTGGTTTTAAGCAAGCCCGCTATGTAACAATTAAAATGGCGTCCATGGCAACAAAGACATTTTTACCAGGGTACAGGGTACTAAAATGCAACTTTCTATGCAACTTTCTATGCCAATTTATTTCATACAAGTAGGTCTGTTAAACAAATTCATTCAACTGGTCATGTCCCTTAAAGGAAATCTAATCTTTAAACGACAGCATTTACAAACTCTGACACCTGCAGGTTGGCAGGATTCCATGTCATGTGAGTAGAAAAATTGGGGAAATTTTAAACTTCCTACATTCAATTTGTCCATTTTTTCACAATCTGTTGAGAATTGGAAAAGAAAATTACCTATCAAAAAATAAATGAGGGTCACTGACCATCCAAGTGAGTTAATCTAAGCAAAGTTAACGCAACGGCTATCAGCTTTTTATGTGCTTAAATTTCTTCTCTTGCATGCATGGTCGTGCATGGCGTAGCATTATGTTACAACATGAATTGCGTGCACAGTAAGGTTTGCATAAACAATCAGCATGAACATCCTTAAGAAAGGAAAATTGTTTAAATGTCATAAGACACTAACCCTTCTGTTCAGCCTTTGTCTTACACTTTTTCTTCTTTTATCAAATTTATCTTGAGTCTCTGATTGAGATTCTGTTGAAGCATTTAACACTTCCATCCAGTTAAACTTGTCATCCAAACTTTCTGTGAAGCAAAAAAATAAAGCATTAAAGCATTTAATCATTATTTGATTCCTTCTTCTTTCCAATAAACATTTTAATAAGTGTGAGAGGAAGAAGGGATTTTTCAGTTGCCTTCTACACAACAGTTTGAATCCCTTAAGAGGCAAGAAATATACACACTATGATTGTTTCAATTCAGTCAATTAAACCGCAGGCTGGGGTTAATTCCCTCGGCTGGCATAATTTTGTGTTTGAAGTCTAATTACAGCTACTTTCACAGAGATAGCTAAACATCCAGAACACCATAAACCAATTCTACATTGTACTTTCATTTCCCATGCAGCCTATTTAAAAAACTTAGTGACAGCTGGCCCTGTACTGTATTGATGTACTTGTTGTCGGCCGACTGTTGGTATTTGTTTGCTGAAAGATATTTTGGGGAGCTATAATTGGTCAATATTATTTCACCCAAGTTTGTGCGATGCTTGATGACATTTATGCTATATTCTAAACCAAATTGAAGATGGTTTCCCTTAATTGTCTTGAAGAAAATAATCCACTTTTGAGGTCTATATAAAAACTGCTGAGTGCATTCATATATGGTTCATATTTTATTTTATTAATATTTTTCTCTGGAAAGGTAAAGATAAGATGAAATGTTTTGCCCTGGTTGCTGACTTCAAAACTGGAGGATTGCGAATGTCCGATATAGAATCCTTGATCAATACTCAACAAATACTTTGTACATATTTACGGGTTAAAAAAAAAAGAACAACAAAAATGTCCTTGCCCGGGTTTGAACTCCGCACCATTCTGCCACCTGAGCCTACCCGTTAACAGCATTCAATCAAGTTTAATTTATGAGGAAAAATCGCCTGTAAAACAGCTTTATTTTGAACAAGTGAAAACAATCTGTTTCCACTGCAGTACGCATGCCACGTACAAACTCAAATTTTGCAGATATTCTTAACCAAAGAAGAACTGTTTGAGTCAAACTTTTGCCCCTTTATCATATTATTGTTCAACTTTAATCGAAATTTTCCAAATTACTCTTATTAACTGAGTACTTTGCATACTGGTAACAAAGACATACATTACTACAGCCAGCTGGATGGACATGGTGAGTCTAGAGTTATGGATGCACACTACAACAACAACATGCTAGCAGATTTATATCTTTTATGTGCGATCACTTTTCTGGCTGTCGAGAACATGGTAAGAATAATAATTATTGAAGCAAGTTTCTTTCTTGTAGTGTGCAAACTAAAACAAAAGTGCTTTGTCTAGTGTTCATGACACACAATTTATTGAAATTTTTTTTTTGGCCTCAAAACAAAGTTTACAGAATGAACTTTCATCCAAAAAAAATTATCGAAAAATAGTAAAAATTGACGGAGAAATGACGGTATAACTTTTGTGGGCGGCGTTTGTTTATGAAGCGATTTGTTTTTCTAAGCACTGTTTTCTCAAAGTTAATTTTTCGCTTGTAGGGGACACTTTAAAGAGCTACAACTCAAAGGGAATTTGTTCAATTTTCCTCAAATTTGGACAGAAGCTAGGCTAACATATAATCAACAAAAAAGTGTCCGCAAATTTCTTATTTCCGAAAACTTTTTTGTCAAGAGCCATTTCCGTGCGATCACTCCAATTTTTTTTTCTTCCTTTTTCGAAAATATTCTGTAACTTTTCACTGCAATAGAATATGGGAAATCGCCGACACTTTTTTTAGCGCTTTGTGTCCGGAAACCTGAGAACAAATCAAATTAGCAAAATACAATAATCGCTTTGAGTTATAGCGTTTTAAAACTGATTCGGACGTTCAAATTTAGACGTGGTAAAAAATTCGACAATTCATTTTATTACCAAATGGTTTCTATATTTAGATAGCCAGCTCTATAAGCTTTAATTTGATATTTGGGTTTAGGTATATTAACAGTAATCTTAAGACACTAGAGCTGTTATACTGGAGACACCCCCGAAGGTACACTGTAACCTTAATTGGAAAACATTGTTCAAAATAATATTTTTTTATGCTGTTTTTTTTTTCCGTCGTTTTAGAGAAATAACGTATGCAAAAAACAAAAATTAACTAAACTGTCTGTCTTTCCGTTAAATCCCGCTCGACTACAGCACGGGATGGGAAATGGCCCACAACTCACAATGCTGTCCCTTTTCTGATCCGAATTGATTCCAGACTTTCCCACCGGCTCAAGTCTTGTCCACCAACGTCTATTTTCACCTCAAGGGCGAAATGTAGCGATTTAGACAAAAGGTGGGACAAGAAACACGACTCGTTTCTTTCAGAGGTGCTAGAGACTTAAGGAATTCTGGACTTAATGATGTCCTTCCATCACCAGACGGGCCTCAAACATGTTGGCTTATACACACACTACGGATGATGTGTTAACCGTAGTGAGCTCACGATTGATAAGCGAGCCAGGCACGCGCAAACAGCGGTATTTTTGTTCAGGTTGTTGGCACTGGTCAAGAGTATTTCAGTCGCATAGTCTCACGGCCAATCTGCTTTTAATGGTGTTGTTTCGGAGTTCGTTTCATACAGTTTTGGAAGGAACTTACGCTCGGATGTACGGTCAAATCACTAGAGAGCCAGAACTCATCTTTCTTCAGGTAGTTTAGTTTAGTTAATTTCATTTTATCTATACATTTTTTTCTCTAAAATGACAGAAAAACCAGCATACAAATTTCTGAACGATGTTTTGAAGATAATTTGTAGGTCACATGCCAAAAATGAGGCAAAATAAGCACGAAAAACAACAAAAAAAAGGTCTCAAATTCGACATAGGTTGGTTATGCTCCGGACACTTCATATGATAAATATGATGAACTACAGTCACTACGACAAGGAATCACAGAACAACCATAATCATCTGCGGTGTAAATATAAGCTGCAAAGAGAAAAGTGGATCATTTAACAATAGATAGTGTTAAAAGTCTATAACCTAAGTTATTGGCAATATTTCAAACCTTCAAACCTATAATATGTTATATTTCTCGGATGTTTTGGTAAGTCTGATTGACATGACGAAACGCCTGGGAAATGTAACTTTCCGTCTCAGAGATGAAGGTTGGATGTCAGCAATCTCAGCAACGTTAAAACTTCACCAGTATCTCGGGATGCTCGGTAAGATTTGAAACGTCCGAGATCTCAGCAACAAGGGCATATTTTCAAATGTGCTATCCGAGAACTCCGCAATCTTTTAAAAATTGTGTTGATTGTCGCAGTGGAAATCACGATGCGATTATTAGAAGTCTCCGTGATCACAGTCACAGTTGAAAAAAACTAAATTGTGCATGGTTAGACTGCAAATGTCACGAGCAGCAGGGCTAAAAATTGGCTGTTATTACCGGTAATTGCACAGTCGCCAAAAATGACTTAAAACTGACCAGGGCCACCAAAAGTTGAGATTTGATTGCCCTATGTGCGACTATGTTACAGAATTTTGAAAAGTTGTAAATAATGTACATTATATGAACTAAATAATTACTTGTATGTAGTTTAATTGGACTACCTTCTCTTCTTTTTTTTTTCTCAACTCTAAGTTTATCAATAACAATTTAGTGAATTTTTAGTTCTGAAGTGGAAAATTCCGAGCCATTTTAATGGAAATTTTACGAGCGATGCACATTTAGACATTTGGATTTTGTGATTGCCACATGACACTAGACTTACACAGAGTTCTGTGTGGGGGGGTTTCCAAGTCGCACATGTTTTTGCTTTGCGAACGGACTTTCAGTTTTTTGTTTAAACTAGAGGAAATTGTAAGTAAGTAAAGTCGCGCACCCGAGCCAGAAGGCTCACAACGGCCGGAGCTTAAACCCGGTTTCTGTAGCATGAAGCGACTAGGAATATTGCTACTACCCCCTGGATGGGATACTAGTCCATCGCAGGGTTACCCCCAGCATTTTGTCGCCGGTACCCATTTATACACCTGGGTGGAGAGAGACAGTGTGGAGTAAAGTTTCTTGTCTAAGGAAACAACACGACGGCAGAGACCAGGCTTCGAACCACCGACCTTCAGGTTGAAAGTTCGACGCGCTAACCACTAGACCACCGTGCCGCCCACGCCCAGAGGAAATTGGGGGCTACTTAATTTTGGGATGGGCCACTAAGAATTCGAACAAACTGGCCCGACTGGCCACCAAGCACTGGAGTTCATTTTTAGCCCTGCGGGCAGTGTTTCAATAAAGTGCATTTTAGGAGCATCAAATCAACTATTTTCCTTGCAATTTACACTGTTAATAGACAAACGACACTCCACAGGAGATATCTTCAACAACTTAAAATTGTGGCCAAATCTTAACACCATCTGATTTGGACTTGTTTTACTAGAGCAATTTTTAGCCAAATTTGGGGCTGTGATCACCAGTACCATGCGCATGGCCGACTCATGCATCCAATATCAGTTTCTATATGCCTCAAGGGTGTATTTTCTTTGAGAACATGGAAAATTTGGATAATATAAACTTGCTCCTAATTTGCATAATTTGTGGAATTATATACAAGCACTCAAGAATAAAAAAAACACTTATGAAGTTAAATGAGATGAGAAGAACTTGCCTGTGGCTATGAGAACATTTCTCATTTTTTTTTAATTCCTGTGTGCATGCTTATAATGGCAACAGTGCACTTGGTCACATTTACTATATTCCCTTCAGAATATACTCACCACAACTAATGTAGTACGTTCTCTTTGAAAAATTGTCAAACACTGGGCCAAGAGCAAAGCAGTATGGTTTCTTTTTCCTCTCTCCTTCTTCAAGCTCACGTGCAACATCTGGAAAAAAATTGTGCATTATAAATAAGTGAGTCTGACGATCATGGTCTTAAGATCCCAGACACTCAGTCAGTGATAATAGAAAAAAACAACAATTGGTGATGTGTACGTAAGTTGACATGCTTAGCAATAATTTTAAACGTTCAGTTTTTTACACTAATGTATGAAGTTTTGGGATTGAAAATGGACAAAATGATGTTGCCTCCCCAAAACAATAACTGCAGCAGAGTTTGTTTATATATAGGTCTTTTTTACCTGATTTCATCAAAATTCTAAAATCTAAACAGCTTATTCTACATAGCCTTTTTTAACAGGTTCTTCATATCAGCAATTGTAACTGTCACATCAAGTTTCACGTCAATACATTACTGACATTGCTTTGGAGATATAGCATGTTAACATTTTTGGTAGTTAAACACGTCTCCATGTGCGACACAAAAACAAGATTTGTTCACTCAGTTGTAGATTTTAATAGTAAGGATGCAAATCGGAGTGGTCTTTTGAACCTTTGGTATACCAAGTTGGTTACCAAAGACACATACAAAATTCTCTAATTTTCTAAATATTCTTTTCTCCATAAAGATCTTTGGGCTTCAAAATTTTGCCAAGTCATTTCATTTGCCATTCTCTGCAATATCTTACTCTGGTATTGCTCTCAAAGCCAGAAAAACAAACTGCTTAACATATGACGTAGATAAAAATGATCTATAGTTCTTTACTGTCATAAAAGCCAGAAAAACAAATTGCTTATGACGTAGATGAAAATGATCTATAGTTCTTTACTGTCATAAATGCCAGAAAAACAAATTGCTTATGACGTAGATGAAAATGATCTATAGTTCTTTCCAGGCATAAAAGCCAGAAAAACAAACTGCTTATGACATAGATGAAAATGATCTATAGTTCTTTCCGGGCATAAAAGTCAGAAAAACAAACTGCTTATGACGTAGATGAAAAATAATGATCTATACAGTTCTTTCCAGGCATAATTCTAGTGACAGAGTACTCATTTGAACCTGTATATATTGACATTGCAATGTGTATTCAATCACTGAATTCAAAGTTGAATAATGGTAAAAAACAAGGCCCTAAGTGGTTACTATGGCCTCAAGAACCAAATGTGTCCAAATTTTCTGCTTTGGTGTATGTCGTGGTTCAAATTGAGTAGGGGCGTTGCACGGGGCATCACATCCCACTCGCGCCTTTTCCCTTTGGTACATCTTATTTTGTTAGCTTATGTCCAACAAAGTTGAAAAAAATTGTTTTTCTTTGGTTTCAAAATTTTTAATTAAAACCAGTTTAATTTTTACTTTCCTCGCCTTACATTTATTATGATATCATGGTCTAATACCCCATTCACACCAATGATTAAACATGTTTAAATGTTGTTTAGTTTAACTACGTTTTTAGCCTGTATCTTGAACGTTTTTAAATGTATATGACTCATACTTCCTGGAATAGTAATAAAAGTCAATAAAGTTGCTTTTAGCAAAGATTTCACTCCAAATATTACGGCATGTTTGGGGGTATTTTTCTAAACCTGTTTTAAACATGTTTAAACGTTGGTGTGAACGGGGTATAAGACAAAGGAAAACAAAAATTAAACTGGTTGAACCACAATAACATATGCAAATTGGTTTTCTTGTGAGAAACTGATACATTGACATTTGCATATTTAAGTAGTTTAAATCCAAAGAATTAATGCATTACTTTTTCTTGATTAAAGCTTGTCTATGATTGATTTCTTCTGACTTTCAGTTCAAACAGAGAACAAAGGAAATCAGTAAAAAATAAATGCTTACAATGCTTGCAATAGTTCAGTTTTGACTAAAGGGTAAAGTAAATAAGCTTAAAACTCTTCAAATTGAGAGCTAATTTGGAGCAATTTGGATCTCAAGGCGGTTAGCCCAGTTTTTCACCAAGTCCTGCAACAATTTATTATAAACCAAGCCCTTACAAGTTGAATCTAGCTCTATCCTTCCAGCTGGCTCATCTGAAGCAATATCATCCATTTTCCTAAAATAAATAAATTGAAATTAGTAGATATCTTTTTGGATATGGGTTATTTTACTGTTAGAGTGATGTAACCCTAACCCACTCATATTCCCCCCCTCAATGACAATGTTTTGGTGGTTGTGTTCCTCCTTTTTAAATTGACTTGAGAGGTGAAAATACTTTCAACATGGAAACAGAGAATATAAAAACAGTGGTTCATGCCCCTTGGGTGGGGAACTTTCATATATAAGTTGCAGTCGAAGCTCTATGACCAGACACTCTTGTAAGCGGGCAGCTCTACTGACTTACGGCCACCTTTACAAAATCCCTGTTTGAACTCTAGCTTATACAAACTCTGTACTTCACACATCCCTGTAAGTGGCCAGCTCCAGTTGTGGACACTTTTCTGCTTCCTGAGGGCGTCCCCTTACAGGAGCTTCATCTGTATTGGGTATGTGCTGCTGTGAAGGATATGGTTTTAGTATGGGATAGGGCATAGAAATTTGAGATTTTTGGTCTACAATAGGGTATCCTTTACCGGAAAACTGATCAGTGGTATGAAGAAAGAGTTTCTGTAAAAAAACTAGTCCAGGATAGGGTGGGTATTTTTGGTAACTAGTCAAACAACCTGAGGCCCTGGGGGTTCAATATACTCTTGAGGCAGATCTCCACTTCTATTTCTCTTGTTTCTCTGCAACAGCAAAGAAGGGGGCATTGGGGGGTTCTGAACACCGCAATACCGCCAAAAAAAATTGACAAATACCGTAATATCGCAAAAAAAATCGCCAAATACCGCAATACGTCAAAAACCTCGTCCAAAATCGTTAGAATACCGAAACCGCTACTCTGTTCATTAAATTTTCCGCAAATATCTGCTTAGATTTTGTTTTTCGAATGTGAAGGCAAGTTAATGACTTTTAATTGGTTGTAAAACGACCAAAGTGTTATCACCTTTCAGGTAATATAAACTGGCATGACGGATTAGAGGATCTTAGAGCTGTTTCAAAGTGTTTTCGAAACGACAAGTCTGACAAGGACGACAAGAAACTGAAAAAGGATCAAAAAGGGTCGTAAAACACTGGAGGATAATTTTTAAAACCGACCAAAACGCTAAAAAACGGAATCCCGCAGGTTTTGGGAATACCGCAATACCGCAATTTTATATTAGAATTACCGAAATACCGCATGAAAAATTGCCCAATACCGCAATACCGCAAACCCCAATGTCCCCCTCAGCAAACACCATTTCATTTTCCATGTTCATATACCTGCCAACTTTTTCTGAGTGATAGGCGTGAGAATTTTTTTTCGTGGGAGTGCCAGGATTTCCAAAGGTGCCCCAACCAAATCCGAAGACAACCCGATATATTCCAAAGATGTCCAAAGTTGTCCGGAGATGTTTCCGAAGAATTCGAAAGTTTTCATGGACCTCAGACCTCCATAACTATATTTTTAATTGGATCATGCGATCAGTTAAGGTTAATGGCTCAAATCTGTAAGTCACGCGTGCAGGCGTGAGAAATTGCTCCATAGGCCTAAGGCGTAAGACTTGGCAGGTATATGTTCATATCCAATTTCACTTCATTGTCAATTATTTTAGGCTAGCCTGTGACTTCCGCCTCCTCCTCTCAGAAAGCTCCTCTCCCCAATTTTTTCTGAGGGGAGGAGGCAGATGTCACAGGCAAAGAAGCTAATTTTCACTTAATAATAATAATAATAATAATAATAATAAATTGTCAAAAATTATTCTTGATAAAAGTAGTTTACTTCCTTTGAACTTTATGCAGCGTCATTTATTTTAATCAGTTTCATCAGCAATTTGCATCCATCTTTTCGATATTCTGGGTGAAATTTAATGGGGTATTGTCACAGGGGATTTTTCTGTGTTTTGGTCAAAATACACTCAATTTGACAAAGTAACTTTGTTCACAGATAAAGTAAAAGTATCAAGTGATTACTCGAAAGAAGAAAATAGACAGCAATCAGGGTTTTTTGGCGATTTTTCCAAGACACACAGGGAGAACATGAAAAGAGTGGCTGATTTTTTCAAGTTTTGACAAGTTTTGATCCTTTCTATCCTGGCCATCAGCAGCCAAAGATGACATTCCCCTTTAAGCATGTATTAACAACAGATTAAAATTTAACAGAACCAGCCCTAAGATGTACCTACTAGCCCTTAAATATAGAATTTTCCTGTGTAAACGTTTTGAATGTGTAGTCTGTTGTTATCAAATCACAAGAACAACAACATTCAGACGAGTCTCTTTTCTGAACAAAGTCCAAGTCTGCAGCCGGTACTTTCCTCGCACGCTCTCGTCACGTTGACATGAATATTAATGAATTTTAAGAGGCGTTTAATATTTAATATTTGTTTGTAATACAGCGTACAATAGAAATGAGTGAGGATCGCACCTGTAATAAGACCAAGATGTCCCCTGCGGACCTCTTACAAGTCGACACCATCGCTTTCTCCAGTTTGTCTGCCCAAGTACAGCTTGACCGCTTTCCTTGACAGCCCAGCCCTCTTTCACAACAATTTCTTCTTCCATAACGCGGTCGAATATTAAATCAGATTTAATCTTGAGCCAAAACCACGCGAAGATGTCGGTCTTCCATCGTGTTGGCCATTTTGATTTTTACCCATAACTCCTTTCCCACCTACTAGATGAGAGGTGATGATTTTTTACACGAAACAGCGAGAAGCTCAAATAAATAGAGATCTCTTTTTGACAATTTCATTTTCAATAGAATCCATAATCAGGGGGAAAATATAGAAGGCATCATAGAAATATTCTCAGTCATTTATATTTACCGTATCTGGGCGCATCATCTTCCCTGGGGGGTGGGGGGTAAGGGGGTACAACCCCGTACTCTTCTTTTATAGGGGAGAAGAGCATGTCCAAAAGTTACGTAAATCAAAACTGTATTTTGAAAAAGTTGTAGGGTGTATGCTGCGGATAGTGTTGGGGTGGGAGAGGGGAGAGGGCCATACTTGCTAGTTTCTACACCGCAAAACACAGACACAAATGTAGTACCCACCACCCTTTTATTATCTGAACATCTGTTGTCGTATTGATTTCTTCGAATTAACCTTTTATGTGACGCGGGCGGCGCGGCCAGAGGGGCTTTTATTACATGTCATAACACTATATAAAGACCGTCGTAGAAGTTCAAATTTATAGGAGATAGGAGCTAGAGACTGCTTGCAAACGGTAGAAAACTAGAGCTCCCTGATAAATTTTTGTATGATTTTTTCGCTTATTTCTTTGTTTTCTTTTATGGTTTTTTATATCATTTTTACACCCTATTTGCTGTTTTGTTTGAAATTAACGCCCTTTCTATTTTTCGCGAACAGAAAATTCGACAATTTGGAAAACAATACCGCCATTGTCTTGTACACCAGACCCCAGTCTATACGGCCGCGCTATCAATACACAGGTATCACGCACTCGACAGCTCGAGGGAGCTCTGTGGGGTTCCAAAGTTCCAAAGGCCTCGCTCGAACAGTGCGGTTCGAAAAGCGACTCGCTCATTGGAAACCTTTATCGCACAAATTCGCGGCTGTTTCAGAAAAATACAGACGATTTTCACTGGGTAATTGTGCGAAGCATCGTTTGAAATCGTTCTGTTTGGAATAGGGGAAGTTTATGCACGTTCATTTGTTATTTTCGACACAGCTCAGGAAGCATGGCGACTTGAAGAATTCTGTGAGCGAGCAAAGTTGCCAGCAAGGGATAATGCCAACGCTAGTTACGCTACTTCGATAAGTTGTCAAAGAGAAGCGATAAAATGAAAGCTAATGGCAGCGTTAACTCCACTGGCAAGGACAGAAAGCGGAAAATTTCGAGCGATCAGGGCGACGAGCAAGATAGGTAGGCTAATTGTGTTTTTCTCGAACTATAAATAACGTTTAGGTGTCACTTCTGTAATTGAAGTTCACACTGTATTATCAAGCACGCAATTACAGAATTCATTATTCTACAAGCATTTAAGTTCGTGTCAAAGCATCCAGACACTGGATAGCAGGTACTTCCTAAACTCCTTGGAACGTTTCAAGCAAGCGAATGCGCGATCACTCCCCTCCAAATTTCCTGTGTGCGTGTATTAGATATTACACTCCTTGCTGTCTGAGGCTTGAGTTTTGCCCATCTGTAACCCACAAGTAGCAGATAGCATGATAATACGAACTTGCTGCAATAGGAAGCCATCATTAGCGAAAGCAGCGGTGAAATACATGTCTGTATTTTAGTTAAGTTCACGTTAAATGGTATAGTTTTTAGGCCGTCAAGTATTTAATACGCTCTGCTGATTTGTTTTGTGATAGGAGTAAAGTAATCTAAATGCGCGATCTTTTTATTTTTTAGCGCCAGCGTGTATTAAAAGGGTGCATTGTGAAAATAAAATTCACTATGTATAATTTATACGTTAGATAGAATCATTATGCTTTATGTTATAAGGTGGCTAGAGACGCTATAAAACAAAAAGTTGGGAAGGAAAGTAAAAGAATCGCTGTATAAAAGAAGGCAATTTGCTTGCCTGACTGTTGGTTTATTTAAGGAACGTTATCTTTTCCACGCAAGATCTTTGCGGAAATAAGCACGGAAAGTGAATGATAACACTAACTTTCCCATTTCTGCATTTTCAATTATTGTTATATCGTAGCTTTTCCTTTAGAGACTTTCATTGGAAGTGTAAATGTAACCCAGTCATGCACTCATTTTCCTACCAATTAAGCTCAAACTCCTTCCGGGCAGCTGGAGAATGTCAAAAGTTCCAGCCATATAAACTTCAGTTTTTTGTAAGAGAACCATCTCCTTTTTTAACTTCATAATTGTTACTTTGATGCACTTATAAGGTTATTTTGCGGTGAATTTCGATTCGTATGTTATAGTTGTAACAAACGTGGTTTGTTTTTTCATCTTCCTAGAACTGTTCACGGCAACATTGGATTGATTTTGGTTTTAGTTTGGACATTTGTTCTTGTCCTGGCTCGTTGCTAAATGTGAACCATTTGTCTAAGGGTAGTGCGTGAGGCGATTGGGTTAAGCTGTTATTTTTTTTTAGTTTAATAATATTGTTTTTGGGTCTTAAAACCTGTTTGGACTTGGGATTCATAGCTTTGATGAATAGGCCATCAACCAAGTAGGTGTCAGATTTAAATTTTTCCACCTTAAACTAGGGAGGTGCAAAGAGTCTTAATAGATTTATTTTGCAAGAACAACAAATCCTAATGTCCACCTTTAGCTCTTCTAATATGTCTAAAAAAACCGCAGTCTTGAATGCTTCTTGCGACTGTGCGACTTGAAGAATAAAGTGTGCTATGGCCACGTGAATTGTCAATCAGTGATCAGTCATGAGTAACGTGAACGTAAAAAGGACTAATTCTGAATCATGTAGCTGAAAACTTGTGTGTTCGAAATTTGAGAAGTTGGCTGATTTGTTCAAATCTCCAGAACAATTCACTGATAATCTATCTAACTATGCAGATGTATTAAGTTGCTAATTAGATTATGCAAAGCTAAAATTCTTTTGACTAAAATGTAGCCATGGCATGAAAATATATATTAGTGAAATATCACTGGTTTATTTTTTCAGATTTTCTCTTCCAGACCCCCCAAAAAGAAATTTATTTTATTCAGGGTTAGGAAAATTAACATTTATTCCAGTAACTGTTAACAGACTTCCAAACTTCCAGACTTCCATACCCCTGCCATTTGGTATTCAGACTTGGGGTTAAATCATTAGTCTGGGAACCAAACAAATTGTAAAAAAGAAGATACAAAATAGATTATAAGTAGTCTAAAAGGGTCAAAGATTAGTTTCTAGGAAAAAAAAGGGGCATGTTTACAGTCAAGTAAAAATACATTCATGAAGAATCCATTGGTCACTCATGTAGAGTGCACGTGGTTCTAACTTGTGAGTCTGTACATATAAGTGAATACTAATGTGTAGCCATTCAAATGAAAGCTACCTTGTTGCATAAAATTTTCACAACATGTTAATTTTGTGCATTTCACAATTTCAAAGAAATAGTGAAATTAAAGTGTTGCAAAAAATGAGTATTGTGAAATTTTACTGGCAAAATTTAAGTGGTCAAACATTGTTGGCTGTTGGTCCAACTTACTGTTAGCACCCCATGTCAGAAGATTTTGGAGATTTTTTGTGAGTGATCCATCTTAATAATCCTATAAAGAAATTTGGGCTGCTTAGGGAGCCAATCAGGATGCTCCATTTCATTGTTTACCTGTTCGGCCTTATAGTAAAGTCATAAATTACTATTGTTCTTAGCAATACTTTTGTTGTATACTATAAAACGTAATTGGAAACTACACTGTACCATGAATTTATTGAACATTATAAAATAATGTTGATAACTGCTGTTGTTGTGATGTGACAGAGTGCAAAGTATAATCATCTTGAATAGCTTAAGGTTGGCCATCGCACAGGAGTTCCCTGGTTCAAGAGCTGGTCTGTTCTTGACATTGAAGCTATCAACTAAATGTTCTGGAATACCTATATTTATTGATTTTCTTCATATTTCTGTGAAATGTTAACCTGATTTAACTGGACTTTGATAAGTTATTGAACTTTTGTGTATTTTGATAATGTAATAAAATTTTTTTTCAGCTTTCAAACCAGTTTTGTTGTTGTTGTTGTTTTTCTTTGTCTCAGATTATGAGACAAAGAAAAATAAAAATTAAACTGGTTTGAAAATTTTCCAACCAATGTAAAATTTGAGCCACAACATAATTTTATATAACTGAATGTTCAAAGATATCGTAATTTGTACCTGTATTGTCTGTTCTATGATAAGTTATTAAACCCATTGGTAACTATTTCAACATGTTTTGCCCAGCTTGGTATACATAATGGAATGTTCAAAGATATCTATTTGTTGACTAAAAAAATAATAATGGTGACCAAGTAGTCAAATGTCGGCATCATGAGACAAATGATAATACACTTTATTATTGTGCCTAACTGTGATGAACAATAACCAAATATTTTGCATTATTCATATTCTTTGTATCCACATTGTTTGAAGTCAGAGTTTTCCTATTTTATTGAGTATTCTTTGTTAAGTGTGAGTCCAGCATGGTGCACAACTGACAGTTCAGAGATGATGATTTGTCAAGTAATAATTATTTATTCTCTTGTAACATAACCACAGCACAGTATGCAAGGTCATGCCTGGGTCAAGCAGACTTGCTAAAAATATCACAAAAGTTGTACTGAAAAAGCAATTAATATAGCATCTCTGCAACAATAGGGATTATTGTACTGTTGATGATTTACACAGCATATATAAACAATCATTATTTTAATCAAGTCCTAATTAATTAAATTTTTTAAATAGATTAAAAAACAAATGTTAATCACAATTGATTGGACACACATTAGGATTTCTTGTACCAACTCAAATGTTAAATCCATCATGTACAGCTTAATAACAAACAGTACCGCAGAAAAGTACTGCTCAGCAGCTTTCATTTTAATGGCCACACTTGAGGAATTTATCAATATATGTACTCAACAGTTTGTAAAGTGTTAATTACGTGATCAGTTTGCTTCAATGTCTTTTGTATGAATTGTCACACTGGGATTTCATCAACAAATTCAAAAGTTATTTTCTATATTTGTATAATACTGTTTGTACATGTACACTGTAAAAGTGCTTTGGACGGTTGATGGATATAATGATATTCATATATAAATAAAATAAATAATTATGTAATAATAATTACATTAGGTATTCTAGACTCCTGGAGTTTAAGAATAAGAGTGAGGCCAGAAAGGTGTTCAATTGTTGTGGTATTTTGTTACTAGTGAACATAAATGTCTTCTTTTGGGAGAAAAAATCATTTTATAAGTAAACTAGATTCCTCTTAAATAGCTAAGACACATTTCTGTCAATAAATTATTGCTTATAATTTGATTATTAAGAATGAAATCTTAGTGTGACCATTCAAATAAAGCTCTCAGGAGTATTACCCAATGGTATTGTTTATTTTTCATCTTGTTTGGATTATAATTTTGTATTATTCAGGAATTTTGATATTGATTTTAATTCCTTATTAAATTAATTTTTATAGGACAAAAGTACCCCAGAGTGCATCACGACGCCACAGAGAGAAGATAAATGCAACCTTGGAAGAGCTAGGAGACCTTCTTCCACTGCCAGATGATTCTAGGGCAAAGTTAGATAAGCTCACAGTATTGAAATTATCTGTCAGCTTTTTTCAAACTCAAAATTACCTCCAGTCCGGTAAGTCTTAGTAATGTTTCTATTGACAACAAGAGTGTATATGTTGCAGGTAAAATTCATTCTCAAGTTGAATCAGTATTCAGTATAGGTTAAATGAGTACCAAGTATTTAAATGTGTTCCCAGTATCCAATCTACAGCTGTAGGTAAGCTTACCGTAACCATCACCCCTAGCACAAACATACATGTAGCCAGTGATGCTGGGGTTAGGGTTAGATTACCTTACCTACATGTAAAAACATAGATTCAATACTCATTCAACCAGATTTCACCTGCAACATATACGTTGTAGGTTTAAATTATTTTAGGTTAAAAATTATTTCAAACTAGGTTAATTTTTATTTTCCTTTGTCCCAGAATCATTAACATAATCTCAGACAGAGGAAAATAAAAATAAACCTAGTTTGAAATAATTTTAACCTGAAATAATTTTAACCTACAACATATACACTGTACTTACATCTTTGACTACCTGAAAGATTTTGAAACTCTTAAAGGGGCTATGTCACCATTTTTAGTGTTACTTTGAGGTGGCTTGACTGGGTTTTTTGGCGACACAACATCCCAACTTAAAAGGGCTGATACTTCACTGTTTGAGCTCAGTCAGGCAAGCTGCTTCACACATATACTAACATCATCCTAGCCATCGGCAGACTAAGACACTTGTTTTTACTCTTAGAGCACAAGAAGAGTAATTTGAAACAAAACTATTATATCATATTATTATTTATTATTATATCAGTGGAAACCCACAAATAATCATCCAGTTTTGTTTCAAATTACTCTACTGGTGCTCTAAGAGAAAAAAAAAAACAAGTGTCTTGGGCTGCCGATGGCCAGGATGGACCTATTTCCATGTGTTTTGGAAAACTCACTAAAACTCAGATTTTGGTCTATTCTCTATTCATTTCA
This sequence comes from Cladopsammia gracilis, assembly GCA_022457155.1. Lineage (NCBI taxonomy): Eukaryota > Metazoa > Cnidaria > Anthozoa > Scleractinia > Dendrophylliidae > Cladopsammia > Cladopsammia gracilis. The sequence continues at coordinate 77,911 of JAJGOT010000356.1, forward strand.
TTTCTTTTTATTGTTCATGTAGCTTTGTCACAAAGCTATGACAGTTTGACCCCCCCCCCCCCCCCAAACCATAGAAGCCTCTTGACATACAGTAGTTCCTTTAACTTCACTGTTCCAGTGTCTTTAGAACTCAAAAGGATAAATTAGACAAAGCCATGATTCATGCATGAACAATACAAAAAAAAAAACCAGATAACACCAAACAATAATGCCCTTATACGCTGTATTATATGCAGTCTGTAGCAGCAACAAAGACTTTTCTTACACAGGTGTTATTGAACAGATCAGTTGGCATGGTAGTAGTAGTAGTAGATCCTTTATTCAAAGTGATCAGTAATTAAAGCAATTAACATGCTTGATGGTTCGTGTACTAATCTATAATAAAACAAGACAAATATAATACCTTCTTAATATTAACTAAGATTAAAAATATAAGATGAGTTAAAGGGGCAATAAACAAGTAAAACATACAAGAATTTCAAAAGTTTAAATATAAAATGTAAAATCGGACATCTTCTTAGGCACCTTCTGAACAGATAAACTGTGGAAGCCTAACTGTTTATTTTAACATGCAGTGAAAGTAATATATTATTTACAAACTTGTATTTGCTTGAACTGTACTTTGAGGTCTTTGAACATTGTTCACAGCTGTTTATTAAGGTACAGTAGTTCCCTGGAAGCCCCAAACCCCCAATTACAGAAAAAAAAACTATTTCAAAAGACAAAGGAACCTATTTGTATGAATTTTTATGAAAGTTTTACAATACAAAAATGTAAAACATAGTTAATAGAGCATGACGCTCTGAGGCCCCGTGGGGCATGTAGTTTTGTAACTGTACTTTGACTTGCAACTTAAACGTATGAATGTAGCTTTGTGTCCTTTGTCCTGGGCTTTTCATCCAAAGCCCTATTGTAGTACTATCAACCTCATCCGGTCAATAGTTTAGTTTGCTTTCGTTAAATGGTTGGATTTGTAAATGCCCCATTCATGTTGTATTCTCTGTCATGTGAAGTCTAGTATTTGTATGTTACAGCCTCGGCCATTGGCCTAAGCATTGAACACTGTCTAGCTATAAAAGGTATTGTACAAGGTTCAAAGGCACATTTGCCTTCAGTTGAGTTGCTCACTGTTAAGCTCTGTTAAAAGACTTCCCTCCCTCCCTGTTAGAGTTATTTGCATGTCCTCAATAAACTTTGGGGCCACTTCTCTGTGATTGCATTCGGTTAAGTCTGCGCAGCAATTTCCCCAAGCGTAGTGCTCTAGTTTTTTAATATTTTTCACATTATTGACCTGCCAATATTCCAGCTTGATCCAGCACCCCTGGGGAGATACTGCTGTCGTTGTAGCTTGTTGCTGGCCTGAGTTGCAGCTCGTAGCGCCCTAGTTTTCTAGAAGTGCCAATACTCCTCACGACTCTGCTTGGCACGTTGGTGGCATTAGGTTTCAGCTTGTAGTGCCAGGAGAAGTGAGGCTTTAAAATGGTGTGCATCCAATGGAAGTTGTCTGTCACACCAATCAATGAGCATTGCCCCCTATTACACCATATTCCCTTGTGGTCCTTATTATAATTTAAGGTTTGGTATTAAATCATTGGGTTTAGCAATTTATTGGAACAGTGACATTACTTGCCAAAAAGAGAAATTCTCTTTTTAAAAGACATTGGGGAGGGGATTATTTAAATATGCAATTCAAAAAACTATTTACTGTGTATTTGCACAGACTTTACTGGAGGTCTTTGGGTTTTGCAGCTGTACCAATATTTTTAAGGGACAACAAAAGTATAGAGAGAAACCTTTTTAAAATTCATGAGGGTTATCTGAAGTTATACAGGTGTATGCAGTGTAAATAACAATTTACAGCATTAATTCTCCAGACTTTACTTTAAGTCTTTTTGGGATTGCAGCTGTACCCATTAATTAATGGGTATAATCATAGTCCATTAGTTGAAAAGATGGAAACCCTTTTAAAAGATGTGGGGGCTACATATATCTTAGTAAACATGCAGTGTAAAGAACAATCAATGGAAAGGCTCTGTATTTGCGTATGTGCCACTAGGCACACAAGATATAGGTGAACAGAAGGTAAATAACACCAATTTACAGTACAGCTTATGTACCCAAACTCAACTTAAGGTCTTTGGGATCTCAAATACAGTACTTACCCGCTTATAAGAACCTGCAATTTAAGAACCTGTTAGCCTAAAAATATCAATTTAGACCCCATTTACATAAGAACCTATTTAGCCAAAAATTTGAAACAGGTTCTTATAGAAAGGTTCATATAGAAATTAACCTAAAAATATCTTCATGCAAAAAAACATGACTCAAAAGTAGTGAACTTGAACATGTATGTATGTTGTAGTTAATTTTTTATTTCAGGTAATTTTTGTTTTTCCTTTGTTTCAAATTCATTAGCATATATTACCATACCCAAAAACAATGGAAAAACATTTGATATATATCATTAAATCAACTTTGAGCCTGATACTGAGAATAGGCCATTTGCACGATGACGTCATTTGACTACTACTACCAGAATCCTTTAGTTTTTTGTTTTGTAGTGCAAATTAGGGCTATTGTTATTTAAACCGCACTGGGATTACAAATTTTAAATAAGAAAGGAAAAATGAAATGAATTCTGGTAGTAGTAGTCAAATGGCGTCATCGTGCAAATGGCCTATAAAAATATCTACTAAAATGGGTCATGGTCACATACTGTCTAAAGGCCAGGCCTGTTTTGGCATTAAATTAATATACATGCCACCTTTCTACCATTCATAGGTGTATGATATATTTCTCATTAAATAAGAAACTATTTAAGAACCTGCGTAGTCTAAAATTCCACTAAGCACTATTTACATAAGAACCCGTTAAGGCTAAATTTGAAAAAATGGGTTCTTATAAGCGGGTAAGTACTGTAAAAAAAAAATGAAATAAAAAATGATTGGTTTTATATTCAACAGTAGAACTAATCTCACCATGACGAACTAACTAGTAGCTTATTAAGCCTTGAAAACAGAAATAGTGCAAGGCAAATTAACATTTTACAAGAGTGAAGTTACAAATTTTCTGTCTGTTATTACAAAACCCTTTGTCCACAGTCGTTAGAAATTAAACATTTTAATAACAGTTATTATGTAGGTTTAATTTCAATAATAATAGTTATTATTAAAGGACTCTGTGTCAGAGTCAAATAGAATAAATTAAATTTCTGCAGCTCAAGGACAGGTCAGAAGGGAGTCAGAGTTAGAAACCATGTGGTCACCTTTCATTTTTCATGTAGAATAATATTTGTTTTTGTAGGAAAGAGGAGAAGAAGAGTGGATGATGCTACAGTGTCCCAGATAACCAGAAAACTTGCAGCATGTAACATCAATGTCAGTGACATTTCTCTAGAGGTAAGAATTTATTATTAGTGGAAAAATCTAAAGTACAGTACATGTATATAACTGATTTTTGGCTTGAGCACCTAACAATTTTCACTGTAGCCTTATGTTGTCTGAGTTTGCAGCTATTTTTGTTTTTAAGGAATTTTCTTTAGGTAACTTATTATCAGAGCCTCACAATGGGTACATGTATCTACAGACTTCCCTGGCTGCGTTTTTACAATTCGTCAAATTTTTTGTACCAGGAATTTGTTCAGTGCCTACCTATTCTTGCTAATTGACCCCCCCCCCCCCCCCCCTAATATTAAAGCAAGTATGGATTCCCTATGAAGATTTGATGTCAGAAGATTTCATAACTTACAAAATATTTTTTTTCATTCATTTTCAAATTCTGACACTTCTAATGATTTCTTTCTGACCATGATAATTTGTAATCGTGGCTCCTGTTCATGAGATTGCCGTTTTATCATTTTATTTCATTGCAAATATCCGAGACAGACTCGTTATTACAGCCTTATGTTTATGAAGTCCCCAAAAATTGTAAATGGAGTGAAAAGAAGGTGGTTATGTTAACTAATAAACACTGGACATGATAAACCAAAATATCAGGCAATTATATTATATATAAAAATTATATCTTGTTTTGTTTCTTATCGTTTTCTTCTTGCCGTTAGGATCAGTCTTGCCATCTATTTTTTGTCATTTAAACTTAGCTCTCAGCCTTGTCACATGAACCTGTGATGTTTGATTGTTGTAATAATTAAATTAGTGATAATTTGCATATAAAAAAGAAAAAGGGTGGAACACCAGATTTCGATTTATAGTCAAGTAAACATAGCATACTCTGAGAGAGGTGAAAAATCAGTCAAAGGCTTCTAATTTGGTTAATTTATTGTCCTAAAAAATTGTAAATGGAGTAAAAAGAAGGTTGCTATGTTATTTAATAAACACTGAAAATGATAAACCTCTCAACCATGTCGTATCAGGCTGTTAGGTTTGATTGTTCTAGTAATTAAATTAGTGAAGATTTGCATATCAAAAAGAAAAAAAATAAAGAAAGCCAAATTTAGATTTAGGGTCAAATTGACATGACATACTCTCTGCCCAGGGAGTTTATTGCTTTCATTCATCAGTAACAAACAATGTGTTTTTTCTTTGTATGATGCTGTAATTGTTTGTGTTAGTGCATTTTCACATGTGAAACTGCCACTAAGATTTTGCATGCTTGTGTTTTTGAGGCATTCAATTTGGACTTTTTTAAAAATTATGCAAATTTGCTATCCTTAAAGGGACACAGTGTTGCAGCAAATAACAAAATTGTGCTTACTTAATTTCCATGTTATATCGCCAAATGTCACCAAGTATAGAACTAAATTGGATAAAAAGATTCTATAGAGCAAAACAGAAGCAGTAGTTTGGAGAAAAAGTGCAGGATTATGTGGATTTCATGACAGGCAGTCAAGAAATCAAAGTTGCCATTCAGGTGGATTTTAGAGTGTTTTTTTTTTTTGTGGTGCATCACTTTTGGTAATTTGGTTCTTCCTATATTACATGATAATAAAGCAAGCTTAAAGCAAACTCCTGGCCATAATCATGAAAATGTCATATTTCAGCCAGGACATTGTTCTTTTAATGAACTTACAGTCATCCTATAATCTTGTTATGAGATATGGATTGTTATCATTGCTAAATATCAGGGATATCCATTTTGAGTACTGTGTTGGTCTTTTTTTTTTTTGAGAAAATAAAATACATGCTACATGGACAGAATCTGTCAGTTTGCAAATTTATACAAACAGGAAAACGTTTAGGTAGTGTTGCCTTTCTAACTGCAGTATTCATGGTGTTTACACCAACAGTGCACAAGAAATAATATCACAAGGCAATATTTGTTTAGCTTCATGATCATTATTGCCAGCAGACACTGAGATAATAAACAAACTAGTGAATGATATTTGAACTTCTGATTTGATTGTTTTTAAAATCTGCTTTAAAATGGTGGTAGAATTCGGTGAAATAAAATCAGCATTAGTTAAAAGAGTATAGTACCCTTATAAGAGAAACAAAATATCTGTACATTCAAGTCTGTATAAGTCAACCCTGTTTGGAAATTGGTGATTGTCTGCGTGATAAAGGTCAACTGATTTTAATTCCATTTTACTGTATTTGTTTCAATACCAGTGGCTTTTTCTTGAATATTAAATCTATGATCTTAAAGTTGTATTTGAATCTGGTATTTTTTTGGGGTCCAGCATTCAATTTTTCTCCACTGGCAGCTATTTTTGGTTGTCACATTTTTGTCATTTATACTTTAAACAGGGGCTCGATACTAACTTTTCAGCTCACTAGCCTAGTGGTTAGGTGGTGGTGGTTCACCAGCCAAAATACATTTTCACTAGCCAGACTTGTACAGGGGTGGTCGCAAACTCACTGCACAATATTGTGGAAGTAAGATTTGAAACATTAACAAAGCAAGTATGCAGTGATGATAGGGTGGTTCAGTAAAGCAAAGTAAAACCAACAACTAAGAGAGTGATGACCTTTTATGGTAAAGAATAACAAACTAGGGTGGGTATCTGCAAAATATAGGTCCAGTGAAGTGAACTTTAAGTGTGCTTATATAGCCATGTGGCTTTTCTTTGGCTCAATACCATAAACTGCAATTTTTTGATTAAGTATTACAGATATTTTAAGCTTCTATTTGTAGCCCGAGCAGCAGTGAACGCAAGGTTTATTTTGTCTTCTTGTAATGAAGCCTCATTTATGTCATTCCTATGTGAAGCCTGAGAACTGTATTGGAATTAAGATTTAGCATATAAATAAAACAAAACAAGACTGTAGTATTGATTGAAAATGTCATTGACTAAATCAGCCTCTAGTCAATAAATTTACACAAAAAATACCAACTTCATGGCAAGCAGCTAGTAAAAATTGAACTGTCACAAATCTGTGCTAATCCAGTGATACATGGTTCAACACTATTTGTTGATTAACAGATGTTGAACAGTGTATCATGCCTTGTCGAATGTTCATATGGGCGATTCAACATGTTGAAGGTTTTGGAACAAAAATAGAGTCAGGCGCTATTGCAACTTGTTGAACCACCCCAGTCAATTGTTTTAAAATGTTAAATGTGTTTTGTGCTCATTCAATAAAGTAAAACATTGTTCAACATTTGTTGCTCAACAAATGTTGATTGATGTTGAACCGTGTATCCTAATTACTTTAGAGCAATCACAGCACAGTATAAATGATTGAACTGGCACAAATCTGTGTTTGAGAAATGAACCCTGTATATACACTGCTTGTAAATTATATGCTGGCTGTGCTCAAATAGTAGGGGAACCGACTCACTGTTTAAAAAGAGTAGGGGACATAGTCCCCAGTGAGAGGTACAACCTTTCCTGGAGAAGGCCTCAAGTTCATAAGTTGCGTGTTAACCCACTATGAAATAAAGTCTTTATTGTTGTTGTTGTTATTATTATTATTATTATTATTATTATTATTATTGTTGTTGTTGTGTTTGTCGATAGGAGAACACTTTCTAATCTCGTATTGTTATTACTGCTAGGAGAGACTCCCATATGGAAGCAACAGGAGCTTGTATCTTGTAGGGATTAAAAATGAGTTTTAGAATCACTTAGGATGTTCATTGTCCTAACAATTATTTTACCATTAAGGGTTAAATTAGTTCCAAGATTCCAACAAGGAAGACTTAATTGTCAATGAAAACAGTGAAAATGTCAGTTTATGAACTCTGTTTTGGTGCCTCTTACATGTAGCTGTTAAAATAAATTGGATACATGCACGTGTACACAGGAAAGGATCTTGTATCTTGTGAGGTTTCCTTTCCACATTGTCTGGTGATGATATTATGGACATGTCCTTGAGGAGAGGTTGAAATTAAATATATATAAAGCATTAAATGTTGCTTTAGAGTAGGCTTGCGATTTTTAACAATTTTTTTGTTTTATCATCAACAGGCCTTGGATTCATTTTTCTTGGTGCTGTCAGATAGTGGGGATGTTTTCTTTGTATCAGAGAATGTCTTTAGGTATCTTGGATACACACAGGTAAAACGGCATTTAATTAAAACAATATTTGCCAAGAGCACATACATTATTTTATGATTTTTTTCTTTAGTATAAATGCTGAAAACAATGTTGAATTTAATTTTGTTTTCTTGACAGACATTTTTGATGCACCAGAACTTCCTAAACTTTGTGCATCATGAAGATGTCTTTGGATTTGAAAAATGCCTTCGTCGAGCTGCAAAAGCAGTAAGTCATTGCATGATTGCCTAACTTACCTAGTTCCTTATCCAATCATGTCATAATATTGTATATCCACTTAACCCTTTAATCCCTAATATCAAAATACAAATTCTCCTTCCTTGTCCCCATAGGTTTCTTATAGAAGTAGTGGGGAGAAGTTGTTAAAATTTGATGATAATCACTGTTGGGGCTTAACCCTTTAAAGTGCCCCTATGATCACATTTTTGATTTTCATTTTTTTACATTTTCGTGTACTATTAGACTTTCTTACTCATCTTGCTAAATTTCAATCCATTACGAACATCGGAAGTCATTTTATTTTAACATTTATTTCCAAAAATATTTACGGCCACCATTAATCAACCTTGTTCCAAGGCTTGGTTGCGAATGGGAGAAAGTGACGTCAAAGACTCAAACATACCTCACGGGTTGAAATTATAATAACAATCAGCATAGAAAATTGCACAAAGAACAAGTCCAAAGTTCTTGTTGCTTTTGGCGTGATTTTCAGTTTTGAATCATTTTAAACCCTTTTCAGAGGATTATTGAGTTGGATGATGGACTTGGTGTTGACTGTGAAGACTTTGAAGGTACATATATATGAACAATATTGAAAGGTGCTATTGAGTCTTCAGGAAATAGTGCATTATAAATTATTATTATTTATTATTGTTATTATTATCTTTGTTTAATGATGATTTTATTGTGAATAAATATATTCCTTTTACTCTCAGAGGTAACCACAAACTTGGTATACCCCAACTGTGGTACAAGGGGGGGAGGGAGGGGGTTGGTTGGTTGGTTGTGGTTTTTTGTGGTGTAACAATATTTTGAAAATATTGTACCCCTAATAGATAGCCTGTGACACGTTCTTTACAAGATAAGGTAAATGTTATGGGGCGACAATGTCATCCAAAATGGCCATCTTTTTTTTTTTATGTAATGTTTTTATTATTATTAAACAAGAAACAGTAGTGTTACATTACAGGAAAAAAAAAAGAACCACAAATACATTACAAACTATGACATTGCGTGTAGCTCTAAGCTTACTTCCATAAAAATTTTATATTTCACAATGGCCATCTTGGATTTTACTAAAAATTCAAATTTATCTTGAAATGCGGAAATTGAAGATATAATTAAACATTTTGCTGCTTTTGGTGACATTTTATATGTTTGTTAAACAAAAAAGTACCTTAGCATACAATTATCTCAATGGCATCAACCCCTATCTTTTGTACTGAGGGTTAAAAGACCATCTTCTGCCTTATATTTTCTAGGTAAATTGTAACAATCTGTTGTTCATTGTTAATAATATGACTGAATAAAACTATTCCATTTAGCTCATAAGATTTCATTTAGGTACTCGCAGCCTTTCTGTCATATGCCTAGAGTTGCTTCAAGTCGTTTGCTTTTTCTCGGCAAAGGTCGGGTTGTTTTGGTGCTTTAGGATGAAAAGCTTGATTTACACACAAGTGGTAAGCATGCACAGATTAGGTGTGAATATCTTAGAAAATTGGTTACCATTTTTGTGTTTGAAAATGATAAAACATTCTACCACAAAACGAAACATGTGTTGGGGTACAGATATTATGTATACAGGTGCAAACTGAAACAAGCATGCACTAGATATATGGTTGTTTGATTGAGACGGGGGGGGGGGGGGGGGGGGTAATAGTTGGATTTCTTATGTCACCGGTTGAAAAATGAACTAGTGACATCAAAATTTGCAATTGGCACTAGTTCGCAGAACCAGCCACCATCTTAACTTTAGAGCCAGTGCATCCTCCATAACCAGCAGATTGAAAAGAAAAATGAGCAACTTGAAGCAAGTCTGTCAATACACCCAGCATGTTCCAAACAGGGGTTTTAGCCAGAAGAGCATGGATTGGATGCCCACTTTATAAATGTTTCAAGAGACATGCCTCCAGGGTGCCCAATTTTCAGTTTTTGGCTAAAAGCCTGGTCCCATGTCATGCACTTGCCTGTCTCCCCCCTGCTGTTACTTTCAAATTCAGGCACTGCAAATTAGTTTTAACTAATAAAATCTTAAAGGACCCAAGTCAGCCACACCTTTGTTTTTGTTTACATACGGGAGTTTCAGTATTATATTACACATGGTGCATGACCAAAAGTAAGGAAATTGCACAAAAGGTCACAGGCGAGATATTTAAAAAATATTGTTATAAAAGGTGACAGGCCTAGCACAAATCCTGCTCATCATAAAATAGCATTTCAGCATGGCATTAGAATAGGGTTACCCCAACAGGACTGTTGTTCTCAATGTTGCTGATTCTTTGATCTTCGGAAAAAGTCTCTAATACTGACAGGAGATATTTATGCTTTCCAGAACTGTTTAGAATATTTAGTTATGCGGACTGGTTTGTTTGCTAGCTCTGGGCATAACAATATTGTTTCTTTGGTGCATAGTTTGCAAGATCAGTAGTTGTCACTGAATGCTAGGATCACTGAGTTAATTTCTCAGTCTTTGATTTTGTGTGAGCGCAAGTCTATGGTAAGCATGGCTTCCGAGATAGTGTTTCTTCATCACGGCTGAGGAGTCTAAGTTCCATAGAATAAAAGCATATTACAATAATATTGTTTTCAACTCCTCAGAGTTTATTCTGCATTTGAGTTGTGTGTCTCGGAGCTAGGCTGTACTTTCTTTGTCAGACGTATGACATTATAATTATTATTGCATCCAGCATGAAGTCAGGTTGTGAAATATTTGAATCTCCAGTATGTTTGCTGTTTCAAAATTCTCACAGATGGATACAAGTGATTACTTTTGTACATTCTTTAAGAACAACAATTCGGCAAACTGGCTATGGATTAGTCATAACCATTCCAACCTCACTTTTGTTCGCATTCCAAAGGTCGAAAGTCAATTTGCAAAAAAAAAGTTTTCTTTTCATTTCCTGGTGCCTTCGGCCGTCCATGCTTGGGAAACTGTGAGGCCATGAGACCATTGACTTTGGATGTCAAAACCTTGTCCACCAGTGGCACAAAACTACGGAAAAATCATTCAAACCAATAGACTAATAATTAAAAAAAGCTACCATAACAGTTACAGACTTTCAATTACACAACTTGGGACTATGCAGTAAGATTCCAATTCACTATGCAATGTTTGGTAATTTTGATGGCATCAAAAATGGCAGATTTCACAGTCCGAGTGCGCAGTTCATTTTGGGTGACCTGGGTCCTTTAAAGCTTTGCAGCATAATGGCTCTAAATTGTTGAACTTTATTGAGAAATAATTGTACTTCATTCCTTTGTTTTCAGAAAACCCAATTCCACAGGTGTGCTTCTCTAGCATCAGATGCCATGCTGGAAGGCAGTCAAGTCACGTCAGTCCCTTCTATTACAGGGTAGGTGTTCAGTAATAATAATAAGTGCCATTAGTTGAGACCGTCATTGTTGTTAATATTGTCATATTGACATACATATCATGGTATATTCCTAGTTAAAAGATTTCCATTAAGGAGGTGCTGTGTGTGTTGAACTTTCAACCTCCAGGTCGGTTGTATTTGCCGTCATGTTGTTTTCTTAGACAAGAAACTGTACTTCACATTGTCTCTCACCATCCAGGGCCTGGTTGTTTGAAAGTCGGTTAACGCTAATCCAGGATTAAAACTTAACCAAGGATTTAATTTCTCTTACAAGAAGTGTCTTCAAAAACCTATTCTAAGCTACACGCGAAGAAAAGTCAAAGTCGAAACTAAAGGGCGAAAATACTTCAGAAAAATCTCCGTTGATTTTTAACTGGAATCAGAATTGACGCTAACCCTGGGTTAACTTAATCACGCTTTGGGATATTGGGCAATTATTAAAAAAAAATAAATTCCTGCACAGGAAAAGTAGAGAAAAAATAATGCACAGCGAGCCAATGGAAAAAACAGGTGTGGAACAATCCCGATAAAAATTCTTGCACAACATCAAGACAAAAAAAAAATCAAGATCAGAAAAATTGCCCAATACCCCCCTTGCCCCCTCCCCCCCGCCCCCCACCACAAAAATAAAATCGTGCATACCTTAGTAGGCTACAATTTCAGGTCTATATTTTTTTTTCTCTGATCGGCTCGGTATTGTTAGAAAACACATAAGTTTAGAACTTTGTACATTTCTTTTTCGCTTTAAAATCCTTGAAACTACCCAATCAGGATTGTTTAAAGGTATTTTTGGAGAATCGGTGATGGGGCTTCGAATAAATTAACAAAATCAACATGATTGATCAAATGATTAACAGTCGACCATAGCGTGACATAAATATGAGATGTGTGGAATTTGAGCGCGACTCTATGCCGTAATGCATGAAAATTGTTTACTCAGCAGTCCTTAGACTTGCCAGGACGTGTTTAACGATTTTTTGATCTAAACTCAACTGTTTGACAATTGATTTGGTTAGAAAAGATCAACCCGCGTTCCTTTTACCAGAAATAGAGCATATCCGAAAATTGTTTAACACTTCTGTGGAAATAGAACGGTAAATGTTTGAATTGTAGTTGCCTAATTATTGGTTTCAGTTCGCTATACTACTTGTGTAAACACAACAAAATCACACACGGTAACGATATACAAAGGATATAAATCTCAAAGCAAAGCCATTTCCGTTAAATGATCATGACTTCCTCCTAGACGTCTCCTAAAACGAAGAAAATGTGGAAAACATTATGGTTGTATTTTGAACTAATCACAAAACGGCTGCAGACGATCGAGCGCTTACCTTGGAGATTTGTCAAAGTGAAGCGATTGATGAATGTCACAGCAACTGCATCAAATTGACCATCGATGTCTCACAAATCCAACAGCCGAGTCTTGTTGCAGTATCGTTTTGTTTTACAACAGCAAACGAACGATATCGCTTGCTTTTATAACGATCAACGGAAGTATAAAGCAACTCTCTTGAATAAACTCTTGCACCATCAATCGAGCAGAGTAAGGTCTGGAACGAGTCACGCACCCCTCCCCCCAACAAAATCTTCCTTTTGCGTGATAAACATGCGCATGCGTAAGAAACATTTGTCATATATTTTAATGTACCATAACAAAAGCAGCAATTTTTCTAAAGCAACAACACCATGAGAATCCGCATGTTCCCAAGAATTATATTTTGCACATAATACGCATCTATATACAGCACGTTTCTATTTCAAATTGCTTTTTAAAAAAAACTCTACCACAAGGAAGCCCCTGATTCGTCTTTGCCTAATATATAGGTTGACTTGAAGGTAAAGGTTAGTGTACAGGTGTAGTGTGGGTTGTGGTTGGTGGCGTTACGGCGTGACATTGCCGTGACGTCGTTTTGATGACATCACTGATTACATCATTTCAGAAAACCGGAAGTAAACTTGGTACGGTGTTGGCCACAGCAAAACCGATTCCCGGGGCAGGTGACACGACAGATAAAAAAGGGTATTTTAAGAACTGACTCGTCACAGAGCGACGGGCCAGTTAAAAACCAGACTTACAGACTCACTTTTTCATCCACCATGGTTGTTTTGGTGCCCCCCCCCCCCCCCTTCTAGGGAATTTATGCTTTGTGACGTAAAAAAGAAAATGGCGCTGATCATGATGGAGTCGCTGATGGATTGTGTTGTCCTCGCCTTATAGCAATGTACAAGACAAGCAGACAATTTTATTTTATTCAGTATATATTTCAATCAAGGATACAATAAGTATAATGCAGCCATAATGCATTCTTTTTTTGCGCACTATTGAAACTGTTGACAGGGGGGAGTCTGGGGAGCAATGGATGTGTGAGGACGTGTTTTCTTGCCGTCCGCTAAAGCGGCACACTATATAAGCTAATTATGGCCGAATCGTTAACTAAATTTCTAGAAAAGAAGCGTTTTCATTCCTCCTCTTCGGAAGATTCTTCGCCTTCCCCGAACAGAAAGCAAAAAGAAGCCAAAAAGCTAAGAAGTGAAAGTGTTACTTCCGAAGAGATCATCCACCACAAAGGAGCGGACAAGATGCCTGCCCATTGTGCCAACTGTGAGGTGAAACTGGAGTCGACTCTAATCAAACTTGAACTGCTTGATGCCATCGAAAAGTCAATGAAAGTATTGCAAGAAACTCTGGGAAAGATGGACACGCGTATCCTTTCATTAGAAAGCGCTCAGGCGACGGTGAACTGTGACATTAACGATCTTAAAGCCAGTCTGAGTTTCACCCAAGATCAGCACACTAAATCCAAAGCAAGTTTCGAAAGTTTAAAAGATCAAACCAATTTAACACTGGCTGACACGGCCAAGAAGAATGACGAATTAGAAGGAAAGCTCAAGGAACTAGAAAGCCAAAACCTTTACCTGGAAGCATATTCCAGACGAGAGAACATAAAGTTTGAAAACATCCAAGAGGAACCTGGCCAGAAGTGAGAGGATACTGAAGAAGTGCTCTGCAACTTCCTAGAAACGCACCTTGGTTATGAACAAGCTCATGACGTCGAAATCCAGAGAGTTCACCGATTGAAAACAAAGAAAGCAGACGGAAACCCAAAGCCCATCATCGCGAGGTTTCTACGATACAAGGACTGCGAGCATATTTGATCTTTGGGCCGTCGATTAAAAGATACCGAGTACCGAGTACCCTACAGCATAGTAGAAAGAAGAAGAAAACAAATGGACGTATTTAAAGCTGCCAAAAGGAACCAAATACCGGCTGCTTTCAGTAAGTCACAACCTGATAAACTTTATATTAGTGGAAAATTTTGGCCAGTTGGCAAACCTCTGGACTTGACCCCTCGTTAATATGTGAAAACACCAAATTGAAAATATGTGTAATATCTTTATAACGATCTATGCATTGATCCGCTTTAGCAGACGGGCAACCGTTCTTATTAAATTCCTAACCGACCATATTGCTGTACCCCGGCCGAAACGCAATTAATGCGTTTTCAAAACCTTTCGTTAAGGTCTTGTTCGAGCTATAAGATGTGTGTTCTAATTTTTGTAATTCTCCTATGTTTCCGTGTTTTACTGTGCTCCGTTAAAATTTTTTGTTTACTTTTATTTGACTTAAAACTTTACTATTATGCAATTTCACGAAATAAATTTAAACATATGCATTTTTTTTACACGATCCCTAAGGACGAAAAAAAAAAAGCCGTCAAAACGTATCCCTTATTACTGACGCATATTTAGTTAAGACAAAAAAACATAATTAATTTAGACACCCTTGAAAATCTTGACATCAAGTGCCTTTCAATAAACATCAGAGGTCTTAATAAGTCCATTAAACGCCGTTCGGTTTTCAGGTGGATCCATAACCAAAACGCGCAATTTATATTTCTACAGGAAACACACAGGCTGCCGAATGGGGAGGCAAAGTTTTCTTTAGCCATGGCACTTCAAACAGCAAAGGAGTAATGATACTCATAAACCCAAAACTTGACTGTAAAATAGAAAAGTGTATTTCTGATAAAAACAGAAGATATATTATTTTGGACGTCTCAGTTGACGACTCGCCTGTAACGTTAGTCAATATTTATGCCCCAAACGACCTAAACCAACAATCCAAATTCTTCAAATCGTTACACCACTTGTTACAAGATTTTTCACAGCAAAATATTATTATCGGAGGTGACTTCAACTGCGCTATGACAGACAAAGACAAAAAAGGTGGCAACCCAGTCGACAGCAAAGCATCTGTTATAAAAGAAATTGAACAGCTGTGTACCTTGTACAAATTCTTCAAATCGTTACACCACTTGTTACAAGATTTTTCACAGCAAAATATTATTATCGGAGGTGACTTCAACTGCGCTATGACAGACCGCCTCCTGGTTAGCTCAGTCACTGCCTCCTGGTTAGCTCAGTTAGTTGGGCGCCAGTCTGCAGAGCGGGAGGTCGCAGGTTCGAATCCCAGCCGGACCACTAACCAGGGTCTTTAAATAACTGGTAAGATCATGCTGTCTGTGCTCAAAAACCTTGTCTCAGTTCAGATGATCGCGTCATTGGGTGGTGACGTAAAGCCGTTGGCCTTGTCTCCTACAACTCCTTGCACCCTAACTGTAGGGGACGTTAAAGAACCATTGAGGACGTAACAAAACCCTGGCTGTGACCACCCTCAGTGTGCAACCTTTCCCCAGGGAGGTGGGTAAAAAACAGAAACGGGGCCACAGTAATTGGTGCAAGCTGTTGTGGTGTCCCTGCCAAGTGTGGCGAAGTTAATAAAATAAAATAAAATAGACAAAGACAAAAAAGGTGGCAACCCAGTCGACAGGAAAGCATCTGTTATGAAAGAAATTGAACAGCTGTGTACCTTGTACAATTTGGTTGACATCTGGCGCCACACAAATCCACATGTCGAATCCTACACATGGAGAAATAAGTCTCACAAGATACAATGTAGATTAGATTTCTTCCTTGTCTCAGAAGAATTTTGTAATTTAGAAGTGTCATGTAAAATTTCTTATGCTCCTGAAACAGATCACTCAGCGGTTTCGTTACATTTTCAAGCCAAAGCCAAAAAATAACACAGAGGACCAGGTTTCTGGAAGTTTAATGATTCGCTACTCAAGGCATCATCGCCACTATACCAGCTGCTTGGAAACAAAAGTAAAACAAAACAACTTGCCCCAAACTATCCCTCCCCAAGACCCTCCATCAACAAGAGTAGCCTACGATACACTTTTAAACAATAATATAAATCCACCGACTGCAGAGAATAGAATTCTTAATTATGGTTTCACTAAAGAAAACATACACAAAGTGTACTCATTGCCTTTCCAAATTACTAAGGATTCTAAACTCGTTGCTTTCCAGTATAAAATAATTCATCACATTTTACCTACCAGATCCAGCCTATTTCGAGCTGGCATTGTTGAAAATGATATTTGTACTTTATGTGAAACTGAAAAACAAACAATAACCCACCTACTATACCACTGCACGGTATCCAAAGCTTTCTGGGATAGATTCACATGCTGGTGGCGCATAAAACTTCAACAGACCATTACTCTAACGGAATCCACTGTCTTATACGGATGGCATGAAGACATCGAAAATAAACAGGCACTTAATGTCACCCTTCTTATTGCAAAATACCACATTTTTGCGACGAGTGCATGTATTGGCAACTTGTGTTTTGAAGGCTTTCTTCTACGTCTCCAAGACAAACTGGATATTTTGAAGAAAAGTCATTTTGTCCAAAAAAAATTCCAGCTGTTTTTGAAAATATGGGGAAAATTAAATTAAATTATTCTAAATAAAAATGTATACACAAGTAATAGTCTTATAAGTCATTTTTTTGTTTTTATTCCTTTTAAAAAATGTAGTAAGTGTTGTAGCATTGTAAGTTTTTTAAGTATTGTAAGAAAGCTTCAAGTATTGTAAGCATTGGAAGTATTGTAAATAAGTGTAAGTAAGCTGCAATGGTGTTCATTAGAAGTGTATTGCAAATAGCAAAAAAAAAAAAAAAGAAAAGAAACTGTTGACAGTCAGGCCAAACTATCGCGATTGTTATTGATAGTTGATTTTACTATCGATAGCACACTATTGCAGCACCGACTATCACAATTCATCGATAGTTCAATTTATCATTACACCCCTAGTCTCCTCTCAATTTATTTACTTTTGTGAGCCTTTAAAATAGATGATCTATGGTCTTTCTTAATTTGCCTTAAAGCTTGGTTGCTAATTTGTTACAATGAATTTGGTTCAGTGAGTGTGATATGAATCATGGCAGATGTTGAGAAATTTTTGGGTCAACTTCTGTTCTGAATTGAACCGATTTGCTCACTTTGCTATTGCTTCTAATTTTATTTTAAAGTTAACCTTCAATTCTTTTCTGTTCTTAAAGGGAACCTCCATTGTTATAACAAATTGACGTTAAATTGTTGGAAATAAAGTCTAAACTAGTGTATCCAAAAGATAGTAATTGCTGCGGTGAATTTGTTGTAACAATGCTGTTTTATCGTCTCGCTGGTATTACAGAATTTTCTCTTTCGTTTTTTGAGGGGAAGCAAAGCAAATGTAACCGGGATGAATCGACGAAAATTCCAGCTAATAAGACTAATTTTGTTTTGTAATTCACGCATCAAGTTCCTGCAATGTCTGTAGAATATTGTTGAGTAAAGGACGCGTTCACCACGAGGAAGGTGTGAAAATTTAGGTTAATTACTGTGTGTTCGCGTCTCCCAAGCTCAGCTCAGGTTTCACGTTCCCAAGTGCTCAGCTCAGCTCAGTCTCATCGACCCCTGTCGGAGTGATTTCAAAATAAATTTGTCTTTTATTCCGTACAATCTTCGAAAATCTTTGCCATTCAACGGTCCTATCACCATGCCTCGCAGTCCTCGCTCAACTCGTAGTAGTCTTCGACACTTCAGTTCCGATTTCGACTGGGACATGTTGGACCAAAATCTCGCAACCAACACTAAGCTTGAAGCAGCAAGCGAGGCTATTGTTTGTGGCGCAGTGCATTCTGGCCCAAAATGTGTTCGTGGCGCAGTGAATTCTGGTAAAAAGCAATCAAATCGAGATTTTTCCTAGCTTATATTTTTTTCTCATATATTTCTCTTAAATCCTGATTATGTTGCTGCTCACTCGCTACGCTCGTTCCGCAGCAATTAGAAATTTTTAAAAAACAGTTGCAAATATAATTTTAGTGTACAAAAAAATGGATATGAATATCGCCTTTTTTCGCTTTTAAATTTCCCGCACTGCCATTTGATTCTTAAAGGGAACCTCTATTGTTATAACAAATTGACGTTAAATTGTTGGAAATAAAGTCTAAGTTAAAATTTTTTAAAAAGCAGGTGCAAATATAATTTGGTGTGCAAAAAAATGAATATGAATATCGCCTATTTTTGCTTTTAAATTTCCCGCGCGTCACCATTTTGAATATTTATGAAGTGTTATGGTTGTTTAATTGTTGCATACAAAAGAACTTTGATTCTTAACAATAACGGCAACCGTAACACGTCATAAATATTCAAAATGGTAGTGCGCAGGAAATTTAAAAGCGAAAATAGGTGATATTTATATCCATTTTATTTGTACGGTAAAATTATATTTGCACCTGTTCTTTTAAAAATTTTAAATTTCGACTTTATTTCCAACAATTTAATGTCAATTTGTTCTGACAATGGAGGTTCCCTTTAATGTTCATAATGCCGTTTTATTGAAAAGCGGCATTCTAAATGATGACTTTCCAGCCGAGTCTCGGGCACCATTATGTTCACTGGGCCATTGGACTTTTTTTAGTCTAGTTTTAACCTAACAGGACTTTTTTGGGGTCCCCAGGCTATCCTTGTATTTTTTTAATATTGTGAAAGCACCTTGAGGAACAATCAAGTATGTCTGTGTCTATGCCCAATAATTTATATGATATTGGAGACTTGGTTTTGAATGTTGATTTTGTCTTTATTTCCTTATTGCGATGCAGTCATTTAGATTTGATGGTAAAATCAAGCCACTTCTAAATGGTAAAATGAAACAGTATGGATTCTTTGCCCTCTGTACTCCTGTCAACCCTGCCAACCCATTTACCAGCACTCCTAAAGAATTATTACAAATGTACAGCTGTAAGCTTGGTATGGATCTTGGTGTCAGAAAGCTAGATAACAGGTAAGTGCCATCTTTATTAACTCTTTGAATTCAGATTGAAAATATTATTGAAGTTCCAGCTTGCAAGATATCAAAAGTCAAACTACACCACAGAAAAAATACTTCTTAGTAGCTTTCATTTGAATGGTGACAATTATTGGTTTCATCCACAGACTCAAAAGTTAGAACCACTAATGTACTGTATAATAAACAGCACCACAGGAAAGTACTGCTCAGTAGCTTTCATTTGAATGGTCACACTTTAGGATTTCACCCACAGACTCAAAAGTTAGAATCACCCTGTACAGCATGATAAACAGTACCACAGAAAAGTACTGCTCGGTAGCTTTCATTTGAATGGTTCCCGGGGAATGGTTACACTTTAGGATTTCACCCACAGACTCAAAAGTTGGAACCACTTTGTACAGCATAATAAACAGTACCACAGGAAAGTACTGCTCAGTAGCTTTCACTTGAATGGTAATGCTTTAAGATTTCATCCACAGATTCAAAAGTTAGAAACCACCTTGTACAGCATAATAAACAGTACCACAGGAAAGTACTGCTCAGTAGCTTTCATTTGAATGGTCACACTATAGGATTTCATCCACAGACTCAAAAGCTAGAACCACCTTGTACAGTGTAATAAACAGTACGTACCACAGGAAAGTACTGCTCAATAGCTTTCATTTTATTTACACTTTAGGATTTCATCCACAGACTCAAAAGTTAGAACCACTTTGTACAGCATATTAAACAGTACCCAGGAAAGTACTGCTCAGTAGCTGTCATTTGAATGGTCACACTTAATGGTTTCACCCAAGATCCACTGTTTGCGGAATAATTAACAGTATACCACTGGAAAATACTGCTCAGTAGTTTTCATACGAATTTTTACACTGTGTGGTGTTTATCCATTGCCTCAAAAGTTACAACCACCTTGTACAGCATAATAAACATTACCGCACCACAGGAAAGTACTACTCGGTAGCTTTTTGTACAGTATTGAACGTTTGAGTTATCAATGGCTTAATTCTATTATAAAGCAAAGCAGAGGAAGTTATAATTTATTTGAGTTAGTGAGAAGTTTAAATTATCAAGATTTCACTGTATCTGCTAACAAGCATTTTGAAAAACCTTAATTTAATGTACTTTTTTGATTCAGAGAGGATGAAGTTCATCTGTGATGAATGGGCATCAGAAAATGCTGGTTGAATAATTGTTCTTAAAAGTTGTATCAGATAATATCAACAAACTGACAGTCTATAAATTACTTTGTGTTAACAGAGGCCAAAAGAACTTGTTCTTCAATGAGAAGGAAATCATGAGTCGCACAGGATATTTTTTTGTTCATCCTGATGATGCTCCAGTCATGATGCTGGGTCATGAAAGAGGTAATATGTGTTTCCAGTACTCAAAGGGACACTGTCCTGGCTGAAATATCATGTTTTCATGATTTAGCAAGGAGCTTGCTTTTTTATCTTAAAATAGGAAGAAAAATTTGTCAAAAACGATGAACGCAAAGAATGTGAACTAAAAAGACAAAATAACGACTAAAAAAAAACTTAAAATTCCTCCAGAATGGAAACTTTGATTTCTTTACTGCCTGTCATCATCAATGTTCCTTTATCTCCTTTGGGGAGAATAGGCAGGGTTCAAAATAGCAGCCGGTTGCCGGCGATAGCCAGCACTTTGAATGCACTTGCTGGCGACTTTTTACCAAACAGAGAAAATTCATGTCATGCTTGGATCGGCCAACTGAAATCAAAGTTGCTGCAATGGTATCCTGTAACGATAATTGAGGGTTCTGTTAACACCCGGGGTGGCACTACTAAAAAAAGCTTTGAACAGATGATAAGAAGTGGCCTGCACACAAATCGCAAAAAGTGAAAAAAAAAATCATGTTGTTGACTGCTGAGGGTATGTGCTCATTCATTATTGACAGCCGGGAAAAAATGAGCCTAGACCAAAAAAGCCTACAAATTCAAGCTTAAAGCTGTGATTTTATTTTGAACCCTGAATAGGGCTGCATGCATACTCTTTGTTTCCAGCTACTCTGTCCTCTGCAGCTGTGGCTGCTTCTGTCCAGGTTCTTAACTGTACATTCCAGCAGTCTACCATAACGTTAGTCTTTGGGTTAGCCGATGATGTAGTTCCATCCACCTAGCTAGCTGATAAAGTTTTCATCTGACTGCCTGTCAAGAAATCAAAATTGTTGAACTGTTATCCACTTCCATACTTGTAATCCTGCACTTTTTCTCCAAACAACTACTTCTGTTTTCTCTATATAATCTTTTTATCCAATTTAGTTATATATTTGGTGGCATTTGGCGATATAACTGAAAATTAAGTAAGCAAAATTTCTTTATTTCGGCGGGACATTTGTATTTGGAAAAGTTTGTAAGTAAAAGTCTAGAATGTTAAGTTTGTTTTTTTCACACAGAGCTTTTAATCTGAGTGAACTTTGAAAAATGTGGCCTGAACTTTTTTCTTGAATGTGGGCTTTCTCTTGTCTGATTGGCCGCAGCACAGTTAACAAGTTCAACATGTTTTTTTTTAATCAAAGTGTTCACATTTTGCTGATTCACACTGTACTGTGATTTGAATCTAATTCATTTAGCCTAACACATGAGAAGTGAACCATATATTATTAAGACATTGAAATTGTTAAAATTAAAGTGCCAAAATTTATATAAAAAAACAAAACAAACGTCTTCAGTGGTGGTCTGTTTATTAAGAAATAAGCCACAAGATCAAAGTTTGGAATGGATGTCTCTTGCACAAATGCGTGCGACCTTCAGTAGAAACTGTACGTTCATCAAAGACAGGACGCCATGTTGGATAGAACTGATTTATTGTAAACATGTCATGTGATACAGTGCTAATGTAGGTTCGCACTGCATGCAGAGATCTGAGTTGACAGGTCCCAAGTTGGAAAACTAAATGCATCTCCTGCCATTTCATTTGCTTGTTACCGCCGCAGAGCTTGACGCTGTGAACCTGCATGTCATCCACAGTGCTTCCATTAGAGTTGAAATGCTCTGCGACGGGAAAACCGGGTGCACTCTTGGTAATACTCCTGGGATTGGTTATATAAATCAGATAGTTTTGGTCTAAAATAGGGTATAATTTACTGGGAAACTGATCAGTGGTATAAAGAATGAGTTTTTTTTTTCTGGAAAATAGTGAGTCTGGAATAGGATAGGGATTTTGGGTGTCTAGTCTAGAATAGGGTTGTAAAATACAGCTGAACGTGGTTTGGTTTAGGGTAAGAATTTCAGAGTCCCAGTGTCACACCAACCAACACCCAAACATATACAGAGTACACTCCCACCCCACCACGCCCAGCTTGCAGACTTCTATTAATTTTCTTTCCTGTGTATGAGGAAGGAAAAAAAGAAGTTTGTATGCAGATTTGTATTATGCCAGTGAAGCTTTAACTCCAGGAGGGGAAGAGCCTAATCATATTTTCCTTTTATCTTTTTTTTTTCTGTTGAACAGTTACTACTGAAGGACATTGTGAAATAGTGTTCCGGCTCATGAATGGTCGTGGTGCATGGCAGTGGGTTAGAGGGAAGGGAAGACTTTTATATGACAAAAAAGAGAAGCCTGATGGTATTGCTACTGATAATGTTCTTATCAAGTAAGTTCAGTTTTTTTACATTTTTTCTGTCAGTTTTATACACTTAGTCATTATTGCAAATTGTTCATATGGGAAACAAAATGGCCCTTATCGTAGATGAGTACGCCACGCCAACATATCAGCGGTTTCTCGCTTTCTTGACCCTATATAGTCTCGTTTTGATGTTTACGCTCATCGTCGTCAGAGGTTCTCGTAAACATCAAAACGAGACTAAACCGCTGATACGTTGGCGTGGCATACTCATCTACGATAAGGGCCATTGATCACTACACATGACGCTTTCATTATTGCTGATACTAGCAGTACACAGGACGCACACATGACGCATGTGACCTAGCTTGCCACTAGTCTCCCGTACTGAGCTCGGAGGTCAGAGCATCCAAATGGTATACAGAATGTCATAGGTTAGATTCCTGTGGGGACTCACTCACACTCACAATACAATGAACGTTACATATTTCTTATAATTTAGCATTATTGATCCACACATGCAATTCACTAAAAAATTCCCAGATTATAATAGTCTTCCCAAGTCACAGACATTAGATCATCCAAACCACTGGGCAATGTAGCAGCTCTAGTAAGGTCTCACACCATTGGTTGGATACCCTTCAAGAGAACAATACAACAAACAACAGAAATAATGGCTCCTAGCCCTAAAAACAGAGGCAGCCGCAACACCTTAAACAATAGAGCTGCTACGCTACTAAAATGAACTGGTTTAGGGCACTTAATTTTTATTGTTTCCATTAGAAATAGTAATTGGACTGAGTGGAGTACAATTCAAGGACTAATCAAGGACTAATCAGGAAAGTAATTTCAAATTGGCCGAGTGAGTAGTGGAAGGACGGTTTGAAATTATGAGCACGATTGCCCCTGAATTGTACAACACAAAAATTCTATTACTAACTAATCACATCAATAACAAAATTTGAGATTAAAAGTCTATGAAAGCAGAAGGAAAAAAGCAGAAAAAGTACCCATTTACTATTAAGTGCACCTGATTGACTTGTACGCAACATAGGTGTCCTAATACAGCTATCCAATTACAAAAGGTTTAATTGGACAGCTGTAATTGGACACCCGTTGACCACACGCCGTTTATATTAGAAATAGGCGCGTGGATGACCAATCATAATTGAGCATTTCGTTGTTAGAACGATAAAAACAACAATGTTAACTTCTGCTAATAACTAATGCTACTCTGTGCAAATTGTGTTCCACCGCTGTTTATTCTGCTGGACTTAATTTCAATTAACTGCATAAAAAGTGTCAAGAAATAATTGTGAATTCTGACCGGAATGAGTTCTGTTACTTTACAAGACTTTGAACGAACAATGCAATGTCATGGTGTTCAGTTGTTACAGAACTACACTGTACATGTTGTTATAGAACTACATGTTGCCCCCCCCCCCCCCCCCCTCCCCCTCCCCCTCTGAATTTTGGGTTCTGTTAGTGTAAGTTGCACAACTTCATGGAAATACAACAATCCCCTTTTATAATAAGTCACTGTTGAAATTGTTAATTGAACACACGCACAGAGAAAAAAATTCAATCTTTTTAATAATATACAAAATGCTGTGCCATGCAGTACATGGGAAGTTTTTAATCAACACTGTTATGCGTTTATTTTCAGCGATGAGCAAGGCCCTTATTTTCAATCAGTTGCACATGAAGTGTTGCGTGAATGGAAATCTAGGCAAAAGGGCCTACCTTCACCGAAAACCGATGATGAAACCAACAGTGAGAAACGTAGTCCAGACTCAGCACTTCCACCTTCAACAGCATCAAGTGAAAGCTTGAGCGGTACTGGACAAGGTTTGTTGGAGAAGTTGTTAACCCATTCATCCCCAGAATCAATTATGGAGACATGTAGTGTAGTTCTAACTTTTGAGTCTGTGGTGTGACCATGCAAATGAAACCTCTTTGACCAGTACTTTTGCAGGGTGCCATTTGTTTTTCAATATCTCACAAAATGAAATTTGGAATTTTTCTTGAATTTTTGGTATGGCACTCGTGTGAGTTAAAGGGTTAACCCAGTGCAATTCTGTGTTACGTTAAAAAATTAACAACACCATAACCAAGTACTGCTTGATAGCTTTCACCTAAATGGTCACACTTCAGAATTGCGATCACAGATTTACAACTACAAAATGCCTCAACTCTAGTCTAAGTAGATGTAAGCAGGAGACCCTGTTGAAATGCATGAAACATTTTTGACATTGATTATTTTTGTTACAGTAGCTGCTAGTACTTTAGCTTTAGTAGCTCTCATAGACACAGGGAAAAAAACATTATGATCCTGAACAATGGTCGCACAAAGATTGGTATCTTCATCGTTCTCCCGAAACGCAATAGCTATAACCAAACTAACTATAGCAGCACATCCACATGTAGGACTCTCCCTCCTCATAGCTTATGTACAGCTGCCCCCTCTCCTCAAGAATCAAGCTTCCTATGAGCCAGCTTATCAATACGAAACGTTTGGACCCTCCCCTTTCCTACCCATTTTTTAACACTGACCCTTCACCCCCTGTGTCCAACTCCCCACCCTTCCCCCCCTCCAACACCGTCCCTATGGGTAAGGCAGGTGACCATTACATATTGCGAACTCAATGTTAACAAGCCCATTGACCAACCGATAGAATGAATGTTGTCTCCAATCGGCCACTCCGAAAAATACCATAATAATCTCTCATGTGCAGGCTCAGCCTTCCCCGGGTGTATTTATTCAAGTCTCCTTTGTTAGAATGGCACAATGGAATTCAGAGTACATGTAGAAACGCTACGATGTAGCATTGTGTGTTCGTATACAAATGTGCACCGTATGCAAGTTGCCAAGAAGTTGAAGCATAGCACGTGCATTTAGTGCTGAAAACAGCACTTTAAAGAGTATTATGGTATTTTTCATAGTTTCTGGAGTGGGGAATTGCTATAACTCGTTCAATGCCTCGCAAATTCACGAGTTAAAAATTGAGGGGAGGAGCAGCTGTACACGCACAGGCTACACCAACTGAGGTCTTAACTAATCCGCCACATATTCCTTCTGCAGGTTTCACTGTACCTTCTGAAGATAACCTGTTACAAGAGTCGAAGGACATCGAGATCATTCAATACAGGAGTCCACCCATTTCTGCAGTAAAGAAAAAAGAGCATGTGTTACCTACGCTTGGTCTCACAGCAGGCACATCAGAGTCGTGTATGTTCAGCTCAACAAATCAGAACAGGTCACCAGTGGAGGAGAAACCCATCATTGTACCGCATGATGAAATAGTGTTTAACTTCAAGACTGAGCGCAGAAATGGTGATGCTACTCATATCAACCCAAAACCAAATCACGCTGCACATGATCAAATCATTCGGATTAAACAGTTCCTGATGGGCGAGAATGATCAACCTCCTCCAAATTCGTGTCAGCTGGACACCACTGTTCGAATAGACGGTGGTGTAATTCACGATAGTCCTCCACCTTGGGCTGATTATCCTACAGATGCATCATCAGTCCTGTCAGAGTTGAACTGTCAACAAGATGACAGATTCCCCGCTCAATTCCCACCCTGCTCACCGCAGCATGGAATGCAACCGTCCTTTCACACGAATGGATACGATCATGTCAGTCCGGGGACGTTACCAGGTCAACCCAGTGGCTTGCAGTGTAACGGACCTCAGCAGATGGATTCAATTAACTTCATTTACCCGTTTATACCAGATATTACTAACCCTTCACACCCATCGATGTCAAACCCTTTTGTAAATGGGGCACAGAGACAGGACATCTGTGATGTCCATGTACAAGCAGGTATCAATGGCCTCAATGAGGTGCTGCAGAACGGAACTGAATCCCTCCCCCCTTATCTGCGACAAGAGGGCACTGTCATTCATTCCTTGCAACAGCAATTCGATCATAGCCAAAATGGTTTCTATCATTCAAATTTGGGGGGACATTTTCCCACCGTCACCCAACCTCCTACTGAACGTTACCCCGCCTGTGATTTCATGGGTCATGCGAGCGCCACATCTGAACCAGCAAAGCAAGACCCTAGCCTGTGGTTTGGATCGTCCAATACTGTTCCGCTAAATCACAACCCGCAAGTTCCTCAGGTTGAAGAGGTGTTAAGCGTAGATGATCTAACTCCAAGCTTGTTCGTGGATCCAATGGTTCCATACGGGAATCTGGAAAACTTACACAACGGTCAACCTTCGGAATCGATGTATCCTGCCAGTGTGTATCCAACCAACGACCTGCATTTGAACAAGTCTATGGGGCAGAACTTCCAAACATCGCAAGACATGAAACAAAGACGAGTTGATGACAGTGGAAATCAAAGGTTTCAGCCTGGTGGTAACAACAGCTTACTGAAAATGATGCTGACTTTGTAATTAAGCTTCAGTTGTTTACAGAAAGAAGGACTGGTGGTTCACGTACTAATGATTATCTTTTAATACCTTAGAGAATCCTATGCTGGCGTGTTGTGCTTTATCTCGGGATTCATCCGAGTTTGGGTGTCTCTCTTGGAGAATTAGAACTTGACCACAAGTACTTATCTATAAACAACTACTCTTCTTGGACTGAACTAGCTGTGTTATAAAAGACAAGGTCTTCATGGGTAGTTGTGCTACGTTGATTGTCAGTTATCATCAGTCTTCCTTTATACTAGAAGTACAAGAAAAATGGCGAAGCTCATCCTAAAGTAGTGAACAGCTCACTTGTCAGTCTACTGCTACCAAATTTTGACGAACTACAAGTTGGTGGATTCAGTGATTAGTGCTAGGAGAGGGAATTGCGGAACAATCGCTGGAGCTTTTCGCTACAAATGGAGTCAAATCTTCCGTAAATGGAAACCCCTGAGTCCAACACGCTCAAAAGTGTCGGCTTAGATGAGGTGTCTGGTTATGGAAGGTGTCCGCGCTAAAGCGAAGGTTTGACTGTACGAAATCCAAGATTTCCTCTGACAGTCTCTTGTACAAGGCA
This sequence comes from Cladopsammia gracilis, assembly GCA_022457155.1. NCBI lineage: Eukaryota > Metazoa > Cnidaria > Anthozoa > Scleractinia > Dendrophylliidae > Cladopsammia > Cladopsammia gracilis. The sequence continues at coordinate 105,735 of JAJGOT010000356.1, forward strand.
AATTAAATTTGCTGAAAATCGCAAAGTTTCAAATAACAGTTATAAGAAAAAAATATACACATAGGAGAGATGTGAAAATAAGGACATGGGATTTTAGGGGACGAGTTAAAGGCCGATTTAGACGGCACAACTTTTGCCTACAACTGTCGCTTGCAACCTGCACGCCATACATACAGCACGAATCGTGTCGTCTAAATCAGCCTACAACTCGCTCACAACTGTTGTGTGTAACACGAAAAAAGTTGTAGGATTTTGAAACATGTTTTAAAACCCTACGACAATCGTAGCCACATACAATGTTATATGATGCGAGTTGTATACAATTTTCGCCTGACGCAAGCAGCGCACGCTACAAAAAATCGCATGCGACAAAGTTGTGCCGTTTAAATCAGTAGTCCTTTAGTTACCTTATAGTGTCTTGAGGAGGTGGTGCCATATAAAATTGAAATATCTCTAAGCTTCTCGTGTATGGTGGCTCAAACTTGTTCTTACCCTTAAGTGGGCCATGTCATGGGGATATGTTTGTGTTTTTGGGTAAAAACTGTGCTAAAATTAGAACTAAGTGCTAAATAAAACACCAAGAGAAGGAGATCAACAAAACTTGTAATCTGCTTTTAGTGAATTTTCCACGACGCAAGTGAAGGACAAAAAAAAATGGTCTCATCTTTTCAGACTGAAATCCATTTTCTTCCGAACCATCCGTAGCCAAAAACATTTACAATATTATGTTCAGTGAACTATTTTAAACAGAACCTTTGCCATTATGTTTGGGTTAACATTGACGCCAATTTATCTTCTATCTTACTAAAAGTAGTGACATGGCCTATTTAGGGGACACCAAACACCACTACATGTATGCTATGCCTAAAAAAACCGCAACTAAACTCTTATTTTTTAAAACTCGGCAGCATCGACTTTGCAAAGGTCGAAAAGTATTGTTATTAATCGCTATTTGAATATTTTCTAAAAAGTACCGTGATAGATACAAATCTGTTAACAGTAACTGTATTGGTACCTTCCTCTAGGCTATAGTGTCTTCACAACGAGGATTTTTACAAAACAAACTATATTTGCCCTCAGATCATATTTAACTTTCGTCTTCAAGCACGTCTCATCTAGATAATCTAGTATTGCCGTTTGACTGGTTGTCGTTTTGTTTGTATTCAAGTTGTTCCACTTGTAAGCCATTGTGTTCTTAACTAAATCTCTATTATAAAAGCTTATATTGTAACTGATAATATATCCCATATATGATGTGTACATAAACTGATTATATTATTTCATTTTGAGTATTTCTTATACTATTATTGATGTTTTAAAGTTCACCCTATTAGCACTTAGCCCAGAATTTGAAACTATTCGGTACATGTTCCGCCACATTTGCTGTTAAGTCTTTTCTACCCTTGTTTTCGTATTCATCCTTTTTCTTTTGTCGGCACGGTTTAGCCTAGCGCGAGAATTAAAAACTGGGCAAATGATTTGTGCTAGGAATAATTCCAGTCGATTTGTAATAATCCAATTGTTTCCCTTCAAGCATTGATCCGATTATTAGCAAACAGCAAATCAGCGCATGATAAGACTCTGTACTGTCCACATCAAGTGGGAAGTTGATAAAAAAAATCGCGTCTGCAAACTAGATTAGGTCTACAGCGAAGTCCGTTTACACTGGCGATTTTTTGTGTAGTTTTTGACGTACTTTTCGGTGCAATTTTTGTCGCGTGCAAGTTGCATCTTCAAATCGCGTGTGTAAACTAGCGGCGATTTCAGTGCGATTTGTCGCGCGATGTCGCAGAGGTTTCGACCTGATGCAACTTGGCGGCGATTTTTGGGAAATCACAGCTAATAAAAGCAAATATCGCACAAGAAATCGCTGCTATTTTACACTTGCGACAAAAGTTGCATTGAAGAGCGCGACAAAAATCGCATGAAAAATTGCATGTGTAAACGGGCCTTAAGGTGATTCCTCAGAAATCATATAGGACGAACAATTTTCTTTTCCCCTCCGCCTTTCACCCTCCGCCTTTCACCCCACCCATTCCCTCCCCAATAACACTGCTGCACAAGGTTCTTCTTTTGACTTAAGAAAGAAATTAAAGAAGAGACAATGACTCATTTGGCTAGGAATGCCATTGCGAGACAACACGTCCATGGGCTGCAGATCAGTGTAGGCTGTCAACAGTTTCTTCATTTAGGTAGAGAAAGACCGTTCTCGTTTCACTCCCTCGCAATTTCTTTTCGCCTAGGAGGCTTTTTCTTGTTGGTTTTTGTTGTTCTTGGTTTACGTTGTTGATAACCTTTCCCCAAGAGAAAAGAAAGAAATTATTGTTTTTTTTACCTGTTTAATTCATTTTTTAACACAATTGCCGCAAAACTCGCAATCTGATTGGTCGACGTGAATGGTAAATGAGAGTCCAGACAACGGTGCTGACGCTAACATCACGCGCGCTTGAAAAAAAAAAACAATCAGATTGCGAGAAAGTTATAGACAACGCTTGCTCTTTCTTTGCTGTCACGTTTGCAACAAGCCTTCGATTTTTCATTGTATTTTTTTTCCAAATATTGTTGTAAAAAACAAATTTACACCGGTTTTCGTAGTGTGGACTCTTATTCACCACGATTTACGTCATCACATGGTCAGAATTTGTTGATGACTCACTCGGCTGCTCCTCGTGAGTCCACAACATTTTGACCATGTGATGACGTAAATCGTGGTAAATAAGAGTCCACACCACGGAAAACCGGTGTAAATTTGTTAAGTATTCGACGGAAGAGAATGCAGGCCAAATTTTGTTTTGGGTGATCTGTGCCTTTCAAGCAAAATAAATCGAGATTTCATTAACAGAGTGGTGATGATGTTTGAGAAATGTTCCACAATTAGAAGTTTTCAGTTGTCAAGTAGTAAGCTTTCAGAGCGTACGCGCAGTCTCGCGCGCGGGTAGAGATCGGTCCAGTTAGTATCGGCGAGCGAAGCGATCCGAGCGCGGGCCGGGGAAGAGGGAACGGGCGTGCTCTCTTCCCCAGTACGCGCTCGGCTCGCTTCGCTCGCCGATTTTAACCTAACTCAATTCCCCAAAAAGAAGCCCGTTCACAGGCTATCCAGTTAGTGGTTTGAGTGTTGGTGCCTTGCTGTGTGATGTAAGGAATTACGCTGTTATTGTACTAATATTACCGTATACATCTACAAAAGGCCAAAATAGTACAAAATAAATACAAATATAACGAATGTCTCAAAACTAGCGTTGTTTATATTAAAATACATACACTTCGTTGACCCGGGTTTTTCAAACGGCTGTGGTCCGTCCATGATTCGTAAATAAACTGAGTTCACAGAGTAAATACTGACTTCCTAAAATATAAAAACAAATCCATAAAGAGCAGAATGTTTTTTCATTTATTTTTCAAACATGGTTCGCCAATGTTGATTCGGGATTTGCGTGTCGTCATTCGCCCATTGCCAGAAATTAACAGATCTTTTGTCTCAGCTATTGCCTTATTGCCTATTGCCTATTGCCTATTGCCAGCGAATCATGGCGGGGATTTGGTTTAGTTTCCTGTCAGCCCGTTCTAGTATGTTTTGTCCTCGGTTTTGTTTCCGACACGTGTTTTCAGAAGTTCCAACTGAGCGTAAACAATGGCGTTTCCATAACAACAAAGATTAGCTTCGCGCGTGCCCAGGCTTGGCAGTGAATTCAAACGCTCAATGGCTGTGTGAGGAGGAGTTGTTATGGAATTTTCTTTCGCGTTGAAAGAGTCCAGGTACGAATGTTTCGCCCTCATGTAAATTTTAAAATCATGCCTTAGTGTACCATGCGAGAAATCCTTGATCGAGTAGCAGAAATATGAGATTTTCTGACGCTTTATTTTTGAAAAAACCTTTCGGCCTACCACTACATGCTGTATTTTGTGTATAGCTTTAAAAGTACTCACAGTTGTTTGTACTTTGGTTTGTACTTTTTGGACCCTTTCTGGGATAGCTTCGCAGCATTACTACAATTTGCTAAAGCAAAAACTCTTGGTTGGGATATATTGACAAGTGTTTATTTTCAATTCGCGGTCAAAAACAAATAAACAAGTCACTTGAACTTGAAGGCTGCTCAACTGATTTTATCTCTAGCACGGGTTGTACTTCTAGGTAAGCTTATGTATAAATATGGTGTGTATCCGAGTTGATGCGTTAATTTCTGTAAAATCAGCCATAAACTGGTAGAACGACAGCCAGTTCAAGTTGAACACGAACTACGTATGTTATGTCTGCCAGCGAATAAAGCACGCTTGATCGATCAACGAAAACGATTGATCACTTTTAAAAGCTTACTTTATTTTGCCTTTTAATATTTTGTTACCTTTTTCACTTTCTGCTTGTAAGAAAGTTATTTGTTTAAGTTCGGAAGTTACTGTTGAACATTCATTAGAAAGAGAGATAATGGTAATAATTTTTGCTTGGCACTGACAGTTTTGTGTTAATTTTAAATTCTACATTTAATTAGTCTCAATTTCCAGTCATGTAATTTTGTGTGACTGGGACATCAACTGAATGTCTACTTAGAAGAGGTGGCTTTCTGCTTCCTAGAGGCTCAAACATCGTTTCTTTTAGGAAGGGGAAAATCTGCTGAGTGAAGTTTTTGAGGTGCAGCCTCATTGAACCTCTGTGGAGGAGAGAAAAAATTTTGGGAGGTACACTGTGTTGATTGCAATAGCCAGCTCACTGAAGCGAGTACTGTAGTGATTCAATTTAGCACCCTCCTTCCAATAAACACCCTGTTAGTAAGTGCTTCCTTTCTCATAAGCACCCCGCCCTGTCCCCCTTGAAGATGCTATGCCAAAAAGCTATCTTATTGAAGAAAGTGACATTGAAGACATTGAGGTACAATAGCAAATTATATTCTGACTATGCGAACCATTACTACCGTTGTTTTGACTATGCCAACGGCAACCATTGTTCTGACTATGTGAATTGTACATTTTCTGTTATTGTTTGTTTAAGTACTTTTTCACACTCGCATGTTTTTGTCAAAAAAGAAATGTCTCGAGCTAGCAAAAGTAAATAAGCGCCCTGAATGCTAAATCGAATCATTACTGTAAGAGCCATGATGTTGTTCAAACTGTCGCTGTCATTTGACCTGTAAGTCATATGTGCTGCTAAAATCAATGCAAGTTTAATTATTTGACTGCCAACTTTTACACAGCTTTTTCAATTAACGTTGTCGGATGAAAAAAGCTCAAAGCCAAGACCGCAAGGTAGTATGGGATTTATATACATAAATTCACCACAACTGCTATTAACAACTATCCACACTACCTTGCGGTCTTGGCTTGTAGGCTTTGAGCTTTCATCCGACAACGTTAATTGAAATAGCTGTATGCCAACTTTTATATGTGAAAGGGTTTAAACTCTTGTTGACTATTATTTTATTCTTGTTTTCTTTTTGCAGTTGACTTCTGCCCCACCATGTAGGGAAAATGAGAAGTCCTTCTGGGCTCAAAGAAAAGGACAAGATATTAGAAAGGGCCAGTAAATCATGCCAGAGGTTCTTAGATCTGCGTGGCCAGAACATCACAAGTGTACCACAAGAGGTGTTCACCAAACCTCTCATACAAAACTTGACAATCTTAGAACTAAGCTGTAATGCCCTTCAGTTGCTACCACAAGAGATCTGCCACCTGATCTACTTGGAGGAACTTTATTTGGGACATAATGATCTCAAAGCATTACCCAAGGAACTTGAGGATTTGTCAAAATTAAAGAAACTTAGTCTGGTGCACAATGGCTTCCAAGAAGTACCATTTTGTGTTTCCAGGCTTCATGCACTTGAATGGTTGAATCTGTCAGGTAACTTGGTGGAGATCATACCACCCTGGTTGCTCTGCTTACCGCACCTTTGTCATCTGTACCTCATTCATAACTTGATAGAGAATATACCCAGAGAGGTTTATCTCTGTGGCATTGAGAAAATAAGGAAGTATTTTAGAATGGAGACTATCAAGGAGACAGTCGATAGTGAAGGCTCAAACATGGTTAACCACCTGTTGCTCTCTCCTACAAGAAATAGTTTTGCTTCTTGCAAAGTAGAACCGTGCACAAGAAATCTACACAGCCATGGATGTGAACAAGTTCCATCTTCATCTCAGGGTCATTTAGAATACTCAGAGCAACACCAGCAAACAGTTTTAGGATTGGTGCAGTCACAGCACAATGAACTGAACATTATAAAAGAGCAGACATCAAAGATTCTTTTGAGGCAGGAGCTTAGAAAGCTAAACATTGAATATCTTAAACAAAGGAAGGACCAACATCAGCCAGAACAAATTTCATTTCCAAGGAGAAAATTAGATTTTAGCCTTGATTTAGAGAACCTTGGTAGACGAAGGAACAGATGCATGACTACTAGTGAGTATGGTACCTGTTCTTCTTTCGCAGAGAGTGTTGAAGTAGGGGAGGGGTTTCCTTCAATCAGGAAAGATTCATTTATGAGTTTTCAGTCAATGATGGACGATGCTGTGAATAACAACACACATGCAGCTCCAAGACAGAGAAACTTCTCAAGTGGTAGTTCATGTTTGAGTGACATCTCTGACAATGATTGTTGTGTGGATGACTCTGACGTTGAGTTTATTCCTGACAGGCGTCGACACATAACTCTCGGAGACATTTGTGTTATTATCCCAGAGGAAAACCTCTCTGGTCTTCTGCAGTCTGAATTTAGCCTTGAGATCATGGAGGATATGTCATTGCACCCTAAACTCAGCAATCGTCAAGTTCTTGCGAGTGAAGTCATTGAGATGGTGCCGCATGGAGCTAAGTTTTATGAAGATGCTCCAGCCGTTATAAGTTTACCTTATAATGTCAAAGTGGGAAGGAATGATAATGTGATGTGTCTCTGTAGCAACACAGGTGTAGGACAAAGGGCAAAATGGGAGATTGTGAACCCAGAGGACTATACTGTGTTTGCCTCCCATGTGGAAATAAAGGCCTACCATTTCAGTCTTTTTGCCATTGTGGTTTCCAAAGGATACCCAGAAGCTCATAAGACCATAAAAGCTGGAGTTGGTGGTTGTCTTTATGTCCCTGAAGTTCCTGGAGTGGAAATTATGTTTCCAGAGACATCGCTGCTTCATGATATTGAAGCTTCTGTTAAGGTTCTGTATGCAGATGAGCCCTTCGATGTTGACCATTCAGATCCTGATGCACTTGCTCTTGCTGCTCCTGTTGTCCATTTGGGACCTCATGGCTGTGTCTTCGACCCAAACTCATCTGATTTTGTGACTGTGCGTCTGCCATTGCCAAACGGCAAAGAAATTCAAGAGAGATATGGCTCAGACAGGCAGCTTACTTTCTGGTGTAGTTCTACAACAGAAGAAGAAGATCGAGAGTGGCAGCAGTTTCAACCAAAGTTTATGCACATTGATAATGATGATGACAGCTTGTGCTCAGTGTACTTCTCTGTGGAGCATTTCTCGTACTTTAGAGTGTTATGGGACATAATTGATTCTATCCTGTGGGAAGCAAAGCTTGGTATCACCAGCCTTATTCCTGTGTTTCAGTTTAATGTTTCCTTCCAAGCATTGATGTCAGAAATAAGTGACATTGGTGGTCGCTTTGGCATCTGCGTAGCCTGCTATAAATTTGGGAAACCTCTTGAGGGAATTGGAAACTTTCCTATTCTCGTTGGCAAATGTATTGCACCAAAGATGTTAAGCACAGGAAAATTACAAATAAGGTAAGTTGGATACCAAAATATATGTACATGTATGACCACTTGTGAACAATATACTGTACCATACTTATTTAGTCTCTGAAACAAAGAAAGCATTATAAAAAGTTGTTTCAAATCTTGTTTTAACATTTTTTTACATTTTGTAACATGTTTTAACATGTTTTAACATTTTGTTTGGGGAAATTCCATTCCTCACAGCTTATCATAGGTGCAGTTAGGGCCACTGAAATGAAGTTTGGGCTCTGGAAAGAGAAAATATTAAGTATTGTTTTTTGAGTGCTTATAGATTTATGTTCCAGCCTATTGTTTAGTGCTGTGGTGTCATAGTACCACTGCAAAACACACTTCCCATCACTTCAAAAACATTCTTTAGTTTCTCGGAAAGTGATTCAGAGTACTTTTGTGGATGTTTGGATTGGAAACCATCTGCAATAATTAGTAACCAAGCCACAGGAACATGGCAGTTCAATGTCAGTCAAAAAATTATTGTAGAGAATTTGAACGCAAAGAAATTCACTTTCCTTGATCATATCAAAGTAAACTTTGAGTAACTTGTGAGGGTTGTCCAATACTCGGACAAATTTATGAATAGCATTGTATTGAATTATAATTATGACCATAACAATAGTTGAACAATACATTCTAGAATGGCACAATACAGCACCATGTACTACAGTACAATGCTATGCATAAATTTGGCAGAGTATTGGACAAGTATGTACATGTAACTTGTACTTTAAGAAGTTAGCTACTGAATCGTCAAAAATGAAAGGTACTAAATGAATTGATCATAGTAGCACTAAATGAGTTAGCTGAGTTATCATTGTAAAACCTTTCTTTCCTACAGGCTTGAGTCAGATCATTTCAAAGCAGATACCTCTATAGGTGTGAAGAATCTTGTGGCAGTTGAGAACTTCACTGGTCGGCCATTTGTGATTCAATTTGGATGTCAGTTTATCGGCGAAGCTCCTGACCATGGAAACTTTGGAAGTGTCATTGTGGAGCAACCCTCGCAGTATGGAGGAAACCAGTCTGTTCTTTCCTTTCTCTTGAATAAGGTTTGTTTTAATCAATTTTTACAGTCAAAATACTCAGCACTTTCCACTTATCATTTGGGAATGACTTTCATTAATCGGGAACAGATTGCATTATTTAAATCAAAATTCAGGTTTAAAATTGATTATTGGAATCTTCCAATGGTAGCCTCATTCGAAATAATGAATGCTGATTGGTTTGTTATTGACATCAGGCGAATGTTCACGTGCAAAGCAGGCAACAGTTGGCGAACTTGACACATCTGACCTATTTCTGTTCGCTCAACAAAAATTCATTGCTGAAGTATTTTTTTGACTTAAAGAAGCTCTGCATTTAAAAAACTCTGAAGAAGAATTCTTAAAATGCTAGTTTGTTGGCTCTGAAAGAGAAATTTTCATGAAAGTGAAGAAAATTTCCTATGAAGTCCAAGCGACTGAATTCACTGAAACCCACAGCGGCCAATGGTTGCGTATTTCACCTGTGAACTTTTGACTGATGTCAGTAAATAAACCAATCAACATTTGTTATTTCAAATGTGGCTACCGTTGGAAGATTCCAATAATCAATTTTAAACCTGAATCTTGATTTCAATAATGCAATCCGTTCCCGATTAATGAAAGTCATTCCCAAAAATTAATTATAAGCGGAACACGCTGAGTATTTTGACTGTAAGTAATATTTTGCTTATGAGGGTTGAGTCAATCTTATAAATATTGTTTTCTTCCTAGTCTTAATGTTACTTATGGTAAGTCTTACAAATGACATGTTGACACCATCTTCCATTTGTAGCCTCGTGATGCTGATGTGGTAGACAGCTCTTTGGACTGGGAAGTACAGTTAACCAAAGAACTTACAGGTACATGTATGTTGTGATAAAGTGTCTAATATTGTCTGGGTCTGAGATCACTTCTCATGCAATTTCACCCATGGGTGGTTGCTTTTATTTTACTCTATATAGCCTTGGCGGGGGAGGGGGGGTGCGGGTGGGGGTTGTGGTGGAGGGGTACAAAGTGCCCATGCTGACTTTCAACATCATAACGTTTTTAATATTAAAGCAAATGCCAACAAACTTACTGACTTTTCTTGACTAACAGTTTATCTGGAAATAATGTGGTATCACATTTCATTGTTCATGTGAATTGATGTTTTCATGGCAACAAGATTTTGATCTGAAAACTGTCCAAATAGACCTCTTTAGCTTGTACATTTTGTTTTCCCAATGTAGGTCATGTGATGTTACCCTAGAGAACTGTTTCTTTTAAATTTTGTTTTCTTCACATGCATATGTATGCATAATTTATGAAAAGACAAAAACAAATTCCCTTGAGAACATCACATGACCTACAATGGGAAAACAAAATGTACAAGCTAAAGAGGTCTATTGACTTTAACATGTTTACGCCATTTTAGCATTTTTTTATTACTTTTGAGTCAATTTGGACAGTTTTCTCAGGTTTTGGAGAAATCAGAAAATACAGGGTTCTCCCTGAATTTTAGCTCAGCAGGTAAGGGATTTTTGCTAAGCGGTAATGGGAAAACTGTGTGTCTTAAAAATTTCCCGCGAGCAAGCGGTTACGGGCGGTAATAAGTGCGCTTCAAGCAGTAAATTTTACCGGTTACCGCCTGATAAGGAGAACCCTGAAAATAATGTAAGATGGCGGCTGCACAGAACCAATGATGCAATTCCCATGTCATATGACATTGTCCTATTTTGTGGACCACAAAGGAAACAGGCTAAATAGGGTTCTTTGATTGATTTAAAACCTTGATATAACAAGGAGAAATATTGGACTTAACCTATCAAATAAAACTAAGTTAGACTGTTCTTGATCCTAGCATTGTTGAGTATTAAGGCTGAGAAAGATATGGGGGATGATGTGTGGCATGAAGTTGCAGAAAGTCTGGGTTACACTCCCAGAGAGATTAGCAACTTAAACAGTTGCGACAATCCTATGGCAGCAGTTATTGCTGACTACAAACGCCGTGGAGGGATGCCTCATCAGTTCATTTCGGCTCTTTACAAAACTGGGTCACCTGGTGACATTACCAAACAATATATGTCAAATAGAAGCAAGTCAGCAAGAGTGATGGAGGAAGAGAGATCAGGTGAGTTTACATTTTACGACTTTGTAGTTTACATTATGACCTTGTAATGTTTGGTTCATTCCATTGTTTTCCAAATTCCCCTTGATAAATATTCATTTTTGTTTTGCAAACTAATACAAGGCACAAAATGTGGATTTTAACAAAGCTCAAACTGCATGGTCTTGAAAAATTTACATACTTTTATGATAAAAATTATAAAAGACCTGATTTGTTTCAGAATTTAGTTCTTATTCAATGCAATTTGTTTTCTACCTCATTTGAACTGAACTACACTCCCCCCTCCCCCCTGATTTTTCAAACATGTCTAAACACATAAATCACAAGCTGCATCTGTCATTTCTAAAATCTAAACTAAACTGTTACAGTATAAATACATGGATTATTTGTAACAACTTTTATTCTAACAGAAATGGAACCCAAAATGTGCCCTTGTGTTAAGAAGAATGCACGCAAACGGAGACGTAATGAACCTGTAAACTGGGAAGAAAAGTTTCAAGATCTTGCCCAAAAACTTGTTGGAAACAGCAAGTGGAAACAACTTGGTCGTGTGTTGGGTGTTGGTGATGGCAAGATCCAGGAAATTGAGCATGACTGTAGCATAAGACAGGATGGCTTGCAGGAAAAGGCATACCAAGTGTTGGTAGCATGGCGTGATCTTTACCCAGAAAGATGTAATCTGAGTAACATTTCTACTGCACTGTGCAAAATTGGGCTCAATGCTGTTGCAAGGCAGTGCTGTCTAGCTGTCGAGATGGGTTGATGTCAAAACAAGACTTCCAAAAGTCATCAATACATGTACACATAGTATTAATTTTATTGAACATTTTTTAGTATACATGTACACCAGTATCGTTGAATGTCTTTGATGTAATTAGTTAAGTGAAGTACAGCTCTCTGGTGTTGTAACCAATTTTAGCCAAAATGTTGTTTTCAGTTCATAAGTGTGGTTGTCCAGTAGAGGTATTTAATTAGTGTTGTTTTCTACAAATGTCACCAAGACATTATCAATGTTTGGGGCCTCATAGGTTCAGTTGGCAAACAGTAACAAAAAAAGTAAAACAAAAAATAGAATTAATAAGACTCACCGTTTACAAATGTGTACACGTACATGTACTGTATCAAGCACTGACAGTTTATTTCTAAGAACTGTTGTATTTATTTTGCTTTTGTAAATTTGCTTCAAGCCAAATCATTGTGGAACACAAGAAATGTATTTTTGAAGACATATATCATAGAAACAAACCAACATACCACAGTGACATTAAATTATTTTAGCAATTACTTATTCATATTCTGTAGGTGGTCTTTTAAGCACTTAGTTATTATGTTATTATTAGTTTTGAGTGGCAGATTTTTATTTGTTTGTTTTTAATCTGTATAACTATCCCAAGAACTGGTCTCAGCAAAACAGTTCTGCCAGTCAGGGGTTTGCACCAGGGAGAATTTCCAGATAGGTTAGTCAAGTGCTTTTTATTTCATTTTATCTCTAAGGGCCTGATTATATGAGCCAGGCTGGCCCGTTTTGCCAAGATGACTTTCAGCCCATGCAGTATTACATGAGGCGAGCCAGCCCAGGCGAGAACTAAATTTCACATCAATGTTTTTGGCTGAAAGTTGTTTTGAAAATGGCGGAAAAGTGTAGAATGGTTTAGCTAAGGATTTTTTCAGCATTTTGGTTCATTTTACTTGTGCTTAGAACTATGCAGTCTTGTGTACCTCATTATGTCAATGACAATTTACAGGCAAGCAGGTTTACTCTGATGCCAATTTTTTTTGCCATCCCGGTAAACTCGATTACATGGAACATTTTCAAACTGGGATACCAGCTAACCGGGCTGGCCTGTTCTCATGTAATCGCAAAGTTGATTTTTGTTACGTTTAACAGACATGCTGAGATCTTGGTAAAACTGAGCCAGCTGGGCTAACTGGGCCAGCCCGGCTCATGTAATCAGGCCCTTAGTTAACTTTAACCCTTTCACTTCGAGAGTCCATTATGGAGACCTTTTAGTGTATAGACCTAAGTTTTGAGTCTGTCTGTGAAATCCAATGGTGTGAAACTTATCTGGCAGAACTCTTGTATGGTACAATTTGTTTTTCAATATTTTACAAAATGAAATTTGGGATTTTATATTTTATCTTTAGCAAGGGTTAAATAAAGTGTGTGTGTGAAAGTGTGTGTGAAATAATGTTATTATTATTATTATTATTATTATTATTACTATTATAATTATTATTATTATTATTATAATTATAAGATGGCTCAGAAGGACATTGGAACCTCAATTAATTTTAGTGAACAAAAAAAACAAACATTGGAAGATGTAACCATACATTTATTTCCACACAAACAAATTTTGTATTAGTGTTGAGGTATGACTAATAATGATTATTAATTTTATAAGAGGTTTGTACAAATACTTTAAAAAAGTGGTTATTTCTTTATCAAAGAGACAAACAATGTGATATTTTTCATCTGCAAATAGTTTAATTTGTACTTTTCTGAAAAGTGGAAATGGTTTATACATTATGTATAATATATTAATAATAAAAAAAGGTGTTCCTATGAACTGTTTCAGAGTCTGATTATTGTTACTTGATTGCATTCATTTCATCAATTTCCTCTGCAAACAGTGTTTGCAGTGGCTCCAGTAGTTGAGGAATCCTTGAAAATTTACTTGAGTGAATCTGCAAGGGCAAGTAGTACAAATATTTAACTCTTCAACTTGTAGTTAATACTCTTATGTCTGTCTCATGCCACAGTCTTGGCTCACAAATTGGTGAGAACAAAACCTGTTGTTATACAGTACCTCCAACTCAAACGCCTTTTTTGATTGGACAAGAACGTGTCACATGCCATGGGTCAAAACAGTTTAATGCCCTAGGGCGAACAAAACTAACGCCCTAGGGCCTCTCTCCTCTGCAGAGGCTCCTATCAGTAAAGAACAGTAAAATATAAAATGGGAGTGTGGGGAACGATGGGAAGAGCGAAAGAGCAGGGTTTTGCCAAGCGTGGAGCGTGACTGGGAGGCCGCTGCGGAGGAGAGAGCCCTAGGGCAACAACAACAGTTACTTGAACTTTCAACTTGCACGTGATTAGTTCATGCACTTCAAAACCGCAGCAAATTTGTGTGTCAGCCGCACACAAATTTTTGTGTTTGGAGGTATAACAAGACACTTACATGACTGGCCCCACGGCAAACAGTGAGGGCCTCGGGAAAACAAAACTCCCTGTTTCCCTTAAGGCCATGTCACACTATTGCGTATGAGATTTTATAAAATAATTTTCATACGCACAAAATGACCAGCGTACTTGACCTACAAAATGTATGAGTAACGTTTCTCTAGCGCAACTCTCGCCTATTCAGCGTATGCCTAGCGTATAAACCATACATCTGAATACGCAAAAAAATTTTCAAGCATGCTTAAAAATTTTCTTCTGCCTCGCCGTATGCCAGCGTATGTCACGGTATACAACCTGTGCCTAACGTACCCCTAGCGTAGGAGTGATATTTTTCATACGCTGGCATACGCTAGTACGATACGCAATAGTGTGACAGGGCCATTAATTGGGGCCAGTCATTATCGCTTATTAATATAATTATCATGAAAATTGCGCAGTATTTTTTCAGTCCTCTTTCTTTGGCATAAAAAATAACTCGCTTGATGACCAGATTCAGCTTCGTAAGGTATTTTGTGAGCCATTTATCTGTAGCATATGATAAATTTTTGGCCATAATAATTATTATTAGTGAGGTGGCTAAGGGCGATTTTAAGGCGACATTGTTACAGAGTGTAAGACAATTTAAATTCATGAAAACTTTCATCAGCATGAAAACAAGGCTGATAAGTCAAAACATAGCTTTAATACTTTGGATCAGCATTTAAATCAAAATACATCAAGTTATAATTTAGATTGTTTGGTTCATTTAAATAGACTAACGGTGTTTATGTCATGTGACAACCCCATGGTTCTTTGCTTTTTTGCTCATGTTGAATGATCTGACTTTCAGATAATGTAGTATATTATTTGGTTGAGTTTGAAATCACTTTTTTTGTTGTTGTTTTTTAAGTTTTCCTTTGGTTTTTCACTAACTAAAAAAGGAGGAACTAGAAAACATACAATCATGCAATTATCATTATTATTATAATCTCTGCCAAGTATGCAAAGACTACAACAGGTGCCAAGTGTGGGAAAATTTGTAAAAGGTGCCAAATATGGGAAACTGTAGAGATTCAGCTTTGGTTTGATGTTTTTGTCAAAAGTGTGGTCTGTAAACAACGTTTTGCTGCTGTATATCACCGTTAACTTCGATTAATCCTGGGCTAACTTCATTCAGGAAACATGAGGTAAGAGAAGCAATATTTGATTACCTGACGATGAGATGATTAAGTAATGATCCACATAAGAACGAAAGTGCTGAACGGCAATGCACGATGGAATGTCAACTTTTTTTATTGTTACAACTAGTGACCTCATTGGCCTAGACTCAAAACTGCTAAAAAGTTAAGTTTCAAGGTGCATTTTGACTAATTTTCTTAATGTTTCAAGTAATTTGAGACCCAATCACATAACATGCAATTTTTAAAAGATATTTTATTTCATTTTGATATTTTATTACCTATTGTCTTCTGCTATTCTGATTGGTTAATCACGAAAATTTCCTAAAATTTATTTGACGCAAATGGATTTTCTTTATTTTTATACTGAAATATGATTATAAACCATCAGTCCCTCCTCTATTCTTGAAACCAAAGATAGAGCCAATGCTGCAGAACAATGAAGTTTACGGTAGTTTTTATGTGCAGCATTACTTAAACAGTATAGATTAATTTTGAGATGCCAATTATTTTCTATTATACATTGGATTCAGATTGATTTGGCCACTATAAACATTTAACAAGAACAAGGCATGCCCACCAATGCAAGTAACTGCTTTTAGCCCTCCACAAACTCCTAAGAGAGGCTTTTCTCCAAAGTCCTGGCTCAGTGAAAGACGAAGAAACGTTTGAACGGTGGAAGTCCTCCACAAGTGAAAAGAGCCCTTAGCTACTTTCCATTTTTGGGACATGATTCTCAGACTGGAAGTACTCGTACTCATTTGCATTAGATCTCTTTGTGAAGGAAATTTTCAACTGTATGTTAAAACACTTGAAGCCCTTGTTCATGGTTTCACTCGTTGAATGATACCAATAATTATACACGATGGCTTCCAGTGCACATCAGGGACATGAAATCCTTACCACCAGCTGTTAAAGAAGAAAGAAGACGTGCAAAAATACTGGGTGTTTCGAAGACAGAGAAGCCATTTTCCTGTATCCCCATCAATCAAGCCCACGAGCAGAACGATGTCAATGTCAAAGGTTCTGGTGGTGCAGTGGGCTTAACTGAGAGCCCAACGGCATTTCAAAGATGGATGACCTCTGGTCTGGCTTGTTAGGAGAGTTTCAAGATTGGTACCTTGCTGAAAATGACCCCAGTGCTGACCAATTCAAACACCATGAAAGTGGCATTTCTGCACAGAAGACATTCCAGGAGCTTGTGAACATTGGGACTTGAGACTGTTCTTCAGAAGACGTTGTAAAGGCATTGAAATCTATCAAGAGTGTGGGGTAGAATCAGTACAAGTATTTTGTAAAGACAGTGATCAAAGATAAAACTGTATTGATTCATGATACCATCAAGAATGTATATAGTAGCCCACGGCTCACTGGAAGAACACTTTTGTAATGAATGTGATCCTGTGTTTTTAAATAAAAGATGATGATGAAGAAGAAGAATTCTTTGTTGCTGTTCAAACGACAAACCCCCAAGCCTAAAACAAATCAAAGTAGCAGTGCACTGAGAAGCAATTGCAACCTTTTCAGGGTTCTCCCTAAATTTCAGCCCAGCAGGTAAGGGATTTTTGCTAAGCGGTAAAGGGAAAACTGTGTCTTAAAAATGTTCCGGAGGCAAGCGGTTACAGGCGGTAATAAGTGCTGCTTCAAGCGGTAAATTTTACCGGTTACCGCCTGATAAGGAGAACCCTGCCTTTTCAGCCATCTGTACATAGCCACCCAGCATTGATGCGGAGACCTTGACAAATTTTTCATGCACAAAAACCAGCCCTACCCGCCATCTCTCTCCAAGTTTGGAAAGCTAAGATTCAGGAAGAAGTCGGACCTCTTGACATGTGTTGAGCCTGACAGTTCAAAGCAGCCCGATCCACCCCAACTCTATGACTGTAAGATCTTTGATGGAGCAGCTGTTGTCCATGCCCTTCCTTTCACAACTGTTTCAACCTTTGATAGTTATGCTGAAAACGTCTTTATCCCATTCAGTGTGAAGATCATCTCCAATCAAGTAAAGGAGTGGACATTATTTGGGATACGTACAAGGAGAACAGCATCAAGAATACTGACAACCGGAGAGAAGAGAAGTAAAGGCCAGAGAAGAAAAGTCACAGGTGACATCAAGGTTCCTCCAAACTGTAAAATTGTTTCTTCAAGACAATACCAACAAGAAAGAACTAATTATTTTGCCCTCCTGACAAGCAGAGTTGCAGACTACCAGTTTCCTGAAGACAAGGAAGTAAACATCACCTGAGACAAATCTGTTGTTTCAAGCAGAAGTTTTACCGATATACAATTACAATCAGATATACAGGCATAATGCCTAGAATTGTCACTATTTGATTCGTAATGCACGCTTCTGTAAAAATTAATAACTATTCTTTGAAGATTAGTTTTGTAGGTGGCACCCCAAAATTAGTTACAATAATATAGATATGGAAGGATCATTGAATTGTACAGGGTACAAAGAGAGTGAGTAGATAGGTAGAACCGAGATTTATGGATGATACGTATGGACTTGGAGATATTTTTGCCAGCTATGAGAGACACATGAGATTTCCAAGTTAGATTATCATCTAGGAGGGCACCCAGTAACATAGTTTCAGACACGCGAATTATCAGAGATGCGACCATGAGGAAGCCGACACGAGAATTGCTGTGCATGTTCTACATGTGCTAAACAAAGGATGCAGTCAGGTTTTTGTCCACACAGTGGATACAGATGTTCTGGTCATAATGATAGGGCTTTTCATGACTTAATTGCTTAGTATTTCTCTGCAGCCATCTGTTTGTTTGTTTGTGCATTGGGAAATACCAATGTCCAGTAAATAAGTGTAAATGCCATCTGCACATCTCTTGGCCCTCGAACATCCTGGGCACTGGACATGACATTCTGATTCTTTGAAGAATCAGAATGTCATGTCACATTTAATGTCATGTCACATTCAATAATGACAAGAAACCAAAACCTCCGTGTGTGGTTGTCACGTGACTTCATCATAAGTCAACATAATTATTCTTTGTAAAACAACCGTTAGATCGTACCCGAATAATATTTCTAATGTTTTTTAAACTAATATTTCCCTATAATAGGCATCTTTTTTTAAGGTGGTTTTCTGCTGGCTGAGGCACGAATGACGAACGAAAAACGTTTTTCTCACACACATCTGGGGGCCTGGGTGCTAGCATGCTAGGGGTATAAGTCACATGGTTTGTCAAGGATATCAGTTTTCTTGTTGCCTTTGCGATTGCCTGACCTCCCGCCCACCCACCCTTTCCAGTTTGGTGGGTCATTTATTCCTCTCTTTTTATCTCCTGAAAGTTAATGTTTAACTTACAGGAGTTTATGTGGGCTAACATGCATTCTTTATGCATTTTTGTTAGCAAAAGATGCGTTAGATACTATTAATAGACTTTTTAGTGAATTTGTGGGGACATTCCTAGTGCATATTTGTTAGCAGATTTGTGTTAGATATTATCAATAAGAAAACAAGAGTCGAGTTGCATATTTTTTGAAAGTGGTTTAGGGAGGGGATGTTTGTGGTTTGACAAAGAGATATATTTATAGGTTGATGATTTTTATCTCCTGTAAGTTAATGTTTAACTTACAGGAGTTTATGTGGGCTAACATGCATTCTTTATGCATTTTTGTTAGCAAAAAAATGCGTTAGATACTATTAATAGACTTTTTAGTGAATTTGTGGGGACATTCCTAGTGCATATTTGTTAGCAAGATGTTATCGATAAGAACACAAGAGTCGAGTGGCATATTTTTGAAAGCGGTTTAGCGAGCGCATTTTTGTGGCCTGACAAAGCGATATATTCATACGTTGATGATTTAGTTAACTAAGATTTTTGTTAGACACTTTTAATAGACTTTTTAGTGAATCTGTGGGGACATTCTTGTTGCATTTTTATTGCATTTTATTTTTTAGCAAAATTTCTCACATTTTTGTTAGATGCTATCATTCATAGATCAGAACACACGAGTCGAAGGATATGTTTTTAAAGCTGTTTAGCGAGAGCACGTTTGTGGCCTGACAAAATTTTTTTTCAGTTAGGTAACATTCCTGCTGTTTAATATCTCTTTTTCACAGCGATGATTTTTAAGGCGTACGATTATGAATTCCATGTTTCTTTAGGAACATGTTGCAGCATATATTTCATTGTATCGAGCGTCAAAAAGTGTAACGTAATGTAATCTTATCTCACCTAATGGACCCTAATGTAGACTGTGGTCAGATATTTGGCACGCTAGATCAAGCGCGCTTGGGTTGTTAGTAAAACGCGTAACGGCGTAACGGGTAACGGCGTAACGGCGTAACGAGAATCGGCGTAACGAGAATCGGCGTAACGAGATTTTTATTTTTTAATTTTTTACTTCTTTTCTTCATTTTTTTCTCATTTCATTGGTTGATTTCATTTATGGAATAAACAGAAGTTATCAAGGATTTAATTGGGGCAAAGAAATCATATTTGGCGCGATTTGTTTCTTTTTTCTCGCCGAAAAGCCAGACAGCGTAATAGGAACAGGCACAGCGTAATAGGAACAGGCACAGCGTAATAGGAACAGGCATAGCGTATTAGGAACAGGCAGACCGTAATAGGCACAGGCACAGCGTAATAGGAACAGGCACAGCGTAATAGGAACAGGCACAGCGTAATAGGAACAGGCACAGCGTAATAGGAACAGGCACACTGTATTAGGAACAGGCACAGCGTAATTGCACACACACCATATTACATGTAAGAGATACTGTCTGCCAAAGTATCGAGAACTCGCCGTCAAAACTGAATTTCCGGATTTATTCATATTTGGTCAGGAGAAACCCTTTGGTGACCTATTTACGAAAATTACAATCAAACTTTCCAAGTCCAAATACTTTTCGTTTTCGAGAAATCTGCCAAAAACTAAAATGCCGTGTTCAGGTCGCAGCCGCCATTAATTTTAGCTGAGAAGAAAAGAACCCTTAACGTATGGAAATGATTCTTTGCAGTCAGTAGAGTAACCCTTACCCTTAAGAGCATTGTAAAGTAAAAATATTTGGAAGAAGATTTTTTTATTACATTTTTACATGTCATTTTGAAAGTCCGAACATTCCTACTTTTAGCACTTTGGTAAACACTTGAAAATGAGGAAACTTCTTTGGTATAAATCTTGTCCTGGTACATCGAATTTTACAATGAAAGTTATACTAGCAGAAAGCTATGTTACCGTACTGCAACACTATCGAAAAACTAGCTTGAGAGAAGTAAACGCGCAAGCAATTGTCATGAATTTTCTTCAAAAGTTGAGACAATGAGTCACGCAAGCAGAAGTAAACACATTTCAAATAAATTTAGCTTTAATATTGCGTATACCTTTTTCTTGCTGTGGCAAACAAAATTCCTTGTTTAGAAACAAAATCTACTTTTATTGCTCTTTTTCCTAATAAAAATCAATTCTTGAGTAGGTGATAACTGAGCGCAAACGAAAAGGTCATGTCGTGTTGACCTTTTTCTCTTTGCGCTGATGTCAACAACATGAAAGCACAGGCGAACCACCCGATGTTTGTGTGTCTTGCGTGACATCGTTCAATGGCGGTTACAAAAGAAATATGGGTTAACATAAATAACTTGGCCGCGATTTGCTCTGAATACTAAGTTTATCCTATATGTTCAATAAAAGTTTAGATGAAATGTTAAATGAGTCTTGTGTGTTATTTTTTGCCCGTTCTGAGCCGTTTAAGGTGTCATTTCGCGAGATAATTTATCGAACCCCAAGAGTATTAAAGAAGAGAAAGAGAGACAAGGCAGGCAACAAACCAGCCGGCGACCGCGACCTTGTCCACTTCAAGCGCGATCTGACG
The DNA here is from genome assembly GCA_022457155.1 of Cladopsammia gracilis. Taxonomy (NCBI): domain Eukaryota; kingdom Metazoa; phylum Cnidaria; class Anthozoa; order Scleractinia; family Dendrophylliidae; genus Cladopsammia; species Cladopsammia gracilis. The sequence continues at coordinate 126,769 of JAJGOT010000356.1, forward strand.
CTAAACCAGCACATTTCTCACCTCGAAAACGCCGGCATCCGATTGAGCACAAATTTCTTCGTACTTGCGCCGAGCTTGAGCTTCATCCTTCCAGAAATTTTCGAGAAAAGCGATCCTGAAGTCCAAAAAACTGCTTTCTCAATATGATCGGTGCCAGATTCATGACCAAAGGAATCTGAAGAATGCGAGTCCATTCGATTTTGAACTGCCAACGGCAGCGATGCGTTGTGTTGGGTTGATTGTGCCTGTTCCTATTACGCTGTGCCTGTTCCTATTACGCTGTTCCTGTTCCTATTACGATGTCTGGCTTTTTCTTGTGCGTGTTCCTATTGAAAAGTGAATTTTGACCCTAAGAAAGTGCGCCCGCAATACTTTGTCAAAAGACGTGTGCCAAAAGGCGAGAGAAAAGAAACAAATCGCGCCAAATACGATTTTTTTTGCCCTAATTAAATCCTTCATCACTTCTGTTTATTCCATAAATGAAATCAAACAATGAAATGAGAAAAAAAGGAAAAATAAATTAAAAATGAAAAATAAAAAAAAAATATAAAAAAAATCTCGTTACGCCGATTCTTGTTACGCCATTACGCCGTTACCCGTTACGCCGTTACGCGTTTTACTAACAACCGTGCGCTTGGCTAATATCCTTTACGATGCGTTTAATTTGTTTGTCCAGTCTGGTTTGTCAAACTGGTTGCTTCAGGACATTTGGTATTATTTTTTGTTATAGCACTACGTTTTAAGAAAGGGAAAAGAGACTTTGAGGTAAGCTGACATTGCTCACCGAGAATGGTTGTATGCGATCGAGTAGTATAGGGAGGGGGTGATCCGGCCCCCGCCTCAAATAAGGGTTAAATGACGTGATTTAAGGCCTCCTAGCATATAACGCTCTATCGCCCACGAACCTCCTTCCAGTCGGTTCGTGGGCTCAGAGCGTTATATGCTAGGAGGCCTTAAATCACGTCATTTAACCCTTATTTGAGGCGGGGCCGGATGCACCCCCTCCCTATACTACATAGTGATCAATTATATACGGCCCCACTTAACAATGCCTTTGCATTACGACCCCACCCAAAATAAGGGTTAGATTACACGATTTAACGCCTCCTGTGTTAACTGGGGGGACCGGTGTTGCCAATTGAATAAATGTACACCCCTTTGTATATACAACCCCATGGATGCACTTCGGTTTGTTCGCAGCCATCAGGGTTGGCACGACTGGCTTCACAGCTATAAAATGACTGTTCCTGCCGATTATCCAATACATGATCTCAATTTGTTTTATCAAGAGAACAAACCTGCTATAGTTCGAACTATAGTTAGAGAGATTACAGACATTGGCCCCATCAAAGTGAATTTTACATTCTTAGTTCACTTTTCAAAGGAAGGAGCCGACGTTACACAAAGAATGACCCACTACTTTAGCCAAGAGAACCCTCTCATAATAACACACTTTTATCAAGCAGCAGTCAACGGGCAACTACAAGCTGTTATCAACTCAAACAAGGAAGAAGTAGCCAGATGGGTAAACATGGGTTCAGGCTGGGTTATCGACAGAGTTGAGTACGTCTTTCTTGATTTCGCAAGATATCAAGCTATCAGAGGCGGTTCTTATATCCCTCTTCCTCCAAAGCTCAAAGCAAAACAGGCCATCATAAACATAAAAAATAGAGATAATCAATGCCTTCGATGGGCTTTGCGAGCCGCGCTCTTCCCCACTCGAGATACGAAGCATTCAGATAGGCCAAGCAAGTACTCGACAGAGGATGGCTTAAACTTCGACAACGTCTCTTTCCCTACACCCTTACATCAAATCTCTAAAGTAGAAAAACTCAATAACCTCGCAATAAATGTCTTTGGCTGGCATAACGGTAACACAACAGTCCTTAGAATTAGTGAAGTAGAAGATCCTGAGATAAGACGAATCAACCTAATGCTGATAACCAATAAAAATAACACACACTACTGCTACATAAAAAGCCTAAGCAGGCTTCTTCATAGCAATTATGAGGCAGGCCGGAGGATTCACTTTTGCGAAAGATGCCTTCAAGGATTTAAATCGCAAGATGTTCTCGACAAACATCTGGTTGACTGCAGGGGTATCAAAGGCAGACCAGTTCGAACCGAAATGCCCAAAGAGGGTGAAAACATCCTGCATTTCGAGAATTACCAGAATCAGATGAAAGTGCCTTACGTTATCTACGCTGACTTCGAAAGTCTCGTTACAAAAATCGACACGTGCAAGCCAGACCCAAAAGAAAGCAGCACAACCAAAACATCAGTACATACGCCATGCGGGTTCTCTATGATGGCTGTTCGCTCCGATGGCGAAACAAGAGGGCCATACTTATACAGAGGTGAGGACACGGTGAAGCAGTTTCTCCATTACATACAACTGTTAGAGAGGGAGATAAGAGACGAACTTCATCACAAGAAGCCCTTATCAATGACAAGAGCAGACTGGACAGATTTCAACAACTCAAATTACTGCAGCATCTGTAATGAGGATCTCTACAAAGAGAACTTCAAGGACTCTATCGATCTCTACGATCCGAACACGGGAGCGTACGCCGGTCTTGTTCATCACAAAACCAACAAATGCTACACCAATGCATTTAAAACCTACATCCAAAACGAAGAAACAGGGTGTTTGGAGGCGTCCCCCTTCATAGGCCCAAGAAACAAAAGGCAACAAAAAACAAAGCCAACCTTTGATCAAGTTGACTGCCTCTTCTGCGGAGAATCTCTCGTACGAAACTTCATGAGAGACGCTGTTAGAGATCACTGCCACATAACAGGCAAGTATCGAGGTGCCGCTCACAAAGCTTGCAATATAAATCACTTCAGAATCAACCCGGAACAAGTGAAAATCCCTGTTGTCTTTCACAACTTGAAGGGCTACGATGCGCATCATATCATGTGCGGCATAGCAGAAGTACAATCTGATCTGAAGTGCATCCCGACAAATATGGAGAAATACGTCTCTTTCTCTCTAGGCAACTTGAGGTTCATTGACAGCTTACAGTTCATGCAGTCGAGTCTTGACAATCTGGTAAAATCAAACAAACCAGAGTCCTTCACAATCATGGCAAACCATGAAAAGGACCCCAACAAACTCAAGCTCCTTTTACAAAAAGGAAACTATCCATACGAGTACATGGACTCTTGGAGGCGGTTTGATGAGAAGACACTCCCAGAGAAGATCGCGTTCTATAGCGAGCTCAAAAAGGAGCACATCAGCGACAAAGACTACACTCATGCGCAGAAAGTGTGGGAGACGTTCGAATGTAAAGACCTCGGCGAGTACCACGATCTCTATCTAGAGACAGACGTACTCCTCCTTGCAGATGTCTTCGAGAACTTCAGAAAAACATGCCTCAAGCACTACAAACTTGACCCTGCGCATTACTATACAACTCCGGGCCTCAGCTGGGACGCTCTTTTGAAATACACAGGAATCAACCTAGAACTGCTCACAGACATCAACATGCACCTCTTTGTCGAAAAAGGCATGCGTGGCGGCATTTCAATGGAGAGCAGGCGCTTTTGCAAAGCGAACAACCCCTTTCTTGATGACCACAACCCAGATCAAGAAACAAGCTACATCATGTACTTCGATGCAAACAATCTTTACGGTTGGGCCATGAGTCAACCACTACCTGTTGGCAACTTTCAATGGTGCCCTGTGCACCCAACACAACACCAAATCAGGAAGTGGTCCCCAAACAGAAAGATTGGCTACATCCTTGAGGTTGATCTAGAATACCCCGAGGAGTTGCACGATGAACACAACGCCTATCCTCTAGCGCCAGAAAAGCATAGAGTCGCAAAGTCATGGTTGTCTCCTTATCAAAGGGCATTGATAGAGGGGCAGGCAGAGGACAAGACAGAGAAGTTGCTCCTAACTCTCAAGAACAAAGACAGATATGTTCTTCACTATAGAAATCTTCAGCTTTATCTCGATCTTGGCATGAAGTTGAAGAAGATTCATCGAATGCTCAAATTTCAGCAGAAGCCCTGGATGGAGCCTTACATATGGCTGAACACAGAACTCAGAAAGCAGGCCACTTCTGAGTTCGAAAAGAACTTCTTCAAGCTGATGAACAACTCTGTCTTTGGCAAGACCATGGAGAACCTCAGAAAGCGCACTGATATAAGGCTTGTTCGCGCGAACGAGATAGACAAGTTGAGAAAGCTTATCTCAAGCCCACTGTTTGCCAGAGCAACAGTCTTTGGTGAAAATCTTGCAGGGGTTCAGATGCACAAGGACATAATCTTACTCAAACGCCCAGTCTACACCGGTATGTGCATCCTTGATCTTTCAAAGACTCTGATGTACGACTTCTACTATAAGTACCTCAAGTATAAGTACGGCTCACGAGTAGACCTACTTTACACAGACACAGACAGCCTGCTTCTAGAGATCAAGACAGATGATGTCTACAATGACATGGAGAATCGCCTCGATGAGCTCTACGATACAAGCGACTACCCGAAAGACCACTTTCTTCACAGTCAGCAAAACAAGAAAGTCATCGGCAAGATGAAGGACGAGTGCGCTGGTGCCCCCATCTCTGAAGTGATATGCCTTCGCTCAAAGATGTACTCAATCATGCTTGGCAGTCAGAAGAACATCAAGAAGGCGAAGGGCACAACCAAGTCTGTGACGAAGAAGGAGATCACGCACCAGAACTACAAAGACGCCCTCTTCAGAAAGGAAACCTTCAAACACGGGATGGACATGCTTCGAAGCGTGAATCACCAGATCTACGGAGTTCATCTAAACAAGACAACGCTCTCGCCCTTTGACTCCAAGCGCTGGATCAAAGACGATGGCATCCATACGCTTGCATATGGTCACAAAGACATCGGTGGCAACTGAGTGCCTGGCGGCACAACCATCAACTCCTCGCGAACGAAGCCCCGCTTGGGCCCGTCATACAGATAATACACCACGGGCGCATCTGGTTTGGTGACAACCCTTTCAATGTTATAGACTTTCAAAGACCAGATCGGATCCGTCGCGCGCTTGCCACCACCCTCTAGCTCCCCGGGGTAATACAAGTATCTCAAATTAACCCGAGGTAGGAGCTTCTTCTCATTCACCCCCACAGGTCTAGCATATGGGGTCGCTGGCTTGGCTGAGGTGGCTTTCTCTTTGATTGCTTGAGCGGGCTTCTTGCCAGTCAATCTGGTTACTTCATTGTTCAAGGCCGAGATAACATCTGGCAATCTTTTAACCCAAGCAGTCGACCGGCCAGAGGGCAGATTCATTTCAACTGCATACTGGTAACCAAACAATCGTTCAGCCAGGGTTCTGTTAAATCTTTCAACGATCCCTTGATCTCTGTGGATATCAACGCGCCCACGGCGAATGGTTGTTTTATGGGCTCCAGTCTCTTTAGTCACAGCTCCCATAAACTCTGTTCCCGGATCGACTTGTAACAGTTGTGGCCACTTCAAAGGCCCGCGCCTGTATATCCGGGCCAGCGCTTTCGAAACTTCATCAGACTCTTTCGAACTCAGGGGCTCTGCGGCTTTGAAACGGCTTGCTACATCAACAACTGTCAAAGCATATTTGTAAACCTTTCGCCCATGAGGCAGTTTGTCGTGTGGCAAAAAAAGTAGATCTGCTTGATGCACTGAATTGGGTGTGAAGACATCAAACTTAGGCCTAGGGATGTGGCGTGGCGCAGGGAGATATATTTGCCAAAGGGCTTGTTTGACAAGCCATTTCTTTGCCGCCTCTTCTGAGACCTTGGCTGCTGCAGCTAGCTTTTTTATAGCGGCAAGACCTTTCCAGTATCCTTTGGGTCCGTAATAGATTTTAGAGAGTTTGGAGTCCATATATTTATGTTTTTACAGAAAGCGAAATGCTGCATAGCCAAGGGCGAGTGCACCAGTACCGATAAACAAGAGTTCGCCTTGCTTCTGCTGAGGGCCCGGCTTATAGAAGTCAGAGAACTCGGGCTCTTTGGGGAGTGTTATTTGCTGCTCCCGATGTGTTTGATTGTAGAGCACTAGAGCTTGGTCAGTGTCTTGAAAGTTGTGTTTCGCTTGATCTTTGATCCGATCATTGGTTGCAATCCAGTCGAGGAACTTTGTGCGGTCTTTCTGGTATTTGGCGTAGGCCGCTTGATAAGCTTCTAACGCTTTATCGTGCCTGATCTTTTCATCCATAGCGGCTTTCCCACTGTCGCCAGACAAGTATTTTGCAAGATAATTGCCGCCAGTGAAAGCAGCTGCATTGAGAATTGCCCCACCAACCATGATAGCGATTGAGGCCATCTTGTATATATTACACCGTGGAAGGGAGGATTTTCTGGTCCTCGAGGTATGTCTTGAGCGCGAGGCTCCCAGTCGTGGCAGCTACGAACTTGATGTAATTCATCAGACTCGCGCTGGGGTCAGCTGTGAGGTTTTCTTTGATGATTTTCTTGCCAAGCCAACCAATACCGGCGACAAGGCCAGTGATTGTGGCAGCCTCGAGAACATATTTCACGAGCTTGTTGCCAGACATGGTGTATATTTATGTTTTTTAGTTGACTCCTCATCGCTCTCTGTTAGTTTTGTGACTAAGAGCCAAATTGTTTTAAGAGCAGTGATGTTGAATCTTAACGTAACAAGAAGAATGCCACCGACTGCACCCCAGTTACAAAGCCTTGAAAATGTTTGTCCATTGTGTATATATAATTTTTTTTTTTTACTCCATCTCTCGAATTCTTCGTCTTGGTGGCCTCTGTGTTGGTGGAGGGGCCTCTGCTGCTGCTGGTGGTGTCTTGTTGCGCCCAAGGGCATTCATAATGGCCTCGCGCTGATAATAGACACCCAAAGCGGAGACAATCAAACCTCCAACACCAAGGATGAGAACAGTGTTGCTGCTAGATTCTGCCTTCGTCGGCGCCTCGTTTGGGGCAGGCTCGTCTGCCTGGCTGGCTTGTTTTTTTGCCTCTTTTGCCAGCCGTTTTCATTCAGCCAAGGCTTTTCCAGAAGCAACACGGCCAGGGTTTTTAGCCGGAGCAGTCTTTGGGGTATCAGAGGTTACGTGTGTGGATGTAGGAGCGACTTTTTCTTCAGGGATCGTCTCGAGCGGTTGCGCCATCGTGTATATATTTTATTTTAACCTTCGTGGTTCCTTCATGGTTCCTTCATGGTTCCTTCGTGGTTCCTTCATGGTTCCTTAATGGTTCCTTAATGGTTCCTTCATGGTTCCTTCATGGTTCCTTTGTGGTCCGCCAACTTCATCAAAGCCCTCCAGGGGGTAGCCTTCACTGTCCCTGCTGCTTGGGTGAGCGGGTGGAGACTCCTTTTTGAAGTCGATGTGTTTTGTAGTGATCAAAGCAGCATTGGCCAAGGCCAAGAATCGCCCAAATCGCAGTGCCAGGCCTCCAGCAATAGATGACAGTTCATGTTGAATCATGTAGTCATTTTTGAGTTCTTTCTGCAGGGCCTTCACGTCGTCAATATCAACAACCATGCCGGCGCCTTTGGTTACGAGCATTATGAAGCTGTCAATCAGAGACTCGGTTGTCTTGTTACCGACATAGGCTTCATATCTTTTGTAGAATTTTTCAACCTCCTTATCTGTCAATCGCTTAACCTGCTCATGTGTGAGCTGGGTCCCGATGGCCTCTTTTGATTTGCCTGTTGAAACAAGGACTGCCAGTTTCTCACGTTGGGCTTGAGTATCCGGGCCTGTTAAGACTTCAGGCATCGCTGATGGTAAGGAGCTATCAGGGCCTGACTCTAGCATCTGCATGATTTCATTCATTGCGACCTCGTCTCCCGGAGTTGTGGACATTGTGTATACATTTGTTTTTTAATGTCTCCACAAATCACCTGAAGTAAAGCCTCCAGAACTCGAATGTAGCCAATTAGATACTCTTTCGACATAGATTCGTCCATAGGAAACGATTCCTGTATAAACAGAGACACTTCAGGTGGCATATCATCCGGAAACTGAGATACTTCAGGTGGCGCGTCCTGTGTTGCCATAGCGTATATATTAATTCTCAATTATTCTATTGATGTCAGGCAAAATATTTTCAATCTCCCGTATGAGTGAAGCCATTGTGTCTGGCATTTTAACAACTTTCAAAGGATATCGGCTAAGAAGCATGAGGCGCAGATCGTCCTCGCCAGCAGCTTTGATTTTCTGGATTTGCATCTCTTCCGTCCTGCTCTGTAATTCACCAAGAAGCTGTGAAAAGACTGTGAGCTTGTGGAGACTGGTGGAGGCATTCATGGCCCAGAGTATATATTAACTCCATAAGGGTAGCGCAGAGAGAAAACCATGTGCCCGAACTTACCCCTCTTCAATCTTGCAATAAGCTCTTTGTACTCTTCATGTGTGAGCTCGCCGGCATAGTCGTCAAAGATGGTCTTAGTTGTTTTGCTTGATGGTGTGTAAAAAAGCACGATCGCTGCCACGTTTTCTCTAAACGGCTTGGCAATGCTGGTTAACTGCTGCGACAACACCCACACGGAAATACCGCTGTGCCTGGCACTGAAGCCTAGGTTGACAAGTTGACTCGTGCGGCCTTTCACATCCTTCGAAGCGGCGCAGTCGTCGAGAACGATGAGAGTGTTTGTCCCGTCGAAGTGGTAACTGGCTATAATTAACCATTTTTCAATCTCGTGTTGCTGGCAGTCAATCACGAAAATGCGTGGCTCATTGTCTATGAACCCATCGTATGTCTTGTTGTGAACAAAGGTTGGGCACAAGAGAACGATATAATCAAACTTACCCCTGAAGGGCCCGCGTAGCTGATTCAAGAGATATTGTGTTTTGCCAGAGTTAGTCGGCCCTATTATTAGGGCATTGAAAGGCAACTTTTGGGGGTCCATCTATATTTAATACTGAACAGCTTGCAGCTGCCTGTCCATGATGTTCATCTGCGAGTCGCTGATGGTAAATATGTGGCAGTGCACGTTTCCTGAGCCTGAGGGTGCTCTTTCGAGCTCAAGATGTACGCCGTCCTTTGTGTTGACAAGGCGTTGGCCGTTACCGTGAAGGGTTGTATCAGCCATGGACCGAAGGTCGATAAGGAGGCCGAACTTGTTGCCTGTGAGATATTTGGTCAGATTCATGTTGGGCCTGCCGTCACCACTCTTTTTGAAGAGGCGACTGACCTCTTTCCACATGTCTATCCCGCTGATGCCTTCGTTGTAAATCCTGTTGGGTGAGCCGTTGATGGTAACATTCACCTTGGTAATGTCTGGATTGAAGTATTTTTCAGATTCCCGGGCTCCAGCCGTGTATGGCTCTATGAATAGCAGAAGGATGGCTTTCAGTGACCTGCGCTGAGGGTTCACCCTGAGATTTAGCCGTGCGTCTGAACCCTTAGAGAAGGGGACCACTTCCTCTCGCATGATATGGTCGTAGGCAAACTCCTTTCCGCTAGAGAGTACACTTGTTGCCTCATCAGCCAGCTGCTTACTTCGGATTGTCTCGTACTCAAGCTGGATATTTGTCAACTTGTAGACAAGCTTGCTTGTATCCGAACCCTTGACAACTTGAGAGGCCTGGGCGAGCGTAATCTCGAATGTCAAATCGTTGTAGAGGGCCTGAGGGTACATGACGCCGTGGTCCGTTAGAATCTGGTGATCCAGATTGATGCGGTATTTGTTTTTGTAAATAGTCTCCAGCTTGTTTTCCACATCCACGCTAGAGGTCTTCTTGTCGCCGGAATTAGAGCGAATCTTGCACAAGTCAACGCTCTGGATGCCCTCTGAAAGCATGTTTTCGCGCTTGTCTACAGAGAGGAAGAGGTCCTCGAAGATCTTGTAAATATCGTACCCGACGGTGTCCTGGACAGTGGTGGCGGCAAACTTGACAACGAGCCTGTCAACTAGTGCTCTGGAGACATTTTGTACAAGAGAGTTGTTTGCGTGGCCGCCGGTAAGGTCGATGTTAAAGATCAAGGCAAGCGAGCCCGGCACGATAACTTCATGTTCGTTGAGCTTGGGCACTGTAACGTACAGTGTCTCGCCCGGCTGGGCTGTAGAGCGATCAAATGTGATGCGCTTTACGGTGCGCTCTGCTTTCATTGCCCCGAGAATCTTCTCTGCGTTCGTTGGGAGGAGGTTTGGTTGCACAGCCATATATATAAATTTTATATTTATATATCATCATGGCAGAAGGAGGTTATGATATACCTGGCGAGGAAACTGACAGAACCCCTCTCATCACAGACACAGGAGATGACGATGATGCTGATGCTGAGAGCTTTGAAACCATGTGGAATCAATTGTCAAAAGAAGAACAACAAGAATGGCTCGACGCCTTGAAAGGCCTTTCCCCTGACACCACGAACCCCTTTAAACCAGGGGCTGCTTCCACACCATCTGGTGAACAAGTGCCTATGATCCCAAGAACAAGGTTGCCCCCAGAACAACAAGGCTCCCGCACTGAAGAAACCTCTTTCATTACAGGGGATACTCAAGGCCGGCACTTGTTAACAATGGATGATATGGCCTTTGACGAGGTTAAGACCGAGTTTACCAGCGCAGACAGAAATCGACTTAATTTTCGGTACGAGGCGAAACCAAAATCAGGTGGGGCCATCATCGAGGTAAAATATCATACCAGAGACAAATGGTATCCTCTTTACACAAGAAGCCGTGGGGGTTCCGAAAAGACTCTCAACGCTTCGCTTCCCAAAGAGATCAAAGCTGCTCTCGGAAAGTCTGTGACTGAAGAGTTAAATGAAACAAATGCTACACTTGAAGCAAATCGAAAAGAAGTGGAAGCAAAACAAAAACAAAAACAACAAGCAGAACAAGCGGCTGCGGCTGTGGATGCACAAAAACTTCGCCGCGACATTGATGCCGGCAGAAATAGAAGCAAAGATATTGATGACAGGATTCAGGAACTGGAAGATGCACATGGGCCACTGGATACGGAGACAATACAAAGACTAAAAAATGAAAAGAGAGCTGTTGAAGCTGAGAATCAAGCTAAACGAAAAGAACTGGACAAGAGGCAAAAAGCTGCTCAACAAGCAGACAAACTACGAAAAGAAATCGACAAACTCATGCTTGACAAAAGGGGATTAGAAAGACGCCGAGAGGAGCTTAGAGGAAAACAGGACGCTGTGAAACCACTGGATGAACTGAAACAGAACAAAGAAGAGCTTGAACGGCAGAACGCTGAAGACAAGCGCGTCATAGAGGATGAGAACACTTCTCCCTCTGAAAGAGAAGCCGCGGAAGCCCGGGTTGCTGAATGTGAAGAAGAGCTAGCAAGGGTCAACACAGAAACTGAGGTGTGTGAAAGGGGCATGTCTTTGAGAGAGAGGGTCAAAAATATCTTCAAGAAATATGGCTGGACCCTTCAAGCAGTTGTTCTGGCTGCCGGTATTGTCATAAGCGCTGTGGTACTCACCACCTTGAATGGCCTGGCAAAGGCCACCAAGGCTATTGGAAATGGGCTTAAAGAGCTTGGCAAAAAAGCAGCCAATGCCCTGCCAGGCTTGATCGGCTCGATCGTGAGCTTTATCTTCAAAGCGGCCGGCCAGGTTTTATCCTTTCTTGGCGAGCACGCCTGGCTACTGATCCTTGCCGTTGTGGCTTTCTTGGTTGAAAAGACAATCAAGCGCAAGCGTTAACGCATCCAGATAAACAAGCCTGCTAAAGCAAGAGCGCCCCCAGCAATGAGCGCCTTGTTTACGTGATGCGGCTCGATCTTGGTCTCTTGCGTTGGGGGTGGTGGTGTCTCTTGCGTTGGTTGTGGTGTTGGTGTGGCCTTTGGTTTGGGCGCGATGCCCTGTGCCTGTGTCGCCTGTTTGTGAATCGGGTTCGATGGGTGGCTGTTTGGTGGATTAATCTTTGTCGGCCCTCCGTCCATGGGGCGAATGGAGGCCTTTTTTGTCTCCAGGTTGACATTGTTGTTCACACCCAGCTGCATCCCTTGCGTTGCCTGCTTCAGCTTGTTATTGTACCCTACCACACTTTCTGTGTTGATCACCATGCGCGAGGGCATTAGCCAACATCCTGGGGCTACAGCAAAGTCGAGGCGCACCTTTGCTCCGTCAATGGCTAGCTGATATCTTTGAACGCTCTTTGAAATGTCTGGCGTTCTGATCGCGTCTTCCATGAGGACAAGAAAATCAGTTTGCGCCTCCTTTGCCCGCCCACCAGCGCCCAGAATACTGCTACGGACGTTGACTTGCGCGCCTAGGATACAGTAGACGAAGGCCTCTATTGACTGGTTCATCCGCGAGAGACCTGCTTGTGTGAGGCCTTGCGATGTGTTTGGCACGAAGTGCTCGAACTGTCTGTCCGCGCCACTGTCGTTGCGAATGAACTGCACAAGGTTCCCATCACTGGCACTTCCACCTTCGTCACTGAATTTCGCATGATTGCCTGGATAGCCCATTCCGGTGGATATCATGCCGCCTCGTGAAACATAGATAAACACATTGCCGAGGCCATGATTCGCGCCGTGGTTGAAGCGGAAATCACTGCTTGGGTCAACACCGAACTCGTTACAGATCCTGTGATATGAGGCAAGGTCATAGTTGTTATTTGTTTGGCTAAAGGTGGGGTCGCCCGGCAAAGCACTGCTGCTCTGGATCCCACCCATTTCAAACAATATGCGCCTTGTTGTGAAATAAACGTGGAAGAGATAAAAAGATCGGAGCTGCGGGGCAAGGTTTAGATAGCTGGAGGATAATAATATCTCGCGGGAGACCCCGGAGCCCGTTGTTGCACACCATAAGGCGAAGTTCAGCTGCTGTGGCCAGTAACTCATGTTTGGCTTAGAAAGCCACCTTCTTGACTCTTTTCCTGTTGTGTGTTTGATTTGAGCCTGAGTGAAAAGCTGCCTGAATTTTGTTGCAAAAGATTCTGTTGGCGCCACATAGATCTTTTGCTCTTTGTTTAAGATATCGCCGATGCTTGCCACATTTTCAGAGAATGCAACTGTGGGGATTGCTCTTGTAGGGCTGTTGTTAATGGACAAAGGAACAGGAAAACCGCCGTCTTGTTGCACACCCAGAGCCTCTTTCATGGCTTGAGACCAATCCTTGCGGTGTATGTCTGAGGGCATAGCCCAGGAGCCCGGGCCCTTTATGAAAAGCACTTCTCCTGTGGCTTTGTGGTTGTCGTCGAAAGAAACTTCTGTTGTAAATCTTGACATATCAGCATGCGGAAAACGCCTTTTGAAGTCTGAGATTGCCTTCGCTTTGGCGGCTGTAGCAAGTTTTGTGGCCTCCGGAGAACTCAACCAAGCCAGTTGCGGGTTTACTGTGGGGTTTTTTTTACTGAGATACCTTTGTTCTGGCTGGAGGGGGTTTTGGGGGCGAGGAAAAAACGGGGGTGGGGGCCCGTAATCATGCCCGCCAATGTCTAGCCCAAGGTTTGAACCAGGATTAAATCCGCCAGGGCGCCTGCCAAACATGATTGTATATAAATATATTTATATACACAATGGTTGTGTTAACAATCGTCGCGCCTTCGAACCCTCACACCATCTACTTCGATCATCCGATTCAGAAACCGAGCTATATCAGGCTCGTCTCGTGCGCTCTTTTCAATTCGTGGCATAATTTGAAACAAAGAGGAGAAATATCTGTCAAAGTATCAGGCTCGAAGGCCCAACCAACTATAATCAACATTGAGCCTAGTTTTTACACTCCTAGTAGTTTAGCAAAAACGACAGTTGACAAATACAAAGAACGGGTTATAGACCTTAAAGCGGAATCGTATTCTCCTCTTGGTGCTATGGCGATTTTGAACCCAGGAGGTGAATATGCAATAGGTCTTTCCAATAATATCAGATTATTATTTGGCAAGGGTCTACAAACGCCTCCACATATAACCAGTAAAAAATTCGACTCACCAAGCACTTACTTTATCCACTGCGATCTGGTTGATAAAGAACAGAACCTGTTCAATGGCAAGCCTTCGACAGTCTTGGCTCGATTTGATCTTCGTGGAAAGCCATATGAGAAAGTTTTCTATGAATCAACACAGCAGAACATCTTACGTGACGTCTCGTCTGGCGATTATGTAAACAGCATAACTCTGTCTGTGAGAGATGCGAACAATGAACTTTTTGATTTCAATCACGCGCCTCTTGAATTTGAAGTTGAAATAAATTAATATGTATACACAACCATGAGCTCAGCTAATGTGTTGCCATCGGCACCGGATTACAGTGAGACTCAATCGCTTTACCCAAGCTTACCGGCAAATGGCGAAGACTTCCGGCTCAAGAAAATAACAGACCTACAGAAAGAGCTTGAAAAAGAAGCCGACCACTACCGCCAGGTCGCAAAGAAATACAAACGGGCCCACTCGATTCTTCATGCAGCGGCTGTGGGTCTTGGTTTGGTGGCTACAGGCATGTCTTCAGCCACTTTCGCGACTGCTTTATCTGGAGTTGGGATTGTGGCCAGCCCTGCCCTTGCTGGTGTAGCGGCGATTACAGGGGCTTCCTCTGCGGCCCTCACAGTATTTAGCAAGAAATTTGAACGAAAAATCGCGAAACATGAGACTATCTACACGCTCGCTGTTGCCAAACGGAACTCTGTCTATGAAATGATTTCAAAGGCTTTGGCTGACAATAACATCGACGATCCAGAGTTTACAATCATCATAAACGAGGTTGAGAAATATAATAAACTGAAAGACGAGATCCGCTCTGGGGAAACAAAGCCCGCACAAGAGGGACAGCCTCAAGCCCTGGATCTTGATAAGCTCAGAGAAGAACTTCGCAAAGAAGTAAAAGCAGAGTTTCAAAAAAAGTTAAATCATCTGGCAGACGTATCCAAGTCGTATTTGAAAGAGTAAACTCTGGATTTAATTTACAGATCTCGAAAGGAAAACAATATATATAGAGCAATGCCTTTGCTAAAGGAATTAATCATATTGCTTCAAGCTGCAAATAAACGATATACCAATCTCGAACAGGAGTATAAAATACTGCAAAGACATCACTGCGAGCTTTACAAGAAATATATGGCCCTGCGCCACAGCCTCCTTTGCCAGGATTGTAAAATTCGCTGTGCGAAAGAAGAACCGGGTGGGTGCACCGAAGTTTGTAATCTTTGTAATACAAAATTGAGTTCGTATTGAACATTTATTGTTTGTATTATAAACATGAAAAGCCTTGAAGCAAACAGTTTCAATAAACAGCTATCTATTGTCAGACAAATGGATAAAAAGAATAAATATAAGACACATTTAGATGTCTTAGATGTTGAACACAAACACATCTGGCTGCGGGGCCTCTATGAAAATGACTATATAGACGAGTTATGCCGCTCAAAACTTAAAGAAGAGTTACAAATTATCTTTTCATATCTTTCTTCGTCAGCAAAACAAGGCTTAATAAAACAGTACCATAAAAATAAGTTTGTTTCAATTCAAAGCATAACAAACGAAAATATAAAATCGTGCCAAAGATGTGGCGTGTCTTTTTCACTCCTGGTTGCTTCAGCGGAACTTATCTGTGAATTATGCAACCGAGTTGAAATAATTGATGGCGCCGCCTTTGATAAGGCAACCCTTTAAAAAAATGAAAATATAACAGTTAAAAGCAAGGCAAAAACAGACTATAACTTTAACTATAGACTTGGTCAGTTATTCGGAAAATCCTCTATAAGATTGACTAAGGACGAGCTTGAACAAACAAAATATGCTCACTCAAATATAAAACCACATCTACCAGGGAATGTTTCTATAAATTTTAAAATTTATAAAATCTTAACCCTGATCATGCAAGAAGGGCCAAGAAAATGGGAGATTTTATCTTACATACAGCTTCCGAGGGCATCTACATGTCGAAAGCATGAGCTGCGCTGGCAAGCGGCCATTCGTTCAGCTAGAATTGCATAAACTGCCCCTGAAGAAAGGCCTCGACATCGCCTTCATTTTCACCAACTTCTCCCGCGGAAGTTGTTTTGTCGTCTGTATGGATAAGTGAATGAATTTTTTTTTTAAGTTCAGCTAACTTCTTGGGAAAATTTTCGGCCCTTTCTTGAATGCCTGCTAAGAACTCCTCATGCTTGGTGATTGGAAGTTCTGTTTCATCAAGGAGCTTCCAAGCAAAGAAGGCAACAGCTCTTGGACCCTCAGCACTGGTGGTTAGCTCGCTCTTGAATTTCTGCCGTCTAAAGAACTCCACTTGCTCGATTTCCTCACTAAAAGTTCTTCTAACAGGACCGTAAGAACACCAGAGCTCTTTCTCCTCGATGCTTGCCATTATTTTATCAAACTGTGGCTGCGCAAGTTCAGCGACATCAACGAGCTCAGTTTGTTTTTTTGTCAAAAATTGCTTAGAGAAGAGGTAAACAATGCCCCAGGCAAGTGTTTTATTTGCCTTTGTTGAATGAACAACACCTCCGTTTAGCCTCGCGTTATGAAACGTGCTTGATGTCATCTGTTTCAAAGGGCACAGTCTGAAATAGGAGTCAACGAAAAGGCCCTTTTTTACTTGGCTTCCGCTGAAAGCGAGACCTGTCTGAAGTTGTGTCACATAGTAGCGCGGAATGGCTCTAACGGCTATCTTTCGTTTAAATGGGCATTTAAACTCTAAGAGAGTAATGTTGCCAGCTTTGTCTTCGAAGTAGCCATCAGGGCTGCATGTAAGCTTTCCGTAAAGGGGGTGATCATTTGCCAGATTAAGCGAGACACTGTGTGCAAAGACGGTTGTGTTATGTTTTTGTTCAAAACATTTTCGCGCGATTGGCTCGAAAAGGTTGCCCCAGGTACATGCCGTCATGTTGACCATGTCTTGTGCCTGCATTTTCTTTAAAAGTAAGCTCTTTTCATTTTCAAAGGGTGAAGCCCCTATCAGTGCGGCGACTTCTGAAGCACCGATGGTGCTCTTTCTGGCGCTTACCCAAGCGCGACTCCTTTGCTTCAGGCCAGTTTTCCTGGATTTAAGAAAGTTCAAGAAGTTTTTCACAGACATCGCAGATATACAAGGTGAAAGCGTTTTTTCAATTGGGGATGGTAACGGCAAGTTTTTTTCAAAAATTCAAAACCTAAATATACATGGCGCGGGTGAACTCTCAAAACGAAATCACATACTATCTGTCCTATAAACAGTATGGAATACTACTCGAACTTGAAGAACTTCATGATCTTCCTCCTAAAATAAAAGAGTTTCTAAAACTCTTTTGCTATAATGGAGCAAACACGAGATATGACTCTTTTCTTATCAAAGAACTCGTTCGAGTTTACAATGAAAACGCCCAATCAGGATGGAAATGCGGGCTGCAGCAATTGCGCAATCTACTAGAAGATATCCGCATCAGTAGAGCTATAAACAAAGATGAAGAATCAAAGGCGTTGCGCTATATGCAACAGAAGGCGCTGGTGATGGAACAGATACGCGAGAGAGATAGGAGCATATCCGTTGAACAGGTGTGTTAGGTTACCTAGATCACAGACAAGCTTCTCGCATGACAACGCAGAGTGTGCTCGTAGCGCAGCAGAGTAGTATAAGGTGAGGGAGCAGAATACTCACCAAACAAAATAAGACTCCATCGATAGTGGTGAATGCCTATTTCCCCAATTAGTGACCTTATTTTGGGTGGGGTCGTAATGCAAAGGCATTGTTAAGTGGGGCCGTATATAATTGATCACTATGTAGTATAGGGAGGGGGTGCATCCGGCCCCGCCTCAAATAAGGGTTAAATGACGTGATTTAAGGCCTCCTAGCATATAACGCTCTGAGCCCACGAACCGACTGGAAGGAGGTTCGTGGGCGATAGAGCGTTATATGCTAGGAGGCCTTAAATCACGTCATTTAACCCTTATTTGAGGCGGGGCCGGATCACCCCCTCCCTATACTACTGATCGTATGCTGTACGTTTAAGGCCTATTTACACGTTGCGATTTGTTGGGCCGATTTGTCGGCCACGACAAATCGTGCGCGCGCTCTTTGTACAGTGCAAGCATTGTACATGAACTTTTTTTTATTTCAAAACTTTTCTGCTAAGAACTTCTTGAAAAACAAATGATATCCAATAGGTTATTTAGGTTGTTGTTAGTTTAAATACTGCAGATATAATTTGTTTTGCGTGATTTCTTGTCCAGATTGAGTTTTCGTTCTTAAAATCGGGCCCGACACGCGAAATTCTGTGAAATGATCACAGATTTTTTCCGAATTGGCCGACATGTCGGACTGAAATCGCGCGCGCATCGGGTCGCCATTTACACTCGCCGATTTGCTTTTCTCGAGGCCGACAAATCGGCACGACAAATCGCAACGTGTAAATAGGCTTACAATGAAGTTTTGTTGAAATAACGTGTTTGCTAATTTCCATGTTATATCCGGCCAAATGTCACCAAATATACAACTAAATTGGACTAAAAGATTCAAGGAGAAAAACAGAAGCAGTAGTTTGGAGAAAAGAAATATTCAAAGTTTCGATTCGATTCTGGTGGAATTTTGGCGTTATTTTGTCTTTTTAATTCATATTTTTCTGCGTTCATCACTTTTGGCTATTTTTTCTTCCTATTTTCGGATGATAAAGCAAGCTAAAGCAAGCTCCTGGTCATAATCATGAAAACACGATATTTCTGTCGGGACAGTGTCCCTTTAGTTAAAAATGTCCTCGGTTAATTTATCCCATTTGCAAGTTATATAAGAGACTGACTAAATTAAACAACAATAGGTTTTAACGAACTAGTGCTTTCAGTTTCCTTGTAGGTTGACAAACAAATATAGAACTTTTCAATAAGTGCTTGTAAAAGCGATCAGAAATAATCCAAATCAGCTATTTTGTTTAATAATTTTGTCAAAAAAGGTATTTCGTAGCTCATCACATAACATACAGTGCATACAGTGAAATAAACTTCAACTGAATTAAGTGTACAGTGGGTGCAAATTCTAACTAAAGGTGTTCAGGAGTTTTAGGGATTGTAATGCGACCATTTTCAATTCTTAAGGTATGATTTCCTATCCTGAATTTAGAAGTAATTTTTCTATGTTCAGGATATGGTTAATTAAATCGGAGTATTTCGTTTCACTTTTAAAGATCGAATAAAATTTAATTTTTTTTATTTACATTAATTAGATTGAGTTGGTGATAAACCTGTTTTTTTTTTTCCAGTGCTATATCATTAGAAATGATTAAGCAGAGTTTTTCAATACTATCATCAGGTTGATTTTCCAGGTCAAACAAACCAGTGTCAAACAGTCAGATTTCAGTGAGGTTCGGGGTTTTAGTTCATTTTTGTTTTTACTTTTTTAGGCCTCATTTTGGTTCATTTTGGTCAGAAGATTCATGCCCAATTTAGTCTCTGCTTAAAGAGATAATTGTGGTACGGATAGTCCTTAGATTTTTCCTATCGATGGTTTTAATATATCTGGTATTTTGTTAACAGTGACATTAAAACAAAAGTTAAGATGAGGGGATGAACACTAAGTAAGTTTACAAGAACTAGATTTCCACCTGAAACAGATTTTGACGATAAGATTGATGATGATCCCAATAATGAAAACAGAGAACAAAGTTGTAAAGAATTTTACTTGAAAGGAGGAATGAAACTTTTTCGCAGAATGAAAGCTAAATCATTCATTTAGTTATGTTTAATGAAAAGGATGCTGAAGATTAATTGCAGAGAGCTCTTGATGCTTATCCCAGGTAAAAATAAGATTTTAGCAAGTTAAACATGTTATATTCGAAAGGAAAGATAGGAGAACTCTTAAGAAAAAGCCATGGGAGATCCTGAAAATAAGGAACGTGATCAGTTAGATACTGTAGCTCCGTCTGCTCAACATAACGATGAGCAGGATATAAGTGAAGAAACACAAAACAGTGAACTGTTTGGTTGTTTTAACCCATGTTTAGTTAACAATCACCAAGGGAACAATCTTTTAAGTAATGTTGGAATTTTTTCAGTCTACAGCAAATGATAATGAAAAGCTGGTAATTAATCGTATGGAAAAAAAAGAACTTGTTCATTCTTTGAACAGAGAACAAATGGAGTTTTTTTACCATATGTTACTCTCTGTTAAAAACGACGAGAAGCAATTGACACTTTTTAAGTAGTGACGCGGGTTTAGGGAAGGCAACAGTAACACAATGTTTGTGTGTAGCTCTTGATAATAAACCAGGTGAAAATCCAGACGAGTTGAAAGTACTGAAATTTGTTCCAGACACAAGACAAGAGGACTGCATAACCATTACCAATTACATACAAACAAAATTGTCAAAAGAGAAGTTGAACTAAAGAAACCATGCACTATAACCTAAATGTCCAATTGCAACATCAAAAACAACATTCGGACATAATATGACAGCATTGCATGATGGGAAAAACTTACAGGAGATAGCCCAGAGGGCACTTTGATTTTGAAAGGGGTTTAGCGAGCGCAGGTTTGTGGCGTGATGAAGCGATATATTCATAGCTTGATTTAGTTAACTGAGATTTTAGAGAACGTTGGAAGAGGGCAATTTATTTGGCGATATTCTATTTTGTAGAGGTCTGAGAAGTATTGAGAAAGGGAAGGGTTTTAAAAGAGTTTTTGAATTGGGTTTGAAAAGCTCTGAAAGCTTTTAATGTAAAATGTGAGGGGCATGAAAATGTCTATGTTTTTTAAGTTAATTTATGTATATCTGTTCAATTTTGGGTTGATCTCGGTATAAAAACCTGTGACTTTTTGCTTTGTAGTTTACAGTATGTGCATTTTGAATTAACCTTTTAAGCGCCAGTAGTGATCAGTACCAAATTTCTCCTTGTAGTATCAATGTATTATTAAGTACAGAGGTGATAAGAATTACGATAATGATCACCCAAGATGAGTTCTCTTGATCCTTTAACAATTTCTCCTGATTTGTCTTATACGAAATGTATGGGGACCAGTAAGGATAATTTGTGTTTTGAGTTGAATTAAATATTGACAGCAAAATACTCACGAGTCACTCACAGACAGTCGAGTCCGCACCAGAAATCACTGGCCTGAATGAACGAAAGTTCTGGCGCTCTCAGCTTAGACATTCTTGAGACATTCTTTTAACTTTAAACCGCTTATCTCAATAAAGGTCAATAACACGTTGATTTAATTAAATGCGCGAATTCCTATAGAGTATGTGCGCTCAGGTGACCCTTGAATTGATGGGTTTTCCCTGTGTTTACCTTCTAGAGAGCGGGCAGTGCGAGCGCCTTTGAAATCATAACTCGCGTTTCCTTTAACGTTGTGCTTTTTTGTCATTTGTGCTAATTTAAATCCCAAAAATCCTTTTCTTTCGATAATTAGGGCCGTATTTGTTTCGATCAATTCAATTTGCCGATTTGCCGGCCCGAATTTTTTAAACCTTGAAAACATGGTCACTTTTATAGCTGCATACTGGTTTGAGAGAGTAAAGGACTATACAAAACAACAGTGTTATTACTGAATGTGAATGTTCATTGTGAAATTCGGACGAAATGTTACGTAATGAAAACAGCGTCTGCGATGAAACTGGCCCTTGCAGTGAACAGATTCGATGAGCGACATAGCCTCCTACGCAGCTGTGACGTCCTTAGGGCTCGTCACGCAATCTTTCCTCCCCCACGAACGTGGGATGTCTATTAAAGAACGTCTGCGTAGGAGGCTATGAGCGACGTGAACAGCTGTTAGTTGTTAGTATATGTTAATGCTCTGTACTGTTCCTGACAGTATTTATAAAAGTCTCGTTTATATTAAGAAATGCAAACCAAATAAATGTAAATAATCATCAGTCAATATACATGTATTGCTATCATTTTAATGTGAAACTTTGTGAGAAGTTGCATAATATGAGGATTCTAACTTGGTAAAGTGGTTGATCTTAATGTAGAAAAATTGTGCTCATCTCATGTATTAAATGATAGGAAATTTAGAAGCATATTTCCATACCTGTAGGAAATCAGGATTTTTATGTAGCAGTGATTAAAGAGTATTTGGATGGTATATGTACTTGAATGAAACCAAATTTTATGAAATTCTTATGTAAAGGTCAAGGGCCCGGCTGCATAACTATAAAGTGAGATTTTCTGCAACCATTCTCTGCGTTTCGGAGGATTTTCTTGCGCGTTATCATGGATAACTCGACCGAAGGCGCATTAACGAGTACACATAATATTTTAAATGAACTTTAATATACCATTGAAAAGTATGGTAAATTCTTTTGTTTTTCTAACAAAATTAGCTATAACAAAACGATAAAAACTAGTACTAGACATTCATATGATCGACATATCGGCAATTCGGAGAAAAGGTACAAAAGATATCCATGACAGTTGTTCGTTTTTTAAATATTCTATAGACGTTTGTAGACGTCCATGAATGACAATTATATCGCGGTAGCACAATAACGTGTATGTAGGTGTGTATGTACATAAAGTGTAAAATAAATATAAATCGATATAAAGGCAGGGGTGTTATGGA
This sequence comes from Cladopsammia gracilis, assembly GCA_022457155.1. Taxonomy (NCBI): domain Eukaryota; kingdom Metazoa; phylum Cnidaria; class Anthozoa; order Scleractinia; family Dendrophylliidae; genus Cladopsammia; species Cladopsammia gracilis. The sequence continues at coordinate 149,141 of JAJGOT010000356.1, forward strand.
GGCTTCATGAAATACTATACTCTGCAATCTAAGAATGTACACAAAAATATTTTCAGCCTAAAGTCGGCAAACAAATAAGAATATCCAGCCTGAGCATTAAAATATACATTCTTATAAAACAAAGAGTGTATAGGAAACACAAAGAGAGAGTGAGAAAATCATTTGGAATGCAGGAAACGATTGCAGTACATCACACTTAAGGTGCTTTATGCAACCGGGCCCAGACATCTCAACCAGACCACAAGTACAATCAAACTCTTTATTACGGCACAAATGGGACAGAACAGAGTGTCCATATCTTTATCATTTGTATGAACTGTTGTGTGTATTTCTATGAACTGTTTCTGTTTTATTGAGGTGTCTGTGAGGATGTCTGTTAACTCAATGACAGTATAGCGTACAGCCGCCCTTCCTTTGAAGAAAAGCTAGCCATACACATGTTCAATGACAACTTCCCCCTTTATTTTGTGGCTTTAAGCCTGAAATAAAAAAACATATTTTTGGCAGGCTAAACCTTGTCTCGATAATTTATTTCACCTGTTTCACAAGCCACATGACCCGTCAGAATATTCACCTATACTGTATGTCTGAAGCAGCAGTAGGAAATGTCTTGAAAGAAGTTGTGTAAAATAGCCCTTCAGTTATATATAAGGGGTGCTTACCATTTGTAGGAAAAAACCGGTTAGGGTGACCGTTACACTGAATGGTAATTGATTTTCCAAATATACCGACCAACCGATGAGATTATCCTGGTACCCAGGCCGTTCACTCAATTTATAGCACGAAATTCCACTGATTTCTGCTTTTCAGTCAATATGGCGGACGCAAGCTTTCTTGCAGAGTCATCGAACTAACTGAAGATTTTGAGGTGGAAAATCAGTGAATTTTTTGAGGAAGAAGAAGATCTCGTGCTGTTTTCTGCCGTCCGCTGCTTTATGAGACGAGATTTGAACAAAACTTGGTTATTTTTTAGGTACCTATTCCCACCTACGCACCGAGTGAATTTCAGAGTCATCTTCGAATGACAAGAGGCACGTGAGATCTTGTGCAGAGAAATAATTAACGCTGGAAGGATTTCAACCGGGAATACGAGAGGTAGGCAGCCTATTCCTCCGGTAAAACAAGTGCTGGGGATGGCGTTTCTGTGGTCCATAGTGTCGGAGATGAACAAGCAAGAACCACATTGTTGATGAGATGCCATATTGAAAAGACAACTAAAACCACGCAAAGGTCCTTCAAGAGAGCCTGGAAACGGAAGTATCGTTCAAATGGTACGGATAACGAAACGGAAAAAATAGTGGAGGAAGTCCACAATTTCCGAACAGATTTTCCGGAAATTATCTGCTCCGTTCGACTTTCAACCGAAATTTCCGCCTTTTTGGCTAAATGTTAATGCGCCCAAGATATCCATACAAAGCAAATAAAGTAAGCAAGGATGATATTGCGTAGAACACTTCACGCGGCAACGACATGATACGGAGCCCAAACTGAAAGTCGATGTAGTAGCATCCTTGCTTACTCTATTTGTGTTCACATTTTTGGCTAATTAGATCTTCTCTAGATCCTACGTACACCAACAGCATTTCGTGTGCGGTCCTTTGCCAATTATTCACTTCTCATACAAAGCAACCACGTCTGACAACATAATTTTCTCACGCTTTCTTGTATCATTCTCACTATTCAGAAATTCAAGACATTTACGGTATTCTCGCCAAACGGTCCAAACGCGTTCATCATGTACGGTTTACCCCATTTCGATTGAAAATGACGTGATAACGGCTTAATAATGACATCGTCCCTCGTGATCACTCGAAATAACTCCTGGACACTCTTCGTCACTAACAGTAACAACACTAAGTGAGCATTTAAACTCAAGAAACCGCGTACCCTTACTTAAATGCCTAATTGTAACATCCAAAACAATATTCAGGCATAATATGACAGCAATGCATGATAGGAAGAACTTATAGAAGATAGCCCATACGGCACTTTGATTCATTCGTGTAAGCCATCGGTGGTCCGTGTGTTTTTGGTAACCAGTTGTTGCCTAAACGGTAGTTTGTAATGTTTTTGTTACATCATCATTAATAAAGGTCAGGCTGCGTGTTTTGGCTTGGCATGGCTACCAGTTGTGTATGAGAAACATGTTTAAAACATTTATAAATATACCAGCCTAGTTTTCATACTAATAGTGAAAAGTGTCAAAAAATAAATTGTGTGTCACACCCCCCTGGATAATCAGATCAAGTGGCACCCAGCCTAAATTTGTTTGCAGTGTCATAGCAAGTTTGTGTACCAAATTTGGTACTTTCTTCAAGTTGGTATTAAACAATGTTTTCCCTACTATCGATCTCAGACGTCCTTGGACAAGGGATTTTTTTCGGCCCGCTTCACGGGCTGTTGGTTTCAGTCTGCAGTTAAAAAAATGTCGTCACGTGATGACATTTTTTTGGCTCTGCGGTTTCAAAAATGTTGATCACGTGATGCTTTATTTCGACTTCCCACGGCCGTGAATTCATTTTCGCGCCAACATGTCCGTTGTACAATTTAAGGTTTTTTACGGCGAGGGCTTTGAGCGATGTAAAATGCTTCAAATGACTAAAGAAGCAGTTCAGCGTGTAACTTATCACGAGTTCGCCAATGGCTTCGGCCAGTTTTACTCCCCAACATCTTTGATCACTTTGCCGGTTTTCTTTTAGGCGCGAGTAACCGAATGGCGTCACGTGATCAACATTTTTGAAACCGCAGAGCCAAAAAAATGTCATCACGTGACGACATTTTTTTTAACCGCAGACTGAAACCAACGGCCCGTGAAGCGGGCCGAAAAAAATCCCTTGTCCAAGGACGTCTGAGATCGATAGTAAGCCACCTCACTATATGAAAACAGCAACATTGTAGTTAATTTTAATTACCTTCATGTGGTCAAATGCAATCCCAGTGTACTTTGTAAACTGTTCACTGAACACAGGGATCTTGGGATAGCGCTGACTGAAGTGATTTAACATTATGAACTTTGCCTCCATCTTAATACCACTCTCAATCGCCTCAGTTGTTGTACTGAAATAAAAAGAAAAACTAATGGATTTCTACAGCAAAAAATAACATGGGATCGGTGTACTGGCAAGGGTATGATATAATAAAAATTGGTATTAAACAAAGGATGTGATTTGATGAGTGAAGAACAGTGGACTATAAGCTTCATCTGGGCTGGGTGGGCAGTATTTTTTAATTCCTCCAGCATAAATGTTTTTTGTGAATGAAAACAATGTTAAAAATTAATACATGACATGGAAATTCAGCTTATAGCAGATTAGAGACTGAGGGAAAATAGATGGCAAAATACTGCTATGTTGGTAATAAGAAAGACTATAATGTAACAGACCAAAAACAAACAAAAGAAACAAAAGAAAAAATATCAAGCCACAAACCTGTGTTTTTTTGCAAGAGCTTCAGTTTTGAGTTCATCTTCCAGAGTTGCTTCATGAATGAGGAGATCAGCGTCTTTACCTAAAGTGAAGACAACCAAATTTACAAAGCAACTCAAATATGTAGTGGTCCCTTAATTGAATAGGTTGGATATATGCTGCCCAGAGCAAGAAATCTTTATCCTATTTTAGAGCAAAATATTTGATTTGATTTGCATTTTGTACCTGAGTTCCCCTCCTTCAGGGATAAAGGCTGATTTACGTGGTACAACTTTGTCGCATGCGATATGCATACGATAAACTGATGAGAGAAATCATCTTAATATGTAAATGAAACCGACAACTGGCTTGAGAGTGTTGCATAAAACATGAAAAATGTGGGATTTGGAAACATGCTTTTAATTAATGCTATACAACATGTTGCACATGATTTTGGCACGACATGAGCAGCTGCATGCACTATGCACCACAAAAGTTGCATGCAACAGTCATAAGCAAGAGTCATATATACCAGCATCTAAATCAGCCTTAATGGCAGACTTACCAGCCTCGATTAGTGCTGGACATGGTCTGGTGTCACCAGAGTACACAATCTTCCAGCCATGTTGGTGGTTCAGTACCAAACCATAGGCTTCAGGACAGTGATCTACAGGAACTGTTAACACCTATAAATTACAACAAAATCATGCAACACAAATCACCAAGAAGGTCATCACGGCCATTTGTAATGTAAGTTGCAAGTGCCATTGTCATGGGCATTGTCATGGGCATTGTCTTTGCACGTCAAAGACAATGCTAGCCTGCAAGAAAGCTCTCAGTCTTCCTCTCTTCCCTGCATCAAGACGGCTTGCTTAGTCTGAGTACCCATGACAATGACTAACATCACCATTTAACTATTATCATTGCTTTCATCATCAGAAATCATTCTCTTCATCAACATTGTTATGGTCATTACTATTCATTACTGTACATGTTGTTGTCACCCAGACAGCAGAACACTAATTTTTTTTCTGCTTTTTCAATCATTAACCTATGACATGTACAGCAGATGCCTTTTCCAGCTTTTGTCTCACATGGTGAGAAATCAAAGGCTCCTAAAAAGCCAACCCGTGAATAAGAAATGCTATAAACGCGTAACGCAATATTGTTATGTTTTCACACTGACACGATTCAATATTTTTTTTAAATTTAAACGTAAGGATTGTTGACAAACACAAAAGAAAACTACAGTACATCACTTTCATAATCATAATGCTCAGTCCGAAAAAAAAAAAAAAAAAGAAAAAGAAATAAAAAAGAACGGTACGAGCGAGATTCGAACCTGGGACTTTTCGGCTGTTAGTCCGCACTTTACACCATTCAGCCACCGTGGTCACTGACTCGCAACGGGATAAATTTTATTACTTCAAGATAGATAAGCATCAAAATGAGTGTCTCGGTTGAAAATTCCTTTTACATCGACTTTAACGTTGCATTAAAAACTCCAAATGCGAAACATCTTTAAGCTTACTGTTGTTTATATTCGTTTACAACAATTTAGTTTTTGTTATCGCTAGATTCACGCTGTTCTTGTTACAAAACGCATTCATAACAAAGCATTACGTCACTAAGTTTACAGCTGATTGAAGGAGTGAGCGAGTGAGTGACTCATTTGCTATCTGTCGCCATTACAAATAACCTGTTCATTACGCATGCGCGTATATTCATGGGTTAAAAAGCATCTGTGATCTTGAACTGGGGAAGCAATTTCTGTCACATCAGTATTTTTCAACCAATCACAAATTGGCTCTCGTGTCTTGGTAGCCTATCTGCATGATTTGTGCCCGATTGTGTGTGGTGCATTGAGAAACGTTCGTGACATTTTTGTTGCATCGTTGGCATTGCATCGCACTTTAGCCTAGATGTCATCTCCTGTCAAGTTTATTTGTTATCATCAACATCACTATGATGGCCAATGTCCTCTGTTTATTTAAATATAAAACAAGCTGCATTTTGCTGTTTACCTCTTTTGCTTCAAGATGACCACAAACATTCAAGTAATCACCTTCCCTGTGTTCCATCAAATCACTGCAGTCTACAAACCTGTTAAAAAAACCTAATTGAATCAGTGTTGCAGTTTATATTGTGTTGTTCCAGAAAATATCCACAACTCCCCCATGGAAGGTATTTTTGCTTAACCCCCTCTCCCACCCCTCCGGAAATTCCAGTTTAGCTTCATACTTTCCTTTAAAATGTTTGGCTTGAGAGAACCCCCTCCCCCTCAGAATTTCCATTGACCCTCCATAGGGAGAATATGGATATTCCCTGGATAATTGCATGTGAAGAACTATCAAAGAACACAATCCTATTTTCGTGTTGGGTGTCCTGTGGTTTATGTGCAGTAAAATTTGAGATTTTTTGGTGGCCGGTCTTCCAAATGGCCGCCCGTATTGTTTTTTTTTTTCAGGGGCTCATTTCCGCCGGAAATTCCTTCGAACACGTCTCCATAATCTGTGATTACTGCTAGTTTATTCAAATATCCATTAGTTTAAGCTTTTGTCTAAACGCAAAAATGTGTACCGTTATCATATTCGATGAAACTTCTAGAAATCAATACGACTGAATTTGAGCATGTTTTATAAACATTTCTCCAAAACTAACAAGAACACAAAGAAAAAGTCAATCATATATTGATATCAACATAAATTCCCATCGAAAAATGTACTTTGTTTTACCTTTATAAGTCCCTTGGCTGCTTGGAAATTCTTTAAAACTCTGCTTCTTTGGTTGAACACAACAAAAGTGTTTACTGCAGCTGACATGACATCAGCTGGGTAGCCACAGGAAGCGAGCAAAAAACAAAGCCTCGTTTTGATTTAAAAATTGCTAAAATCCCGGTTGATGCATTACATCTTGCCTGGGATCTAGCCCTGTGCGACATCATGCCCGTGATCTAACCCTGCACTACGTCGCGCCCCCGAAACATTCCGCTAGCCATGACCATGAAAATTGACAGGCATGGGTTCTATGAGTATGGAGCTCCGCAAGTGGGCCTTCGGCCTGCGAGAGCTCCACTACTACAATGTTTTAAAAGCCACATAATAGCGGAGTTCTCGTGGGCCAAAGGCCCGCTTGTTGAGCTCCATGCTCATAGAACATATGCCCATCATTTTTCATGGTCATGGCTAGCGGAATTTTTCGTGGGCGCGTCCGTACATGTGTCCGTCTGTCCGTGCATTGCGTAGGGCTAGCTCACGGGCGCGTATGATGTCGCAAAACATGCATGTATGACCACAGGTAGCCCAAGCTCAAGTGATGTTTACCGGTAACTGTTGCGTAATAGCGAATTTATAGGGATTTGTATGGGGAAAATTCACTTCGAATTTGAGTGTAAAATTAGGAAAGATATTTGAATAAAACTGGTTCACCTGAAATTATTTGTGTGTTTACTTGTGTCTTGAGTAGTTTGGGGGTCGATTCGAAGCGATTCCAGCGAGTTTTAGTTCAACTGTCTCTTCCTCCCTAAAAGAGAGACAAGGTAGGGCACTCCGCTCAACAAGCCGATCGGATCCACCGAAGGAAATCAGCTGTAAATTCGCTCCATCGCCTCCAGTCGCCTCGAAATTCCACGTAGACCATAGTCGATAGTTCTGCTTTCCATTCATGATGTTCATCAGAGTCGCATATACACTGAGAGAGAATTAAAGGTCGCCAACCTCTGCAAACTTTCCCGTTTTAAGCCATCGGAAACGGCTTTGTCAAGACTTCGACTTCACCAAACCGTTGGGAGATAGCTTAGCGACCCGGCCAAAGACTCAAATTACTCACACTTGGGGTGGGTGATGGTGCCGAGGGTATTGATTGTCAAAAGGAGCAATGGACCATCACCCACCCCGAGTGTGAGTAATTTGAGTCTTTGGCCGGGTCACTAAGCTATCTTCCAACAGTTTGGTGAAGTCGAAGTCGTGAAAAGCCATTTCCGATGGCTCAAAACGGGAAAGTTTGCAGAGGTTGGCGACCTTTAATTCTCTCTCAGTGTATATGCGACTCTGATGAACATCACGAATGGAAAGCAGAACTATCGACTATGGTCTACGTGGAATTTCGAGGCGATGGAGCGAATTTACGGCCAATTTCCTTCGGTGGATCCGATCGGCTCGTTGAGTGGAGTGCCCTACCTTGTCTCTCTTTTAGGGAGGAAGAGACAGTTGAACTTAAACTCGCTGGAATCGCTTCGAATCGACCCCAAAACCACTCAAGACACAAGTAAACACACAAATAAGTTCAGGTGAGCCAGTTTTATTCAAATATCTTTCCTAATTTTACGCTCAAATTCGAAGTGAATTTTCCCCATACAAATCCTTATAAATTCGCTATTATGCAACAGTTACCGGTAAACATTACTTGAGCTTGGGCTACCTGTGGTATGACATCACGCAACATCCGGAATCTTAGCAATTTTGAAAGCAAAGCGAGCCTTTGTTTTTCACACGGCTATACAGCTGATGTCAGCAAAGAAAACTGTTTGCAAAGTCGTTTTTCCCTGCATTTCTTCGCGGATTGCTACTCAAGACAGGGATACTAATTAAGGGATACTCAAAAGCCGCTATAGCTTTGAGGAACTTCATAATTATGTTTTTATCAATGCAAGGCAATATTTCTTCTTGGGATTTCAGAACCGAAGAAGCGTAGTTTTTAAGAATTTCCAAGCAGCTGAGTGACTTAAAGATAAAAAAAAATACATTTTTTGATGGGAATTTATGTTGATATCAATTTGTGATTGACTTTTCTTTGTGTTTTTGGTAGTTTTGGAGAAATGTTTATAAAACGTGCTCAAATTCAGTCGTGTTGATATCTTGAATTTCATCGAGGACAGCTCAGCCTCAATGCACTATAAATAGTACATGTTTTGCTTTTAAACATAAACTAATAGATATATGAATAACATTCTTCAAAAGAAGATTTTGTTGTCCATTTTTGTGTTTGTTCATTCATTACATAGGACGAAAAGCGATTTTATGTAATCATAACAAGACTTGGATTTTATAGTTCTAACTTCACTCGCGTTGTCTTTTGAAAATATGTTTGTGTATTTTTTGCAACTTTGATTTCCAAATCAGTTTCTCGGGCAATATTTGATACGCAACAGGTGTATTTTATTTGGAAATTAGTCATACTGATTATTCTAGACTGAGAAAAAATTGTTTTTGTGAACTTTTGTACGGTCCAAATAATGTAGTGTGCAGACGGTCGCGTAACACTGTTTTTGAGAATTGCCTGGTTGTCAATCTTAATTCTTGTACTTCCGACCTTTCACCTTAGTTAAGCCTATGATTGGCTTTCTATTCAGAGAGCTCCACTATTAGGCTCAGCCTATCTATCTATCTATGTGTTGTAGTTTAAAATGATCTCAGGTTAAAATGATTTCAAACTAGCTTGATTTGTACTTTTCATTGTCTTAGGATTATGTCAATTAATCTGGAACAAAAGGAAATCAAAACTAAACTAGTTTGAAATCATTTTGACCCAAGATTCATTTTGAACTACAACATATGTATCTAGAGATATGATGCTTTTTATACTGTAAATGTTCTTTGTAGTTCACTTTTGGTCTTGCACTGAGGAGTGCAGGTTCGCCCTGTACGAAACAGACCTGTATGCATTAAACCGAAGTCAAAAGTTTAACCGTGTCCACTTATTCTCTTTATATTCGCTCTACCGATGGTATCGAGCCCTCTCGACACACAATACAAAGATTATCCTGGATATATATATATATATATATATAAATTATATATATTATTTTAGTGTTAAAAAGCTGCAGTGCACCTGTAATTGATATCCTCACACAATGTGTCATACTCATGTAACCATTTTCCTATCTTGTCGGGACCAATGACCAGTAGAGGATCACCAGTAATCTCTTTCTCCTAGTGAAAGTAAATTTTTGTTATCAGTTATAAATCTTGATTATTTAAAGGTTACAAAACAATAATGTCAAGAAATTACATATGTACAAGTCAAGAAATCCAGAAAATTAGTGATTTTGTCTTGATGTACCAGAAAACTCTCAAAAACTGTAAACTTATTCAGTTTGTCAAAAGGATAGGACTTCAAAGAAAACCAGACATAGTTGAACCCATTATTTGTTGTACATACTTGTCAGCTGCTGTAACTAATAGTTACCACTTTTCCTAGTAAGCAGCAACACCCACAATTTTTTGGCTGCCTTAAGTATAATGATCATGAAGCTGCAAGTCTATTTCAAGTACATCCTGAGGTATATTAATAATGTCTGTACCATGTCATGATGTGGTGGCCTTTTCTGTATCATGTCTGGGTTCAAACACCAGTTTAGTGCACAAAGGAAGTGTTTGTCACATGTTACAGACAAACGTACACATGACGCATTTGAAATAGACAGCTGACATCACAATGGTCACTAGGTATGATTTCTGAAGGTGGCCATAATAATTATCATGGTCAATTTCTCACAGATTATGGAGACGCATTTGAAGGAATTTCCGGCGGAAATGAGCCCCTGAAAAAAAAAACAATAGCGGCAGCCATTTGGAAGACCGGCCACCAAAAAATCTCAAATTTTACTGCACATAAACCACAGGACAACCAACACGAAATTAGGATTGCGTTCTTCGAATGCAATTACCAGGGATACCCACCTGGATGTCTCTTTTCTTTAGGATCCGCATCAGACCCTAAATGACAAAACAACAGTCACAGATCTGACAGTGAATAATTTAACAAGCTAATTCTCGGGGGTTTTATTTTAAAGAATGGTGCTGTTAATAGAAAGACAGATATGGGTCTCAATACTGAAATATCAATCCACAAAATGGTTGTATAATTTTGACTATTTTACACACTGTACCAGTATTAAATACCAGTAGTTATCAACATGTTACCAGTAGTTATCAACATGTTCAGAATTAACAGAATAAAAAATATATATTATTGTTAATATTTTTTACTCTGACTACTACTACTACTACTACTACTCAGCCGGCTGCAAGGCAGTCGGCCACAATCCTTCCCCACTGTTTCCTATCCTGTGCCATCCATCTAATTTCCTCTGGTAGTGGTGGGTGCTCGCTGTTTATGACCTTAGTTGGCAATATACTGGTGGAACATTGTTTTCGGCCTGCCAGATTTTCCCTTTCCATGCTGAGGTTGGTAGAAGGCATATTTGTTAATAGGCTCGTCAGTTGGTTTTCTCAAGATGTGACCCAGAAATTTCAGCTGACGGCGATGGATTTCTAGGATCAGAGGCTTCTGCTTGACCTGTTTTAGTATGTCTTCATTCCGGATGAAATCTATCTATCTGACTACAGCGTTCTAACTAAGGCAAAAACAAACTGGGTAGAGATTGCAAGAGCCCCATCATTTTGCTGATTTTTATTGCTTGTGGATGTGCAAAACAAGCATTGCAGATGCATGGTGAGGAAATTAACTGACATTACCATATTTACTGGAATAACACTTACACAATAGGGCATCGATTATTTTGGTATGCATCGAGAATATTTATTATTTATTATCTTTATAACCAATTATCCACAAGTATGGCATTGAGAGCCAAAGTTAACTTAAGCAGGGGTAATTAAATGCAAATTGTACAACATGCTAATTTTGCACCCAAGTTAGAACATGTCGGCTATCATACCAAGTGATGATCAGCATGAATGTGTGATAAAAACACACATTTAAGCCGTGAGAGAACATGATCCAAACATTTTCCATAATGACGATAGAGCTGACCATATGTTCCTTCACCGCAGTCTAGAAGAATTGAACCTTGATCGCTGAGGACATGAAGATGAAATCAAACAAAATCATAAAAATTATTATAATTAAATAATGCATTATGATATTCTAAGATATTAATGTTATTTCATTTAAAGAAAAATTGCCATCTGTCAAGAACACGGTCATGACAGTGAAATCGGTGGTAAGTAATAATAATAATAATAATAATAATAACTTTATTTAATGACAGGGTTCGTACTCTTTTCAGATTTTAAAATTCCATGACTTTCCATGACCTTTTCCATGACCTTTTCAAATTTTTCATGACCAAGAGTTCAACAGTTGTTTTCAAAATTTTATCAAAATGATCATTTTTTTTAATTTTTCATCTTGCCTTATTATTCCCACAATGTATGCTGCCTTAGTGATTTTGTACCATGAACATAATTTTCCATGACTTTCAATGACCCACACTTAAATTCCATGACTTTCCAGGCCTAGAAATTAAATTATACAATTCCATGACTTTCCAGGTTTTTCCATGATCGTACGAACCCTGAACGAGATTAAATACACATTACAGTCAAAGACTGATAAACTTGTGGACCTCCCTCCCATCCCTTATGATAACAAGAAAAGTGCAATTATTTTCCCCCCAGATGGTACATGTATTTGATAAAAAAATATACCAGTAAGTCTTATGATCCCTCAAGTTGTGAAAAAATATTTAATTTTTGCAGGGGGCAGGGCCGGGGGGGGGGGGGGGGGGGAGAGTGTTCCTGCTCCCTGTAACCTTAACTTCCTGGTTACTGCCCTTCTTTATTGGCTTTAACTGACCTTGTCCCCAGTACCTTCTCCATGTTCAAAATGGCAGGGTGGGCCAGTTGTCCAGGGGCAGGCCGGGGTTTCTATGTCTGCCCCACCATTTTAAACGTGGAGAAGGCCCCAGGGACAAGGTTGGGCTCTAACCCATGTTTGAGGAGGTACGGAGTAGGAACATGGGAAAAATATTGGATGGGAAGCCCATCAGAGGCAGGATAAGTGTGGGTGGGAAACAATCCCCCCCCCCCCCCCCCCCTCCTGTTTTGCAACAATGATAGAATTTTGCCATAAAATAAAGAAACAGCCTATTTTTGTGTTTATTTTTCTCACCTCATGTTGATCAATGTTGAGCTTACATTTCTGTACTTTGAAGGAATTGAAGCTCCTGTTCCAAGAAAAACAACCTCATAGTTTTCATGATTGGAAAAACATTGTCGAGTTTTCATTTCCACTAACTCTGCTAAAGACTTAACACTTGCTCCAACTGCTTCCAAGGTGTCTCTTACACGATTTCTAAATGCACTTGACATAGGTGGATCTCTCATTGAGTCTCTTGAACCATCAGAGCTGTTGGTTGAAATAGATCTGACCAATCCAAGTGTTGCTAATTCTGCTCTGTCGTGACTTCTTTGTTGAAAGCCTGTTGCACTATTTATATTTATTTGACCAGAGAAAAGGGCTCGAGTTTCTTGCAAAATAGAGTCAATGTCCAATTTTTGTGGTATGCCTGACCTATCTAACCCTTGTTGTTTGATTGGCCGTAGATGAAACTGTAGAAAGTTTTCCCCACGAAAGCAGTTCTTTGGTAAAGCATCTTCGGTGACATCCTACAAAAAAAACAAAAAAAGTCAAGGTTATTTTATCAAGAATTATATATAGTCACACTGAAGGTCTAACTCTCATTCCAAGAACATTGTCTATACCAACAAATCACGAAGAAGTGTTGCAAAATACCATCTTTTCTAAATGGCAAATAAACAAGGAACAAACATTCGCTGTCAGTACTTACAGGAATATCACTGGTTTCCAGTAGTGGAAAAATCTCAGGATCAATACAATGTAGCTTACATTGAACTGCTGCTTGAGACTGAAAAATTAAGGGTGTGGCACACACATCTTTGTTTATTAACAAATGGGACACCTGATCCCCAAATCTGGTAAACAAATAGACACAAGCTACCTGTTAATGATGAGAATCTTGCACTGAAACAAGCACATGGTAAATTGACTATCCCTTTGAGTTTACCTTCTCTGTCTTGTCAAAATTATGCTCAGAATCGACCAACAATGTTGTCTGAGGGCCAGGTAGGATAGGGGAAGGGCCTGTATATTATGGGGTATTCCGTAATGTTTCACAATCTGTCTTTGTTAACAATAATTCATGGAATGTGTGGAAATATTATGGTTTTCCGGCTAAAGACGGTACAACAGAAAAGTCTAAAACTATCTGCAAGACACATTTATATTTGCATAATTGAATCGAAATATTCAACATTGAAAGGCAATAATCGAAATTGGATCGAATCGCAAGGAATATGAATTGTTACACCCATATTTCACTGGCTATCTTTTGGAACTTCAGGAACATGTAAATTTAATGGTGTCCACACAGGCGGACCACCCGATGTTTGCGAGTGTGTTGCGTGATATCGTTCAATGGCGGTTACAAAAGAAATATGGGTTAACATAAATAACTTGGCCGCGATTTGCTCTGAATACTAAGTTTATCCTATATGTTCACTAAAAGTTTAGATGAAATGTTAAATGAGTGTTGTGTGTTATTTTTTGCCCGTTCTGAGCCGTCTAAGGTGTCATTTCGCGAGATAATTTATCGAACCCCAAGAATAAGAAGAGAAAGAGAGACAAGGCAGGCAACAAACTAGCCGGCGACCGCGACCTTGTACACTTCAAGCGCGATCTGACGCTAAACCAGCACATTTCTCACCTCGAAAACGCCGGCATCCGATTGAGCACAAATTTCTTCATACTTGTACCGAGCTTGAGCTTCATCCTTCCAGAATTTTTCGAGAAAAGCGATCCTGAAGTCCAAAAAACTGCTTTCTCAATATGATCGGTGCCAGATTCATGACCAAAGGAATCTGAAGAATGCGAGTCCATTCGAATCTACCAATCAACGCAATGCAACGCATCGCTGCCGTTGGCGGTTCAAAAGCCCATTGGTAGATTCGAATGGACTCGCATTCTTCAGATTCCTTTGGTCATGAATCTGGCACCGATCATATTGAGAAAGCAGTTTTTTGGACTTCAGGATCGCTTTTCTCGAAAAATTCTGGAAGGATGAAGCTCAAGCTCGGCACAAGTACGAAGAAATTTGTGCTCAATCAGATGCCGGCGTTTTCGAGGTGAGAAATGTGCTGGTTTAGCGTCATATCACGCTTGAAGTGTACAAGGTCGCGGTCGCCGGCTAGTTTGTTGCCTGCCTTGTCTCTCTTTCTCTTCTTACTCTTGGGGTTCGATAAATTATCTCGTGAAATGACACCTTAAACGGCTCAGAACGGGCAAAAAATAACACACAACACTCATTTAACATTTCATCTAAACTTTTATTGAACATACAGGATAAACTTAGTATTCAGAGCAAATCACGGCCAAGTTATTTATGTTAACCCATATTTCTTTTGTAACCGCCATTGAACGATGTCACGCAACACACACAAACATCGGGTGGTTCGCCTGTGGTGTCCATGCGAAAAGAAAGGCCAAAAAATACTTTCCTTGATCGGATTGAAAGAATGGTTTGGACAGGTTACTAGTAAATACATTATTTCCTTCTGAAAAATGCAGAAAAATGAAATTTAAAAATTTGATTGAACTGGCACTTTCACTGCTTTGAAACATAGTATTACCTGTTTCTCCAATGTTGGTACTCCTCATTCTCAAACACTACCATCGGCGTCAAGTGGACAATAATAACAGGTGTTACATTTGAACCTCCATCCCAGTATTGGCTGAGCTGTGCATTAGTTACCAGAGAAGAGATATAATTCACAGTGGGGCATTCAATAATCATGAACACTGGACCTGGCTGACTTGCTTCCATCACTTGCTCTGGCTGTATCTGGAAATACAATTATTACACCAAATACAACTTCAATCACAATTCAGTGTTCTAGCTACATCAAAACAAAAGAACAGACACACAAATTGTCCCCTTCTGGAGATTATAGCTACCTGCTGCCCATCTTGTAATGTGACAGATTTTCCAGATTGTAATTCTCCAAACAAAGGACCTTTGGGTACACCAAGCTCTGTAGCTTTCTTAGGAAAAAACTTCCCTGGTAATGGGGTGAGTTGACAGATGTAAGAAACAGCAGTGGACATCTTAAAATCTAGCTTCAATTTTTTTGGTGATGGCTGGTCTTCTTCACCATTCGAGGAAGAAGCGGACAAGTCATGTGATGAACACAGCTGGGTCTCATCAACATGCCTTTTAAGATCTTGACATGTTTCTGGGGTGAACATAATGGAACAGAATGTGAGCCTTTTCAGATAAACATTCACCAGTATTTTTACATAAGGACATAAAAGACAGTATTTTTTAAAATGGTATTATATAATTATCAGCATCTATCCCAGGAGACAGAGGAAAGAGCGTACTCCTAGAAATATATGCAGGGATCCTGTATTTGTAGGTTTTGTACAATTTTGTGACCAGTTTCTAACCCAACAAGAGGCTCCAAGCAGCCTATACTCATGTGCATGCATAAGAAAGTTTTATGATATCTATTAAACATGAGAAGAAGATGTCCGACATGGAGAAGAGTTACTCCTTTCATTCAGTCATTGTTCCTGCAAACCACGTTGTTTACTATTGAATGTTTTGTAAATGAAGAATGTACCACAATGAAGCCAGTGATTCTTCTGAGTGTTATATATACCTAACGTGAACATTAGTTATGTATAAGTAGGGTTGTAGGAGACGCTGTCATGACACTTCGGTAACGCTGTTTTACCGGAAGTGAGAGTAGCCGGAAGTCACCAAAACAGGAAGTGTAAATGGCAAAGCTATGAACCGGAAGAGCACAATTTAAAATATGCGTGCATACATTCAGTTTGCATGCAAAATCGTGACACACACAAAAAAGAAAAACAGAGGCCTTTTTATTACTCATGCTGCTATGTGCATGAGCAATAATGACTGGGATATTAGGTAATGGGGGATTGGATAGCAGTTGTTATAGCTTGGTGAAAGCTTTCGTGAATATAAAACCATGGAATGTTGCGGGAGATGGGATTTTCTAATACCATAGTGCAAATGCTTAGGAGTTCCCCTGAGTCACATCATCCCACCTCGGGTGGGATGACGCCAGTCCATCTATCTTGTTCACCATTGCCATTTCAAATAACTACATAGAAAGAGAAAATAAAGTACAGAAAACACCTTGTCTGAGTAGATGATACACAGACAAATACCAGGTTTTTGAAATTTGACTGTGTAGTGAAGATAATTGGTTCAAAATGTTCTTTGATTTTTGTTTTCCTTTGTCTTACACATGGAGATTATGGCAATGAATCTGAGACAAAGGAAAATAAAAATTAATTGGTTTCATCATTTGAAAACCAAAGAAAAATTTGAATCACAACATTACCATCCCATCCAGAAGGGAGAAGATATATATCACAGTCAGCCTATGCTCAAAAACTGGGGATAAATTCTGGGTGATGGGCAATAACCTGTGCACTCTTCTCTTGATCAAGATGGAAAATACCTACCATCTATAATAACAGGCCATATTGTCAAATTCTCATCTTTAAACTCCTCCCCATCAACTCCTGTGAATCCAACACAATCAAACTTCAAACTCTCGTGATATAAAAAGAATCTTGTAGCACGGATGAAATCAGATAAGTTGCTTGGACCACTGAGCCTGATTTCTGATTTTCCATTGTCTCTTAAAGTCATCGCCATTCCAGGTAATCCTCCAATGTATTCCCAGCATATCCGCGTGAAAAAAATGTTGTTTATTTTTGTAAGTTTCAACTTTTGTTCATTAAATATTCTCTGTGTCCCCTCTCCACAGTTGAAAAGATATCTGTTGGTTAGACAAAAAAAGTTCCATGAACATGATTTGAGGCTAAATAGGGAAATTAATTCCTGTTTTTGAAGGCCATCAAAGTAACCAATGACCTACTGAATTTCGATGTACCACTAAAATATACCTGCAAACTTTTCCTAAGTCAAATGCGTGTGATTTTTGTAGCCATTTTACCCGAATTTCCGAAAAAATTCCCGACGACTTCCGAACATTGCCGAAGATGTTCCGACGACTTCCGAAGCTTAGCGAAGATGCTCCGATGACCTATATTCCCAATCTCTGAAGGTTGCTGAGTGTTGCGAAGCTTAAAATATCAGCGTGATCATGCCGAGATTTCCGGAATTGTGAGTCAGGCGTGAGAAATTGTCCTGTATGCGTGATCAATTTTTTTCAATCCGCAAGCATGAGACTCGCGCATGAAAAAAATTGATGCGTGAGACTTGGCAGGTAAACTTAAGCTTATATTAATATAATTAATTTAACTTAAGCTTAATATTAGTGGCCCAATACTGATTTGTATCGTATTTAAGCTTAAGTCGGGCACTTTCTGAAAGAGCGGGTAGGTACATGCAATGAACGCATTTTGTGATCTCTGTGGACAATAAAACTTAAGTAACAATGAAGCTTACCTCTGCGAATCAGCGAAGATAAATAGCGAAGGAGAAGTGTCCTCAGTTTCTGCTCCAAGAACTTGAAGATAGACTCTTGCAGACGCTTTAGAGCTAGAAGGGGCAGCCATTAATTTCAACGACCTTTGTCTTCGAATCCTAGTAAGTCTGAATAATAACCTCATTCACGATTTGAGTAAACTTTTCCATTTAACGTTTGGTGAAAAGGTGTTGAAGATCTCACAACCTTACCAGATCCTACCAGAGAGGGGGAGTCCGTGGATGGATTCGAGTTTGTTTCGTACATGAAGTACATACGGTAACCATATACGTCTGCTGACCTACTCAGGTTCTCTCTTCAACATGGCGGCGCGATGGCGAGTTATAAAATCTAAGTAAGAATTTAATATGAGCCTCTTAGCGGCCTTATTTGGCAGAGCAAATTCTCAGTGTGTCGCAAAAAATGTTTTGTGTAAACTCAACAAACTGGGAAGGTATCAGCTACGCTGGCACTGGTGTGGAAGACATGGAGGAAGGGGCAAACTCGTGTCTACAAGAACGTACCTGCGGATCCTTGGAACCTGCACCGAATACAGCTCACCCAGCGTGCTTCTGTTTGCTGACTCTTACAGGTAACTTACTGTTTAAAAGCAAAGTCCATTTTATTTGTTCCTGTTCTTTTATGTACTAGCTTCCCAGAAGGACAATCCATTTTTCATCCGCACTCAAATTGCAATTCCTTCAGTTGCTGCATAACTGTGACAATCTCTTTCATTCTCTTTACCACAGTTCATATGAATCTGTTTTCATATACACATTATCATAAATTTTGAATCACAGAGTTTGCAATAAAAAGTTCTATTCTTTGCCAGTTGTTTTTGCCATTGTCAGTTATATCTTGTGATGCTAATAATGAGGTGATCAGTATTAATAGTGTACTGTAGTTGTAAGGCGGGGTTCCACTGTACTTAGGTAATTATGTAAATTATAATTTTCAGAGCAATGACAACAGTTTGAGATTTTAAGTAACAAAGTTGAATTTATAATAATTAATTGAAAATGCTAATGAGAGAAAACACCTTTAACAAAATAAATGAAAGAATGCATGACAATGCGTGATTATAAATACAGTTTTATGTGGAATATTAGGCCTGTTTTATTTTTTCTTGCACAGATTTGTCCGTTTTTGGCACGTACTGAACTACAAATTAGTTGCAAAACATTGTTCAGAATTTTTTTCTGTTGTTTTTTTCCGTCGTTTTTGAGAAATACCGTATGCAAAATAAAAAAATCAAAGGCTCCTATTGTAACGCAATATTGTGGTAAGCTTATGTTTTCACACTGACACAGTTCGATAATTTTTAAAAATTAGACGTAAGGATTTTTGGATCGATTTTAATGATGCATTAAAGACTTCAAATGCGAAACATCTAAACATCTTTCGGCTAGCAAGAACTCACGTCCAGCTGCCCAAAGCTGTATTTCAAGTGCCCGACAACGCAGAGTGGACTCATCTGCCACTGTCGCAAAGCAAGTCGGGAAATCCTACGGCAAAACCGAAATGGAGTTCCCACCCGAAAATTAATACCAGTATACAAATAGTAAGGTTTGAAATGTTATACCCTGTTCCATTCCCCCGCGATTTTTTCCTTTTTTTTTACTTTTCGCGCGTTCCCCACTATCTCGGAGCCTGGAACAGGCTATGCCTAGCTCTGAGAAACACGTCAACTTAAACGCAGAATAAACGCTGAGGAACTAAAAACAATTGCAAAATGCCACTATTCCAATATAGACCGTGACTATCGCATAAGACTTGGATCTTAGACTCTTTTAGCCGTGATGAAGAAACACTATCTCGCAAGTTATGCTAACCGCAGACTTGCGCTCACATTAAGTCACGGACTGAGAAATGAACTGATCCTAAGCATATCTTTATTTTGATCCTTGAGGAAAAATATATCAGGCACGTACTTGGGATAGACTTATTCTAAAGCTGGGCTAAAGTGCTTTTAGCGACGAGCAGGATTTGTGTTAGGCCTATCACCTTTTATAAAAACCGAGCTTTTTCAGTTGTTCGACTTGATCTCGCATCACTGAAACCAATGGAGACCAAAATGGAAACCAATTATCGTCGATTTCTCTGCCAGAGCTGCTTTCGCCAGGCGTAGAAAGAGCTGAAATATCAAGCTTTTCCCGAAACCGGTTGGCAGAATCGCGAAGACATCATTACCACGCGCCAAGTTTACAAGGCATTCTTGTTGCCCTTTCCTGAGCGCTTCTATATTAGGAAAATCGCGCAGGCATTCGTCCAAAATATTACATAACTTTGATTCCTCTTCATCATGCGCGAGGATCACGTAGGCCATCGTTACGATTGACAAGAATAATGTGCATAACGAGGTGTTGACATTACCTGTCAGAACGGACCAATCAGAGGGTATACCAGGATGGTTCCCAATGGAGAAAGGAACTCCGTTGAACGGAACTCACAGCAAATTCGGCAAACCTGGGGCAGTATTAGATTCTCAAAGGTGCGCAAATTTGACAAGGTTAGGTGAGCGAATCACATTCATCCATCCACAAAGCTAAGACGTAAGTGAAAGAGACTTTGAAATGTTTGACTTCAGTTTGAATAAGTTCTTCGACAGACGTCATTTGTGCTGGAAAGGAAAGAATTGAACATGTTTTGGTAACATAGGTAGGGTTTTTACGGCCTTTTTATTTTTTTTTTAGTTCAAGTGTTTCTCTTGAGTGAGTGAGAAGAATTTGGAGTAATATTTCAAAAATGAGTGCGAGGGTTTCATCATAGGTTCCAAACACCGAGAAACGTATGATGTATTGTTTCGAGGTGTTTGGAACCTATGATGAAACCCGACGCACGAATTTTTGAAATGACTTCTCTAATGAAACAATACTAAATCAGTACGCAGTGTTACATTTTTTTATTTTTCTTTAAAATGCCATTGAATGTATGACCCGTTGTATTCAGTCGGCATTCATTGTATTTGTGAGCTTTTCTTTTTAAGGTGGTTCCTCTCTTCTCCGCAGAGGCCTCCCAGTCACGCTCCATGCTTGGCAAAAAAACGCGCGGAGGCTGGGTAGAAAAATTCGCTCTTCCCATCGTTCCCCGCGCTCCCATTTTCTCTTTTACTGTTCTTTACTGATAGGAGCCTCTGCGGAGGAGAGAGAGGTGGTTCGATACAGTTTTCTGGAGACCGTACCAACATTTTTCAATCGGCTTTTAAGCGGTCTTCTCCAAGTCAGATCAACGTGAAATTTTCACCAATAACTGGTTTTGAATTGAAGTTTGGCAAGATATATTTTCTGATGAAATCGATATTACCATGACGACGATAAACAAGAAACTTAGAAATCAGTAAAAGTGAAATTTAGCGCGTTTTAGATTTCGCATTAAAAATCTCACATAGACATCTTAAAATATGGTATATAGCATATATATTTTGCAAGAATAAAAAAATTCTGTATGTTTGAATTAAAATAAATCGCAATAACATTTCAAACCTTACTATTTGTGTACTGGTATTAAATTGATCGTGAGATTAACACTGGTTTTATGAAATTACTTAATGATAATGTCAGAAAGTAGCTTGATGTTATGTTTGTAAACCTTGAAAGTTTTGTGTACTTTCTCTTTTGCGATCTTGAGAACTACCTTTTTTCCTAACATTGCATCATGTGCAATATTTGGGTAATTTTCGATTTTAATGGCTTTTGCAAAAATCTGAGAAACGGCTCGATGGATTTTTTTAAAATATTCACTGTGCATGCTTGCCGATGTGCAACATATTATCTGAAAGTTTCATTGGCATTGATTCACTGGAACGCCTTTAAATTTAAAGATAAAGACGACGTACGAACCGGCCGAAAAAATGGCGTTACAAATTTACTTTTTGCTGCGGAACGAGCGTAGCGAGTGAGCAGCAACATAATCAGGATTTAAGAGAAATATATGAGAAAAAAATATAAGCTAGGAAAAATCTCGATTTGATCGCTTTTTACCAGAATTCACTGCGCCACGAACACATTTTGGGCCAGAATGCACTGCGCCACGAACAATAGCCTCACTTGCTGCTTCAAGCTCAGTGTTCGCTGCGAGATTTATAATACAGTATTTTGGTCCAACATGTCCCAGTCGAAATCGGAACTGAAGTGTCGAAGACTACTACGAGTTGAGCGGGGACTGCGAGGCATGGTGATAGGACCGTTGAATGGCAAATATTTTCGAAGATTGTACGGAATAAAAGACAAATTTATTTTGAAATCACTCCGACAGGGGTCGATGAGACTGAGCTGAGCTGAGCGCTTGTGGACGCGAAACCTGAGCTGAGCTTGGGAGACGCGAACACACAGTAATTAACCTAAATTTTCACACCTTCCTCGTGGTGAACGCGTCCTTTACTCAACAATATTCTACAGACATTGCAGGAACTTGATGCGTGAATTACAAACCAAAATTAGTCTTATTAGCTGGAATTTTCGTCGATTCATCCCGGTTACATTTGCTTTGCTTCCCCTCAAAAACCGAAAGAGAAAATTCTGTAATACCAGCGAGACGATAAAACAGCATTGTTACAACAAATTTACCGCAGCAATTACTATCTTTTGGATACACTAGTTTAACTAATAGGTCATTTGCACGATGACGTCATTTGACTACTACTACCAGAATCCTTCAGTTTTTTGTTTTGTAGTGCAAATTAGGGCTATTGTTATTTAAACCGCACTGGGATTACAAAATTTAAATAAGAAAGGAAAAACGAAATGAATTCTGGTAGCAGTAGTCAAATGACGTCATCGTGCAAATGGCCTATTCTCAGTAATGATTTCAAATCAATGCGCACTACATTCTTCCGTGATTGAAACATTGCAATGTACGCTCATTGATGCAAATTTCTTTGCATCTGTTTTCTTTTGCGTTCAAAACGCCTGCTGTAAAAACGTTTTCAAAACGCAAAAGGGCATTTATTGCTCAAAATCTGAATCCTAAAAAGAGACTTAAGGGAATCTGGAAAGTAGCAAGGAGAGTAATAAGGTACAATCATGCTCGAATATAGATAATAATAGATGCACAGCAGATCACAACGAAAGTATAAATCACGGAGGAATGCAGTGTGCATTGATTTGAAATCATTATTAAGCGTAACTTAAATTAGAAAATGGTCACACCCACTCAGCCAATCAGTGCCCAGTATTTGTGTGCTCTATATCCCATAAACTGTCTTAAATTATGTAAAGAGGCCGGGGGCTTTGAAGCCCAGGGAAATTGTGGGGTAAAATAACGACTCATTAGTAAGCTCTATAAAGAACATACTAATGAATTCTTTTGTTTTCCTTTGTCTTAAGGCCTAATTAGTGTGCTCTATATAGAGCATACTAATGAGAAAATAGAGCATACTAATGAATTACAGGCTGCTAATTTAAACAAAAACAACAATGACAATTTTATTTGAAGTTTTCGCTTTACATAACTTAAGCAACAGATTGATCACCAAAATAACAAAACGAAATTCGACTTAACAATTTTTAGGAAAAATTAAACGAAAGACTGGGTCTTTCTGCGTGTACCGGTACTCATTGTCTTCTATCGTTTGTGAGGTATTGTATTTTTGGTCTTGTTTTGCATTTGTATTATTGTCGTTCTTTGTTCCTTTTGTTTTACGTCATCTGTCCTCCGGTACACACCGAAACAACCGAAAGACTGGTCTCACCATGCTTTGGAATTCTGTCTCTTTCTGTCTGCTCAATTTCGTTCACTGTCGTAGGCTTTTGGAAACGTGCACTTTTGTGGAATTCATATCATCCCCCAAGCACTCGAATATGTCTACGGTCTCAAAAGCAAGTAACTATTGAGTGGCAAGGACGGCCTCAAGTTCCTCGAGCTCTGTATACATAGGCGGAGCAAATGAGCCATCAAAACAACAAAGAATAAACAAAGCTCCAAAGAAAGAAAAGCATTGTTATTCGTAAAATTCTACCAACATTACGGCGACATCCAAAACAAAATAACAACGTGATTCCCAAGTGTGAATGACACAATTAAAATACGCTCATAAATACAATCTGCATAACATATGTTTTCTTCGCGGATATGACCATTTTCTAAGACGGTTAGACAATGAACGCTCGTGTCCTATGGGATATAGCGCCTCTCGCATTAGATAGAAGTGCCACTCGGGCTACGCCCTCGTGGACTTCTATCCTATGCTCGAGGCACTATATCCCATAGAACACTGGCGTTCATTGTCTAACCCTTACAAAGTAAATTTGGAACGCCATTTTTTCGGCCGGTTCGTACGTCGTCTTCATCTTTAAATTTAAAGGCGTTCCAGTGAATCGATGCCAATGAAACTTTCAGATAATATTTTGCACATCGGCAAGCATGCACAGTGAATGTTTTAAAAAAATCCATCGAGCCGTTTCTCAGATTTTTGCAAAAGCCATTAAAATCGAAAATTACACAAAAATTGCACATGATGTGATGTTAAGAAAAAAGGTAGTTCTCAAGATCGCAAAAGAGAAAGTAAACAAAACTTTCAAGGTTTACAAACATAACATCAAGCTACTTTTTGACATTATCATTAAGTAATTTCACAAAACCAGTGTTAATCTCTCGATCAGTTTAATGCCAGTACACAAATAGTAAGGTTTGAAATGTTATTGCGATTTATTTTAATTCAAACATACAGAATTTTTTTATTCTTGCAAAATTTATGTGCCATATACCATATTTTAAGATGCCTATGTGGGATTTTCAATGCGAAATCTTAAACAGGCTAAATTTCACTTTTACTGATTTCTAAGTTTCTTGTTTATCGTCGTCATGGTAATATCGATTTTATCGGAAAATATATCTTGCCAAACTTCAATTCAAAACCAGTAAGTGGTGAAAATTTCACATTGATCTGACTTGGATAAGGCCGCTTAAAAGCCGATTGAAAAATGTTGGTATGGTCTCCAGAAAACTGTATCGGACCACCTTAACTATCCAATAGTTTCGCGTTGCGCCAAATTTGCATTCCAAGAGTATTGTCGACAAATGGTGATTTACATATCGCTCTTGCCATGGCCGAAGGAAGATTTCGCTCCCCGAGAACTATCGAGGAAGAGGAACTTTGCGTTGAGAGAAGTGTACCAAATCACCTGTAGGTATTTTAAATACGCTTAACCGTTTATTGCCCAATATGTGCCAGGTTGCCAAAATCAAGCAAAAAAACTGCGCACTGTTTGCGCGTAACGTGTGCCTCAACAGCAAGATAAAAAGTTTCTCCGAATGTGGATATGGATACTATGCCAGTCTGTTTCGGTGACTTTAAGAAATGTACTGTAAACTTTAATTTCAAATGACTTCAGCTCAGGGTCAGTTTGTAATTTGAAATGTTTTTCCTGGCCATTGTTTATTAAAAATTATTGATTCATGTGAAGCTGTGTTTGAGTAATCTATGAATATGCAGATTAAGAACAATTTTATCACTGGTGATGAAAACGTGATGAAAACATGATGAAACACTAGTGATTTTCAACTGGTGTTTCACTGAGTTTCAAACTCATCCACCTGACCCGAATGGGGCGCTCTGGTTGGTTTATAACGTCATGAATTATTGATGAGTTTGAGAACTTAAGACCGAACATTTCACGGACATATAATGGTCCCACGTTATTTGTATCCGCCGGTTAATGGATATTTTATTTTTATATAGAGTGCTAGCCGGCGCCAAAAAGGTGTACGCCAAACTGTGGGTTCCAGGCAGACAAGAAGTCTCTATGAAGGAAGTGGTTTTCCGTCGAAAGTAAACTATATTTGAATCTTCATCTCCTGTGTAGTGAAAACGTGTGTATGCCACAGTCAGTCTTGAAATACGCCCTTTTACCTGTTTTGTTTTGTAGTGCAATGAGGCAAAGCTCATCTGAAATTGACGGTACGCCTGCCAGCGGCGAGAGTAGCCGTTCATATCTGACGCCTCACAGAGAAGCCAAAGGAATCAAACCGAACGATGATCTGGAAGAGACGCCATTACATTTTGCTACACGGCACTACAGAGCTGATGCAGCCCAGCGTCTACTTGATTCCGGGTCTGATGCTAATGCGAGAGACCGTCTCAACCGCACACCTCTGCACCTTGCCATTGGCGCCGATGCACTGGATGTATTCCAGGTAAATGACAGTGATATTTTACAGTTGGAGGGCAGCAATAAGTGGTCCTCTCCCCCGGTTCCCCGTGTTGTGTCACCACGATCCCGAAACAAGGAGCATGTTACATGCGATGCATTTATCGTAAAAGAGTGAACCCTGTCTCTAGTAGTACTTTCGCAAGGTGTTCATTTGACTGGTCATACAATGGGTGTTCATTCACAGACTCAAAAGTTAGTGTGTGGAGGTTAATGCCCCTTATCGTTGAGGCGTGCACACACTGCAGCTTTTGATCATGCGAGTAACACGTCCAGTACAACCTTAAAAAATAAATTCACATCGGCGTTAAATCAGTTTTTTATCTTATACACTCAGATATTGCTCAGATTCCGTGCGACTAATCTAGAGGCCAGAATGGTTGACGGGGCAACACCATTGATACTTGCCGTGCGACACAATCTTCTTGACATAGTACGCCATCTCATCAAGGTGGGGGTAAACATAAACACTGCCGATAATCAAGGTAAATTGGGATGAATACAAGTACCTCTTGTATGACCTACTTTTAAACTATGTCTTTTACGTTTGTCTTAATTCAAATCCGTTTCCTCTTTTTAAGCAAACTCAACTGTCGTTCCGGTCCTTTGCTTGCTAACAGGTAAAACAGCACTCCATGGGCAGCATCGGTTAATGGCTTGGAGGTGACGAAAGAGCTACTAAGAAACGGTGCTCACAAAGATGCTCAGGACCAAAAGGTAACTTTGAGATTGTACTTTGTAGAAACAAATGTCACTGGCAAGTTCGATGAAGCGAATTTGAGAACAAATGTGCCAACCTCAGGAATGACTTGCTCAGAGAAAGCGATTAATTGATCTACTGAGACCAATCTTCCCGGGGGGAATCCCATATGAAAGATGGAGAAGGAGACCAATCTGGGCGTGGCTCAGGTTTTATTTGATCCCTAAAGGAGACCACACTCCAATATGTGAAAAAATGACTTCTCTGTCCTTTTATTTTGTGCTTGTTCATTTATAACAGTAGTTCAAAGCACGATCGTGAGACAACAGCATCTAAATTTCATACTCATCACTTCAGCACCGATGAATTTTTTTAATTTTGACTTTCAGGTCCATTTCTTTGGACAATTTTCGAAACGAAGCTAATGGATTTCTTTTGAATATAGTTAATTTTGCTTATTTCCATTCTAAGTTTATTGTACAAATTGTCACACAGTCTTTGGGTTTTCGTTTATGGGCGTTGCTGGTTTCTCAAAGTTTTTACCCTGATATTGAGAGCAACTAGACACAAATGTCATTCAGAATAGCAACAAAAAAAGTCTTACAATCTACCTAAAGACGGAGCTACGCCGTGTGCATCCATAACTTGATGGTTGCACGCTGCACGTTTATCATTTCTTAAATGACGGCATTTGTTTTTTTTTTAATATAAATATTTCTTTACGCATAACCCTAAGCGATACCTTTATAGGGTAAAATATTGGCTTTTTGTCCAGGTCACCCTAAGAGATTATTATTATTAAGTAATATTTTAATAGGATGCCCTTTCATAACATGATTTTCAAAGAGGTCCTAAGAAATATAATCAATTAACTAAACACATAAATTAATAAATATAAATTTAAGGTCGAGGCCGAACGTGTTACGGGGCAAAACAGTTGTTGTAAAAGTTAGTTTTAAAAGAAGCGCTAGTAGTACTGTTTGTTACATATAAGGCTTGAGAGTTCCAGTCTTTAATGGCATGATAAGATAGCCGTTGCTTACCCCAGTTGGATTTGACGGCAGGCAAACGGAAATCCTGTGCATTTCTGGTGTTGTAACGGTGTACATCGTGTAACGTAACTAATCTAAGGTGTGACGCTAATAAATCATTTTTACATTTAAAGACGTAAAGACACCTATGATATAGTCTACGCTTACTTAGGTTAAGCCAATTAAGTGAATGGAGAGAGAATTAAGAGAGACCAAAGTCTTCAATATATACCCATAGGCGAGACGACCAACATCCCGGTCACTTTCATATGGGAGTCCCCCCTCAGGCCCATCTTAATTTTGCTGTTATTTATTAGGGTCAAACGCCGTTGTTCCTGGGCTCTAAAAAAGGGAACATTGAAACAGTGCGTTATCTGCTTGTAAACTTTGCAAACCGCAAACTTGCCGACAGCATTGACAGGACTCCGGAAGATATCGCCAAACTGAGACACCACCATGATGTTGTGGAATTGCTTACAGACTAGTCGCTGGGATGTAACTCACCTACCGGAAGTAGTGTTTACAGTAATAACGCGAAATGGAAGCGGAAGAAGGCACGGCAAAACGAGGAACAGTACCGGTGAATATGGCGCGACCTGGACCAAAATCTTCATCTCTAAACATGAGATGAAAATATATGTCTAAACATGTCTATTTATTTTGTTTCGGTTCTTTTCTTTTTTATTGTCGAGTTGTAAATAAGAAACAAAAAGAAAGATAGTCTATTTAACAAATCGACCGCATTTTTCCATGGTCTATACTTTCATCGACCATAGAAATGACGTCATAAAATGTTCAAAACTCAAGTGGAACCACGAGCCGTTAGGCGAGTGGTTTCACTGCTAAGTTTTGAACATTTTATGGCGTCATTTCTATGGTCGATGGGAGTATAGACCATGGAAAAATGCGGTCGATTTGTTTTTTACAATAACAAACTTGAATAACTGCGAGCGCCGAGCGAACTAGTTTGCGGGAATCATTTTAGAAGATCAAGATGCAACACTGACAAACTGCTGCAAAATGTTTTTTGCGTGGGGAATAATTAAAGCCTTAACTTTTTTTATGTGAATAAATTATGTAACGAAAAAGGCTGACACAAAAATTCTCTTCAGCTTAAATCATCGCTAGAATCTTTTAATATAAATTTTAACACAGCAAAACAAAGAGCCGTTATTCGGCAAATTTTAGAGAACCGCGCTCGGCGATAATCGCAAAATAGAGCACAATAACCTCACACAAAGTCAAATATAAAATTACTAGGCACAGTTTACAAAGCTAACCTTTTTCAAATTTGAAATATCTTCGAATAATCAGATGAATCTTTGCTCCAAGTTGTTTTCGGCTCAGTTTTAGTTCTTTCGGGGACCGGCGACTGATTCCGTGGATTTTCCCGTGAAACTACGACAAGTTATTTGTCCTTTTTGCTTCGCACTTAATTCCAGGCAAGTTTAGCTGATTGTAAACTAAATTTAACTGACGAGAGAGCATTATTTTCATTGAAGAATTCCAGTTTTAACTGCATTTTTCACTGTTTGAAGAACCCGTAGCGCCAAAAGTTTGACAAAACTCACCGCGTTGCGTTACCTGTTACGTCATTTCTCATCGACCATAGAAAGAGCCAATCAGCGCGCGGGAATTCACACAGTTATTGTAAAATATCGATTGAATATTATATTATGTATACATTATATTATTATCTATTAAATCAGGTCATTCACTCTTGCGTTCTTTACAGCCAGTGACACGTGGTTAAATGCAGCCGGAAATTGGCGATTGCACTGTACAACAACAACTTTATTTCAGTATTCCCATTTCTCCCATCTGGACCCCCACCTGGACCCACATCTGGACCCACGTCTGGATCCCCTTCTGGAAAACCACTTTTTCCAAGAAATGGCCAAATGACAGTTTTGAATTAATACACGTGTGCGAAGTAGGAAAAAATGTAGAAAAAATAATAATAAAATTGAAATAAACTGAAGTTAAATTAAAACAACTGGGCGCCTGGAATAGGAACTGAAGAGCGCTATAAAGAAATACGACATATTTCCCGCTTTATGATTGCACCATCAGCTCTGTACAAAAATGTAACTGCCGCTGACCAATTCTTACCTGGAGCTGAGTGTTCTTCAGGTTTCTGTATGACCTTTATTGATGTAGAATCTGGTATTTTAGGAGACCATCGTTATTTGTATTTGTAGTTATCAAGTGGGCAAATGAAAGCTGTTGTCACTGGGACATGTATTATAAACGAAAAGTGAAACATGACAAGAGCACATTATGTTGCAATTTTGTCAACCAAGCTAAAAAGCGTGCGACAAAGAAAAAAATATGGCTTTTGCAAGCAGCTGGAGACTTTCTTTTCACGGTATGTTATTATTATTTAACGATGGTTTCCGAAAAGACCAGATTGTACATCAAATAATAAAGAAACCTGAAAAACACTCAGCTCCATTTTACAGTCAACTCCCGCCTTACGGACACCTCGCTATTACGGACACCCCGCTATTACGGATAGCACCTAAATCCCCGGCGAAAGTTGCAGACGTTTGACTGAAGCAAACGCCCGCTAATACGGACTCTCGCTATTACGGACTTACGGATACTTTATTCGGTCCCAACATCACAATTTTATTGTTTTCTCTCTCGTTATAGCGGACACCGAGCAGCATCTTGGAATATTTGCACACATACATCAAGTCTATTTTTTCTGCTTTTTGAAATTGTCTTTGTCTTTTTTGGTCGATTGAATTTAGTCCCCTTGGCGACAAAGTGAGGGAAGTTGTAATTCAAAGGAGAAGTACACAGAGCCGATTGGAACGATATTTTAAGGCAATGTGATAGCTGATGCAATCAATAGCTGATGTTCAGGTTTTTCCTTGAAAATATTTTTTTTAGAAATGTAGATTACTGTACTTTAGTACAGTAGGAAACCATAACGATGCATGTGTGGACATTGCTGTAACATACGATGATTGTTGTTTACGTACTTAGAAGAACTACTGTACAAAACGGGTACGTAACTTCTGTTAAGTTCTGTTCTGTTTGTAAATAAAGTTTTACGTGCGACAATGGGTCTAAAAAAGGGTACAGGAGTTAATTAAAATGAACACACATTTGTCCCCAACTGTAAATATGGTTTAAAACAAGAGGCTCCATGCAGCCTATACTCATGCGCATGCGTAAGAAAGTTTTATGATATACTTTAAACACGATAAGAAGATGTCCGACATGGAGAAGAGTTACTGCTTTCATTCAGTCATCGTTCCTGCAAACCACGTTGTTTACTATTGAATGTTGTGGACAGGATGACTGTACCACAATGAAGCCAGTGATTCTTCTAAGTCTTATATATACCAAACGTGAACATAGTAATGTATGTATAGGGTTGTAGGAGATTCTGTCGTGACGCCTAAGCAACGCTGTTTTACCGGAAGTGAGAATAGCCGGAAGTCACTAAACAGGAAGTGGAAATGGCAAATACGTCAACCGGAAGTGCACGATTTAAAATATGCGTGCATAAATTTGCATGCAAAATCGTGACACAAAAAATAATAACAAGAAAAACGGGTTTATACTTCATGGTAGTTTTAATTTATGCACGTCAAAGAATCCGGCACTTACTCAGGGCTAAAAACTCATTTTAAAATGGTTAGCTTTTATTTACTGTTATGGATATCACTACCCATAACAGTAAATAAAAGCTAACCATTTTAAAATGAGTTTTTAGGATCCCTATATGATAGGATCCCTATATGGTGTGTTACAATGAAGTATATACCGAAACACGGAGCCGAAACCTTACCTCATGCCGCTTCGCGCATGAGTAATAAAAAGAGTTCTCGCATCCCGCTATTACGGACACCAAATCGCGGTCCCGAGGGTGTCCACTATAACGGGAGTTGACTGTGCACTGCAACTACCTCAACCGGGGCCACCCGAGGACTTTCAGCCAATCAGAGACCGATCCTTAAACAAAGAACTGGACATGCGGACCTCACGGGAAACTGTATCATATTTCGATCCTAAATTTCTGGCCGTCTTCGAAAACTTTGCACGTTTTCTTTACGGCTAAATTGCAAAAGCTATTGATTTTACAGTGGAATCCCGATTTTTCAAACCTCCAAGGGAAACGGAAATTGGTTCGAAAAATCGAAGGTGGTATCGACTGAAATCAAATCCAAGGGAAACGAGTTTTGGTTCGAATAATCGGGAGTTTCGAAAAATCTAGTATTCCAAAAATCGGGATTCCACTCTACTTCAACAACAAGAAATTATTTTTGATCTGGATCTAAAAAATTCAGTAGCAAAACAAAAAGAGAAACAAGTATCCCGTTATCGGAAGCGCTTGCGTATCGGAAAAAATCATCCTGGTAAGCGGCTGGGATGTTTTTATGTCAACAAGACATGTGTTCAGATTTGGGTTTTTCGCTATGCGGGATTTTTCAACATGTCGTTACTGTATGAAATTCGTTAACTTCTCGTTCGAAATAAAAAGCGTTTTATTTCCATTTCCGTAGAAATAGTTTTAAAGTAATCGAAGAGCAAAAATAGCAGGGTCAACCGCAGGAAAGCCGCTCAATGTTGCGTGACGATTTCATTTCCAGAATGAATTTCTGTAAACTACATGTCGAGGGTTCCAATTTTTTCGTAAAACACTTCTTTGTCAACGAAAGGATCTTTTTTTATTTTTGGTTTACAAAGTTTTTCAATTTCAATGCATTCAACTGCATTTGGCGCGAGAACGGTGCGCCCTCTGTGACCTTTTTTCAGCATGAAAACACGAGTTGGTCAAATCGTAGTCGCATATTCAAAGATTTCGAACAAAACGACGGCTGGTTCCAAGTTCTTGAGCAATCTGGCGCCGAGATGCCCCATTGTGATGCAGATCCAAGACCCTTTCGCGAATAAAGTGAGGCAAATTTCTCCCATTATCGAAAAGTCCACCAGCCTGATTGATTATGAGCTGAACAGACATAATTTTGACTTCTGTTTTCGGGAAGGGAACATTATAACTAGGAGTAATCGGAGATTAGCAGGGGCGGATCTAGGGGGAGGGTGCAGGGGGTGCGCACCCCCCCCCCCCCCTCCCGCTGAGATGACCTAGTCTGCGTTGTTCGCTTTTAAAATTTGTTTACGTCACCCTTCAGTTACGTCATTCCTTAGGGGTGCACCCCCTCCTAAGAAAAATCCTGGATCCGCCCCTGATTAGGGTAGTGCGTTCGGCAGTTGAATGGGGGGATTTTAATTTTTGGTTATTGCCATTGGGATAGATGAATATGTCTATGGCGTATTGTCAAATTAAGGGTTATTGTGTACAGTGAAACCTGTATTTACTCTGTGTATGAAGACGATAGGGAAAGTTTGGTAGCAGAAAAAAATTAAATCCTTTGAAGTTTGTTGTAGGACCTTGTAGTTGTCGGTAAAGAAAAGTGCTTGGCGGTCCCTTGGGAAAAGTGCACCCAATTTGCATATGTCAAAACGGTAATTTGAAACCTGAAAACACTCTAGCAAAAGCGAAAGTCGCACGTATTTATCTTAATAAACAGACTATGCGCTTCTACAAATTCTCTGTTTTCTTTGTAGTTTCGCTTGCCAAACTCTCAGCCTTCATTTCCAAGTTTTCCACCGCGCTAAAACATCACAGAAAGTTTGGAGTGTCTTCGGGAATAAACATAAGCCGCGTTTGGTTTCGCGAGCGTTCCATCGATCCATCCGCATAATCTCCATCAAAGTGAGAAAAACATTCGTCACTCGATTCTTGCTCGTTTTCTGGCTTGAATCTCGCTCGTGTCTGGCCATAATTTTTCGAATGGGATGACTTGAATATGGCCCGATTCTAGCTTAGTCAAGCCATCCGAATGTCACGGCGGTACATATGTCTCGCTCTATTCTTGTCTCGTTCGTGTCAGCCGAATCATCGCCATGATTCAATTCTTGCTGATTAGCATATTTTATATGTTTTAGGGCGCACTAAGCGTGTAGTTCGGTGAAAACTGCAAAAAAGCTTCGAAAGCAGAAGGACGCACAAAAAGCACATGGAAATACACAATGTGAGCATCTTGTCACGTGTAAATACCAGTCAAATGGAATCGAGGCCATGTGAGCATCTTGTCACGTGAAAATACCAGTTCCCGGCGGCCGAGAAAATTATCACATGGAATCGAGGCTACGTGTGCCAGTCCAAGATGGCGTCCAAACCCTGAAATCATACGATACCCGCGAAATCCCGCGGGAAAAAAGACTCGAATGGTATGCGTTCTCCTTCGTCGAACGCAATTAGAAAGCGTTCTCCTATCGTCGAACGCAATAAACGGGTGAAAATTGAACAAACGGTCATGAATTTGGTTATATGAAAGCAAATTTCTTTCGAAAAATGATACAATTTCCCGTGAGGTCCGCATGCCCAATACTTTGTTTAAGGATCGGTCTCTGATTGGCTGAAAGTGCTCGGGTGGCCCCGGTTGAGGCAGTTGCACTGTAACAGCCAGGTAACAGTCAGCAGTAGTTATGTAAAGAGCTTATGGTGCAATCGCAAAGGCAGGAAATATGTTGTAATTTTTTATAGTGCCCCTCAAATCCTTTTCCAGACGCCCAGTTGTTTTTATGTTCTGTTTATTTCAATTTTATTATTATTATTATTTTTATGCTACTTCGCACAAATGTATTAATTGGCAATTTCCTGGAAGAAAAAGAGGGGGTCCAGAAGGGGTGTCCAGATGGCAAGAAACAGTACGACAAATGGACAAGCGACCAAAAACGCTTTAGCCTGCGAGCAAGCTCTTGGGCTAACCCGAAACCCCGACCCCGAAAGCTTGCTCGCAGGCTAAAAACGCTTCATCGAGCTATGGGCTGACAAACAGATTAATGACATGAATATAATTTGATGCGAACCTATCATGCCAAAATATATTTTTCCGGAAATAAAAATTTGGCTGAAATATGTTTGCAACAAAAACAATTTTTTTTTCCTCTGGGGCGGAACGGAACCTATTTATTTCTATTTTGTATTATTGTAATTTCCTTACTCGTTGTAATTGCTCGGCAATATCATGCATTTAGTAATGGAGTAGTGGAAAAAGGCCGATTCTGGCTCATTGCCATTTTTTAACAGTCTAAAAAAAGCCATCGCTAATTCGAACAACAACAAAAATAACATCATTCCATCTGCGAAAATTAAGCGTCGCCGAAAACATAAAAAGTATGTCATCACACACTTTTTATGTTTCAAGCTTTGAGCCAGAAATCATTGTTTCTTTAAGCGCCAATGCCCCCAAGCAAGAGTGTGTATTCCATCTTCACAAATAAATCTTTTATCATCATCAGCACTCAAAGCAATCTTATTGTTTTTTTAGAATATATTTCATGTTTTTGGCTTCTGATTACATTCATTTTTCTCATTTGCTTTGCTTTTGTTACCAAGCAGTTTTTATAATCTTCATGCGTTATTTGCTTATCTCGTACAGCTTTAGATGTTCCTTTACATTCTTTGTTCCGCCTCCTTCAAACATTTCATAACTATAATTTACCTCTCAATCCAATAAATTCCGCGATTATCTTTCCGCCTGCTTCATCCTTCATCAGACCAATAACTTTCTTATTCAAACCTGTTGGAATTCCTGATGATGATCATCTTTAGGGATTTCACTTGTGTCAAACGTTTCTTTGACATCGCCGCTGATGTCCTTGAAGACGTCTTCAGTTTCAATTTCATAAGCAAGGCTATCTGTGTCTGTGAATAACAATCGAGCCTTTCCCCAATTCTTTTGCACATAATTATAGTGAAAATCATACATCAATGTTTTTGATAGATCCAGAATTGCTCTTCCACAATAAACCGGTTTATTGAATTTTAAGCTTATTCGTTTCATATGCATAGCAATCAGGTTTTCATCAAATATTGTTAAATGTAGGAAGTTTGGTTTAGCTGCCAGTTTTTTAGCTTTCTCTCTTTCATTCAACAGGCGTATATCCACGCGTTTTCTGATGTTTTCCATGATTTTCCCAAACACTGAATTATTCATAAGCTTGAAGAAGTTTTTTTCAAATGTATTCTTTCCCTTCATTCTAAGTTTTGTATTTTTCATTATATAACCTTCTAACCATGGTTCTTCTCTGAATTTAATTCCTCCGTGAATCTTTTTCACAATCATTCCCAAGCTTACATTTAGCGCTAGATTCTTAGCGTGGAGAATATAACGTTCTTTATCACTGAGATTTGGCACAAGTTTTTCAACTTTATTAATTAGCATACGTTCAGGAGCAAAGGAATAATCATTATGCAGATCATGCAATTCTTTTGGGTATTCTCAATCAACTTCTAACACGCATGGGATGTTTTCCCAGTTTGTTAATTCTTCATCTTCCATCCATTAAAAATCACCAACTGGCAGTGGTTGTATCATTGCCCAACCATAAAGATTGTTTGCATCAAGATATGGGATGAAGGTTGATGGTTTTGTTGGATCAAATTGGTCACCCATGTATTTATTGTTTGCCTTTCCTAAGCGTTGTATGATTGTTGAAATTCCACCACGGGTTTCTTGCTCAAAGAAAAGCAGCATATCTGGATCGTTCAACAAGTCCAACTTCACTTTGCTTTCTTTCAAAGCTGCATCCCAAGCCAATCCAGGAGCTGTATAATACCAAGCAGGATCCAATCCATAATTTTCCAAGCAGACTTTTCTGAATTCCTCAAATACATCTGCTAACAGGCATACATCAGTCTCCAAATATAAATCATGGTATTCACCCATGGTTTCTATATTGAATTCTTTCCATACATTTTGGGCATGTTCATAATCTTTATCTGTTATATTTGAATCATTAAGGATTGAATAAAAGTCTTCTTTCTCAGGAAGGGATGTTGCATTGAATTTTTCAAAGGAATCCATCCAATCCTATGGATAAACACCTTTCCTTGTTACAAGATCAACTTTTTCTCGGAAGGATTTTTTTGTTTGGATGAAGTTATCTGGCTGTAGATTTTTTGCTAGATTTTCAAGTGAAGAAGCCATGAATTTAAATGAGTCGATAAATCGAAGTTCATGGGTAACCACTTTATCTTTTCCTTCTTTATCTGTGTATCGTTCAATTTCAATGGTTTTACTGAAGCTTATATATTTTTCTTCATTATTTGGGATACACTTTATATTACCACTTTTCTTTCCCAAATCTTTGATGAATAAATGAGCGTCATATCCAGATAAGTTATGAAAGATCACAGGAGTGAATTTTGGCTTTCGGAATTTAAGGTTACATTTATTGTGCGCTGCTCCACGGAAACGCCCTGTGTAATGGCAATGATCTCCTACTTTTATGTTTTTCTCATTGAAGCTTTCTTGGCAAATCCAACAGCTATCAGCTTCTTCCAAAGCTTTTCTGTCTTTTTCAGTGAAGATCATCTTTCTCCGGCCGAATTTTTTGTGGATTTTCTGGAGTTTCTTTTCAAGCATTTCAACAAATATCTGACCAATGTTTTCCAAATCACTAGGATTTTCCGCTCGATAGAGAACTGCTTTTTGAGAATATAAGTTCTCATCGAAACAGACCACCTGGAAACAAAACCCACATGGCTGATGCTTTTGATATTTTTGAGTAAAAGATCTATTGCTACTTGGTTCAACGTCATGGATTGGTATATTCAATGCTTCAAAATCCGCATACACAACAAAAGGTATTTTCATTGATTTGAAGAAATTCTTAAATTTAACTTGACTACCTTCTCTAGGCATTACAATTTTCACAGCCTCAGTCTTTGAGCAACTCTCGTCATGAAGTTCCAATTTCTTTTCATTTGGGAAATGGTTTAAACATCTCCGGCAGAAGAAGTTTGCTTTTTGATGATTTGTAACTTGACTGGATAAAAGTCTACTTAAACTTTTAATGACACAATAATGTTTGTCTTTGTTCTCTTCGTCAGCAATAAGGAGAAGGTCCATATTTTTATTTTGTTTTCCTCTTTTGCTGATTCTCAATGGATAAACAACTCCCTCAAATCCAAAAACGTTCACAGAAATGCCTGGATTCGATCGCTCGAACTTATAAATCTCTTTCAATTCAACTGGGAATTGAATCATTGACCAATTCAGATTTTCAGATTGTTCAACCAATTATCGTGTTATTCTTTCTGCATTTTTCTTAACTGGATTCAATGCTCTTGTAACGGCCCATTTAAAGCATTGATCTTCTTCATTTTTCATGTTTATCAATGCTTTTTTATTCTTCAAACTCTTTGGAAGATCCATCCAACTGTTTCCCTTCAGGGGATCAAACTCCACCAAGTGAATTTCCAGCCGAATAACTCTATCAAATCTCCAGTTGGATCCCCGTTTTTGAAAGGCCGCCATTGCTTCCAGAGCTGTGTCATTCATGCGTTGAAGCAATTCATTTTCATTTGTTGACGCTAAATTAATTTCAATGCCCGAGTGGAATGCAGCCTCGTCGTCAATAATCTCACCAGTTGTCATAACAGTTCTTTCCATATTGCAAACCAAAACCAACTTAACCTTGGTTTGTTTGTTTTCGTTCAGGATTTTTAACACCAATGGCTTGATTGCTTTGAAAAATGTTCTACGATCTATCCCAGGTCGGCTTTCAATCGTGAATTGCCTTGCGAAGTTATTCAAAGCAGATGGGCCTTCTTCAACTTTGTAATCACCTGCGGAATCACCTGTGGAAACACCTTCAGGTTCTCCTTTTAATTTGTTAAGGGCTTTCGTGAGTGAATTGTGCTTGGAAATCCAATCATTTCTTTGTTTCTTGTTGTGTTTCAACTTTTTATTCACTTTTTGAAGCTTTTTCTTGATACGCTTAATTTGTTCATCAACAACTCGTTTAGCTACTGGTTCGACAGAAGATGGCATCTCAAAGTTCTTTTCTTCTCTTTTCTGCCTACGACTTTTCTTAGGTTTCAACTGATACGGCTCAACTATTACAGGCTTTGACCTGATTTTCGTTTCTTTTGCTGCTTTTGATGTTGACCTTGTATTCTGGTCGCGTTGCGGTCGATTCTCATTGCTTTTCTTTTTTTGTTTTTTACCTTCACCAAGGATGACCGTTTTTGGCTTTTTGGCTTCATTTAAGAAACTTTGTAGTGCAGCTCTTGTTTTATATTAATTATACTGTCTCAAGCCCATTTCTTTTGCTTTGACTCTCATTTCAGGTAATGTCAGTCTTTTTTCTGGTTCTTTGCCAGTTAAAAGTTTGATTAATGCAGCCTTGGTGGTTGCCTTGGAACGCCCAGGAATCTTTCTTTCTTTTGCTATATTTTTGAGTTCTGAAACTTTCATATCTTCCATTTTATAGGGAAACAAAAAATAATTTTTTTAAAAAATATATATAAAATGGAGAAAGATAAGATAAAATTTTCATCAATTGATATGAAGGCCAAAGTATTTGATAATCTTTCAAAAGCAGCCAAGGCCTGTGGAATTCCTCTTCCAACTCTTAAATATGCAATAAGATATAATAAACCATCAATTACAAGAAGAATTGATAACAAAGTATTTGTAATTAATTCCGATATGGCTCCCACAGAAAAACCATCACTTTTAGAAATAAAGACTTTAAAACAGTAAGAGAAGCAGCGAATTTTTTCAATATTCCTGTTCAAAGAGTTTATCGTGCGATTTACACCAATAAAGCATTTATCAACAAAAATAAAGGCTACAAGCAATATATTTTCGATCGAAAATTGAGTGAAGAAGAGAACAAACATATGATTTATGTTAAGGTAATTCCCTCTGGAGATGAGCAGTGGTTCTACACAAACAACGCAATTAAAACATTTTTTAACATTCCTATTGGGAGGATTCCAAGATCAAATGGAATATTCCATGTTAATGGGCAGGAGTATCAAATAATTCATCCAGAACGTGACCAAATTTCTAATGAAGAATTTAATGAATGGAAAGAAGGATACTACAAAGAAATGAAGAATTGTTGATATCGATAATTTTCAAAAAATTATTTTTTTTTTGGGTTTGTTTATAAAAATATGAATCCAAATATAACCAAACTAAGCCAAATAAAATTACAAGATATCACTATGTCCAAACCAACCAGAAATAAACAATACAAATTTATTTCACTTCCAATCAAGGCTCCTTGCATAAGCGTGGAAGGTGAAATGAAAATTCACGAACATAAGGGAAATAATTTCACTTTAGGATTAACACTTTCCAAAGGTGATGCAAAGAAGTTTGAAACAATTGAAAAGCATATCCAAAAATTGGCTAAAGAACAACAATCCGAAGTCAAGAAACTTTCACCCAATCTTGCCAAATTTAATGAAAATGAACTTGTAATTGTAAAAGGAGAACAAAACAAACTTTATTCAAAGCTATATTTCAACGAAGACGATATTAATTGTCCATTTTTTGAGCTTTCATCAAATAATAAAAAGAAGAGAACCGATCCTATGGAATTGCATGGTAAAACATTTAAAGGCATTTGCATTACACAACCAAGTAAAGTTTACATCAACAATGACACAGTTTCAATTATTATTGTTACCCAAGCAGTTCTTGTTAAAGAAGTATGGGATGAAAACCTTGAGAAAAAGCTTGATCCAAACAACTGGTTTGCTGAATTTGAAGATGAGGATGTGGAAATAGAAGACGAATATGAAGACTGAAAAATTAATTATTAAAGGAAATCCTTTAATAATTTTCCTCATTTTAAAGTCTCTTCGTAATCTTTTTCATATTTTTCAACATTGGTACACATATCAATAACCACCTCATACCTTATTTTCATTTCTTCGATGAATTTCTGCGGGTCAAAACTAGCACCTCTCAAACATGCCCTCAGATCAGATTGTCAGGGCTCCATTTAAACTAGCTCTGCTAAATCGGATGCCCCTGGATAAATAAATAAATAAAAAAAAAAAAAAATCACACATAACTTTAATTTTCATATGTTGTGAAAGCGGTTTCGCATTTTTCAATTTTCTTTTTATAATTCTTCACTTCCTGGAAAGTTTTCAAACCCAACCCATAACTCCCAAAACAATTGGATTGAGTGTTACTCCTCCTGTAATAGTCCCAACAACAACAAGTCCCGTGGAACCTAAAGTCAACATAAGATTCATTTTCTTGAAATGTTTGAATACTCTCTTATAACACCAAAAACGTTTCTGGTAATACTTGTAAAATTGTTTTATCTCATCAACTTTTTCCTGCTTAAGTGTTGGGTCAATGTGATTGAAATTAAAGACCCGGCTGTGCCGCCTGCCCGCCTCGGCGGGAGGGGCCCGGCTTTGTTTGCGCAGTGGAAATATTTTTGTCATTTTTTAGATATTTTCAAAAAGAAATGTGATTTGGAGAGGGCTAACATTTCCTGTTCGATCCTCTATTCTTGCTGAAAATAACTCTCCTGCTTGATAATCAACATTTGATAAAGAATTTTTTTTAATTCTATTATCCTCGCTAAATTTCGTGCTACTTTGCGATCTTTTCTCTGGAAGGTGCAAATTTAGTTGCGGGAAAGCGTCAGCCTCAGACTCCATTTCAGATCTAATTTGGGAAAACGCTTCAATTAACTTGCAGATGATTGAGATAATAATCTCATAAAAAACATTATCAAAAAGTATATTAACACTTTCTCCAGACAATTTTCTAAATCTTCCAATCAGCATGAAATTATTCTTCAAATTTGAATTGAGAATTTTGTGGCCATTCAAATCCAAATCAGTTTGCATGACCATCTTTTGATTTTCAAAAACGAAAGGAGAATCAAAGACGCTGCTTTCAACATCAGGTTGAGAACCCTTGACACCATAAATAATCAGATTTGCATCTCCTTTTGCAGCTGATGACGACGTTCCGTTCCATTTCAAATCCAAATATATATACTCAGGCGGAGAGATCCTCCATTCATGCATGTGGATGATGGATCTTGTATAACCAGGTCTGCCTGGATTCGAAAATTGTTTTGTTGATTGTTGATTGATATTCAGGCTTGTGCTCACGACATTAACGCTCACAGAGTTCATGGCAGCGGGAAAGAATTCAATGCAAATAGTGTATTCTCCCTCTGGAATTTGGAACATATTGAATCCAAGTCTCCCAGAGTATTGGTTAAAAACATCTTTTGTTATTTTCAAATCATACGCCTCTTATTGAAAAGATGTGGAGAACTTGAAAAATCAGTTATTCCGGTCACTGTAATATTATGTTCAGAGCTTGATTGATCCACATCTTCCATCAGATACCGGAATTCATCTTTCAAGTGAGAATTTGAAGTGATATGCGATTCATCTAATTCTATCGTGTGGGCTACCATATTTCCTATCTTGAGATTAACTTCTCTATCCACATACGATTTTGGTTCGGGTTGATGTTCAAGAGTTGGCGCTGCAATATTGTTGATTTGTTGTGAATTCGTATCCAAAATGCCAGTCATTGTTCCACCTGTCAAAGAAAGCTTTTTGGCTGCTTCATCATCCACATATTTTTTTGTTTGCTCCTTGATCGGCAACTGTTGGATCTTTCACATTGAAAAATCCAACTAGTTTCCATTGGAAACGCCGCTTTACGGGATAAGAAGATATTTTTAACATCATTATAAGAAACAAGATTGTTATAATGTGCTCCCAAATCATGATAAGTCTGTTGTTTTGATTGGACAACATTGAAACGTTCTTTCAAATCAATATCCTTTGTGACTTCATGCGTTGGTTCAGGTGCATTGGGATGGAATTTTTTCAGAGTGATCATATTGACAGCTGAAAGATCATTGTCTTCATCCGTGTCCAACGTGATAAGTTTTCTGTTCATATCGATTTCTCCAGGAAGAATTAATTCTCCCTCTGAGAGGAATGTCTCCAGTCATATGCGAGGAACCATCAACCTGGAGTGAATCTGCCCTCAATTGCGTTAATTTGTTTTCGAGACTTGTTTCAAGAACATCAGCTTGATGTTTTGTGATTGCATCGTCATTGCCAACTCCTTCTGCAACATTCACCAATTTTTTGTTTTGCATATCATATTTTCCTGAAGATGTTAATTTAAAACCAACGCCTGGCAGCCCATCTTTTCCTCTTTGATTAGTTGATTGTCTTGTTGTATCATGCAACACTCCATTTGAATAGCTCATTTTAGTTTTTTTCGACAAAATGTTTTGGAAATGAATTAAAACACAACCCTATCATGATCAATTGAATATCTTTCACAGAACATTTTATGATGCGCTCTAATGATATATTCAGGCAAATAACGTTTATACACTAAAAAAGCTTGAATTGATCCATCCAATGGTACATCGGTATTTGGGAGAATATCACCAATCCCTATGTTGCTATATCCTGCTGTTGCTTTAGCTTGAAAAGTTTGTAATTGTTTACCATCGACAAACACTGATGATCCATTGGCTCTGTCTGGAATATTCCAGTGTACTGATAAACAACACCACTTATTTAATTCACTTGGATTTGCTTTTGGTTTTTGATATGCTTAACTTAGTTTAGCGTTTTTATTTTTAAGTCTTAACTTTTTCTACTAGGTTTAATGTGCACGGCTCTTTAGAAGACCACTTTTTAGTGATAAGGACTCCGTGAATAAATAAAGTTATTATTATCATTATTATTATATATTATTATTATTATTATTATATTATTATTATTATTATAAGTTAAAACAAAACCACCAATAGTTGCCCCACCAATTACAAGATTTTCGTTGGTGTTAAAAAACGCTAATTTATCCCACCCACCATTATCATTACCAAACAAACCATTACGAAAAGTTGCATTAGGACCCGTAAATGATTTAAGTTTAAAAACAATAAAGATATTAACATAATTTGCACCATCTAAATTAACATCAGCTTGAAGATGCTGAGAAGTACCATCGAAATCTATAAAATATCTTCTACCGTTTTTGGTTGTTGAAAGTTTCGGAGATTTTATCAGCTGCGGTTGTTTTGCATCATTATTGTTGAGCGTTTGGTCATAAAGAGTTTCTATTGTTTGTCCACCAGGCACAAGTTTTACATAACTTCATTCATACTTATCTATGGAATAAAAACATTCAGCATACTCTTTTATATATGAATCAGCAATTGCTGATGATGCCTGTTCAACAACAGT
Organism: Cladopsammia gracilis; assembly: GCA_022457155.1. Taxonomy (NCBI): domain Eukaryota; kingdom Metazoa; phylum Cnidaria; class Anthozoa; order Scleractinia; family Dendrophylliidae; genus Cladopsammia; species Cladopsammia gracilis. The sequence continues at coordinate 192,804 of JAJGOT010000356.1, forward strand.
AAGAATGCTTCTATCATTGCTGCGGAACGAGCGTAGCGAGTGAGCAGCAACATAATCAGGATTTAAGAGAAATATATGCGAAAAAAATATAAGCTAGGAAAAATCTCGATTTGATCGCTTTTTACCAGAATTCACTGCGCCACGAACACATTTTGGGCCAGAATGCACTGCGCCACGAACAATAGCCTCACTTGCTGCTTCAAGCTCATTGTTGGCTGCGAGATTTGTAATACAGTATTGAGTATTTTGGTCCAACATGTCCCAGTCGAAATCGGAACTGAAGTGTCGAAGACTACTACGAGTTGAGCGGGGACTGCGAGGCATGGTGATAGGACCGTTGAATGGCAAAGATTTTCGAAGATTGTACGGAATAAAAGACAAATTTATTTTGAAATCACTCCGACAGGGGTCGATGAGACTGAGCTGAGCTGAGCGCTTGTGGACGCGAAACCTGAGCTGAGCTTGGGAGACGCGAACACACAGTAATTAACCTAAATTTTCACACCTTCCTCGTGGTGAACGCGTCCTTTACTCAACAATATTCTACAGACATTGCAGGAACTTGATGCGTGAATTACAAAACAAAATTAGTCTTATTAGCTGGAATTTTCGTCGATTCATCCCGGTTACATTTGCTTTGCTTCTACTCAAAAAACGAAAGAGAAAATTCTGTAATACCAGCGAGACGATAAAACAGCATTGTTACAACAAATTTACCGCAGCAATTACTATCTTTTGGATACACTAGTCTACATATTGTCTTGTTGAAGCATCCCTTGAGCTTATTGGCATTCCAAGATCAACTATTCTTTTTGAATACATATTAATATGTCCAGTCATATGATTTGTTCCATCCATGTTTAAAAAATGTGTTTTAACAGTTCCATAGTTGATAGTGTCCTTCGAATCGGTTGGATCAGCGACATTGGTCAATCTTTTGTTTGGAATATCGAGATCACCAGAAGATGTTAATTTAAAACCATCTTTTCCTCTTTGATTCGTTGGATATGTTTTCAAAAACAACAATCCATTTGAATAACTCATTTTATATTTTTTCATCAAAGTTTTTGGAAATGAATTTCCTCGGCTTATCAATATAAAGAAAAGAATATGGGTCTTTTGTTGCAGTTAAATAATTTTCCTTGGTGATATGATTCTCTTGACATAACCTAGAAATTTCATTGTTGCTTGGAAATTCGAAGATGCAAAAATGCGAGCAATTCAAACGGATATCTTTAGGTGTTTTGTAATAACTTTGCGAAAGATAAATAACAGGGCAATTCTTATGTCTGCCCCTGATAAAATAATCAATCAATGGCTTTTGGTTCTTTTCGCAAACAAAATCATCGAAAATAACTATTTTTTGATTACCATCGGATAATTCAGAAACTGGAATGATTTCATCTGGGGATGCTTCTATCACTTCATACCCAGCTTCTTTGCTGATTGGTTTAAATGTTTTCAATAAAAGCTGATATTTTGATTGTTCAAGATTTTTCGCATAAAGATAAATTTTATCATAATACAAAAGCCGAAAAATCATATCCAGAAAAACATTGGTTTTTCCTGACCCCGAAGGGCCACAGATAAGCATTCTGAAATTTTGATTTGGCATGAAAGGATGTAACTGCTTATAATTCGTGATTGGGTCATTATCATCATAGTTTAGTATCTTCATTTTATTATGTAGTACATCTTATTCCACATCTTATTCCACATTTTATTCCACATTTTATTTATATCTACTGGTAATAAAATGAGTTTACTAAAGTGGAAAGAACTTGCATAAAGAAAAACCGAGTTGGGAAATAAAATCAATTTCGTTCATAATGCAATCACCCCAAAAAAGTTAGGTGAACAAAAAAGCCAAATAGGATATGAAAAAGTATTCAATCCCATTACATCAAAATTAGATGATGTTATTGCATCAAATGAAGCTAACCTCAATTTCAGGCCTCCAAGACTCCGGAAAAAGAATGTCATTGGAGAAAAACAAGGAATTGATTATTATCCAGAAGTAGATCCACATTTGAAGAGATGGATGTTGAAGGTTTATTTGATGCTGATGAGGCAGCTGTTGCACCGCAAGCAGCTAAGCAAATTCCAGCAAGACCTCCAACATATGAAGAAGTACTGGAAGAGTTAGAAGGTGAATCACCTGTATATGAAACGGGCGTTCCTGATTATGCTATGGAAGATGAAGAAGAGAGGAAGCTGAAGAATGGGAAGACGCTCAACAAGAATTGGAAGAAGACGCAGTTAATAACATACTGGATAATATGGGTTTAGCAAATTATGACAAAACGGATAAAGTCTTAGCTCAACCAAATTTTCCAATAGAAAAGAAAAAAAATGTTATTGAAAAAAGCATTATAAAGCCGGCTTTTAATAGAAGAGCACAACTAAACAGCCGCAGCGGCTATCTGAAAAAAAATTCAATGAAGGTAAAATAACTAAAGATGAAATGGATATAGAAATGCAGCCAATAAATGCTAACAGAAAAGTATTGAATGGCTCTGGAATCATAAAAAGATACGGGCGTGGCCTTACATTTTTCAACGATCCAAAGGATCTTCTGCAGAAACTTGGACCCCCCCCCCCCCCCGCCCCTCCCTAGGACGTAATAAATCGGTCCCTTGCCAGATCCTACTTGGTGTATCCCTGATCATAATGTATGGTACTTCATGTATCCCTTATTGTAATGTATTTAGATATATTGCAGTGTAATTTAGGCTCGGATTACAGTATCTAGGGTTGAAGCACTGATTTTAGTATTTAGGTTTAAGCACTGATTCCAGTATTTCTAGTGTATCGAAAGGGTTAGTTCTTATATATGGTGTGGGCTAGCAGCATATGATCTTATATGTCTTAAAAATTGCAATTTTCGGCAGCTAGTCCTCGGTGGTGTAGTGGATAGTGTGTATGGAGTAGATCATACGGCCCAGGTTCGATTCCCCATTCTGCTGTTTTTATCTTCTTTTTCTACTGAAATAAAAACTAAGTGTTTAAATACAAAATAATAAGGGATACACCAAGTACATACCCTACCAGAGAGGGGGAGTCCGCAGGTCGATACAAGTTTGCTTCGTACATGAAGTACATACGGCAACCACGTCGGCTGACTAACTAGTTTCCAGGTTCTCTCTTCAACATGGCGGCGATGGCGAGCGACCGCCGAGCGACCGTATATGGAAAGTTATAAAATCTAAGTAAGAATTATGAGCCTGTTAGCGGCCTTATTTGGCAGAGTAAATTCTCAGGGTGCCGGGAAAAATGTTTTGTGTAAACTCAACAGACTGGGGAGGTATCAGCTACGCTGGCACTGGTGTGGAAGACATGGAGGAAGGGGCAAACTCGTGTCCACAAGAACGTACCTGCAGATCCTTGGAACCAGCACCGAATACAGCTCACCCAGCGTGCTTCTGTTTACTGACTCTTACAGGTAACTTACTGTTTAAAACCAAAGTCCATTTTATTTGTTCCTGTTCTTTTATGTACTACCCTTTAATCTGCACTCTCCGCCACTAACAGGGTGGTCAGGTAAACAGGGTTTTCAAATAACAAAATAAGTGAGTTTTAGTTTGGTTTGAAAAAAGTGGTTATTATTAACTGAGGCACAGGGAACCCAAACGCTTTATTAGCTATAACATAATCATTTAATAAAAATATTGTTATTTACCTGTTTTCCTGTGTCTTTTTGAGTCTTTTTGGAAGCGATTTGAATCAGAGCGAAGACGGTTGCCAGTTGCACGTTTCAAATATTATCGCTTCGTAAATATGACGCGCGTATTACGTCTCAAGTTTCCATGATTATTAACTATTAACTCTCCTTGGGGGAGAGAAAGAAGACAAGAGAGCAAGGGATGAAATTTAAATGAGGGCAGTTTTAGTTTGAATCGTAATTCTCTTGTTACTGAAGAAAATCAGCTAGAACTTCACACCTCGATTAATTAAAGGCTGAATAATCATGTGAGGCATGATTTGTTTGTTTGGACGCCCGTTTTCCTGCTTAGTTTTGGGTTATTTTTGGATGGGGCATTTCGTTAGATCTGTGACTACACTTGACTTGACCGGAAGTGATTTTATACTTGTGAGCATGTCCCTCATCGCTGGCAGAGCAGTTTGAAGTAAACCATGGAGCCAAATTTAAGTACACCTTCTTTCTCCCTTCTGGGATTCTTGTTCCTGCTTCCTTGATGTTGGGGAATATCTTTTTTAGTATTTGACATATTTCGAAATGCGCCAGCAGGCAATTTTCTTTATCTGGAGTTGATTTGTGGTAATGTTCGATGAAATCATTAACTGATGTGGTTTGTCCACAAACACTGGCATAGTTTTCAAGTATCCTATAAGAGATAAAACCTTATGGGATTATGATTTGCGAATGCTTAATTTAATTAAAAAAAAAAACAGTACGTGCGTGCGAAGATTTGATTGAAGCTCGGATACAAAAAAAATTAAATAAGCGACATCCGTTTCTGCTATCTACGAACCGTTTATAAGCCAAAATTCAAATTTTAAAAAATCCAATTTGTTACGGCAAAAGAAGAAATATTTATTCACTGATTTATTTTCTATAATCGTGGCTGGGACCAAAAGCTGAGTGATTCCTTGGCTAACATATGTTCTGGTTGTCCACATGAATTTGTGTTTTTATCTGGCAAACAACTGAGCAATACAAAATGGAAATATTATTTGACTCACCAGTAAATAACATTAAAATTGCCCGGCACTGGACCTTGATTTGAGCAGAAATCGCTTCTTGTGGAAATTGCAGTTAAAGGCTGCCGGCCGTCGGCCGTCGCGCATATCCATGCGTGAGACTGGTCACCTCAACTGTAGTCACAGATTGTACAAACGCTCTCAGTGAGTTTTCACCCCTTGTTCTCTTTTCTCTTCTCGTGGCCGTTAAATTGAAACCCAAGATTCTCCTCCGAGGAGAGTTAATACAGTTAACAATAATGGAAACTTGAGACGTAATAGCTTATAGGCGCGTCGTATTTACAAAGTGGCAGACAAGATGATATTTGAAACATGCAACTGGCAACCGTCTTCGCTCTGATTCAAATCGCTTCCAAAACAACTCAAAAAGACACAGGAAAACAGGTAAATAACAATATTTTTATTAAATGATTTTGTTATAGCTAATAAAGCGTTTGGGTTCCCTGTGACTGAGGTGATCAGTATTAACAGTGTAGTTGTAAGGCGGGGTTCCACTGTACTTAGGTAATTATGTAAATTATACTTTTCAGAGCAATGACAACAGTTTTGATTTTAAAATACCTGTTTCGACAATCCTTTGTCATCTTCAGTTTGAGATTTTAAGTAACAAAGTTGAATTTATAATAATTAATTGAAAATGCTAATGTGAGAAAACACCTTTAACAAAATAAATGAAAGAATGCGTGACAATGCGTGAGTATAAAGAAAGTTTTATGTGGAATATTACGCCTGTTTTATTTTTTCTCGCTCAGATTTGTCCATTTTTGGCATGTACTGAACTATTAATTAGTTGCAAAACATTGTTCAGAATTTTTTCTGTTGTTTTTTTCCATCATTTTCGAGAAATACCGTATGCAAAATAAAAAAATCAAAGGCTCCTATTGTAACTCAATATTGCGGTAAGCTTATGTTTTCACACTGACACGGTTCAATATTTTTTTTTAAATTAAACGTGAGGATTTTTGACGAATGCAAAAAAAAAAGTAAATCACTTTCATAATGTCCAGTACGAAAAAAAAAAGAGGAGGATGCTGAGCGTGAATCGAACCCAGGGCTGGCCGAGTGCAAATCCCGAACCCAACCCATGAGACCATCGAGGAACACACGCGCAATCAAGACTAAGTTATATTATTGAAGGTAGATACCCATCAAAACACGTATCTCGATTTGAAAATCCTTTTAGATCAATTTTAATGATGCATTAAAGACTCCAAATGCGAAACATCTGGGCGACCCCGTAGCTGTCCAAACGATGTCTGTGATTGGCAAACAATACAATTGATATATCACTTGAACAATGCCCCTATCCCTAATCCCTATCCCAGTGGGACAAATCTATTGTTTTCTTAACGAATCACAGACATGGTTTGGACAAGTGCTAGACTACCCAAACATCTTTCGGCCAGCTAGCAAGAACTCACTTCCAGCTGCCCAAAGCTGTATCTCAAGTGCCTGACCACGCAGAGTGGACCCATCTGCCACTGTCGCAAAGCAAGTCGGGAAATCCTATGGCAAAACCAAAATGGAGTTTCCGCCCGAAAATTACTACCAGTATACAAATAGGAAGGTTTGAAATGTTATTGCGATTTATTTGAAATCAAACATACATAATTGTTGTTATTCTTGCAAAATATATATGCCATATACCATATTTTAAGATGCTTATGTGAGATTTTCAATGCAAAATCTTAAACGTGCAAAATTTTACTTCTACTGATTTCGAAGTTTCTTGTTTATCATTGTTATGGTAATATTGATTTTACCAGAATATATATTAAGCCAAACTTCAATTCAAAACCAGTTAATAGTGAAAATTTCACGTTGATGTGACTTGGAAAAGACCACTTAAAAGCCAACTGAAAAATGTAGCTATGGTCTCCAGAAAACTGTATCGAAACACCTTAACATAAAACTAACCATAACCCTAACACAAAGCTAACCATTGCAGATAACCTACAATCAGCGCCAAAAGTGTTGAGACATTTCGTTATTTTGGGAGTAGTTTCCTATTGCTTTTATTGTTGTTGTCACAAATTTACCCCCCCCCTCCCCCCAATCAATGTTGATACGCAGAGCTCAGGCCTTGTTGAAAGCTACAACATTGAACGGGGGAGGGGGGGGGGGGGAGCTTTGTAGCACCTAGTAATATGAATAATAATGATGAATACCAAATTCATTATTTGATAATGCGATATACTGAGACTGTCTCAACTACTTTTGTCGCCGATTGTCCGGCCATAAGATCTAGGTTTTTGAAACGTTAACAAGAAGCAATATTTGTCAATTATACCTGAAATATTTCTTTGATAGAGAAGTTAAAATGATATTCGATTCAATTTAATTACAACTAGTTTCATACTATTAAATGATTGTTTTAATTCATCCTCTCTGGAGACGCTTACATCAATTAACCGCTTTCTGGACATACTACGGGCGCAAATTGCGCAGTTCACATAGACTTTGATCGCGCAAATTTATTCTGTTACACTTTTTCAAAATTAACGAACATTCACAATGGATTTTATAAGAGGGTAAGAACCCAATAATTTTTTGTGAAGAATGGCACCATAGATGACAGGGAAACTGAGATGATGTCCGTTCGGAGGAACGTAATAACATTCCACTCACAGATTCCACACGGAAAGCAAAAGCAAATCCCTCCATGTGCAAAATGCTTTGCATGTCTTATTCTCGGTGACGAAAATGGGCAAAATTAAAAGATATACTCACTGTTACGAACGAGTAACCACGAGTAACCATTAAATAAATAAACATTATATACATATTCTTTACCAAATTAGTGGTTACTCGTGGTTACTCATGGTTACTCATTAGGTTTTGCGAAATGGAAGTTGTTATCAGTATTTAATCTTTAATATTTATTGTTGTCATCACAAATTTACCCCCCCCCCTCCCCCCAATCAATGTTGATACGCAGAGCTCAGGCCTTGTTGAAAGCTACAACATTGAACGGGGGAGGGGGGGAGCTTTGTAGCACCTAGTTTTGTAGCATTATTCGATAATGCGATATGCTGAGACTGTCTCAACTACTTTTGTTGCCGATTGTAGGTTTTATGAAACTATAGAAACAGGTAAACTAGGAAAAAATAACCTACTTAAAAAATTTTTCACTAGAACTTCCAAATTAGAAAAAAATTACCTAGTGAAAAAAAAATAAACCTATTGAAAAAATTAAATTACCTGAAAAAAAAAATTACCTGCAATATAAATATCTGATGTCTTTGAATTTTAATGTATAACACTACTTTATTTTTTAGGTATTTATTTAACTGTGGAGAAAACACTGTAAGAATTCTTCATGAACTAAATCGACTGAAAATGAACATCACCCGGGTCTTCTTGACTGGGATGACTTGGCAAAACCACATAGCTGGTCTTCCTACATTAATCAAATGCCATGAATCATTGAAAGGGAAAGGTTTAACTGTGTATGGACCGGATGGACTTACCAAGTTCCTACAAGATGTCACAACTTTCTCTAGTACTGGCTTGCAAAGGCTGCAATCTCTAAAACTCTTCAATAGTATAGAGTTTATCACTGATTCATCACAGGAACAGCTTAAGCCATACATTGATGACAATGTTATCATCTCACCTGTGGTGTTTGAAAGGGAGGATAAAGATACGTGCCATTCTGAGAGGCGATCTATTTGCTATATTTGTGAATTTGCAGACCTGCCTGGCCATTTTATTCGTGAAAAAGCTGAGAAACTGGGTGTGACACCGGAATGGTTTAATGAATTAGCTATTGGAAACCCAGTGGTGACAGATCAGGGACGAAAGGTATGGTCATCTGCAGGACTAACTTTAACTTTAACATTAACTTTAATGACTTTATTTTAAGAGGGTAGCACGTAACAGTTAAAGTACAACTGATGACCCTGTGGCCCTCTATAAAGTAATCTAGTCAACACATAAAAAAAAACTACTAAAAAAAACTAAAATCTAAGCAAGTCTTGAGTTTAACTTGCCGGGACAAGTTTTTATAAACTTAATTTGTTCCTTAAGCTTAGTTCACAGGTGGCTTGTCTATCCTCTTGCCCATTGGGCAAGTGAGTGGAGAAAGTTACTTGCCCCACACAAAAATCTACTTGTCCTGGACGACTGAACTGACTGTGCTCACCACTCTACCAATCCTGCTCTGACTATTTTCCTGGGCCGAGTTGTTCAAAGCCTGATTAGCACCAATCCTGGATTAACTGTCAACAGAACATATGAGTTGTCATGGTAATTAACCCTGGATTAGCGCTAAACGTCCTTCGAACAACTCGGCCCTGGAGTTTTCACCTTCTCTGACCTCAGTTGCCCTTTCCCCTCCAAGGACCAGTATAAAAAAGCTTTTTAAAATTGCTGCTTTTAAACATGTGATTCATCATTTTGTTTTTAACATTGTATCATTCAGGTTGAACCCTTTGAGGTTCTGTCTCCCACAATTCCAGGACAAGTTTTCATGATTGTGGACTGTCCATCAACTGAAATAAGAGATGAGCTGGTGCAGAGCCCGGAGTTTTCCCAGTTTCAGTGCAATGCAGCTTCAAAGACACCGCATGTTATTGTTCACATAACTCCTCTTGAAATCTTTCATTCTGAATCTTACAAATTATGGAAGGATCAGTTTGGCAAGAAGACTGTTCATATTCTAGTGAACAAAGATGTTGTGAAACAAGAGACTCCATTCTTAAGAAGTGTTGCATTTCAGACTGCACTCTCTGTTGTGGATAATGACATTTTTCCTCCCATAATTGAAAATCCAACACAGAGGGTCCAACATCTCAATTTGCCAGAAAATTACATCCTGGCAGAGAATTTATTGACTTACCAATTTCGTCCATTAAAAATTGAGGGACTAACAAGAAGAAACCTTCGCATGGGGTACGAGGTTAGTGACATGTTGAAAAGGTTACGGAAGGCTTCAGAAAAATTGGATGATGGGACTTTTAAAACTGTTGGAACTTCAAGTGTTACCTCAGGAGAGGAAAACTTACAAGCAATGTCTGACTGCAAAGTTACATTTCTTGGAACAGGGTATGCCATACCATCATACTGCCGAGGTCAAAGTGCAATACTTGTTCATACAGGGTAAGAGAGTTAGACTGTAGCCTTCTCCATGGGCAACTCCAAGCTCAAGGCTTGAAAGGGGACTGAAGAGAGGATAAGGAAAGCAAGGAGCACTGGGAATGAGAGACTCTTCTATTTTAGAACTGTTCTCATGCTCTCCACAGACTCCTATCATTTCCCAAATCTCTTCCAGAAGCCCAAATTTCTCCCAGTCTCACTTCTTTGAGTTGCCTGCAGAGGGGTGTAGGAAGTATTTTTTAATATTAATCAACAACAGAAGGATGAGGTTGGATGCCTGGCATGGGACATCAAGGGGCCAATTTCATAAACCTCAATGTTGGATATATCTGCTAGCATCTGAAGTTAAAATGAAGAGTTTGATTGGCTGAATGGCCAACATTAGAAGTTACATCCAACATTAAGTTTAAGGCAACTGGACCCAGCTCTAAGATGGAGAACCACTCCCATGGCTTGTAAACCCTGACAACCCAAAACCAACATTTCCAAATTCCAATTCGATCCGGAATTTGAGGGCCACAGGTTTGTCAGTCTCGAGAGAGACTTTAAAGTGTTACCCTTGTTAAACAAAGTCGATTTATTTATTTATTTATTTATTTTAACCCAGCTATGAGCCCCAAGCCAAGAGCCCCCAGTCATGAGCCCTCCCATGGCATAACCATAGAGGTTTAATGTCTGTTTTTGATACTTTTAGATGGAGAACCACCCCCATGGCTGGTGAAACCTGGTAACCTAGCCATTACCATGGGACACCAGGGGGCCAGCTTGTAGATGGAGAACTGTCCCCATGCTGGCAAACCCTGGCAACCCAGCCATGAGCCCCCAGAGGCAAAAGTCACCCATCAATTTACTGCCTGAAAAGTGGGAGAAAAAAAGGGAGGGGAGGGGAGGGAAAGCAAAGAGGCACAAAATGCACAATAAAAAAATCAACAATGCCTGCCTGAACACAAATGTCATGCTTGACTGCAAGAGCACAGGGATTTGTGTCACAATGTCTCTGCCATCAAGAAACGTTTCTTCACATTGTCTGTCTTTGTCCAGGTGTAAGTGTATTAGTGGGTACCAACAAACATGATGCTGGGGTTGTAACCTTACAATTGATTACCACCCCATCCAGAGGAGAGTAGTAATACTGTCAGTTGCTTCATGCTGTGGAACCCTTCAGCTCTGAAAGTCGTGGGTCATTTGCCTAGTGAAGACTATGTTTTTACTTTTCTTCATTGTTATTCAGCATACAAGAAACATTTACATTTATTCTGATAAACAACCTGTTACTCTTTTTGCTACACTACAGAGGAGACAGATCAATTCTCTTAGACTGTGGAGAGGGGACATTCTCTCAACTTCGTTGTTTATACAAGGAACGCACAGCAGATGTTGTGGCTTCTCTCAAATGCGTGTTTATATCACATAGACATCCTGACCATCACATGGTAAGCTGACCTCCTTTATTCCAGTGGCAGCGCAATTTACTTTCCCACAGGAAAGTCCTGTTCAATAGCTTTCATTTGAATGGTCCCACTTTAGTATATAAAAATAGTCCACAGACTCACAAGTTAGAACCACCTTTTACAGCATAATAAATTACTGCAGGAAGGTATAGCTCAATAGCTTTCATTTGATTGGTCACACTTTAGGATATAGTCCACAGACTCAACATTTAAAATTTCTTCGTATGTAACATGTCTGATGATAAACTATACCAGATGAAAGTACTGCTCAGTAACTTTTATTTAAACGTAGATCCACATTGTACAGTGCAATAAACAGCATGACTAGTAAAAAGGTGGTGAAATTTGTGGAAAGATTTCACTTAATTGTTTAAATTTCATTTCTTGATGACAGGGGTTGATGAGACTGCTTCTAGAATATGAAAAACTAGCTGATGAAAGACAGGTGAACACAATTATTACTAAGTGATAGCGATTAAAAGCATGTTTTAAAATAATATTTACATGTATATTGTCCCTTGTTATTGATTGACCTGGGTTTCTTTTGATGAAGTCAGTGTAATATGAACTGTGTAAGGGGGGGGGGGGGGGGGGGGGGGGGGGTTAAAGAGAAAGAGATATCACAGTTAATATACAGCAACTAAAGGAGTTCCAATTTTGAACCTGAAAAAAATGGCCTCTGCAGGATTCTTGTAATATGCTGGCAGATCATTGCAGTATCTGCTACTGGGTGCTTATTGTTGGTAAGTGTGGCCAGTGTATTAAAGTGAATTGATTCTCCTGATTGCTAGGTGGGATATGGGCTCTGAATTTGCTCCTTTGCTCCCAGTCAAAACCCCATGCCAACCCCCCCCCCCCCCCCCTTTGCTTTAGCAAAAGACTAGTCCTTCTCTCTAATGACATTAAAATTATTTGCCATGTAATTCCTTTCAAATTTATAAATTTTACATTCAGTAACTACATGTGTTAATCTCTAACCTATACAGCTCAATTTTATCACAATTGTGGGTCCATGGAGATTGCATCAATGGCTGAAGGAGCACTTTAAGTTAATTGGGCGAAATCTGCCAATCAGGTGACTGCAGTTTTTCCTGACCAAATTTAATTTAACTCTTACTTTTGATGTGTTGATGAGACTAAAAATTAAATACTAGGCCTTTTATGATGTAAAGGAATTTTTCCATACAGTCAAACTTCCATGTGTGACCACCTCTTGTAAGCAACCACCTCTCCTAGGCGACCACTTTTCCAAATTACCAATTGTTTTCCAGTCAAATCATTATAGTTGAAACCCCTCATAAGTGACAACCTCTCCTAAGCGACCACATTTCCAAAATAACCAATTGTTTTCCAGTCAAATCATTATAGTCTAAACCTCTTGTAAGCGACCACCTCTCTGAAGTGACCACTTTTCCAAAATACCACTTTTTCCAGTCAAATGATTATAGTCTAAACCTCTCATAATCGACCACCTATCGCAAGCAACTGCGACCACTGTCAACACTGGTGATTTGAATTTTTCTTTTGTTTTTCACCTCTGGTAAGACTGGTAAGTGACCACTCGCCCATATTTCTATGTCAGTGCAGATGCAAATTGAATTATGCATACTACAAGCCCAATAAAACGAACATTTTGTCCTTTGCACAGGGTTCTCCCTAAATTTTAGCTCAGCAGGTAAGGGATTTTTGCTAAGCGGTAAAGGGAAAACTGTGTGTCTTAAAAATTTTCCAGGGGCAAGCGGTTTTGGGCAGTAATAAGTGCTGCTTCAAGCGGTAAATTTTACCGGTTACCGCCTGATAAGGAGAACCCTGTTTGCATCAAAACTTCAATATGATACAAAATATTTTGCACTGACAGGTGCTGTGTACATTGAAAGTATTGCAGGTTCAATGTTTAAGAGACAGGTTCATATGATTCAAAGTAAAGACCCCCAAGCGATGAACTCCCTTAAAAATGGGGTTCACTGAGTCATTTTTGAGTAATTAACACTTAAAGCTAAAATTAAGGGTGTTTTTAGCAATCATTGGGCGTTCGTTTGATATCATGATTGTATCATCAACTGATAAAGAGTAGTTATAATGACCCATCAAATTATAAGTCTTGAAAAGTGCTGGAAACTGTTGGGAGCCACCTTAAGTGACCACCTCAAAATTTTGGGCGGTTGCAATGCAAGGCCAACTTCTACTAACTTTTCTTTTGTATTATACTTTTACCCTAATAATACAAAGTGAGTGGTTATTTTCATTACTGCCTTGTTCTTTTGGAAACAGATTTCTGCCGTTTGGGGAAGTGAAAACCAATAAAGTAAACAACCAAATTCAGGAAGTCCTTGATGCACTGCAACTAAGCAAAGTAAGTCTCAATAACATAATGAAAGCTGTTTTGTTTGAATGTAGTTTTGGGAACATTATTTTGAAAATATTTTTTTCATCCCTTGCCTTTGGTTCCATTCACATAGACTCTTAAATTTTCACAAATGGGCGCCAGTTTCTTTTATTACATCAGGATTTAAGAGAAATATATGAGAAAAAAATATAAGCTACGAACACAGGGAGCCCATACAATCTGTTTGTGTAACATAATGACCGTTTGTAATTTTATAGGAAATGTATGGGATTTACCTAAATTTCATATTATAGCGACGTATCGCCAAATGTATGTACTGATCAACGCTAAATAAACGTTAAATTACCTTATTTGTTGTGTGTTGTCGTCCTTTTGCCGTAAAAGTGATATTTTGAGCGATTTTGAAGGATTCTGAGTTCGCCGTTGACTGTACGTCTAAGAGATAGACAAGAATATCGACCGCTTGGAAAGTGTGGGATTTTGATTTTCTTCGACGGCTAGCTCCGGCCGTTTGGACGGATTTTCGATCGAGAGGTACGAGAAGAAGCGTGAATCTTTGGGCGTTTCTATTGCGTGGTTTGAAAGCCGAGCGATGCGATTTTATGTGAAAAAATGGCCTCGGCGCTGGAGCCGTTCAAAAATCTCTTTCCACCCTTGTCTTTCTCTTAGACGTACAGTCAACGGCGAACTCAGAATCCTTCAAAATCGCTCAAAATATCACTTTTACGGCAAAAGGACGACAACACACAACAAATAAGGTTATTTAACGTTTATTTAGCGTTGATCAGTACATACATTTGGCGATACGTCGCTATAATATGAAATTTAGGTAAATCCCATACATTTCCTATAAAATTACAAACGGTCATTATGTTACACAAACAGATTGTATGGGCTCCCTGTGCTACGAAAAATCTCGAATTGATCGCTTTTACCAGGGCCAGAATGCACTGCGCCATGAACAATAGCCTCGCTTTTAAGACAAGCTTTTCATGGTGCTTCAAGCTGTTGGCTGCAAGATTTGTAATATTTTGGACATTTTGGTCCAACATGTCCCAGTCGAGATCGGAACTCAAGTGTCGTAGACTACCGCGAGTTGAGCGAGGACTGTGAGGCATGGCGATAGGACCGTTGGATAGCAAAGATTTTCGAAGATTGTACGGAATAAAAGACAAATTTATTTTGAAATCACTCCGACAGCGGTCGATGAGACTAACTAAGCTGAGAGCGTGGGGACGCGAACACGATACGGCTAGCTAGTAACGCAACATACTCACTGTCAATAATTAAACTAAATTTTCACACCTTAGCTCAATAATATTGTACAGACATTGCAAGAACTTGATGCGTGAATGAGAAAACAAAATTAGTCTTAATATCGGGTGGAGTTTTCGTCGATTCATCCCGTTTGCATTTTAATACCAGTGAGACGATAAAACAGCATTATTACAACAAATTTACCGCAGCAATTACTATCTTTTGGATACACTAGTTTCTTATTAATTAATTTTATTGTTACTTTGGGGGGATTGGTTACTTCAAAAACTTAACAACATTTTGGTTTGATGCCGGCTTCATTCCTTTTATATTGTTTGTCATTTTATTCAGCTTCAAGTTGTTTCGGTGTTGCACACCCGGGACAGCCATGGAATCATCTTGAATCATTCATCAGGATGGAAACTTGTGTACTCTGGTGATTGTGTGCCCTCGTATAATCTCGTCAAAGAAGGTGATCAAAATCGAATTTCTTCAAATATCAATTGCATTTTCAAACTAGCCTGTTCCAGGCGTTCAGATAGTTGGAGTGGCGCGAAGGAAAATTGCGATGCTGCCCCCTCATTTGGCCCCACGATCTTAACGTCTGGAACAAGCTATTTTCAAACTGACTTGTGATGAGATTTAAAAAGATCATCATCAACAGAGATATCGTTATCATGATGTACGACTACTAAATTATTGTACACTACCATTAAAATATCATTTAGATGGAAAACATCGTGAGCAAAGTAAACAGCTTTGTTTGGAAAAAAATTTGGTGATGTCTAGGTTCAAACTTTGTAGCAGCTATCAGAAGAGTTTTGGTTTCTTACGCAGACTGTCTTTGGGTTTGTTACGCAGAGGAGTGCATAGTTATATAAACTGCGCGGTATAAATGGCGATAAATGATTAATGATCCCAAAGGAAACTGATCGCCTTGCTTCTTTGTCAAACCGCCCCTTGCCACGAGTTATGTCGCCCCAAAACTGCCATGGAAGAAGTTACCGTACCTCCCATAAAAAGACAAATTGTAGCTTCAAATCTTCCTTAATATGAGATGTCATTTGTCAATCTTGTTTTCTGGGGGTTTTAATTTAAAGGAGTGCTTAACGATCCCAAAGGAAACTAGTCACCTCACTTTATTGGCAAGTCTCCCCATGTCACGAGTTATGTCGACCAAAACGGAAGCCTCGGTTGCATCGCCAAGTATCAAGCTACCTTGCTCCCTATAAAAACGTCAAAACGTAGCGTCAAATCGACATAAATATGACATGTCATTAATCAATCTTACCTCTGCACAAGATTCGAACTCAAACTAATGTCTGCTTAGAGGCCCAGGGTAATCTGTATAGCCCAGGGTAATCTGTATAGCCCAGGGTAATCTGTACAGCCCAGGTTAATCCGTATAGCCCAGGGTAATCTGTATAGCCCAGGGTAATCTGTATGGCCCAGGGTAATCCGTATATAAAAAAACCTCTCGATTGCAAATCGTTTTCTGAATAGAAGCCGGGGAAGGAAAGTGTTACGACAGTTGTATTGCTTTGTAACTCAGTTTTATTTTATTCATTCTGCTGTTTGGTTTTAAATTTCAGGTAAAAATGCGACGCTGTTGATCCATGAAGCAACTTACTTTGAGATTCCTAAAGATGAACCAATCAGGGGCAGACACTGGTGAGTGGATCAGTTCTATGACCATCTGTCAGGAACTCCCAAAAAATTGCTTCGTCAAATAGCTCTTCGGGATGCTCATACCGCCCTCAGGTTTTCGGACTACAATTATTGGTTCTCGTTAAGTCCAGGGGCAATTAGCTCCCTTAAAAAATCTTGAAAATCATACTTGAACTAAGTTTTCGGATAAAAGGATTTTGTTCCTAACAGTTTCAGTCTGTTGAACTTTTAGGTAAAGCATCCGAACAGATCGAAAATTAGTAGCCGTTATAAATATACTTTTAAACGATATTAAGCCTCTGGTGAACTCGTTTGGTGTCTCTGATTGGTGCCTGATAAAATTAACAGCTCGATCCAAGTTCTTTCCAGCAATTCTTTGTTGTCTTTTCCTCCTTAGCACTCTCACAGAGGCGATCAAAGTGAGTCGTGACATGCATGCCAGCTACACCATCCTTACACACTTTTCAAAGCACTGGAAGAATTACTGGCCTCAGGAATGCGGGAATCTCAGGCTAGGACCCGGAATTAGTACGGCTTTTGACTTCATGACGGTACGAATCACAATTGAAAAATGACTTCATCCTTCTATAAACCTCTTTATTATAGTGAAGATCCTGTGCGCTCTTCGATAAGCTAAAAAGTGTCCGCGTGACAAAAAAAAAATCGTTTTTCATGCACAAATGTTAAATGAAATCATGACGCAACTTTGACATGTCGGGAGAACAGGCTCCTCTGCTGGGGAAGATCTCTTTATTTTTCACCAATCAAACAAAATATCATAACTTAGCTTACATTGTACCTGGCGTTTTCCGCGCTTGGCACCAGTTGTATGTTTTTCCCCTCGCTTGGAACCGTCTACATGTTTCCCCGGGCTGGTAACTGGTTGCCTGTTTACCCGCGCTTGGACCTGTTTACATGTTTGCCCGCGCTTAACACCGGTTACATGTTTTCCCGCGCTTAACACCGGTTACATGTTTTCCCGCGCTTAACACCGGTTACATGTTTTCCCGCGCTTAACACCGGTTACATGTTTTCCCGCGCTTAACACCGGTTACATGTTTTCCCGCCCTTGGAACTGGTTACATGTTTTTCCGCACTTGGCACCAGTTACATGTTTTCGCGCGCTTGGCACCAGTTACATGTCTTCCCAAGGTTTGCATCGGTACAAGTTTCTCCTTCGATTGTTGATTGGTGGGTGATTGGTTGTGTGAAAGGGGGGGGGGGGGGGGAGTGTCAAAAATTTTTCTTTGATTCCAAGTGACCCAAGTTCCTCTCTTGGACGAGAAGTAAAGGAAGATTTCAGAGGACGTATCGCTCAGTTTCTAACACTCTCGTCAAGTATACACTTTAGTTCTACTTACCACCGATTTCACTGCTACGCGACCTTTCGAATCAATTGGCACCAAGAAAAAAAATTGCTTCGATTTCTGTTACCCGATATTAAACGTTTCTAGCTCAAGTAGTCGATGGGGTCCTATCTCTCATAAGGCGTATCGCTAGCATTCTCATGTGCACTATTTTTTATTGCGTTTACCGCGTTGATAGAGCTAACTGAAATTGCACCTGAAGATAATTTCTCTTTTTCATCGCAGGTTCGATTTAGTGACCTGCCGAGACTTCACAAGCTCAGACCCGCCATTTCAAAAGTCTTCGAGAAAGATGCTTCCAACGAAAACGGAGAAACACGTCCGGCTCGTGCATTGTCTGCTCGGGAAAGAAGAATACTGCGACGAGAACGAAACCAAGAAATTTTCAAACTGCTACTTTGAAAAAATGACTCAAGTGGTCTTTCCTTGTAGGTGAAGGAAGCGGGACGAGAACCTTTAGTTTGGCGGCTTTTTATGCCGGGATGCCCTTGGAGCAGAACTCGCGAACTGTCGTTTTTGAAGCTCTGTAACTCCTCTCGAATTTGAAAGATTTTCAGAATTGTTTTTTAGCAATCAGCTATATCATTCATTTCGGTTTAAACTCGCGATTTTTCCATGTTTTCTGTATTTCTTTAACGAAATTAGTGGACTTTGATTTAAAGTTTTAACATCTTTTTATAACAATTGCAGCTCAGATCTGTTCCTTGTTTTTAGAGACTTTAATTGCACGAGAAATAGCTTTAAAAGAAACTATCTTTTTTCCTAAAATAGCCACAAATACGAGCGGAGTCATGGATCTTCACAAAAAATAGAAATCCCTTACGTTCGCTGTAATGTTTGCCTCGTTTGCCCCCCCCCCCCCTCCCCCCCCCCAAAAAAAAAATCCTTAAAACAAAAAAGAAAGTAATATTGCTTTAGAAAGCATAAAAGGCGTAAAATATATAAAAAATTAAATTGATTGCCAAGGAAGTGATGGTGTTTATAAAACAGTATATCAATTTATTGCAGGATATAACCATTTGTTACATCGTGTAAATAATTACTGGTAATCTATTTGCTTTTTATAATATATATATATATATGTATATATATATATGTTTTGATTTATTTCAGTCTTATTTCTTGATCTGAAAATCACCCTACGCACTATGTACAAACGAACTGGCCCCGGTTGTTCAAAAGGTGGATAGCGCTATCCACCGGATAAATTACTATCCAGTGGATAAATCACTATCCAGCGGATAACACAATGGATTTTGTTAATACTTATCCACTGGATAGTGATTTATCCGGTGGATAGCGCTGTCCACCTTTTGAACAACCGGGGCCTGCTCATTTGTAACGGAAATATCTCCTCTGTTGTCATGACAACAAGAAGTTGCTTTGATATAGTAAAAGCGGTTTTTCAATCTGCTACTTTCCTATTTAAAAAAATATGTTTTTACAGGGAAAGCTTGTCTAGTTCTTTATTTTTGAATTTGACCCTTACTTTTCCGTAAATATTACTTGGGCGAAAAATTAATAATATTCAAATCCCAAACTGTGTACAGAAATTAACTCGTATTTCTCCGACATAAATTTACCTGTTTTATTGTCGCGCTCTATAATTACCTTCCAAAATTAAAAACAATTTTCCGGTGGCTTTTACCGAATACACTTCCTTTTGTAACAATTTATATAATATGCTTCTCCATGCGTTGGCAAAAGAAAACAATTTACTTGAATGAACAGCTTTAATAAACCGTATACTTTCTAAGAATTCTACCGGAATTTTATCACCGTTTGGTTTTCGATTCTCGCGTAAACATCTTTCAATTCAGTTAGCACGCATTGTGCGCGGTTGAGACTTTGAATGCGTGGTTGGGCTAAAGATGGGATTAAAGTGATTACTTATTTATGAAGTCGTTCCAAACGAATGACCATCAAGATCTTGTAATCATAATAATTGGCTTGTTGATTGTGAGTGTTTGAAGGGAGTTTATGCCTGAACGCAGAGCAAACTCACAGTGAAGATGTAGACCGCGTCCGATCACTGTGAGAGGAAACAGTTTCGCGTACAGTTGGCCAGGATTTTGCCTGACAGATGACCGCTTTACAAACAGAAATCCGTCTAAGCCACCTCAGAGGTATCAGTTGTGAAGACTACGAGTCGCTTCATTGAAGATTTCCCGCCTGAAATTTTCCGCTGAAATACTATCTTTTCCTTTTGCAGAGGCCGTTCAGGGGTTGGAAAGCTCCTTGAAGAAGCCTATAGGAGATGATAATCCGCTTTTGATATCGCTTTGCGGAGGAATTGAGGCAGTTTTTAGGCAAGGATTGAAGAGTAAGTAGAATGAAAATCGACAGTTATTATCATAATTTTGGCTGTGACTGCGAATTGCGTTGTCGTATGCAAATACTTTGAGTCTTTATTTTTTGCCGCGCATTTGCTCAATAAACTGCTACCAAACCAAACAGAGTAACCGGTTTCCCATTTGAAACAACAAATTTCTCAAGGTTCTCTCTTTCTTCACCTCTTTTAAGTAGTTTTTACGGTTTCGTCCAGAGTCATTTCATCGATGGAGTTCCCCATGGACTTGACTTCATTAGCATCTTGGGAAGACGATTTCAGTTATGCTTGACCATTGTCCCTCTCTTCGCATAAATCATCTGCGATCGATAAACCAGATAAGTCAATAGCGAGAAATTGTTACTGATTTATGACCAAAAACTTTTATGTTTGTCTTCGTGACAGGTGTTGCAAGAACCCGTTGTCTGTTACTTCGCACGTCCCAAAAAAAACATACAACTAAGCTTCGTGCCGGCCTTTAATAAAATGTTTGTCAAACTTGAATGGTTTTCCAAATGATTTATTGTTTGAATCTTGAAGCATCATTTATCTTCTCTTCGATATCAAAATAAAAGTGTTCAGGGATCAATATTATGTTCCCTAAAAAGTTTGTTTCGCCGTTTGCGCTGCGAAGATAATCAAAATTTTCGCTTTGAAATAGAAACCACTGGAAAACTATTCAACCGCGCATGTAAATTTCTAGTAAAATTGGGCGATCTTAATGGGTTCGCTTTAGTCTGAGAGTTTCTACCACAATACAGATGAGTTATAAATTATATTATGCTTCTGTGTTTGGTGATAAACAGCTGTCCATTATGTGCGATAACTGTATTTCTTTTGATCTGCAAATTTATTTATTTCGTGTAAAGAAGATGAAGCTAGATTACGCATTTTGCGCAAGATGTTCGGTGAAGAGTCGACAGCAGTTCTCGTTTCATAATAGTCGACTTTGAGCGCACAAATGCCCCAAAGTACAAATTTGAATATTTTCTGAAATTTGCAGTTTGGATAAATTGAAAAAAAGTAAAAACGTAAAGCTGCAACGTAAAACCTGGTTTTCCCTGGCGACATAACTATACGCTGAAGCGTAAGGATTTGCGCAAAGTGAAAAGGAACGCTGACATAAGCTGCATAAGATTCATCTTTATGCTTGCGCTTATGCTTATATTCATCCACTGACTTAAATCACACAACGTTGTATCGTAACTGAAGAACTGGGTATTGAATTAAGTGATTCATCGGAAAATGGATTGCTTTGACTTTTCGCTGGTTTCCTAGTTATTTATCCCATTTAATCGATTTTATCAGCGTTAATCAAACTACTGAAATGTAAGACTTCAGGAGCAAAATTTATTGGCGTACTGTCGGCAGCGTATTTACAGAATATACGCTTGAAAAATAATGCGTTCGTTCAAACTTCTTTATACTGTATGTGAAAGTCAAAAACAAAACGAGTAAGTGAAACTCCCTTCAAGTAAGCAATATGGACATTTTTCCGCGCCCTTAAGAAACAATTGGATTTCAATGCACATGCATTACGAAATATGCAGAAGTTTTCTAAGGTTTTTTCAGGATCCACTTTTCGAACGCATAATTTTTATAAATATGTGTTTGGAATTCGCTGATTTTTGACCATTGAAGATTATGGCGCCTGTTGTTTCATGTATGTTTGTAGTGTCCAGATGTTGACAAGCCATCATGGGATTTTTAATTTATTCCCTATGGACTGTGAACTGAAGTTAGCTTAACGGAAAACGGGACTTGTTCAAAAAAGTAATATTTATCCACTGGATAGTGATTCATCCGGTGGATAGCGCTATCCATTTTTTTAGCAACCGGGATCAGAAGCGAAATATTGAAGTAAATAATTTGTGTTTTCGTCAGGCAAAGACGTAACATTTTGTGCCCATCTACTGACTTCCCCTGTTGGTGTTTGTCATTAAAATGTGCAACGGTGGTTCAACTTAAAGTTGTTGAGAAAACAAGTGTTTTTACTTGCCCTGGCATAATACTTTTTTCTAGAAGCTAATTTCCACTGATGCCAATTGTTATTAATATAATAATAGATTGTATAGCAAAAGTCGAATTGGTTTGATTGCGTTTAAAAGGTAGTGTGCATGAAAGGACTGTTTTGGCTTCCAGTATTTGCATACTGTCTGTTATTTACTCAAGCAAAACATCACGGACACATGGAGAGAACGATAGCCGGAGAAGAGAAAGTTGAAGCGCGAACAAAATCGCCTGTATCGTCCATTTTAACCTTCTCTCGCCCCGATTACCTACTAATGAGTCTCTGCAACCATCTAAACACGCCATTGTGACTTCAAATGGCTAAGTATTGTTATGATCTTTGGTGTTTAATGCATGTGTAGGAATGCTTCTAGCAAAAGTATCGATGAACATTAACACGCTTGGGCTACGGAGCGTACCTTCGAGTGCTTCCGAGCTCACTCGATACACTTGGTTAGTTTTTAAGATTCCCTGATAGCCGCAGTTTCCTTTTTCATTGGTTGCGACTATTGCCGCCTCAAATAACGGAAAAGGAAGGAAGGAAATGATATTTTCACACTACCGGAAGTTTTCATTTAAGTCAATATATGCGTATTAGTTGATTATATAAAACTGGATTAGCAATGAACGAAAATAACGATTGCGCGCGTCGGTCAGTTGTACTAGCGGGTGAAGCACCCTAGGTACTTGGTGTATCCCTGATCATAATGTATGGTACTTCATGTATCCCTTATTGTAATGTATTTAGATATATATTGCAGTGTAATTTAGGGTCGGATTACAGTATCTAGGGTTGAAGCACTGATTTTAGTATTTAGGGTTAAGCACTGATTCCAGTATTTCCAGTGTATCGAAAGGGTTAGTTCTTATATATGGTCTGGGCTGGCAGTATGTTATCTTATATCCCTTAAAAATTGCAATTTCCGGCAGCTAGTCCTCGGTGGTACAGTGGAGTAGTGCATGGAGTAGATCATACGGCCCGGGTTCGATTCCCCATTCTGCTGTTTTTATCTTCTTTTTCTACTGAAATAAAAACTAAGTGTTTTAATACAAAATAATAAGGGAACACCAAGTACATACCTGAAGCACGCGCGCGAGAATTCACGCTTTCCGTGCCCGGTTCGTGCGTTCACGCCCCTTCAGTCTACATTGTTGGACAAAACTGGTTGAGACAAACGCGGAACGGACGCATTTCTCCACACCCCGCTCAATAAAATCACAGATTGTATTTCAGAAATGCTTCCCCCTCCCTCGCCTCTCTCAATTTTGTCTTGAAAGGTCTGCCAATTTGCCTGGTTCTTGATAAGGGGGGGGAGGGGGGGGGGATTGTCGAAGTAAGAATTATCACAGTCAATTATAGATCTCAGGAGGAAGGCGATTTCATCTGTTCAACTAAGAGAATCAAGCCTTACAAGTTGAGAGAGAATTTAATATAAAGCATCACCAAATGGAAAACAGTTTTGACGTCAAAACCATTTCCAAGCTAGTACAAATGACCATTGACATAAATCCGCTCAATTAATCTCATTACTCATGCGCGAAGCGGCATGAGGTAAGGTTTCGGCTCCGTTTTTCTTGTTATTTTTATTATTTTTATTTTTTGTGTCACGATTTTGCATGCAAATTTATGCACGCATATTTTAAATTGTACACTTCCGGTTCATAGCTTTGCCACTACACTTCCTGTTAAGTGACTTCCGGCTACTCTCACTTCCGGTAAAAGAGCGTTACTGAAGTGTCACGACAGCGTCTCCTACAACTCTACTTACATTAGTAATGTTCATGTTTGGTATATATAAGACATAGAAGAATCATTCCCTTCATTGTGGTACAGCCTTCATTTCCAAAACAATCAATAGTAAACATAGTTTGCAGGAACGATGACTGAATAAAAGGAGTACTCTTCGCCATGTCGGACATCTTCTTATCATCTTCTTATCTTCTTATCTTCTTATCATCTTCTTTTCATCTTCTCATCTTCTTATCATCTTATCATCTTCTTAACTTACTTACGCATGCGCATGAGTATAGGCTGCTGGGAGCCTCTTGTTGTGTATGAGATTTATTTAGTAATAATTGCTTACATATTTTCAGGTTCGGTGTTTTCCCTGAAGAAATGGGATTATTGGTGCTGGATAGAGGCGCTTGCTAATCACCTTCAAAATGATAAGTACGTCAACTCGATGTTGTAATTATAATGGCTTTGAATCCCCTGTTGCACGAGCATTTTTTCGCGAGTGTATCCCAATGCTCCTTAGCGCTTCGTGTTGAGATAAATTATTGATAAATCAATCAATTAATCAATCAATCAATTCATTGGTTGGTTGATTGATAGAGTGTTTGAGTGATTAACAAATTTAACGCCACGCTAACTCAGCATGCAGTTTTTATCCAGAGGGAAAAAGTAACATAAAACTCAGAACAATAACGTTTGTTTGTTTGTTTGTTTTAAATGCGTCTGAACAATTTGTTCTTTTTTAGGGAAAGGTTGGCCTATATACACATGGTAACGTTTGTAAAATCTTGTAAAAAGGTGAGGGCATTTACTAAACTTTCCCCTCTAAATTGCCCACTGAGACCTAAACCCCAGCTACCTGCAGAGCTAACAGTTGTTTTCAGGTTATACAGCTGGAGTTTCGTTGAATTTTAACAAAACTGGACCATTATTTTTATATTTCCTTTGATACCAATATGCTTGGTTTTTCAAAGTCATACTACAATCTGGTGACATACCGGTAGCCCCTTAAAGCCCGCTCTGATTGGTCGTTTCTTGGTCACGTTCCATTATTGACCTGACTGGTCACGCTTATCTTATTAATAACACAAAACAATCGAATTATTTCGTCACCTTTGTTCCTGATTGCTTTGTTCATTATTTTTCCTGATTTATAGCCTATCATTTTGTGTTTCATTATTGCAGATACACTCCTACCAGGGATATGGCCGACAGTTTATTCGCCTCGGTTTGATGAAGAGGCTGCTTCCTTACACGGTTCAAAGTCTGACATCCAATTCAGCCATAGTAAAGGTACTACAACTAAAGAATAAAGGGGTTAGTTTCTAAATAAACTGCGCTACTGCGTCGGTTGGGGAGTGAAACATGAAAATTTGTTTTTTTCAAGTGAGTTGGTAAAAAAGATTTAAAAAGGTGACGTTTCAAGCGTTTGCCCTTCGTCAATGCGAATCAAGGAATTGTGGGTTATGTGTGGTTTCATTCTCGTCCCCAGAGCTCATTCTCGTCCCCAGGCTCTGGGGACGAGAATGGTGTGGTTTATAAATCGAACGGTGGAGCTTTGCTATTGGTAAAAACACTGTATAGTTAAAAACAAGAATAACTTCAGAGATTCAGTGGCATTTGATACAATTAATTACTGGGTTTCTCTCATCATGTTTTTTATTCATTTCACAGTACTGGTATGACGGTACTGCTGTCTTTCGGGATAAAGTCATGAAAGGTTCGTAAATTAAATAAATTATCTTTGTAGTCAGTATTAATTATCTGTGAGAGAGAGACCTAGGCTCCTTAAATTGTGTCCTTCATCCTGTAATTTTCTCAGACAGATAATGGTAATACAACTCATACATTAACATATTCTTTTAGATTTCTAACTAAGGCCTTTAAGACCAAATTTTCGGATACACACACAAATGACTGATCACAAGCACACGCACATAAACATGCGCGGATAGACCTGCGCGATTTTAAGCACATGCACCTATACACAGACTAAATTGATTAAAAGATCTCTCAAGCTTTATAATAACGTCAGACGTACTTTATATTAATAACACACGAGTGCAGGTACTTGCACGGATACACCCACGCGATTACAAACAAGCACGCATACACGAACACAATCCACCGTAGGAAAAAAAATGGCGGCTGTTCATTTTATCACAATACCTTGCGAACACAGCACATAAGGCACAAAGAAAGCCAAATTTTTACAATATTTATTCCAGTACTAAGGACAATGTGTAGACTAGGTTTGAAGATTTTATAACTTTTCGTTACATTTTTATAAACGTTGTTAAGGTTTTTGTGCGCTAAGAATAATGGGTAAATGTACCAGTCGCCATCTTTTTTCCTACCGAGGATTACAAGCATACACTAAGACCCAGACTCTATCTTAAGGGGGCCCGGAGTGAATTAACCCATTGACACCTTAACATCCCATAACCGGCCGTGACGGAACCACGGTCATTCTACCATTTGTGTCGTCATCCCTTTTTATGATTAAAGATTTTTTTTTGTACCTAGCTCAAGTAGAAGGAAGAAATCATTCAAAAAGTGCCCAAATGAGAGAGCTCCCGTGAATTGGGGCATATTTACACGCGAAAAACCTATCAGATTTGACTGGCGAAATCGAAGAAAAATCTGGTCTTCCTACCACTTGCCACTTGCCACAACAACAACCTTTTTTACGATACACTTGCCACTTATTGTTAAAAAATTTCACCTTCTTTAGGGTTTTCTAGGAAACTTTTAATTCATAAATAAATTCTAGTGAAAGGCCAGCAACGAGGGAAAGAAATGGAATAACAACGAAAAAGAACGGGGCGTAGAACCAAGAAAAAGAAAAGTCAAGCTTCTCAAAATTTTGCTTTGTGCGCATGCCCGAAACCAAAAGTCGATTTATTTGACCCCGAACGAAAAGGAAGCTTGGTTTTCATGTTGCAAACAACGTTTTGAACAGTTTGTTAGCAATTTGTCTCTACAGCAGTCAAAAAACGGCATTAATGGCTTCAAATTGCCGTTTTCTGCGAATTCTCTAAGAGTCAATGCGTTCAGTAGGAGGGGGGGGGGGGGGGGGGGGGTGGGTGGGAGGGGGGAGTTAAAATGTAAGAGAGTGAAGAAAACAAATTCGCCCCTTTGGGCCTTCAAGTATTTTTTTAGGATAAGTGGGGGGAGGGGGATGGCCCCCCGGACTTCTTCCCCTAGAATCCACCACTGGATTGATTGTGAAATAGTAGCATCAGTTGTCAACAGTAGCTGGTAGGGTCATGCCGTTGTTGACACTCTGTTTTCAATTTTCTTTAGAAAGTTTCATGGATGTTTTAAAAGAATTAGGAAAACATGTATTTGCCGTGGATTTGAAGGTAGGTAGATAAAGAGCAGTTTGAGTTTTTTCTTCTGCAATATAACGACGAAAACAACAACAAAACTTTTACCCGCAGTTAGTCAAAGTATTTTTTAGTCTTTCATAAGAGTTATTTTCCCGTTTTTCTACTTTACAGAATTGCAGTTTTCTGGATGAAACTTGGCTTATTCCTGTGAGTTCCTTTTTCTCTCGTTCTGTTTTTCATTCTTAATGCGGTATTCAGTTTTATGGACTTCTAGACTTAACTTTTTTACTTATCTACTACACGTAGGAAATCGGGCATGTTGACATTGTGCCTTGTAAAGAGCTTGGATTGGTTGTAAGGTGAGGGATAACCTGTTGTCATTTTTTATCGATCACATTCACTTCCAGAATCAAACGTCAGTTGCGTCATGTGGTTCTCACTTTTGAAGCCAGCTGATCAGGATGCAAGCTGGATGTAACTTTTGAGTGTCTGGATAAATTTCTTTTGTTACACTTAAAAGTGTGACCATTCAAATTAAACCTACATACCAGTGCTTTCCTGTGATGTTTATTATGCTAAACAAGGTGGTTCTAACTTTTGACCTGTTTTAAATTCGTGGATGAAATCATAACGTGTGACCATTCAGATGAAAGCCACTGAGCAGTGCTTTTCCACAGTAAGATGAAATCTAATGCAACTCCTTAAAATATTAAGCAGTGCACACGCTACAAATTGTGTCATAACTTTTTTATATCCATACAAGAACACTTTCCTACTTGGGAATTTGCGCGTGCTATAAAGGCGGTCGTTTTTGCAGTTTGTTTGTTGACGTAACGTTCAATTGCTTCACGCGCGCATTGACAAAGTGAAGAAAAGAGAGCTAAAAAGTTGCCTAAAATCATATGTGTAGCGCGCAAAGGACTAGTGTCCCATCTTGGGAAGCCATAATACCTCGTTATTTAATGCTTCGTAAACTGCTTGGGCTTGATAACTTGACAACAGACTTTTGCAAGACGTTTTGTTTTCATATCCAGAATAAGCGACTTTTTCACAGCATAAAAACAACAACACAAGCGATTTTAACCTCGGACAGGCGAAGCGATATTTTCAAATGTCAGTTTACTCGTGCAAGTTGAAATGCGCTCCGTAGCCGCAGTTAAATCATCTCTTTCGTGAAGGTTGGAGGAGTTATAGTATGTTTTAAGTAACCGTGGTTTGTTTGTTTGTTTGTGTTTTTATAGGACAGTAAACGGAAGAGTGATGGTAGCTCGTGTGAGAACAAACAGCGCAGCGGAAGATGTAAGTAAGATTTTCCAACTGGGAAACTAAATCCCTCCTATTTTTAAATCCGGATTCTGTAATCAAAACTACTATTTTCCGCTCCGTTTAAAGAGAAATCAATCTTAGATTGCATTCTGAACGAACCACATCCGAAAGGTGATTCGTTTAGATTGGAATCTGAATCTGGTTTCAGATTGATTGCTCCATTTTGCGAACTAGTTTCAGATCAATAACATGTGCAGTTTCAGAACAAGTAAAACAACAAACAGCCTGGGGATGATGAACGGAACGGATCGATCTTTTTTTATTTTTGTTCCAACTAACATGAAAATCCAAACAATCAAGATTACTTAAATCTGAAACTGGATTGACTAAAAAGAACGCTACCAAGGTCTCCTAATTAACGTTACGTTACATTCGGAATTCTACGTATTCCTAGTTACTTCATGCTAGGCAAACTGGAGGTAATCACTACGGGGCACTTGGCTCCATAATCTAGTTCAGGAATAAATGTCTTACTATGCACATGTTTTCCTGTAGGCCGGTATTGAGTACGGTGATACGTTGGATGAGATGCTTGGAATTGTGTTACACAAGGCAAAAGCTGCTAAGGTGAGTAACGAAACCACACTTTTGAATGTCATTTAATCTATTCTGATCTTTCTATCTTTTTGTTTTGACTTTTTGTTTGGCAGTTTCCTGGTTTGTCGGATGTTGCGACCGCCAAATGATGTAAAACAAAAGACAATGAACAATACGCACACCACAACGCAATAGCTAACAAACAATAGCTAACAAACAATATTATTATACATTGGTGTCACTAGCTCGATTTTGATTGGCTATAAGCACGCAGCTAATTATTGCTTGCTGTTTCTGTTACGTCATACTTACAGACAATAGTTTTATGCATGCAGAAGGGACGTCATACCTACAGACAATAGTTTTATGCATGCAGAAGTGACGTAGGTTGTTTACTTACAAGTTGACTGCTGTACATTGATCACTTTTTTGTGCTCGCTCTTGTCTTTACAAGTGCAGCTCAGGAATATGCATAATTAAACAATTATTGGATTCGGTTTTCGCATGATAGCGATAATTATCAAGGCCTCAGTTTGTGCTATCCGCCTCAGCCTTCGGCTTCGGCAGATAACACAAACTTTGGCCTTGATAATTATCGCTATCATGCTCAACCTCATCCAATAATTGTTAAGTTTCATAATTGTTTTCCTAACACCAAGAAATAACCTTGGTTTTTGTTTCTAACTTTGAAAATGTTTTAATTCAGGTCGCTGAATTGCTGAAACGAAACATTGGAAGACCCGTGTCGTGTACTTTAGTTAAGGTAACAATAACTTAACCTCTTCAATCATAAAGTCAAGTTTCTGTTTCTGCGGTAGGTGTGTACAACTGCGTCCGAGTTTCCTTTGAGTGGAGATAACAAATGTTGTGAGAAAGAGTTCATCATGACACGAACGTGGCACAAAAAAATTCCGATCGGAATTGAAACTATGACCTTCCGCACACCGGTCAGATTCTTCCGTACACCGGTCGGATTCTTCCGTACACCGGTCGGATTCTTCCGCACACCGGTCGGATTCTTCCGCACACCGGTCGGATTCTTCCGTACACCGGTCGGATGCTCTAGCCACTGAGCTACGAGAGACTACTCGTAGCGTCAAATCCACTAATTGCCCATGACGCTTTACAATAAGAATATTAAAAAATAGATAAAAATTAAAAAAATACATTAATTAATAAAAATTGATTTTAAAAATACATTAATCAATAAAAATGGATTAAAAAAATACATAAATCAGAAAAAAAGTTACGTTTTTAAATGACTTTTAAAAATGTCGATGGAATCACTAGACCTCAAGTCAAATGGAATAGTGTTCCATAGTTTTGGTGCTGCTACAGCAAAGGGTCTTTCTCCATATGTTTGCAGTCTATGTTTGCTAAGAGTTGCTCAGACGGGTATATACTTCATGGTGGTTTTAATTTATACACGTCAAAGAATCCGGCACTTACTTAGGGCTAAAAACTCATTTTAAAATGGTTAGCTTTTATTTACTGTTATGGATATCACTACCCATAACAGTAAATAAAAGCTAACCATTTTAAAATGAGTTTTTAGGATCCCTATATGATAGGATCCCTTATATGGTGTGTTACAATGAAGTATATACCCTCAGACGATGATGTTAATATACGAGGTTCTATATGACGCATGCGTCCTGTGTAACGCTAGGATCAGCAATGTCGAAAGCGTCATGTGTGACGTCATGTTTGCGGGTGATAATAAAGAAAGCACGGTCATGAAATAAAAAGATGTATTTTTCATCGTGTCACGCCGGAACAAATGTTGTTTCATGTGACTGGGACGGCAACTTACTGTGCCTTCATACCAAAAAATTGCCCCCTGAAAGGAGACATTTGCTCCGCCTTTTAAAATGAGTTATACCGCTTAAAGCGGTGACCACGCGGTTGAACTCCATACAAGCCTTTACGTGACATTCAAGAATTTAGTTTTATCGACTGAGTCGATAAGGTAAATTAGCCACCGTTAAAAGATTCAAGAAAGCTGACGTTTCGAGCGCTAGCCCTTCGTCGGAGCGAATCGACGTGACATTGGTTACTTCAAGGTCAAAATGACGGAACTTTTTTTTAGGTTATTAAAATATTTTAACGTTTCCAGATAGAATTATAACCAAATTACTGGAATCCGAGTGTGGATTTCCGAAAAGTAATTCATAAATGGGCGAAATTTTGATTTTCCCTTCAAAAATGGCGTTTTCGCTGTGATTTTAAGGGTCAAGTTGGGCGTCTGTGGACGAGTTAAAAAATGTCATCCATTTTTTTTCCATGTGAAGGTTATCAATATGGTTTTTGCATGTTCGTTGCGTGGACTACAACTTAGTGCCCTTTTACTCTATTGTATTCATGGGATTTTAGTCTCGGCGTGCGGTCAGTGTCCTTGCTGGATGTACTGATTACGATTGTAACGGTTCATTTGAATCTAAAATCACGGCTCAGTGACTCCTTATTGGTTTATTTTTACAGGGTAAACTGCTCAATGGCAAAGATTTCCCGCCTGCTATAGAGCGCATGGCTGTAATAGCCGCTGACCCGTACAAGGAAGGAGAGCAGAATGATTTAGACAAAGCGCCTCAACAGCTTGCGGGATTTGAAGAGACTCCGGTCCACGCATCAGACACAATGTACAGTGAAATTGTTTCACTGTTGAGAGGGAAACTACAGGGAACCTTCTTTCTTATTTTCAACATTGGCCCATTTCACACTAGAAGACGGACAAATCGTCTGGACGGACAAGTCGTCCGACGATTTGTTCGTGTAATGTGAATTCTAGACGGACAACTCACCTTGTGTTGGTCATCGTAAATAGGCCATTTGCACGATGATGTCATTTGACTACTACTACCAGAATTCATTTCATTTTTCCTTTCTTATTTAAATTTTGTAATCCCAGTGCGGTTTAAATAACAATAGCCCTAATTTGCACTACAAAACAAAAAACTGTAGGATTCTGGTAGTAGTAGTCAAATAACGTCATCGTGCAAATGGCCTATTCATATCTGAACGAACAAACAGACGATTTTGAAAGAAAGGGGCCTGGCACTAACAGGCTTGGTACCCTTGCTTTCTTTCCGCCATTTTGATTTTCCCATAAACCATCACTCCCTTTACTAGTTCAATTCCCCTTAGCGAGTACTGGGACCGAAATACAACCATTTGTTCGTCTGGTGTGAATTTAAGTCGGACTTTGGACGACTTATCCGTTTAGACGAACAAATCGTCCTCGAAAAATCGTCTTAATAGACGGCCAAATTGACGGACGAAATCAGACGACTTTTACGTCCAAAATTTGTCCGTCTCTAGTGTGAAAACGGCCAATAGGACGACTAACGATAGCAAAGATGTAAAGTGAATTACAACCTGGACTAGTTTGAAAACTTTTACAATAAAGTAGTTTTTTTACGAAATTTACGAAACGAAGTTGGAAGTTGAACGAAGTTCACTAAAGTTTGATACTCTACAAATCCTGTCAATTTACTAATGGTAATTATCATTAAAGGTATTGTATAGTCAGACTTTATGGTCTGTTTACAAGTATACAGTCCTTTGATTAAACTTTGTCATTGATCGGTCTTACCCCTACGCGACCAGACCGAAAGGGAGTATGGATGAATTAAAATGCATGATTAATTATTCTCTATCGCGTTTACAATGGAGAATAAAACTCGCGTTTGTCTTCGCGTGCTACGCAAAGACAGGAGTCACTTCGATAATACCCCGTTAAGGATGTTCCGTATTTTGATAATGTGCAGCTATTAAATGTGAATTGATTTCTCTCCATAATCCTTTTCGGTCTGGTCGCGTAGGGATGAGACCGATTTTAATGACAACGTTTAATCAAAAGACTGTATACCTAATTCAATAAAGGTTGCTTTGGGCATTGGGTATTGGGAGCTATTGTTTGGCGGTCACTCAAGCAAAGCATTGCATTGTGTTCCGTATGCCCAAATGCCAATGCCCAATTACCAATGCCCAATTACCAATGCCCAAAGCAACCTTTATTGAATTAGGTATGCGCGAAGAGGACCCACCACCTTGTCTAGGGGTGGGGAGGCTTCGCAAGATACCACTTATCTGATTAGCATAACGGACAAAATTAATAGGCCATTTCCGAGTTGCCTTTAGCCTCTCTATCAAAGCGAGGCTAGGTGCGAAACCTTTCATATGAAAATGAGTTTTCATTTGCATGTGAATGAAAACTCATTTTCATATGAAAGGTTGTGCACCTAGCCTCGCTTTGACAACGAGGCGTAACTTAACTCGGAAATGGCCTATTGGACTAAACATTTGAGATGAGACTTAAATATTCTGTGTACATGAAGCTTGCACAGGGAGGTTTGAATTTAATTTTCAGTTTCTACTCCTGATAGGTCTATGCCAACTGACACCATCTTTTTAGGTGGGGAAGGGGGATGGGGTACATAAAGAGACCACAAGCACAGGCGTCAGCTTGTGCTCATGCTTGCGTTGATCCCGTTTTCATGTTGACACAAGTGCTGATTTTTGCTAGTGCTAATGGCAGTCTCTTGCCCCAATGGTTTATTTAATTTTCAATTCTTTTCTTCAAATGTAAACTGTATTTTTACTTGAGGACAAATTAAGCTTGCTGCTGTTGTTGTTGCTGCTGCACTTGTGTTTGTCGCTAATGAAGACCAGGCTTTCGAGTTCGTTAAATCATCTCTTGTTTTTTCTTTGTAGCGCAATATATTCAGCCACGTACTATGGAAAACTGGATGTTGGCAAGGTGGGTCGCACTGTCTTTGGTCTTGTGTTCTATATTAAATAACTGGTAAAATGTAAATTTCACGTCAAACCGCAAGCGGCAAGCTCGCATTCGCTGTCCGTTGTAGAGTGCGATGCTGAATCTCTCTTATGTTGCATAAATCGAATTTATGCAACATGACGGGGTTGCTCGTCGGACATTTTCTAAAAACACCCTAAAAGGTACCAGAATCTCGTTTGATGGGCGTGGCTTAAATGAATTTTTACCCCTAAGAGGTACCAATTGTCATAATCTGTCATATTTTTTTCTGCTCAATACTCTAAAAGGTATCTCGATAATTCTGACGGTGGTCATTTTAGATTTTAGCACCCTAAGCGGTACAAGTCTACAAATTTTGACCCCTAAATGGTACGACGAGCGCCCCCGTTCTATTTATATGGGAGTTCCCCCCGGGCGAATTTACGTCAGATTTTCGTAGAACAAACGCAGAAAGAAAAAGCTCTTCGATGCCGCTGACTAATGATTCCCTTTTCACACGTTTCCTTTGACAGGATGGAGGCGTAGCAGTGATTGAAGATTCTATTTTGGAAGTTTTAAAGCAAGCCAACAAACCAAGGGTAATGTGCCTTGAGTAACAACTACTACAATCCTGGCCAATTGGTTTGGGACATTTGGCACTTTTTTGACAAAAACATACTTTTAAATCCTCTCTTCCATGAGCAATGTTGATATCCAAGAGTAAGACATGCATCCCACACACTACATAATATTTGAATGTGTTTATCGTTTTCTTTTTTTCAACAGGCTGTTTTTCTTAACCTTTCGGAGACGAACATTGTAGTTACCGACCAAGAAACATCAAAGGTTTGACTAAATAAGCTCTCACATACCGACAGTTGGCCGGGAAAGCCGGGTTTTCAGGACTTTCGTAAAACGCAGACCCAGAACTTTCATTTGATACTGTTCGTTTCTCGATAAAATTTGGTATTTTTTCCTTGTTTCTATCTTGGCCAACTTCAGCCTGTGATGTGCCCTGTTCATTGTTTCATTCAATGTTCATTCAAGATGTTTATTCAAGCTCCAATGCTCACTTCTATCTCCAATTTTAATGCACTTCCTATTCTTGTGTCTCCATTACACAAAGTCAGGGACCGCGCAGAGGGAGAGGAAAGCCCCCCACTTTTTTGCAAGAATAAAAATAAATTAAACAAAAAATAATTTAACAAAAGTAACGGAGTGAAAAATTATAAAAAATCGTTAATTCGAAAGTGACCATAGTTACTGGCAAAGACAAACGCGCAGATAAATAGACAGAATGAAGCATTAGTCGTTACAATTGTAAAATATTTTTTCGCTTCTAACCTAGCAGAGGTAAACGTCTTTTAAAAGGCTTCTTTTTCCTGCGGACCTCTCAGGAAAACGCGTTGTTGTTTTGTAACTTTAATATCATTCACTAAATTATTTTCAGTTACCGTTTTGTTTTGCCGTGTAAATATTTTGAATGAATAATTAAACAATTATTGAACTCGGCTTTCGTATGATATGAAGATATACAGATCTCGGAGGGTGTTATCCACCGGGCTCAAGCCTTCGGCTTTGGCGGATAACCCCCTCGATCTGCATAACTCTTCATATCATACTCAGCCTCGTGCAATAATTGCTGAGTAATTATACAGCGTTGAGTTCAAGGCAGCTAAAGCAAAATCGTTGGATTTCTGGCTTATTTATAGTAATTAAAGGTTGATATCAGTAGTATAACATAACAATCTATGATATTTTAATTTAGTGATGGTGAATTTTCAGACCCGATAGCAACATCACTGAAGATGTGGAAAAAAATCAATAGTTTTATCGTTATAATAGCATTCTCCGTCACTTTAGAGAAATTGAATAGAAATCCACAAGCATGCTCCCCCCCCCCCCCCCCGTCCACAAAAAAAAATTCCTTCACGCATTCTTCTTTAGCCCCCCCACTCGAAAACTTGCTGCGCGGTCCCTGATTTAAGTCCAGTCGCACCCATAAAGCAGCCCTTTGTATAGACTGCTAAAGCAGACCTTCTCTGGATAGTCAAGCAGGCGAGCAAATCACGTGATCGACTCGCTCCAGTTTTGCCGAGCTTGTTTTGGTGATTTGTTCTCCCGCTTGACTGACTGAAAACAGACAGCAAGCAGTGTACTCTTTATAATATGTCTTCTGCATTGGTAAGTAAATAATCGTTTTTGCAGGTTTTAGGAATTCACTCTTTCACTGAGACTTCTTCGTGTGGTCGGCGAGCGGACAAAAAAGAGATGATAGCTTTTGTGTCGGGGTAATAAATCAATTTTTGCTTTTAGAGCAGTTTACAATTGAATGTCGAAAGTAATTACACAATTGCTTTGGTTTTGCATTGCTACGCTTCGTGATTGGCTAAAAAATCTCGCGCCACTTTCTTGACCAATCAGAAGTAAAACCAAAACCAATCGTGACTTGCTTGCCCGCGTTTTCCCGCGCCTGGCGCCGCCGACATAAAAAAAATAAATAAATAAAACAACTTTATTTAAACTCGGATTAAGAGTAGCTCGAAAGAGGTTCATTGGATTGTTTACGACTGCTGTGATTGGTCAGAGTAATTACTTTGGTTTTGGTTTTACAACACTCAATTGAAAACTGCTCTACTGATAATTTATTCATGACACTTGACGTCTTGTCTGTTTATTAGACTCCTTGTTTTAACTCCATAATGGTGATAAATATACCCTCAAAAGGTTTCACATAGATTGGTTTTCTATTGAATGTCGACAGTATATATATGTAATTTCGCAATTGCTTTTATTTTGTATTGCTACGCTCTGTTATAGGCTAAAAGATCTCGCGTCACTTTCTCAACCAATCGTGACTTACTTACACGTGTTTTCCCGCGCTTGGCGGCGGCTACATGTATTTGCTTCGAATTCTGATTGGTTCATTGGATTGTCTGTGTCTCTTGTGATTGGCCACAGTGATTACTTTGCTCTAAACCAGAAAAATACAAACTCTTTGAGATAACAAGTTTCTTTTCTCAAATCAGTGTCGAATCTCCTTGAGTGACCATTTGATCTCCTTTCAATCCCTTTCTCTTATAAATATAGTTTGTTTTGGTTCTGAGTCAAACGCTCTAATTACAGTCTCTTATACAAGGGACCGTCTTACCCCAGGGGGACTCCCATAAAACAATGACGGGGGTGCTCGTTGGACATTTTCGAAAAACGTCCTAAAAGGTATCAGAATTTCGTTTACAAAATTTGACCCCCAAAAGGTACGACGAGCACCCCCTTCTTTTTTTATCTGGGAGTTCCTCTCCCCCCCCCCCCCCCCCCCCCAGACCGTCTCGCCTTTCATGATACCAAGATGGTCGAGTCGACTGTTGCTATATGCATGCAAGTAACGTCACGTATGATTCGTTTTAGTGACACAACTTGTACTTTGGCCAAGAAGTTTTACTGTTACGTGTTTGAAATGGCAACGGAAAGGATCGTAAGTGTTTAATAGTACTCTTGCACTCTGAAGTTTTCACAGCAATAGCCTGTTGCGGGCGTTCAGATAGTGGGGAGGCGGGCACGAAGGAGCGGCGCGATGCGAGCGAAAATGAAGGACAGCAGTCTTCTTGTTTTTCCCGCTCGTTTGCGCGCCGGTTTTTAGCATGGTTGTCACATTCTTAACCTTTGCAACAGGCTAACACAGAAATTGTAATGGTGATTGTTATGATCAGTATATACTACAATAAATGCTGGGCACAGGACTCCCAAGTAAAGGTTTCATATTGTTGTTTGCCCAATTTTTGCCTTCTTTCCAATGGGTGATTGCCTTGCGACGCAACCACTTATATCCAGATTCATAGTGCAGTGTAAACTATTAAGGAATCCGAAAACCTTGTAGTGCAAACGCTACGCGAATCCAAATAGAGCCTATCATGTATGGGACGAATCCGGAGACGTTTGCTCCAGTGTAAACTTAGCATTAGTCTCATATAGTCACTGACTATTACAATTTGTTCAGTCAGGAATGTAAGGGACACTGTCCTGGCTGATGTACCGTGCCTTCATGGTTATGACCTCAAGCTTGCTTCATTGTCTTGAAATGTAGAGAACAAATCGAAAGCAAAGAAATATAAACTAAAGAAACAAAAAAAGTCCCAATTTCACCCGCGACGCCCGACCGCCTGTTACCAAATAAAACTCGATGAATCCACTTTTTCACTTTTTCTCCTAACTACTGCTTCTGTTTTGCTCTATAGAATCTTTCTATCCAATTGAGTTGTATACTTAGTGACATTTTACGATATAACATGGAAATTAAAGTGCCTATCACCCCTAGAAAGTTATTTTCAGAATCAACTCTATGTACATCAAATAGTTGAATGTAAAATATTTCTTGTTTTGAACGTCGTGTTAGTGAGTTACAGAGATTTGAATTTACAAAATGCTAATTAGATGACGTCAACCCGGGAATCATTTATTATACAACTACTTGTTTTCACCTCCAAGTAGTATTTTTTTACGAAACAATTGACTATCCACAGTTTATTTTTAGTACTTATCAAATTAATTATCCTCAAGCTGTAAACTGTGCATTGTAAATTGGCTTAGAAATAATGGCAAATTCCCGGGTGACGTCATGTAATTAGCATTTTGTAAATTCAAATCTCTAGTACTCACAAACGCGACGTTCAAAACAAGAAATATTCTACTATTCAACTATTCAATGTACATAGAGATGATTCTGAAAATAACTTTCTAGGGGTGATAGGCACTTTAAGGAACACAATTTTGTCATTTCGGCGAGGCAGTGTTCTGTTAAGTAAAATCACTCTGACAACCGCCCGTATCTTTTTTTATTCCAGGCCAAGGTTGTTCTGTACAGTATTGGTGAGCACTTTTTTTATTGTTCATGCCACACTACTTTTCTCTTGCTAAATATGAAACATAACCAAAGTTTACTCACATTTTTCTTCGATATTTGTTCATAGCTGATGGCTTTATACGTACAGTGTGGTTTGTGTAAAGAGAATCGTGATTTCAAACGCGACGGAACCAATTTTCAAGTACAGCGAAATGGATCCTATAACTGAAAACTGCATATGAGCTTGTTATGGGAAGGTTTTCTGTTGTACAGTTCAATCTTCTGATATTTCAAACTAAGTATAAGAGAAAAGATTCCCATTTGTTGTTTATGTCATTCCGTTTAAAATGTTGCAAAGGTGAGTGAAAGAAAACAAGATGTTATTCATAAAAATCTCTTAAGAAAATGTAGGGAAATAGAGAGGTGAATTATGTTTCTTATCAGGGGAGGCCAAGGAATCAAAAGAGCGTACGCTATTTGTTAGCTTTTTAGGCCGTTGGTCAGTAGTGTTTTGTTTCACTTAATTTTCACGATTAAATTTAACTGTTTGTAAAGCTTCGTGACCTAACAGAGTATTTTGTTTAAATACACATATTTCCTTTAATTAATGCTGTAATTTTTTTATAATTCTGTGTTGGTTTGTACCCACAATTTTCAACATTGTCTACGATTAATAAATAACTTTTATAATCTTCAACTTGTTGTTCTTCTTTAAAAGAGTACAAATCGTCGTTAAAATAAAGACATTTCGACTTCAATTGCTTCTATGGCAAAATGAAAGATATTCCAATCAACGTGAACACCGTTTTTAAAAAGACATGATTAAGGTGTTTCCCTCCAGTTTCCATGCAGCCGCACCGACCATTTTTAAGCGGCCGTTTAACTAACTTTCCTTTATTGAATTAGTATGAAACTTACACAAAATATTGTACTTAGTTTGAAGTTTATAAGATTGTAATAATTTTGAAAATCGGATTTAAAATTGCGGAGATAAACGAGAAACATTGAAATCGCTTGAGTCTAAATTCCGAGCGATTGCGATGGCATCTAGAAAAATCAAAACTATTACTATAAACTATGACATATCGCAAACAAAATATCTAAAAATTAGAAACTTTTGTCAAGCCGATTTTTAGTAAATCAGGAAAACATTTCGAACTTGTGATTTTGCATGTGTATGAGCACATCAATAAGTTCCTCAATTAAGCTTATAAAACTTTAATTTGTCAATCTCATGTTTACGCCAAAATGTGTGTTTATAGTATGAGATGAAACTATGAAATTTTGAAAGCGTTTCTCGTTTTAGTTTTGGAGATTCGATTTTCTATAGGAAACCATAGTTTTTTTGACTGAGTCCTTGATATTGTAGTTTTAGCGCTTTTCTATATATTTCAAAAACCGCGAGATAGATTTTTTTTAAACATTTTTAGTTGTTTCTTTATAATATGAACAATATTGTCTCGAAGTTTCATATTGATTGAAACATTGCAACATGGTCATATAAAATAATAAAGTTCACCCAAAACGCGATTGAGACTTTGTGCTTTGATTGCACGGTTGAAGGCGCACAAAGACGCTTTAATTAATTAATTCAGGTGAAGCGCAACGCATTTCTGCGTGACTATCATGATTTGCGGAGTAACGTTAAGGGCTGTGTTCCACGTTATTTTTATCGTTCCCACGAATTTCAGTGGGACGTTTATTTGAAAGCAGGTTTTTTTATTCGCATTTGACGTGCACTGGACTCTCTCGACATTTTGAATTGTAGGGAAAAGAAAGAAGTCATCGCGATTTGCATAATTCTCAACACGCAGAAATGCGTTACACTTCACCTGAATTAATTAAAGCGTCTTTGCGACGTGCGCCTTCAACCGTGCAATCAAAGCACAAAGTTTCAATCGCGTTTTTTAGGTGAACTTTATTATTTTATTTGACCATGTTGCAATGTTTCAATCAAGATGAAACTTTGAGACAATGTTGTTGATATTATAAAGAAATGACCATAAAAGTTTAAAAAAGTGTAGAAAAGTGCTAAAACTACAATATCAAGGACTCAGTCAAAAAACTACGGTTTCCTACAGAATATCGAATCTCCAAAACTAAAACGAGAAACGCTTTCAAACTTTCAAAGTTTCATCCCATA
Organism: Cladopsammia gracilis; assembly: GCA_022457155.1. Taxonomy (NCBI): domain Eukaryota; kingdom Metazoa; phylum Cnidaria; class Anthozoa; order Scleractinia; family Dendrophylliidae; genus Cladopsammia; species Cladopsammia gracilis. The sequence goes on from JAJGOT010000356.1 coordinate 233,721, forward strand.
CACTAAACACACATTTTGGCGTAAATTTGAGATTGAGAAATTAAACTTTTATAAGCTTAATTGAGGAATTTGTAGATGTGCTCATACACATGCAAAATCACAAGTTCGAAATGTTTTTCTGATTTACTCAAAATCGGCTTGACAAAATTTTCTAATTTTAAGATATTTTGTTTGCCTTATGTCATAGTTTGTCGTAATAGTTTTGATTTTTCTAGATGCCATCGCAATCGCTCGGAATTTAGACTCAAGCGATTTCAATTTTTCTCGTTTATCTCCGCAATGTTAAATCCGATTTACAAACTTGTTACACTTTTATAAACTTCAAACTTTGTACAATATTTTGTAAGTTTCATTCTAATTCAATAAAGGAAAGTTAGTTAAACGGCCGCTCAAAAATGGTAGGTGCGGCTACACGGAAACTGGAGGGAAACACCTTAAATTGAACATTTAACTTAAATCTTTATTACGACCAGTTGCTTTTATTTCAAGGCAGATAATTTTGCCTTCACATCAAATTAACCTCAACTGTTGACAGACTATTTAAGGAAAATAAATAAGTTCAATTATGCCGTGTTCCCTGCTAACACTCTGCCAGCAGTAACCGATGTAAGTGGCCTGGCACTCGCAGCACCTGATCGTACATACTCTTCCTTGTCTTTCCCTAGGTTCGTCCTTGCCTTTAACTTTTGTCAGTAGTTGTCGTAAAGTGGTAGTCTCAGAAGTGCCCTTGATGTAGGGTATTGTTGCAATGGTAACAGGTTTCAGTTTGCCGTTCGTTGTGTTCGAGCGTTTTCTTCAAACATATTCTTCCACAAACACGTGCTGACCACGTGCTCACCCCATCACACAAAATAACCAAAACCTACCGTATATGGTAAAATCACTACATGATATCATTAATTGAATAATGGACGACCATATATTTGTCTTTTTACCCTTTTAGGTTGTTTTTAATCATACCATCAATCAGATGTATTTTTGCTTCATAGTCTGATGTAACCTTTTGAATCATATATTTTTAAAGTCACATGGGCTGATAAGACGATAAGGTCTCATTATATACAATACATCTATTTTTGTCTCTACAAATTAAATACCACGCAGAGGAAATGTCTTAAATGCATGAGACTACTTTCAAGATGTCTGGTGAAAATTTATAAAATAACGTAATTATGGTATGCTCTTCATTTTATCATATTTTATCAAAGTTTTTTAATAGAAAGTGTCGATAACTTTTCGGGTCTGAAAAACTGTTTTATGTATGCAGTGTTACAGTAAAGATTCAATTTTGTTGGTTTTGAAAGCAAGCAATAAAATTCTAAGTTGACGAAACAAGTTGGGCTAATTTGCGGGTTACAAACACCACCATTCTACAGCATCGGGCAGAATGGCCGGACATTGGCGCATATTAATGAGCCATTGCGGCGGACTATCAACAAGCATGAATGTTCAATAAAAACGCCGCAATTACAGTGAAAAGGGGTGAATTTGGTTAAGTATACTGACTTGAACAGCCATTTTGAAGTAATAAGATATGACTTTCTTTATGACAGGGCGGCATTTGGAGCTAAAGGGTTAAGTAAATCGAACAAGAATAAGTGGACCTTTCACTTCAAAAATTGTGGTTATTGCGGTAACTTTTGTAATTGAACAGTAAATTATAAGACTTATAATTATTAAATTTGACAGTGTACATTCCTTCTCCCTCGATCTGAACAAATAACTATCACCGTTAACTTAAGATCATCAGGCTCAGATCAGTGTGTAATCAACACATTGTGGAGAACAAAGAGAACTGAGGACTTTTTAACTTTAGATATTAATTTTCAATTCGTTTCCATCATTTATTTGTAATTAATTATAATTCAAAATAGTTTTAGTATTATTAAGTAATATTAGTATTTATCACTGTAATTTTCACTTGTTTATTCAGTATGTGTCTGCTGCAAGAGTAAACGATTTTTATTTATTTAATTTAAAACATTTGAAACTTTCATAAAGCGAATAAAACTAACAATGAATCTAATTAAGAAATTTAGATGTAAATGTTAGCAGGTCTTGTTTTGTCTAACGTTATTTTATTCATTATGAAAGTAATATTTTTAAAAAAATGTTCTTTTGTTCTTAACTGCTGCCGTACTTGACAACGGTTTCAAATTCATTTTATTTGGAAATATAATATCAGTCCTCGAAACCTGATTGGTCAAACATTTAAACAAACCACCAGCTCTGAGCGATACTTGATTGGTGCATCGATGTCATAATTTATTCCATTTGGCGAAACAGGTGAATTTCCGATTACAAAAGGGATATTATAAACAACGAGAGACGCCGAGATCAAACATTCAGCCTAAACAAGATAACATGGAAGAATTTAAGGCAAAAACTAGCAGGGTTAGACACGAAATTGATCAAGCCGAAGAAAGAGAAAAGGCTGCCACGAAAAAGCTTGCGTTTGCGATACATGAAGCGGATGAAAGAGAGAAAGAAGTCGACGCGTTGAGGAGGAAAATATGGCTGCGAAATCAGGAGAAGCGGGTGCTGGAGAATCGCATTTCCAACAAAGAAAAGGAATTTTACGAGGTGGATGAGAGAAAGGAAAATGAGGACAGACAGCGAAAGATTCTTGATGAATTGGAGGAGGAAGATGAACGAAAAATGATGAAACTTGAAGTCCTGATGACACAGTACAAAACGAAGGCAGATTTTAGCGAGAACAAGTGCGCAGAGTGCTGGCGAAAGATGCAGAATATGACAAGGGAAATTGAGAAGTTTAGGCGAAGATTACAAACCGCCGAACGAAAGGGCCGGGACCTGGAGGAGCAGAACAAATTAGTCTACAGAAATGTGCGCAAATTGGAAATTGACGAGGAGAAACGATGTGATCGAGCCGATTGTTGCGAAAATAATATCCGAGAGTTGTGGCAACTGAGGAGAGATGCAGAAATACGGTATGAGGCCGCGGAGAGGAAGATTGGACGGCTCCAAGGCGAACTTAATGTCTTGAAAGACAAGATTTACGAAGAGGAAAAGAAAATTGACGATGTAAAATCAATGTTTAATGAAGCAATGAACGGTTTGGGCCGATACTGAGGCGTGTAGCGAATTACTTATCGGAAACGCCAGAGCGTCGAAAAGTCAATGAAAAGCTCGCCCTTTACTTTTTTTATGTACTTTTGCTTCGCGAAGAAATGGTAATTCTTGATGTGAAGGAAATTTATCTACCAATAATATTGAACTATCTGTGTTTCAGTAAATGCAAAACTAATTTGTAAACGCTATTTGTGGAAATTTCATTTTCGAATACTGAAATTTGAAAGCGATTTCCACATTCATAATTATTTGCAAGGAGATTCAAGCAGACAATAGGATATTTATTGTCAGAAAAGGCACGAATATCAGAAAATATTCCATCGTTTTGCAGCACCAAGCTCCGTTGATCTTTAAAGGGCAAGATACTACGTTGTAAAGAACAGATTTACGTTTTAGGGTAAGAACTGAAGTACAATAAAATTTCATATTTTATGACTTTTCCCCGGCAGTGGCTTGATAGTCTCCTTTTGTTTGCATTTATAAAGAAATGCAAATCATACTTTGAACCACACATGTCGTACCTTATAGCAACCGTATTGGCATAAATGACGTCACCGTTGTGTCACTCAAATTTGATTCCATTTAATTTCAGTTGTGGTCTAAGTGGAACGTTTTTGGCCTAGAAAATGAAACGAGCTCTAGAAGTTTAATCAGGCATTCTACGACGAAAAAAAACGTCTGTAGCCAGGGTTTAGGTTTCACACAACCGTGATATATCATTTATATATAGCTCCGTCGGTTATTCGAAAAAATGAAGGCGTTCTGGTTTAATCGACGATGGCAAATTTAATATGATTCTTAATCAATATCGATGATGGAAAACCTTGTTATTCAGGCCTTGCCGCACCCCGAAACGTGCCTTAAGAAATGTGTACCTCCAAACTAAATAATGTATTAATCTCGACAAATCGACGAAGACCAGAATAATAAATTTCTGAATTGCTAAATTAATTTCGACGACTGAAAACCGTGCAAACCTGGCATAATTCCTCGGAAACGTGCTTGTAGTGTGTATTATTTTTAACTAAATATGATATATTTAACCGCAAATTACATTAAATTGAGAAACGCCTTTCAAACAGCTTTCATTTGATGCCTGTTTCTCACTACCGAGCCAGGCAAGCATAAGCGCTTGCAAAACCACTTTTTATTCAACTTGAAAAGCATATATAAGCGCAAGTATTTATGAACCAAGTGGCCCACAACTGCGAAGCTTAACCAGTTTCCGTAGCGTGAACTGAATGAAAATATTACCATTTCCCCCCCCCCCCCTCCTCCTGAATACTGGTCCATCGCATGGTCCCCTACCCCCCCAGCATTATGTCGCCGTTACTCATCAATACACATGGGTGGTGAGAGAAAATATGGAGCGACGTTTCTTTGTGCATCAAAGAAACTTGACAACACGACACGGAGGGACCAGGGCTCGAATCATTGAAAGTTTGTCGCACACACTAAAGTCCACCGCGCGTCCACAACTATAAACGCAAGCATAACCTTCAATGACAAAAAATCTTTTTTTCTTGTGCTTGGGTCACGTTTGTTTTCACCTGACGCGAATCTCTTCAGCTTCTGCTCGTGTTGTGCATCGCTAGTGAAATACAGGATTTTACTAATAGTCAGCTGTACAATTATCCTTGCAATGTATGTTTTTACAGAATTTAAGCAGGGTTGAAGGTCGTGGTTGTACAACAATGCTATTTCAGTTGTATCTTCATAATTGGAGCATGGCGCGCCAGCAGTAAAATCGGTTATTGACCAGTTTGTCAGTGTTAACCAGATAGCATGCGCCATAGATAGACTGCGTTCAAGTGTTACTTTCAGGGTTTCCAAGGCGACATGGAATCCCTTCGCCGAAGTAGAGAAGCAAGTCCCTTGTGAGCTCACTACCACTTCAAGAAACATAATATTTCAGAATTTCTTCAGCACCGCCAACAGTTTAATATTTCTCACATGCACTCACGTTCGTAAAATCAAAGATAAAACGTCTTTAAGCTATGTTCTTTTTCTTGACTTGTTTACAACCTCCTTATAACAGACATGTATGATTGTTTTATACCATCTGTGCGTTAAGCTGAAATGACAGTAAATGATACAATAGTTTTAAAATTTGTTTATATTTACATATATTTACATATATTTACTTGAAGTTGCTGCCAAATGTTAATCTAATTATTGTTTACATGTTGCCAAAGAGCATATAGTAAATTGGTTTTGGACTTTTTGAAGACCTTTCTTATTTCACCAGAGACCTATATAGTTACAGCCACTCCCACGGAAAAGCAAGTTATTTTGCGCCAACATAAAACTCATTGAAAATTCTGCTGGTGTTCTGCCAGCGTCCATTGTTCACTTTCTGTCAAGTTGTCAAAAGCATAAGAGTTTACCCGCAAACCAATTAGTTAAACTCCTTCACCAGCCAAAGTCAGCGACTTAAATAATAGATGAAAATACTGCTTCCATTGGAAGGAAAAATAATCAATTCAAAGTTATTTTACTGACTAATCTTGCGAAATTAATCTAATCCCACATCTTATATTTCAAATTAATTGTTTTCTAAAGTCTTACGCTAAAACATAGTATTTAGAGACCTATGCGACTCTAATAACCCGATATATGTTATAGCTTCCGTTGATAACAAACTGGTATTTGTCTGTTGGTATCCTCAAATGCTGCATAAATGTTCCTTTCTCAACTGCCAATCATCTGCCATTCTCACAGGTGCATGCATATCACGTGTTATTATGAGTGACATGAAGCGAAGCTTAGTCAATTTTGCTTTCAGATTTTAAAGCAAAGCACAAACTTTTGTCTGCACGCTTGAACTTGAACCAATATCTTACAACTAGCCAGGAAAAAATTCAGATATAAATTCAAGATGACTATTTTGAGATTTTTTGGTTTCGGTTTGACAACCACAGCTCTGCTGATCACGTTCGCCAGATTTTTCGCAAGAAACTGGTTTCCGTACTTCATGGTTAGCTTGGTTATCTTTGAGATAGGCATGTTTACACTGACAAAGGGAAAGCAAATTGAGCCTGAACGCCCGCTGAACAGGCCAGAGAAAACCGAAGATAAAAGAGCGAGCAAGGCACCTCCACCATCACCAGGCGCAAACAAAACTAACACATCTCCGAAGTCTCCAGCAAAGGGTCAGGCTGCGGCTACAAATAAACAAGAAAAAGCGGCAAAGAAAGCTCAAGCAAAGGCGACAGCAGCGGCTGCTAAATAGAGACATCAATTTGCTGTCACTCTCAACATAATTGATATTCGCTTTAATTATTTCATCATTGTTATATTGGTTTAGACATATTTAAGTGGATTGGAACAATTTGTTTTTGAGCACTGCTACTGCAAATCGAGATAACATTGTTGGAACTGACAAGTTTTCTTCTCCTGTATTCAATGCTGCTATTAAACGATTAAAACAAACGAGTTTACTCAGTGACAATGAGAGAGACGAAGAGATCTGCACACATTTAGACAAGTGTATGCTAACCGTAATTCGTTTATTGTTGCAATTTTAAATTTTGACCGGTATTATCACAAGGTAGCTCGACTGTTTTTTATGTAATAAAATTATATTGTAAAAATACCTCTTTTCATGTAAACTGATGATGCAATGGTTTGCATGGTTTGCCCTCGGTTTAAAAAAAATCTTTTAACCAAATGATTATCATCCTTTAACTGACAATTTATTTGTTTGCAAAAGCGTTTCTTTTCTTCCCAACTTGGTCCAATGCTTGCAAAACAATCAATTATTTAAAGCTCAACAGCTTGGTCAAAATCATTTTAAGCCTCTCTCGGTAAGATTAGGTCGACCGCATAGTCGAAGGATAGCTGTATTTTGTTAAATCTGCTAAACAAGCGTTTATCTTCCTTGTCCTTGACCATTCATTTTGTTTGAATCTCGAATGTTTTAAAAAGGGTCTAAGCTAAATGCATTTGACTGGCCACCCTTAACATGATTTCTAAACGTTTAGAGCGGACTGTCCGGTTCACGTTACTGGGGCGTGTTTTCTGAAACATGAATCGGAAAATACCCGTTTGCAGGTGGCTTATGTGTTCAGGACAGTAAATTAGGCAGATACCACGCAGTTCTTAAGAACCTCTAATTTCATTGGACCTGGGTATCACGCAGCTCTATTATTTTCAGGGTTAGGGTCCATTGTTGTGTTGTTTGTTCTGATATTGTTTTCTCAGCAAATCAGCGAAGACCTTGTAAGAGCTGCGTACTGCCCCAAATTAGGGGTAAATACAAACTCGTTTATGACAGTAAGTTAAGAAATCAGGTCGCAAGTGTAAAAAGGAATGAACTGAGCACACGAAATAAATTATCCAAACTAGCACTGTCGGAACAGTATGGAGATTAGCGAGAAGTTGCATGTCACAATCAAGAGAGTCTGTCACGTTAGAGGTCTTGCGTGACTGGTCTCCCGCGCATGAGCAGTAAGAACCCGATCTCGTGACCCGCTTCTTGTTGTGGCCTCTCAGTTTAGATATTCGCTATTTGACAGGGTCACAGTTGGCGAGACGGTTTTTCAATCTCTTTGCCGGAAGCACAACACTAAAAAGTCTAAAAATTGGTATTAATTGAGTTGATTAGTAAATTGGCCAACACAGACAAATTGGAAACCTGATGTTTTGAGCATTAGCCCTTCTTCAGATCGATTCAAGGGATTGCGAGTTTTGTGTGCTTCATATTTGGTTGATACCTATATATATACCATGCAATTGCAAATTCTAGTGCTTTACTGAGCCTTAACTTCCCTATCGACGCAGCGCCAGAGTTTCTTTAGAAACGAAATCGAATCTCTTATCTTTTGGTACGGATACGACTTAGCGGCCAAACTAACAAAAGAGAGACAGACAGAGTTTAAAGGCCCACCTTCACCCAAAAGACGTTGCGGTCGTTTGTTTATGTTTTGAAATGCTCCATTGTTCATACGCGTGATCTGATTGGTTGCAGGCATTCAATCGTGAATTTTTGTGTTACACGAACAGAAAGTGATCACGGCACGCACAGCATTTTGGGTAAAGGTGGGCTTTGCTCTTGTCGATTCATGAGAATATCGAGTAAAGAGGCCCCATATCGGGATATGGGATATTTAGGTAAAAAAATATAGGGATACCGGATATTTAGAAAAGAGATTCCGGGATACCGAGCATCAAATATGTATTTTTTGAAAATATAAAATAGGTTCATCGATCAATATAAAAGACGGAGAAAGTGAGAAAAATGGTCAAAATGGTCAAAAAGTATTTGATTCAGGTTGAATTTTGACGAAATATCTCGTGGAGAATGCTGAAAATAGCATTTTCCGAGCCTCTAGATTTCAAAATTTTCTTGGGGGGGGGGGGGGGGGGGGCATAGTGAGCAAAGCTGATACTAAGTAGAACAATTAACGCGACAACGACATGATAGAGCCCAAACTGAAAGCCAAAATGCAACCGTGGACAGCTGTTTCGACCTGGTTGGGTCTCGTCAGCACGGTGTAGATCCTACGTATTCCAGCAGCATTTTCGTTCGCGGTCCTTTGCTCCTTGTTCTTCAAATTATACTCCCCCATCCCTGCAGCTTGCGAAGAAGGTTTTACATGAAGATACCGCTTGCATTTATGAGGATACGAGAAACCTGCCATGAAATGCTCATTTTTTACCAAAATCGAGAGCAAGGACTCGAACTTGTTTCTTCAGGCTTTGAAAAATCAGCCAAAGAACTCGGCATTCGGGATTATAGATGGTTTTCATCACGTTACGTCACGGCGGCCATGTTGGTGTACAACTACAATTCTTTTGTTATGTACACCAACATGGCCGCCATGGCCTTTGTCATTTGAGTTCCACAGGACTGAAGGTCACGTGAGTGAAAACTATCTGTGCCCAGTCCCTACGTGCATGATCATCATTTCAATAAGAACAAAACATCTGGTAAAAGTAAAAAAGTACTTTGTTACATAATCTCGTACTCACGATTGTGTAACACGGAAATGACGTAATCAGCAGTAATTGGCATTAAAGGGATACAAAATCATTGGAATTAACGGGATACGGATTATTTTGGTCACAAATTGATGGGATACTTGATACGCAGACCCCTCCCCCCCTCCCTAATGGGGCCTCACTAAAATACAGGGCGCGATCCATACATCAAAATTTCCGGAAATTACGGTGCAAGTTCGAATGGAACGGAAATTTTCGAAAATTCGTTTCGTAAATTTTGGTCAACCTCTCGAGGTTGTCCCGTTTTCCGGGAATACCAAATTTTCTGTTCCATTTGGAATTTCTACTCAGTGTGACATTCATGCCTAGTTTTTTTCAACCTTGCTTGTTGCCTCGTGAAAAGCTGCAAGATAGCCGGCGACACAAGGAGATTTTTATTATTGTTGGGTCTGTTTCTTCACGTTTGACGGTTTAGAATTCTTTCTTCGCATGTTTGTCGATGATTCAGGAAATATCTCTCCTACCGTTGGAGAGTCGACGGATGATGATGTTGGTAAGATGAAAACAAAAGCTGATTGACTTGAGCAATACGCTTATAAAATGCACGAACGAACTTCTTTGCATATGAATTCCCGCCAATTGTAAATATATTCCTTGATTGTTTGTGGAACTGAGTTTGTGTTCTTTCTATGAAAGTAAACTTACTGTTTCAATAGGTACTAAGGAAAAATTACAACAAATCTCAACAACATCACCTGCTAAAGAAACGAGATCTGAATGCCGTTCCATTCGCCATATGAAAATTTGGGAAATTCAAACCGGATTTTTTGGTCGAATGGATCGCGCCCACAAATTCGTTTATTAGTGTTGCAAGTCAACTGAAAGCGAGGGCTACAATTCAACCCAACCTATTTGACCTGGGGTTTTCTTCCGAAGATAGGCGACCAGCATCTTTTTTCTCCATAATAATCATGATGTTTGTGATTGTGTTTATGACTGGGTTGACATAGCAACATGGATACAACTAGATTCTCAGACGGCAGAGTCTAAATGTATAGCTCAGAAGGAGTTCGGACACCTTAATGAGAATATATGGTTAGCTTTCAGTTTAGGTTGGGGTAAGCAGTTTATATAGCTAAATTTAGGCCTAAACAACCCGAGAAGCTAGGTGGTACTCTGGTACGGTAGGCTATGTAAGCCTCAGCCTAGCTGAGGTCACAGGTTCAATCCTGAGTGGGGATTTTAGATTTTACTTTTTTACACTTTAAAATTTATTGAAAATAAAATTTTAAGTGTCGACATTACGTTATATAATTCATATTAAGGTGTCCGACGTCCTTCTGAGCTATAGAAGGTAGACTCTACCTTCTCAGACAACCTCCTCATCCCCAGGGCGTTCTCCGCTTTCAAAATGGTTGGCGTGGTTGCTAAGTTGAAAAGATACCGTTTCTAGCTATTAATTACATCCGTTGTATCCCCCAACAAAATTGATACATTTTTAATGCGAGGCTCGCGAAATGTTAAACAAAATCATTGATAATTAAAACACCAGTAAAATGCTAGAAAATGTGCTTATTTTCAAAAACAAATTTCTGATTCAGTTGTTGCTCTCACGTTTTGAGCTATAAAATGAAACATTGAAAGAGACTTTGCATGAAGAGTGGTGGTTAACAGAAATAACAGGAATTAATAAATACAACAAACATAAAACGCGCTTATACCGGCTTGTGGAGAGAATTGCTAATTATTTGTAAAACGTGCAGGTGTTTAAAGCGCCCAGCAAGACTCTGGACAGGATACAAGACCGCAAGACACGTTACATTTCAAAACATAACGGTTCGGTGGCTCAAACGCAAAACACAGCCATGCAAATTGACAGCACTGCCGTGATATCACTGCTCCTTATAGAGTGAGCCAGTATTTTTGGATTAAAAATTTCCACAAGAAAGCTGTATGACCGCAAACTGAGCTGAAAGCAGCGGAAAGGTAAATGATCCAGCGATTTTAACAAACAAGTTTCAGCGTATTCGCTTTACGCCGCACTGAGGCTAAACTACAAAGTAACGAAGTTCGACTCTGGTTCTCTACCGCGAGCAAGAATGGACATGTCGTTGTTTGGAATAGTGGCCATTTTCCTGTTTGCCGTTCTGTCTGCGTTGTTATGGTCGTACGGATTACAGATTTTCACAAAATGCGTGAAATTGATCGTGGTTGGAATCTTTAAAGTCATCGTTCTTATTTTGTTTGGAAAGAACAAGAAAATCGAGGAACAAAAGACAGCTGAAGCGGACAAAAACAAAGAAAAGACAAGATAAGGAAGGAAGACAACCCTTGAATTTGCCGCAGAAAGCCAGCCGAGGATTGTAAAGGAAATTAACTCTAAAATCGGTGAAAATAACTCTAAGAATCGGTGCTGTGTGCTTTAGGATTAGATTCAGAAAATGACGTAAATGACTCGCTATTATTCGGTATGCAAGAACTGCAACATTTTTTTTATTAGACTGATTCTCGCCTCTCTTTAGCATTTCATTTAAAATTTTAAAAATTTCAATTTTTTTTTTAATTGAAATTTACGAATGAAATATGAAGGCCTTAGAAGTTATTCCATGTTCACTTTTTAAGTGTTTATTTTGGGGTGTGGCTCATACAGGTAGTTTTAATTTAGACATAATTGTTATGTTGATAAATTATTACCATAATCCTTGTGTTATAAACCTTACTAGCTTCGTTAATATCAAGAAAATTATTTCGAAACTTTCGTTTAACTCTTTGTATTGTCTTTGGTGGTAGGCGGAAATTCTCATAGAAAACTAGTTTATCCGTTTTATTCATGCTTCGAATTGCTGTTATCATTTATCGTTGAAATGTCATAAAAGGACTTTAGAGGCAGCGTTAATAACAGGTACTACTGGGAATTTTGTATGTTTTATCTCGGCAAAATAAAAACTTCATAACGAAACAAAATCTCTTGTGAATAGTCTGTCTGTTCCTTCAATTTTCTCATATGATTGATCGTCTAGTGCACGAGTGAATTTGTTTTCGTGTGCACTTGCTCCATTATCTCTCGCCCAGTCATACTTAAAAATGCATCGGTGACACAGGACAAACTATTTTACTACGTACTTTTCTATAGAAATGAAAACGGAGGCTGTTTTTTTTTTAAACGAAGGCTGTTGACAACGCATAAGTACATACAATATACAATAAGCAAGGAGAATTTCTATGAATATTGATTTTGGAACACCTTCAGTGTTGTAATAACGTTGCGGTAATTTTTAGCGGGCAATTTTCCTTTTCCCACAATGATCAACATGTAGTTTCTCTTTACAATATCAATTCATTGACAAGGAGGCAGGTAATGAGAGAATATATGGAATAATCAGCTAGTCTTGATGAACTACGGCAGCTTAAAGCCAAAAAAACATTGGTAAGCCCGGGGTGGGGGGGTGGTGGGTCCACATAGGGTCTTCTTTGAAATAGTGTTGGTCTGAAATTTTAAAACTTTGCTCCGGGTCTGTTTTTGGTTTGCCCTGTCGTTTAAAATTAATGTAGATTTTTTTGCCATATTGGCTAGATTAAAGTGAAAATTGAAAGCGTCAATTCCGACATTGGCAGGTAAATCACGTAAATGTGCCTGAAAACAGGTTACGGTATGCATATTCCCGCCAAATGTTTTAAGGAATACCCCCTTAGGGTTGCACCCTTCTTTTAGCATTTTGACAACTTGCCTATCTCGTAAAAATTATTTACCTTCACCCCTGCTCAAATTAAGGCAATAACTCAATTCCAATTCACGACAGTGACAGTAAAATATTAATCAGCACGCTTTCAATATCTATTAGCATGGTTATTAAACATCTTATAAAAAGAACAAGTTTGGAATCGACGCGGGAGATAAACAAACACCTTAACAAAATATTTCCACCGTCTTGCTATTTCAACTTCATAATGTGATTTTTTTCAAGTCGTCACCTACAATTTCTCTCCAAACTCGCTTCGCTTAAAATGCTTATAAGTGTAATCGTCCATTTAATAAAACTGGAGCAACTCCAAATCCTCTGTTGTTTATTCTTGTTTGGCTTCTTGCATAATTAACAAGCGTCAAAAAAGTGCTGGTGGTCTTTTGTTCAACGAGTGAAAAACTGTCATATCTTGATCAACTGGAGGCCGGCCCCTTTTTGATATATTATGATGTTTTTTAGCGAACTGTCCATTTCTGCATCATATATACACAGTGACAAACAAGCTTCCTTCGTTTACGGCCATCTTCTTTGGACGGCAAAAGCGGCGACTATGGCTGGTCCTCCGGTCATCGAAGGCTCATTGAAAAACTTAATCAATTCGTTCGGTTTTAGTCTGATAGTTACCACGCTTGTGGTGAATTTCGGCAAGTTATTTATCCCGCATTTTTTCCCTTACATGGTAGCAGTTGTGATCTTCGTCGAGGCAGTGCTGTTTTCGTTGGACAAGCAAAAGGAAAAGTATGACGTATTTCAACCCGCCGGTCTCAAAGGAATGCATACTATCCAAAGCGCGGGTTCACCTTCGATATCCGTATCCGCCCCGGGTGAAGATCCAGAAGGTTCTTCCAGAAAGCGAGACAGGATCAAAGATAAACAGAAAGGAAAGAAAGATCAGAAGGGAAGGAGAGAAAGCGGCGTCCCTGGTTCACCTTCAAGACTCAGCCCCAGGCATAGCCTTAGTGTACCGCCAAGTTTGGGAATGGAAACGAGTGATGGTGCGGGTGAGAAAGTGAAAGAGAAGAGCGAAAAGGAAAGGAAGAAGGAGGAAGAGAAAGGAAAAAAGAAGGAGAAAGAAGAAGAGAAGGAAAGACAGAAAGCTGAGAAGAAGGAGGAGAAAGAAAAAACAAAGGAAGGTGATGAAGATAAAGGCGAGAAAGGCACTTGGAGAAAACGGCTTGGAAAGAAACAGAACAGCGAATAATTTGCGCGCAGAAAAGGAGTTCAGCTATTCTATTAACTGTGATTCTATCGCATTCAAAATGGACAGAAAATCGAGTAATAATTAAATAGAAGTTTAAAACAGTAGACTGAAAAGCTTCAAGAAATATTATTGAACTCATAGAGAAGTGAACGAGTGAGATTTGCATCGGTTAGGTCGAAAGCGCAATCAATTAGTTTAGTACAATTATAGTCTAATTATAGAGCGAATATGTAGCCGATTTCATGCCCAGATAAAACGTTTCACCGCCAAGATAAAAAGTAAAAAATTCAATACTCGGCTCAATAGGCTCTGTCGCTGTTTCATTTGAATGGTTACCAGGGAGACTAGAGATTTCACTCACAGACTCAAAAGCGGCTCAAAACAGAACATATTTGCACAGTAAAGTAAACATTGCTTAAGGAAAGTAAAGCTCAGTAGCTTTTGTTTCAACGGCCACAGACTCAAAACGTTGGAACCACCTTGAAAAGTACAATAAACGGCAGCGCCACAGGGAAGTATAGATTCAAATCGAAAGAATTCAAGAAAGATGTTCACCAGTTTACTGATTTGGAAAGTACGAAATCATCTAATGTTCTGTATCGGGCTTAGAAAAAAAACAATAAAATAGACATAACAGTATTTATCACATGTAAAGCGTCGATCGTAAAAGTGAAGGTGTAAGAGTCTGATGTTAATAATTAACTAAAAACAAAATTCATAAAATACAGTATAGTTTACTAAGAAAATATATTAATGATTTTATATCGCATGGATGGAAAAATACTGTTTTTATTGGCGTCAATATAATTTGACAAATACACGTGAGAAATTAAAACAAGACAAGGCTGAAATCTGAAATAAAGAAATAACAAATTAGCTGTCTAGTCTGTAGTCTGTCACTGTTTTATGTCCCCCCCCCCTCCCCCCCCCCCTCCCCACAGACTCAAAAGTTAGAACAAATGGTACCATGCAAAAGTACTGCCGAAGAGGTTTCATTTGAATGGTCACACCATAGGATTTAGTGCACAGACTCAAAAGTTAGAACCACACTACAGTCTCTCCATAATTGACTCTGGGAGTGAAAGGATTAAGCTCGATTAAGCTGTCACAAAGTTCCAGTGTGGATCCCCTGTACCTCCCCTGTGGATTCCCTGTAATTCTATACCTCTAAAGGTTTTCCTTACTAATTACCCGAAAAGAAAATATTGCGAGTACTCGTCACATGATTTCGGCTATGTTGATACATTATGTAGATAACATGTAACTAAGCAACCCATCTGATACAGGTGAACTGGAACTCATTCTGAGACGGATGGACGCGATAGAATGAAAAAGTCAATTCGTTTTAAATATTAAAATATTTGATATTTAAAAATACATGCCTGCCTCCTATAATTGTCCATTTCTTTGCATTCTTTACATTTCCCCCTTGCAATTTCGTCTGCAAAGCCACCTGCGTTTCTAAGCCGAAAGGACCTGAGCCAGAACAACTGGTCCTTATTCTCAGGGTGGTGACTAGAATGGATACTCAAAAATCAGGTTGGACCACCTCGGACGCCTTATGTAGACTTATATAACGGAGTAACTGGTTAGCTTTCAGTTGAGGTTGGGATTAGCAGTTTATATAGTTAAATTTAGAACTAAGCAACCCGAGAAGCTAGGTGGTACAGTGGTACGGTAGGCTATGTAAGCCTAAGCCTACCTGAGGTCACAGGTTCAATCCTGAGTGGGGATTTTAGATTTTACTGTTTTACACTTTAAAATTTATTGAAAATAAATTCTAAGTGTCGACATTACGTTATATAATTCTCAATAAGTGTCCGAGGTGGTCCAACCTGATTTTGGAGTATCCATTCTAGTCACGACCTTATTCTCAGACCTGCTTAATTTCTCACCAATCTTCTCGCGGGAGAAAACTTCTTGGAACACAGGCTTACCATCCTCTGTTTGTGTGATGTTTTTGTGCATTGTAATGGAGGTATTGGTTAATAGAGCAGTTTTCAATTAAGTGTCAAAAATATTGGCTAAAAAATTTTGCGCCACTTTCTCGACCAATCAGAAGTAAAACCAAAACCAATCGTGACTTGCTCGCACGCGTTTTCCCGCGCTTGGCGCCGCCGACATGTAATTGCTTCGAGCTCTGATTGGTTCATTGGATTGTTTACGACTGCTGTGATTGGTCAGAATAATTACTTTGGTTTTGGTTTTACGACACTCAATTGAAAACTGCTCTAAAACTAGGCTCACTAAAAGCGGAATGTAAGGCTCTTAAGAGCAGTTCTCTGTAAAAATCGAGAAAAGTGGGAAATGAAAATTTTTGACCCCCCTTCATATTTTGCATGCAGATAGGTCTTCAGGGGGGATGTTCAAAAATGACCTTTGTTAAGGTCGTTTCTTCTTTGTTGCCATGGTAACACTGGATGTTTGTTGGTGCCGCCAAACCCACTTTTGACCTCAGAAACTTCCTTAAAAAGTGCAAAATGTAAGACATCGTTTCTCCAGTCCATTAATACTGAACAAATCAAGACTTTCACCAGATGTAAAACCTTTATTCTAGTTTACATTTATGCATGTGGCATTTTGTTACATCAACTGCACATGAACTTAACGGTCAAACAACTTGATGGTGTTTCAGCCATTTTAGTTGACGAGTAAAACTAGCAATACTTTTTCTTGAATTTTTCCAAAAGTACGCCGATTCTAGAACTCAAACTACGTGGCTAGTTTAAATAGATACTCCAGTTACTAAATCTATAAAAATCTCTGCGGGGCGGGTTAATTTTGGACTTTGGTTCACTGAGGAAAAACCTTCAAAAATCATTTGTTGTAAACTATGGTGAAATTAACATTACGTTCATTCGACAGAAATCCTTTAAGAAAACTCAATCGGTCTTCAGGCTTAAAGAATAGCATACACTCTATCAATGTCTGGTCAAATCGGCTGTTAATAGCCGTTATTTTTTGAACAATCTCAATCCAAATAAAGCTTACTTTACTGTTTTCTGCAGTTCTCAACTTGCGAAGAACGAGTCGGTTCTTTCTGCACTACAGTTTCTGCACAAAAGTCGGATATCGAAACCATCTCTTGTGGCTGAGCATGCTGTTTGTCTTCAGTGGGGGTCCATTAACCCATCACAGTGCAAATAACAACAGCTTTTGTAGTACCCGGAAGGTCACCCAAGCAAGCCATCATCGGAAACTTTGTTCGTCCACGTACAATTCTGCTCTGGATTTACCGCATATTTCTCCGTCACATGTCATCATTCGCTCCAAAAGGAGATAAAACGGTTTTCTGATTAAAAGTTTAAAGATCAATTACATTTAGCTAAACATTTTACCGTCTTTCTTTCGCCTTTCTTTCGTAGTTCAGGCCACCAGTTCAGGCAAAAACATCTCTGGTCAGCGGTATAACTAGAATACGATTTGACTTCATAAAATGCCAACATGGCGTCCGCATCATATTGAGGTGCCAGAAAGTATTGGAATTGGAATGCCAGAACTCTTCTTTTTAGATTTTCTTTCTATTTACAATAGATTACATTTCCCGTACATTTCTTTGCTGATAAAACGAAAACGTGAACAAAAGGTGAACGACTGGATGCTTTCTTCTGATATTATAACTCTTGCTCTCTTCTGTAGCTGACTTTCGTACAATATTTTCGTTTTTGGTAAATGCCTGTTCTGTGACTCGGTGAGCTGCGTCTTTTATTTAATTTTTTTTCTTTTGCTGCAAAGCAAGGAAAGTACGAGTTCAACTGTAAAGAACCAAATTTTTGCGTCTTTAACTTTTCTTGGCATTTTCTTTGTTACCGCTTCGATCGCTCGTCCTTTTAGTTGATTTCTCTCTATGCAAAAACTTGCTTTTAAGAAATAACTTTTGATTTTCACTGAATCCACTTTCATCTGTTAATGGCCACCCGACCATCAAAACAAATTAGTTCTAGCGCGCTCGCCGCTCAAAGCTGCAGCTGTTGCGTTCCGTTTGTCTTTCTAACTTGCATATTTTTGCCACGAGTAACTTTGCGTCACTAACGTAAGTGCCGTAGTTACAGTGTTTCTGAAGTGCATATTATTCAACAAAATAAATTTGTACACACTTTCTAGGGGAAGGAGAGTATATATTTGAAGTATTACACTAGGAGATAAGAACCGTAAATCCTCTGTTAAACGCCCCACCCACCCCGCCAAAAAAAAAAAAAGATACTTAATAGACTAAGAGGGAGAGAGATTGGGGGGGCGGGAGGTATTGTAGCGAAACACAAGCAGTTCACCACTCTTTTTATACTCATAAAATTACAATAGGTTCCCACAACTTAATTTCTATGATGCGGATGTCACTCAAATCTCAATGTCGGAAAATGGAAAAACTGGAAGAAGAGTACACTCTAGTCTGTTTTTTCCTAGTTTTTTTGCTATACCAAATCGCAACCATCAGAGCGTTTCTCATCATGAATTCGTACTCGGATTGGTCCGGTAAAAAAATGTATCGGTACCGATAAGATAAACGGGAGATCTACAAAACAGACGAACTTGATGGGAACTTTTGAACCTTTGAAAAAGTGAACTTTGCTCATGCAGCTAAATGAGGAATATCGTATTTGTAGGTGGTTTTCGCTTTTTCTGATTAACGCAAAGCTCAAATAGAATACAGTTTGCGGCTACAATTTCGTTTTCTGACGTCATTTGATGATCACTTTTGCGACTGAAATTTTGCTTCTTCCATTGAAAAATAGCTGTCAAAGGACAAAGAACGCTCGCCAAACGGCAAACTTTTCTTCAAACTGTTTATTATATTTCCCACCATTTTCTTGCCGGTAGTTGCTCTTGAGCTGTTTGTCTCCTAATACTTAAGATAGTTTTATGCGTCTCCGTATGTTTTTTCAGCAGACACGTGATTCCTCGAATTTTAATTGCGTCGACAGCAGACCCTGTGCAGACCCGACAGGGGTTTTTCAGACATGATTCACCGGCTATGATTCGCTCGTCATGAATCACTCATCATGATCAGACAGCTGTGAATAAAATCGACAGTCAGTGACAATGCAATAAGATGAGGACGCCACGTTAAACACTTTACGAAGGAACGTTGTATTTTAGATTCTACCGCTGACCAGCAGGGCTTTGCCTGAACTGGTGGCCTGGACTTCGAAAGACGTATAAAGAACGGAGAAAAAAAAAGGGGGTAAAATGCCTCGCTTAATGTGATTGACTGTAAAAGTTTAATCAGAAAACCGTTTTATCTTGTTTTGGAGCGAATGATTTTTACATGTGACGGCGAAATATGCGGTAAATCCAGAGCAGAATTGTACGTGGACGAACAAAGTTTCCGATGATGGCTTGCTTGGGTGACCTTCCGGGTACTACAAAAGCTGTTGTTATTTGCACTGTGATGGGTTAATGGACCCCCACTGAAGACAAACAGCATGCTCAGCCACAAGAGATGGTTTCGATATCCGAATTTTGTGCAGAAACCGTAGTGCAGAAAGAACCGACTCGTTCTTCGCAAGTTGAGAACTGCAGAAAACAGTAAAGTAAGCTTTATTTGGATTGAGATTGTTAAAAAAATAACGGCTATTAACAGCCGATTTGACCAGACATTGATAGAGTGTATGCTATTCTTTAAGCCTGAAGACCGATTGAGTTTTCTTAAAGGATTTCTGTCGAATGAACGTAATGTTAATTTCACCATTGTTTACAACAAATGATTTTTGAAGGTTTTTCCTCAGTGAACCAAAGTCCAAAATTAACCCGCCCCGCAGAGATTTTTATAGATTTAGTAACTGGAGTATCTATTCAAACTAGCCACGTAGTTTGAGTTCTAGAATCGGCGTACTTTTGGAAAAATTCAAGAAAAAGTATTGCTAGTTTTACTTGTCAACTAAAATGGCTGAAACACCATCACGTTGTTTGACCGTTAAGTTCATGTGCAGTTGATGTAACAAAATGCCACATGCATAAATACAAACTAGAATAAAGGTTTTACATCTGGTGAAAGTCTTGATTTGTTCAGTATTAATGGACTGGAGAAACGATGTCTTACATTTTGCACTTTTTAAGGAAGTTTCTGAGGTCAAAATTGGGTTTAGTGGCACCAACAAACATCCAGTGTTACCATGGCAACAAAGAAGAAACGACCTTAACAAAGGTCATTTTTGAACATCCCCCCTGAAGACCTATCTGCATGCAAAATATGAAGGGGGGCCAAAAATTTTCATTTCCCACTTTTTTCGATTCTTACAGAGAACTGCTCTTAAAACTGATGCGTGAAATAAAATAAAAACTCTCAAAATCACTACCATGTTGTTTAACTTTGTTTTCTGTGTATATTTTGATGATTTGTGGCTCGCGAAAGCGGTATTTTTAAAATAACGGTTCTGGACTTGCACAAAAGTAATCCAACCGTTATTTTTAAAATACCGCTTTCGCGATTGTGAGGGTTTTGACTTTTCATTTCATCCTTAAATTTCGCCATTACAGTTGCACAGTGCTTGGTAAGCGAAGCGATTTTAAAAATATTTGTGGGCTTTGTTGGCTACCTTTTGCCAGTGGTTTGTGTCAGTTTTCAGTTTTACAGTTGATCAATTTGCGGCACCTTCTTGTCTGTCATGTTTTCCAGCTGCTTAACGTCAAGCTTCAACATGAACAAACACATGCAAATTTTAATCGCAGTTAATTGCACTTTTTCGTCTCGATTGTTATTGCTTTCCGGTGTCATTGTTCAAATCGTAGTTCTATTGAATCGAGCGAAACCAAAAATATATCACATGCATACTGAATAAATCAAAGGGCTCTTAAAGCCATCTCGTTAATGCGAGAGAACGTAAGGTTAATAATTAAAAAACAACAAGAATTGGAAACGTTGGGTGCCTTTGATAGGTAAATGTAGTAAAGACGTGATAGCGGAGCACTTGCCAGGCCGAAGGCCAGGCTGCGCAGCCCCATACTCATAGAACCAGAACCTATGCCCTTCATTTTTCATGGTCATGGCTAGCGGAATGTTTCGCGGGCGCGCGTGTGCCCTCCGTCCGCGGGCGTGTGTGTGCCCTCCGTCCGCTGTCGCACAGGACCGGACTGCGCAGGACTAGCTCGCGGGCGCGTATGACGTCGCAAAACATGCGCATACGACGTCATGTTGAAACCAAAGCGAGGCTTTGTTTTTCGCGCGGTTACACGGCCGAATGTCACGTCAGCTAGAAAAACACTTTGATGTTTTGCTGTGAATTTACTAAGCGGAGAAAACCGTTTAAATTAAAGGCGTTATTTCCCTGAATATTTCGCGGTTTGCTACTCAAGACAAGGATACTAATTAAGGGATACTTAGAAGCCGCTTTAGTGGAAAAAGACGAGCTTTCATGGATAAAATCTTGCTTCGAGGAACTTCATGTATTACGTTTTTATCAAATGCGGGAGACTGGTTTGTTTTCTACGGATTTCAGAACCAGAAGCGGAGATTTGAATTTCCAAGCAAGCGAGGGACATAAAGGTAAAACAGATTACAGTTTTCGATGAGAATTTATGTTGATATCAATCTGTGAGTGTCTTTTTATTGGTGTTATTGTTAGTTTTGGAGAAGTGCTTAAATTCAGTTGTATCGATCTCTTGAATTTCATCGAAGAAAGCTTGAACTCTATGAGCTATAATTCAATGGTACGCGTTTTGCTTTTAAACGTAAACTAATGGAGATTTGAATAAATTTTTTCGAAAGAAGATTGTGTTGTCCATTTTTATGTGTTTGTTCATTCATTAGAAAGTTTGAAAAGCGATTTTATGTAAACAAAACAAGACTGATTTTATAGTACAGTTCTATCTTCACTCGCATCGCCTTATGCAAATATGTTTGTGTATTTTTGCAATTTTTGATTTTCAAATCAGTTTCTCGGGCAATTTTTGACAAACAAAAACTGTATTTTATTCGGAAACTAGTGGTACTAGTTATTCTAAACAGAGAAAAGTTGTTTTTGTGAACTTTTGTACGGTCTATAAAAATGTGCTGTGCAGACGGTCGCGTAACAAGCTTACTGTTTTTGAGAATTGCTAAAATTGAAAATAGCCCGTTCGTCAATCTTAATTCTTGTGCTTCCAACCTTTCACCTTAGTTAAGTTTCACCTTAGTTAAGCTTGTTCAAAGTGCGACGCTGTTAGGCTTGGGCTATCTATATATATTAGGTTATATGTGTAAAGCTGCTAAATGATCTATTGAAGCTGAAAGATTGAAAATACCTGTAGGTCTAACCGTAGAGTTAGACATTGCAGTCATAGAGGACTTAAGGGCTCTTTTAGAAGCCACCAAGATAAAAGTCATGAGCAACAAAACAATCACGAGTGTGAATGTAAATAATTTTCATGTTAATCTAGCGCATTTGTTCAAAATAGTCTTCATTTTACTGAGGGGAAACTTCAACTTATATTAAGCGAATGAGGAGGCGAATTTGGTTGCTTCGGGGGAAATTTGTGAGGAGGGATGGGGGTGGCAAAACTACTTATATTCAAACTATCTTGACTAGATAGCCCTTTTACTTAGTTGATCTTTCTATTTTTTGTATTCACAGTATTTTAGTAGCAATGACTTGTATGGCATTACAATGGCGATTTTCTTATCAATCGAAATTTGGGAAAGATGTACCAATTGAAGGTTAAAATATTTACTATCTTTATTTATTGATATTTAAACAGAACTAAAATATATTGCAACGATTTTCATTTGGGATTAAAATTGATTTACCGGCAATGTTTTTAAACAGCCAATTTATATGTGCAGTGTATATGTGAATGTAAAGTATGAGACAAAACAAGAACTTTGTGCGTGTCAATAACTTCTGTAAAAAGACTTAGAAAAGGAATGTTTTCTCTAAACACTTCACTAAGGTAGACTATTGCAAAAATGGCAAATGAAAATATTTTGTCGCTTTTTCTGTTGACTCAAAAATTGTGTACCTTCGGGCCGAATGGTGTCTCTTGTAGGAATAGAGCTAGTGATTAGGTTTCGTTTCCTTTTATAGCCAATTGAAAATGCGAGCTTTTTTAAAACATCTCGACTTAAGAGGCCTTGGTAAAAGCGACAAGCGACATGGCCCCGAAAACTGCCGACACGAGACGTTCTGAACAGCGACAAGCGACTCGATTCAAAAATACGACAAATTACGACAGCGACACAATAAACACTGAAAATAAACAGAGACTTCAGAAAGTTGTACAATTTACCAATAAAAGTTAAACATTATTGACCATATCGTTCATATCAACATGCGACGGCCGACGGTCTGTTTTAATGATCTATTTATTTGTTATTGAAACGTCTACCAACCTCGTTCCCAAGGCCCGTCTCTTCCTCTCTCTTGGACGTGCAGTTGAGTAGACCCTAGACTCCTGGTATATATACATATCGGTGACCTTTGATTTTTGGCTAGACTTTCTCAAAGTCCGTTTTTCGAATTCGGTGGTCGGGCGGAGAACGGACTTTTCTCGCCTGCAGCGCGCCATTTTTAACCGACCTGTTTTTACGATAACATTTAGAACAAAAGGCCTGTTATATCTTTATTTTGATCTGAAAGAAAAAGAATCCCTCAGGAACGTTCTTGGGGTAGACTTATTCTTAAAGCTAGGCTAAAATGCTTTTAGCGACGAGCAGGATTTGTGGGCTTTTATAACAATTCATTGTATCTAGTTGTTTGAGCCGCATTTGAGAACTGTTTATTTTACCAGCCGGATGCGTGAACCATTAGGTCACACTTACATTTTCGCGCCAACAATATGCAAATTAAATTCGATATTGTGCAGACGAAACAAGTCGACTCGCGACTTCGTCGCACGCTTTTCGCAACTTCGTCGCGCTCTCGTGGGATTCGCAGTCTACTTGTGGCAAGTCTAATTTTTGGCGCTCATTTATTTCAAAGTCATTCATCGTGTTCTGAATTCTGGTGATCTTATATGGTCAAATAGGGTCAATAAGTAACTCTTCCCGTTTCAAAAGTGGGTTGGGTGATTAGGTTTGGGTAAGAAATTTTTTCTTCAAACTTTTGGCGGTGGATTTTTTTTCCTGACATGCAACGGTGTCGAATTTTTTTTTTCAGCGTTATAGCCATGCAAGATTTTTTTTTAATACAATTTTTTCTTCAAAATCAAGGATGTGTGGACATAAGTTTAACATAACTGCTTGCCTATAGGAAAACCACATTTAACACTTAAATGTCGGACTGCTCTGCGTAAAATGCCATTGAAATTAACATTATTAGAATTTTTGTTCTTTGGCTTTTAATACCAAGATTATAAATGTACCAATACTGACCTTTAATAAATGCCCTTAAACTTTCTCCATTTTCTATATCTCATTTAAGGTTAACTTTTTGACATTTGGCATAAATGTACACTGTATGGAGAACCCATCCCCCTTGCTGTATGTTCAGATGGTTATTTCCCTGAGAGATTGGTGCATTTTTTCTTGAAATAGGTTACAAAGTAGTGACAGGCCTGCACGACTCCCGCTGTTCGCCAATGTGATGTTCTCGCCTTTAGAGTTTCGCTATAACGAGTATGTCTTAAAGCGATTTCCCTCTTTTATAGGAGATAATGGGAGGCTCTTTATATATCTCCCCCTGCGCAACAGTTGGTTCTGTATGAAATGCCATTATCCATAAGGATTTTCTTTAAATTGGACACTGCTGGTGATATTGTGACTATTGTGTGACAAAAGGTAGATTTTTCTTGTATCCTTTTTATCTCGTTAATGCGCATGCGCATTAAGCGAGATTTCGGAATTGAGTACGAAAAAGGGACAAAAGTTGTTAACAAAATTTTGTGGACTTTTGTCCGGGGGGGGGGTTCTTCTTCCTTCGTTATAGAAGCTGTATTAGGGCATTGAGGATATGGTTGGTTAAACCGGTTAGGATTTCAAGAAGGGCGTCACATACTGCCACTAAAATTTTTGGGGAGCACCCCCGGACCTATTGTTAATTTCCCTAGGGTATTGGAATGTCAGAACTTGTCATGAACTTGTCATATCTCACATTACGTTACCGCAAAGGTATTAGTCCTTCTTAAATTTCGATATCTCATGTAAAAAGGGTAAAAATAGGTCAAATGCGTTTTCTTGGGAAACGTAGTTTGAGAATTTCACGGTGTATTTTACCAATGGAGACGTTTTGAGAAAGTTAAATGGGACAGGAAAGTTTGTGTTTTAATATGAGCGGTATGGCAGAGCAAAATAGCATGAACTTTGCGTTTTTTTCTATTCATTGCTATTACGGTTTGATTGTGCAATAGTATGGGAAAGACGTCATAGTATTGTTGATTTAGCTACCGTGCACAAGGAAATTTTGCGGATTGTCCGACTGAATTTGTTTTGCGGGAGGAAATTTTTGCGGGTTGCGGAGGCAGCTAAAATTTCTGCTGGAAGGAAATGTTTGCAGATTTCTGGTCAAGGGCCGAGTATAAATAAAATCCAAGGCATCGGTATTAAACTGCAATTTTACTTCCTGACCGGAGGTTTGTATAATTCCCATAGTTATGGTTGCTGTTCTGGCGCCAATATGAACATAAACAACGAGAAAACTAGTGAGTGAATTATTGTACGTTGTTGTAAAAACGTAACAGTATTATGATAACACTCTCTGGTTCTTTTGAGGACATATCTGGAGTTGAATCGGGAATACAAATGACTGTTGTGTCGGTCGCCTCGGAGTTATGAGAGTTCACTGTTATATGAGAGTTATGAGTTATGAGAGTTCACTGTTAAAAAGTTCCTATGGATCAATTCAACTTGGTTTACTCCGCATTCAGCTGTGAAAGGTTTTGCTTAGTATGTAATTCGCTTTTATTATAAGCTTTTGTGCTATTCATCGAAATTTAATCTTCTAAAAGTCAACAGGGTTTTGTTTTTGACAATCAAACTTAATTGTTTTAACCTCTTTGAAAAGCATTCAATTACTGTACCAGGTCGTGCTTTCATTCATACTAAAATGCACTACCTTCTGAACAATAGTTTACCTTGAGTTAATTTATCGTTCTTAATTAGGTTCGTTCCACTATTCAAGTTGATACCTTGTTAGTAAATTTATCATGTCTAGCCGATTTTTCACGTATCAAGCTGTACACACAATAGTTGTTATTACTGTTCTAAATTAGTCTCGTCCGGCACTCACGGTGTTGTTTCAGTTTTATTTAACTAATCAACGACTTGGCAAGTAATGGTGTCATTTTGTTTTTTCAGTATGAATAGTTTAGCTGACTCATCGAAGTTAAATTTAGTAGCTTTTGTTGTAGGTGAATAACTCGATAATGGTACATCGCTAGTACGTGCCGTACAAGTTATTTGCCGACCTTGCAAATCTATTGAAGGTGTGCCGCTGACCGCGATGGCGATCGGACGTGTCTTTACAAGCTAAGACGCTTTGGCGATGGGAGAAGACCTTATCCAACAAACTTTTCGCTTATCTTAATTTAAAATAAAGTAATAACAACTGCAGGTTATGTCCAAAACCAAAAGGGAAGACAGAAGTTCAAGCTCAAGCTCAACTGACGCACAAACAGAATCGAAGAGGGCCAAAACGATGGATGAAACAGACAACTTCGACAGCTTGAAGTGTTTAATTACTAACTTAAGCAAGGAAATGAAAAGCGACTTCAGCAAGCTCCACGAAGAAATTAATAATCTTAGGGAAGACCTAAGAAAGGATGTAGACGAAGCAAAATCCATAGCAAAGCAAGTTGAGAATAGCGTCGAAGAAGCGTGGTTGACAATCGACGAAACGAAGGTGTCGATCAGCGCTTTGAAAGCCGAAAACGTTGACCGACTAACCGAAATAACAGACCTTCGCAATGAGCTGACTAAGACAAAACAGAAGCTTAAAGAAGCACAAGAAAGCTGCACTGCCCTAGAAAATTACACACGAAGAGAACTGGCCGAAGAAGGTGAGAAAGTTTCAACAAAAGAACTACTCTGTGACATTCTACAAAATGAACTAAACATTGACACCTCCCACATGAGATTCCAAGCAGTTCACAGAGTTGGCAAACCGAAGAACGACCGACCAAGACCAATAATAGCAAGATTTGTGTGTAGAGAAGATCGAGATCATGTCTTTAAAAAAAAGGAACCTCAAGAACAGCCTGCGTTTCAACGGAGCTTACATCACGGCGGATTACGCTCAAGCAATACAAGAAGAAAGAAGGCCTCTAATCAAGGCCATGTTTAAAGCAAAAGAACAGGGCAAAGAGGCAAAGGTCATTGGAAGGACACTCTTTATTGAGGACCAAGAATACACTGTTTATACCATTCCTGAGGATGTCAAAGAACGTGCGTAAGAAACCGTTTTGAATTTTGACTTTGCTGTATTTAACATTAGCACTCGTAAATAACTAGCGGTATTACCATAATTAAAAGTGAAACTGGCTTCAGCTGAAAACCACAATTATTTTTTTGGTCAGGCTCCCATTAAGCCTTCAAAGCACGCGAAAGATTTAGTTTTATTCTATTTTTTTCTTATTAGCATTATAATTAATTTTTTTTAGGAATTATGCACACTATTAATGGTAGGAGATTTGGAAATAATTCAATGAAAATGGCTTGCAGCCCAGCTGAATTTGCAATCACTTAAAACTGAGACACTGAAAGAATTCACAATTTGTTCATTGAATTTACGTGGTCTAGGTGACGAGGTAAAACGAAGGGAAACGTTCAGATGGTTAAGGAACAAAAAATTTTCGATTTACTTCCTACAAGAGGTTCATTCCACAAAAGATACCGCTACGATTTGGACGAATGAGTGGGGCTATAAAACAATTTTCAGCAGCTGCTCTAGCGCGAAAGCAGGAGTCTGTATTCTTTTTAACAACAATTTCTCTTTTCAACTGCTTAAGCAATACTCCGATCCAGAGGGTAGATTCATCATAGCAGAATTGGCTACAAGCGAAAGAATTATAACGTTGATAAATATATATGCACCCAATAAGGACGACCCAGACTTTATGCAGAAAGTTTTAGACATCACAACCGATTTCACCTGCGACGATATAATTTTTGGTGGCGATTTTAATCTAGTTCAAGACATTAAGAAAGACAAAAAGGGGGGGGGTAATCCGACAACTCACAACAAAGCTTTAAACAAACTCAAAAATATAGCCGCAAATTTAGATTTGACCGATATATGGAGAGATATGCACTGGGATGAACTAAGGTACACCTGGAGGCAGCGAAAACCAGAAATCCATTGTAGATTAGACTATTTTTTAATTAATCAAGGCTTGAGCCCGAATGTCTCGCATTCCGATATTATACCTGGCTATAGGACAGATCACTCAATGGTTACACTATCGGTCACACTGCAAACCAACCCCAGAGGCCCCGGCTACTGGAAATTAAATACGTCTTTCCTTATTGAATCGGAATTTATTGCCGACATCAAAGCGACCATTCAGGGTGTTAAAGAGCAATATGAGGACGATCAAAATGTTGACGACTCTCTGCTTTGGGAAATGGTTAAGCTAAAAGTAAGAGAGTGCTCGATTAGATATGCAAAGAAAAAGAAAGGCACAAAATCATCATTACAATTTTCACTAACCACATTGGATGCCTTTCAAACGGTATCTGGCCTTAAAATCAACAACGAAAAAACCGAAGCCCTCTGGATCGGAGCGCTGAGCGGAAGTGAAAAAGAATTGTTTCCCGAGCGTAATTTTAAGTGGGCCAAAGACTCCGTAAAAGCACTAGGCGTGTGGTTCTCTACATTATGCAAAAAATCGCAAGCCCTAAACTTTAAGGAAAAAACTGAAAAAATTCAAAACCTAATCGAAAGTTGGACTTTCCGCCGATTAACCTTTTTTGGGAAAATAATCGTCATAAAAGCTTTCCTGACTTCGCAATTAGTTTACATTTTAACGCCTTTGCCAACAGACCATTGCGCTCTAAAGGAAATCAATCATCTTCTCTTCCATTTCCTATGGGATGATAAAAAGGACAAAATTAAGCGCTCTGTTATGATAGGCGACTACAGGAATGGGGGAGCGAAAATGATAGATATTTTCACACTCAATGCTTCACTTAAAACTACCTGGATAAAAAAATATATAGATGAAAACAATAATGGTAAATGGAAAAATCTATTTAACCTTTCACTTAAGAGGTATGGTGGTCCACTCGTTTTTAAAGGGAATGTCAGCAAAAATGACATTAACAAAATGAACATCAAAGATACCTTTTTAAGAGAACTTCTTGAAATATGGGCGGATTTGAATTACAAAACGGCCATATCTTCGTTAGCGGATTTTCGAAGAATGGCTCTGTGGAACAATTCTTTGGTACGTATAGCAAATGCACCAGTTTATTATAGGCATTGGGCCGATAAAGGAATTTTTCACCCACAACATATTATGGAAAACGGATCGAGTACCAACAGTTTCTTAAGTTATAACGATTTTCAAGCCAAATTCGCAATCAAGACCACTTTTGTAGAATATTATGGCATTGCATCGTCACTACTGGGTATTCGCCAAAGGATTGCTCCACAACCGCCTGACCATCATAAAATCAAGAACACTGACTGGAGCGTCAAAGCTTTAAATTGTAAAAATCTTAGCCGCGCTGTCTATAAGGCTCTGTTACCGGTATCCAAAAAAGTGACTGCTCCTGAAAAAAGCCAAACAAAGTGGGAAGTAGACTGTGAAATCGAAAAGCTAGAAACCATTCAATGGCAGCAAATATTTTTGAAACCTTTTATTTGTACTCAAAGCTGCAAACTTAGGAACTTTCAATTCAAGTTTATTCACCGTAGAATCACCACTAATACATTTTTGAGTAAGATTGGAATAAAGGATAATGAAATGTGCTCTTTCTGTCAAAACAATCCGGAAACACTGTTACATCTTTTTTGGGACTGCCCTATAGTGCAATCTTTTTGGAAAGCTTTGGAAAACTGGCTAATCACCCAAGGCCTACTTTCCGATAATGACAAAATAAATAAACTGTTGGCTCTAGAGTAGTAGTCTAGGGTCATTTTACGCCTTTTTACGGCATTCCCCTGCACTCCCCTGCATTCCCCTCATTAGCTATGCCTAGTCAATGACAATTTCCTGCATACTAATTTGGAATAGGTAACTTATTTATGAATATTAATAAAGGGAATGCCTTTTCATGACCTCAACTACCTATTCCTTTGGGTCATGTAGCAGCTCTCGTAAGGTCTCATACCATTGGTTCGGAGAACAATAGAACAAACAACCCAACAATGGGCTCTAGACCTAAAAACAATAGAAGCTGTGTTTTACAAGGCCAATGAAAATACAGGTTTCGGAGAGCTGCTACTTCCTTTTGTGTTATTCTGAAACAATAGTAACAATAGACCGGCCCAAACTTGCCCGCTCTATCCCAACTCACTTCAAAACAAAACACAACTGACACAGATAACTTTACAGACATATAGAGTAAAACAACATGCCTTGACCAGGACTCGAACCTGGGTTACTGCGGCCACAACGCAGTGTCTTAATCACTAAACCATCAAAGCTGTGATCGATATTATAACCAAATAAAACTTATAAGAGGGTTCCGAAACATTCAAGTTTAGAAGCAATAAAATTGCACAATATAAAAAACCACTTCTTATTCCTATTTTCCGCAACATTCTCATTGCCGCTTCATCGCTAGACTCTATATCGATTTTCAGTTTCCCAGCCATCACCCACTTTAAGTTTTAATTTCTTTTCAGGTAGCTTCAATGTTCAAACTTTTAATTATGCGAACTTTCACTGAACTAAATTTGCATGAAAAATTAGCACCTCGGAAAAATAAACAAAGCAACCAATTACATGCGTTACTAAAACAATAAAACCACACTTTATTAAGTTCAAACTATATTTATTGATAACAAACAATTTCATAATTATACAGACAATTTAAAAGCTTAGTTGGAAATTAAGGAACAGACAGAGTCGATTTATTCTTTTTCATCGGGTTTATACAAAGTATTCTTTGATTCCCTTGGTTTTCTGTGTCTCACCGCACTGCAATCATCGCAACGAGCAAAGGTTTCTTTCACGAGTTTAGTCTTGTCCAAAGGAATCTTGTGCTCGCATATGGGGCAAATCTTTTTATTACCATGCCAAAAGCATTTGGGACATTTCACGACTCCGGTTACATACACATTTGAACTCTCGCAATAATGACATGGGATTTGACTTTTTGCCTGAATTATTTTCCCGCTTTCAGAAGCGCTTTCCTCTTCTTCGTTGTCGGTTGAATTTCCTGCATCCTCTTCATCTATTTGAATTTCTTGGTCGCTCTCTTCAGACCCATCGGCCGGCCTGTTCTCAGAAGCGCTTTCCTCTCCTTCGCTGTCAGTTGAATCTCCTTCATATGTCTCGTTGTCGGATTCTTTTTGTTCTTGATAGATCTTTTCTTTCTCTAAAAGATCGCTTAACAGTTTTTTATTCTTGATTAAACGCTTATCAATTCCCAACTCTGCGAGTCCATCTAAAAAGGTATTTAGCGCACGGGGTCGGGCTACATCATCTTTATGGGGAAGTAGCACATACTCAACCAGCTCTGCGATGTTTGTGACGGGTATTATGCGCTGATTTCGGAGTAATTGGCCTCTAGGTGCCCAAAACAGGATATCTTTGGAAGCGGCCATGCTATGCAACAAATCAGAAGCACGTTCTTTTGACACCGCTTTGGAAAGATTGCCCAAAACATCTTTAATTCTTGGCTCCTCGTTGTCTTCCTCGTCATCGTTGTCCTCATCGGAGGTTATAGTGTCTTCCATACCGCTCTCCATTTCTTCTTCATCCCAGTCTACTTTTCTCTTCATATCGATCCGTACTCGTTAAAGACAAGCTTCAAATGATCAGTGCAATGATGTATAGTTTCTTTTATAGCATCAAAACGCCCAAGCTTGTAACAACGGGGGCCAATAAGTCTTGTATAAAGCCACCACCCTCTTGTACAAGTATTTGCTTCTTTGTCTTGTAGGGAACGTTTTGCTCGGCCAGATTAATAAGAGCATCCTTATGACGGAGCAAAACACGCTTATTTGTTTCAGGACAGGGAATGTTTTCCTTAAGAACATTATAAAGAATATGTAACAAGGCGTGAACCTGTTGTGGAGAAGCTGTCCTTAAGAGAAATTGGCGCTGATGATCGGGACCAGTAGCTAAGAGCTGTAGAAAACCCCGGTTGTTCTTCACTACTTGAGACATAACTGTAGAATGAGCTAAGAATAGTGAGTTGTTGTCTTTTATCGTGGAATAGAAGGAAAAAAAAAACAATAGAGTTGTGGTGGTGGTGGTGAAAACAATAGAATTGAAGAGGAGGAGGAGGAGGGGGAGGAGGAGGAGGGGGAGGAGGAGGAGGAGGAGGAGGAGGCGAAAACAATAGAATTGAGGAGGAGGGGGAGGAGGAGGAGGAGGCGAAAACAATAGAATTGAGGAGGAGGAGGAGGAGGAGGTGAAAACAATAGGATTGAGAAGGAGGAGGAGGGGGAGGAGGAGGGGGAGGAGGAGGAGGAGGAGGAGGAGGCGAAGACAATAGAATTGAGGAGGAGGGGGAGGAGGAGGAGGAGGCGAAAACAATAGAATTGAGGAGGAGGAGGAGGAGGTGAAAACAATAGGATTGAGGAGGAGCTAGCCTATATAAGTGAGTAACATTCGCTTCTTTCTCAGTTAACATTGAGCTTTCATTGAGTTGACATGAATTTGTCCTGTCCCGTTTGTGAGAAGACATTTAGCAGGAAAGATAATATGCAAAGACACATGACCAACAAACACACCAGTCCTACTTTCACTCCATTTAAAGCAACGCCGATTTCTTCACAAAAGTGTCAGCGGTTTCACTTCGAGCACCCTTTTACTTGTATGGTTGCAGGGATGACCGGTTCGGGGAAAACGTTTTGGGTTCAATCACTGTTACAACAGGCCTCAGACGTGATAAACCCACCACCCGAGAGGATTGTCTGGTGTTATTCCCAATGGCAGCCCGCGTACATTCAAATGCTAGTCACAATACCACAAATTGAATTTGTCAAGGGTATTCCTTCTGCGTTGGAACACGATTCCTATTTCGATGTCAACAAACGGAACTTAATCGTCTTTGACGATCAAATGATTGACGCCGGCAAAGTCAAGCGAATAGTAAACCTTTTTACACGAGGTTCTCATCACCGCAACCTGAGTGTCATTTATATCGTACAGAATCTATTTCATCAGGGGAAGGAAAGCCGAAGTATCAGTTTAAACAGTCACTACTTGGTCCTTTTCAAGAATCCCAGAGACAAACTGCAAATTTTGACCCTAGCTAAGCAAATGTATCCTGGGCAAACGGCTTTCTTTATAAACCAGTACGAAGAGGCTGTACGAAGACCCTTTGGTTATCTCCTGGTGGATTTAAAAACAACCACACAAGATAATTGTAGACTGCGAACGAATGTACTACCTGGTGAAGAACAATTTAATCAAACAGCAGGGGTAGAAAACAATATTTCTCAGGAGCTACTAAAGTACCTTTCGACAGCTCCAGCTCTCTCAGCCATGCAGGGACTACAGGACAGAATGGACAACCTTCTCTCTCGTACAGACCTTGAGGAAAATAACAAAGCCAAACAGTACCTTGAGCTGCAAAACAGATTTCTGACGTTTAAACATCAATTGAATGGAAGACCTCAACAGTCTGATGAAATGAAAAGAAGTTTTGCAAGTCATCCGAAAGATAATTTACCAACCATTATACAAGAACCCACAGCATTAACAACGGTGACAACCTCTACACCCTTAAATCCATTTATCGCGACACCCTCTCCAGCGCCCACTATACAAGAAACTTCCGCAGTAACGCCACTACCTTTAAATCCAGCCGTTTTGACCCCTCCCCCCACAGTTCAAACACCCAAGTTCGAGTTCAAGTTCAAGTTCAAGTTCATTTATTCACACTTATTCAATTATTACAATAAACCAACATTAAGGAAATAAAAAAAAAGTAAGAACAGAGCTAACTAGACATTGAATTAAACATAACAAAAGAAGAGTGTGTAGTAGCCAAAGGAGCCAAGCTTTCGAGTTGGCTACTACCACAGAGCAGTTACAAGTGGGTGGAGATTATAAAATACTTTTAATAACTAGTTGTTATAATAACTATTTAAATTAAGTAATTGAATAAATAGAACTAAATAATAAATTAGAGTTGTTTAACACGCTTGACTATCAAATAGAAAGAGTTTGTATTCTTTTTTAAAACTATTAAAAGGGAGACACTTAATTTTCATCGGTATTGTTTCCCAGATCTGTGATCTGCTGATTCGCCAGCACCGAACCGCAAACGACCTAGAATCCAGTTAGTAAATTACTTAGATGTTGGTGAGGATAAACCTAAAAGGCGATCGCGGCGTTATAGATTTAGAGCTGAACCTTACAAGTATTCTAAGAATCAAGAGGATTAATAACACCCGAAACGATGATTGCAGCGGTGTGCGACACTTGCAGACTGCAGACTTGCAGACCTGCAGACCTGCAGACCTGCAGACCTGCAGACTTGCAGACCTGCAGACTTGCAGACTTGCAGACCTGCAGACTTGCAGACCTGGTGAGTCAACACACTAGTAGTTTTTACCCAAAATCATTTTTAAAATCTGCACAACCTCGTCTTCGCAACACGTGCTTCCCAGAATTTCCACGCAGCACGCAAACGTAACAGGAAAACGGAGTTGCATGTTTCTGTGTTACACTTCATAACAGTAAAGAGTGAAACTACTGATGTGTGGTTGGCGTTGTCACTGATTCTCGTATTTCTACTCCTTTCATTAACTCCTGTCTCACAACCCTTAGGGAACCTCGATAGGACCGCTACGTCCGCTACGGGATAAAAATTATTCTCGTGTATCCGGGGTCAGCACCAGTAGAATGGAAAAAGGCTCCCCTACCCATGCGATGAGAAATTTTAAAATGTTTTGTAGTGTAGCTAACTTACTTATCATTTGTTGTTGATGTCAGATTTTTTGCAGTCTATTTATATCACGCTACTTTGTCACGCAAAATTAAATGTAAACTGACCATAACACACGTTGCTTACTTCAGCGCATGACAAGTTTATAATCCTTTCAGTTTAGAAGTCAACGGCTACACGAAAAGGACGTTATTTTACCGATACTCTGCCGTGTTGGTGAAAACCGGCAACTTCTAAATTTTCGAGTTTCAAGTGTGAACGTCTTGCTGGGAGAATGAACGCAATGGCGGACTGAAAATAACTAATCGTGAATGCCGAAGTTTTTCAGCGACTGTGAGTAAACTTTAATAGCAACAGTCACTATGTTCAAATGGTCTGTTCCTAAATATGAACTAAAACGTTTTTGTGTTAGGATTTGGTTAACCTTCAGCCTTATTGACATTCGGCTTGTGACTTGGGAACGCTGAGTAAATCAAGGTCTGCAAGTCTGCAAGTCTGCAAGTCTGCAGGTCTGCAGGTCTGCAGTCTGCAAGTGTCGCACACCGTGATTGCAGTGCGGTGAGATACAGAAAACCAAGGGAATCAAAGAGTACTTTGTATAAACCCGATGAAAAAGAATAAATCGACTCTGTCTGTTCCTTAATTTCCAACTAAGCTTTTAAATTGTCTGTATAATTATGAAATTGTTTGTTATCAATAAATATAGTTTGAACTTAATAAAGTGTGGTTTTATTGTTTTAGTAACGCATGTAATTGGTTGCTTTGTTTATTTTTCCGAGGTGCTAATTTTTCATGCAAATTTAGTTCAGTGAAAGTTCGCATAATTAAAAGTTTGAACATTGAAGCTACCTGAAAAGAAATTAAAACTTAAAGTGGGTGATGGCTGGGAAACTGAAAATCGATATAGAGTCTAGCGATGAAGCGGCAATGAGAATGTTGCGAAAAATAGGAATAAGAAGTGGTTTTTTATATTGTGCAATTTTATTGCTTCTAAACTTGAATGTTTCGGAACCCTCTTATAAGTTTTATTTGGTTATAATATCGATCACAGCTTTGATGGTTTAGTGATTAAGACACTGCGTTGTGGCCGCAGTAACCCAGGTTCAAGTCCTGGTCAAGGCATGTTGTTTTACTCTATATGTCTGTAAAGTTATCTGTGTCAGTTGTGTTTTGTTTTGAAGTGAGTTGGGATAGAGCGGGCAAGTTTGGGCCGGTCTATTGTTACTATTGTTTCAGAATAACACAAAAGGAATAGGTAGTTGAGGTCATGAAAAGGCATTCCCTTTATTAATATTCATTAATAAGTTACCTATTCCAAAATTGTCATTGACTAGGCATAGCTAACGAGGGGAATGCAGGGGAGTGCAGGGGAATGCCGTAAAAAGGCGTAAAATGACCCTAGACTACTACTCTCTAGGCTTAAACACTGAAACTTCGGCACCATCTCTACTTGATTTCTGTACTCTTCTTGCACGATATTTTATACACGCCTGTAGAATGAAGCAAACGTTTCCACAGATTTTAGGCATGATTCAACAAATTGAATACTATGCTCTGTTAGAAAAACACTCTCTTACAAAAACATCCTTCAAAAAAAAGTGGAATGGCTTGCTTGGTTTTGTAAATGGCCTTACGTTACCGAGTTTTTCCTCATCTTCCTAGAATGTAAATATGTTTAACTACTGTGAATGTTTAATCTGAGCTGTAAGCAAGCTAAGAAAGTAAGCCACTATCTCTCCTGTCCGTGCCCTTTTCCCTATGTTTTTTTTTTGTCTTTATTTTTTTTTTTTACAACAACTATATTTATTATTTTTAGGACAACTGATGTATTAATTTACTTATACTGTAATTAGTGTTAAGTATTGCACGTATTGTAAGTTATGTAATTAATCGTTTTGTAAGTAGTGTTTTTGTGTTGCAAATAAAGTAAAAAAAAAAATCTATTGATACGACACCATTACGTGCTTAAAAAGCCGCTTGCTGACTTGGCTTTTCTGCTACTTCTTTGTTTTAGGGTTTTCAAATGTAGATTACTTTTAAAAATAGTTTTATGAACAATGGACACTTGGGTTAAAAATATATTTTGAAATTTACTTTTGCTGAGCTCAAAGAATTTCGCTTGACACTTTCATTATGTTCCTTTGTGTTGAACACTTGTACCTTACGTATGTAAGAACCTAGTTTGCAATTGTTAGTTGGATAACATCGTTTGATTACATCGTTGGATTACATCGTAAAGTCACAAGTCAGGAATAAACGCTGTTGGAACCGCAAGTCAGCCGGGTTTCTTGATCGCCTTTCTGTTGCGTACCAGTTCGTGGTTTGATCCCGTACCTACCGAGAGAGACGGCTCTCCTTTGCAAGCGAGTTGCCCATTTGAGTTAGTTTTCCCCCGTTATCAAGCGCCGATTCCCCTAAAGGCTTTCCTTAGTCCGACACCGGCAAAACCTTCCGTCACACCGGATCAGAAAAAGGTTTTTAAAAATACTGCGGTCAGGAATCCCGCATGTTTGATTACTTTAGTACGAATTTTATAATCTGTGTTTAACAGAGAAATTGGTTGCCAGTTTTTCAAGTCTAACTTGTCGTTCTTCTTGTAAAGCAGGCGGATAATTCCTTGACGTTGTGTGTCAGAGATTGATCCGTGTTTAAAAGAGTAATTTAGTAAATCGTGACTTAATAGACCCTAGCCTGCATTACAGGCGCTTTATGAGCCAAGCGGGGAGAGCGAAGCATTTCGCGCGAAGCGCGACACGAGCGCGAAGCGCGAGACGAGCGGAGGAAAAAAAATAAGCGCCTGTAGACAGTCCATTGTTCTGGCTCTCCCACCAATATTAACTGACCGCAGTGATTTGGAAACGAGAATCACTTCGTGAATTTTACCGGGGCCACTTTTTTAAAAAACTGTAGTTAATAAATTTAGAAGATTTGTGTTATAGAACAGGAAGGGATTTTAAGATGCGTAAATTGCATTGATTCCTACGAAGACTTATTTCAATAGCACAGGATTCCCGCGTTTTTAACCCGTGAATACGCGCATGAGTAATGAACGGGTTATTGGTAAGCCAATTCACTCACTCACTTACTCGCCCGCTCGCTCCTCATATCTACGTTCAAATAACAAAATTTGATCTCCGTATCAGTCAAATCCTTGGTAGCGCAGTGGATGAATTGAAAGGACTCTTGCGCAGGAGGCCACTGAAGGACGTGGGTTCGAATCCCACCAGAGACGCACCGGAGACGCATTTTTTTTCTTTTTTCTCTTTTTTTTTCTTTGAGCTGAAAGTTTCTTTTCTTTTTTTTTTTTGTTTGTTTGCATTCGTCAAGAGTCATTACATTTAATCTCCAAAAAAAAAAACCCCGCAATATTGCAAAAAGCGATTGATGTAAAGATAGTTTTGATATATGTTCGCTTTGATTCTCGATAAAAGGTTCACTCGTAAGTGGTCGCTCGTAAATACGTCTCTCTAAATATCCACTCTTAAGTTTTCGCTCATGAAGTAGTCGTCTCTCGTAAAGATTGGCGAACTTGTCGTTCCCCAAAAAGTTATAATCTTTGTCTTGAATGCCCTCCATTGCCTCGTGCTTTTCTCAAAATGGCGAATAAGAATTCAACTGACCCAGCGCACCCAGCGCTACATCTGAGCAAGTAAAGTTACTATGACAACGATTTCGTCACAGCGGAAAGCGGGGCACTGGAAACGAGACGTTGAAAAAACCGAAAGGAACAGACTGCATTTTATAACCGGTTCCAGCCTTTGGCTGGCCCCGGTAATAACCAATCAAAACACGATCTATATCGCAAGTTATGGAGATTTGAGAGTAGATAAGTTCGGATGTGCGTAGGCTAATAAATTGATTATTGATTCGTTTATAGTGGTGTGGGAGGAAAGCGTGAAGGGTGAATTGTCTTGTGAGCGTTTAAAGAGGTTTTAAAAGACACTGACCTATTTCTATAGTAAGTGAAGGAAAAAATCGGCAAACTGATCCTTACGGCAGAAAAACAGAAGCAGAAGCAAATAAAATAAAATAAAAGTGGAATATAATAATGCCCAATATTTCGTTTTGCAAAACAAAGCTTCTTCAGGGGCTAGCACTATAAATGATTACAACTGTAAAACCGTTATACAAGTGGTTTTGAAAATACTAAAGAATAATAAAAACAATGAATATGATTGGTGAAGGGTTTGACGGGTGATAAACTAAACTGACTAGTGATGAGAAAGTTAATGAAGTTCGTCGCGTCTGTTGATTCCAAGTGGTTCTAACGTCTTTGCTTTGTCTATGAGAAATGCTTCACGCGCTTTCGTAGCTGGTATTAATAGATTAAAAAGGGTGAAACCCGTACGAAAAATTATAGCTGGAATGACATAGCGAGAATCCGGCCTGAAGTGATTTTTACGGCCTGTATTGAATGAGAGAAATACGCCTAAAACGAGCCATTCTTCTCGGTCTTGTCTCGGCGATAATCTAGCCTGCATAACAGGCGTTATTGGGGGCGCTCAAGCGGGTTTTGGGGCGTGAGCGCGTAGCGCGAGACACGAGCGCGAAGCGCGAGAACAAAGATGTCTCGATTCTGCAGAGAAGAGAGTTTCTACACTAGATAGAGCAGCCTAAATTAGTGGAAAACTTTCTGCTTTGTAATACATGCAGAATTTGGGAGTATTCCCTCAATTTTGTTGGATCATATTGATCATTTGCAATCTGATATTTCAACGAATTATGCTGATGGGACCGTTTCCAATAACCAAAGGTAAACATCAGCCGTTGGGATCTCTAGTCTGTTGGGAAAAAAGGATGGTTTAAGTGATAACATAACGCCCCGAAGAGTGAGAAGAGAGAATTTGAGGTGAGCAATTACATTGTACATGAAACATTAATGAAACGCGATTTTCTTCTATCGTTCATTGTTCTTTCAGTGATACGATTTGCTGCTAAAAGCATAATAAATTTTGAATGACACAGGCTGGAAAACTTCAATTTTAATTAAATGAGAAATAGAACATGATGTAATATGTCAACAATCACTTTGACCGAGGTCATGTCAAGGATGCTTATAGTTGAGATAACTTGTAATGCATTTGTTAAAGATGTTATGGCTTACATGTTATAAGTTTATTTAGTATTTTTTGAAAGAAGGGGTGCGTGACTCAGACAAAGTTTGCCGTCAGCTCAAAGGCTTTGTATGAGCGTGACCCGGCGCGAGGGTGGGGGGGGGGGGGGGGTGGTTGTACTCCCTTATATGACCTATACGGGGACGTGCCGCTGGACAGGGTATGGTTTTTGGCATTTTTGTCCTGAACAGGGTATATAGAAGTTACTTCACGGTTGGTGAGCGCGTACGATTTTTATTCACGAGTTGGGAAGAATCACAAACGAACGAGCGAGGCTTTGCGAGCGAGTGAGTTTGTGATTCTTCGCAACGAGTGAATAAAAATCGTACAAGCGAACGAACCGTGAAGTAATTTGTTTATTATATGCATACTGAGATTTACACAACAGAAAAACAAGACGAAACGATTATCAACACTTTAGTAGAAGGGTTCTAAGTTGGTTTCTGTCAGACTCAACTTTCAAGTGGAAAAATTCACCGAATTCACACATCTAACAAAAAAAACTACGACAATAATTTTTTCCTAAACTATAACAAGACTATAAATAATGAGACACGTTACGACAAAAACAAAGCAAGTTTGCGTACCTGTGTTTTGAAGTTTTTGCCGCTTTGATAACAACAACAAATGGCGAGAGTTCAAACTTGCTGGCACGTTTGGCGATTTAATTGCTTTCTTTCACTTCTTTTAGCCTTATTCTTTCTCCTGTTAAACGTATATTTTCCCTTTCAGCCAAATCTGTTAAAGTTCTTTTCTTTAGGTCCGCAGAAATACGCATTTTTTCATTGAAGTGATGGAACTTTAAACCCTTTTGTCGCCATGAATGAATTTCTTCGAGGCCTTCTAGGAGGGCGAAGGCACACTGAATGGCGGGAATTCCCGTGTACGATTTTTGTCACTAGTGAAAAATGTCGTATCGCGATTCTGATTGGTCATACGATATTCTTCACTAGTGAGGAAAATCGTATGACCAATAGGATGGCTTGTCATACTTGAAGGGACGATTTTTATCTCATAGTTTTCTTGTGGGTAAATCTCAGTATGTATATAATAAATAATTTAACGCGAGTCTGTCCTAAACAGGGTATGGTTCCAGTTAACGTAGCGCTTGTGGTGACTTCCATTGTCGTGATTAGCATATTCATGCGAAGGTGAAGTCGTTTTCGTTTCAGATCCGTCTACCTTTTTTTTAAAGCTCAGATTAATAACCACGCACGAGTCGTGTCCTAGACAGGGTCCTAAAATAGAGGGTGTTGTTCTACACAAGGTAGGTATTTTCGTTTCTTTTTTGTCCTAAACAGGGTCAGGGTCTCAGACCCTCAGCGGCACCCCTATACCGAAACATTGGTGATGATAATTTGAGCGTTTTGTGCGCTTCAAATACAATAAATCCCGGCCTGCTGAATCAATAAAATCGATGATCGATGTAATCGATATCAATCGATATCAATCGATGCCAATTAATCGATTGATGTTGGAAATCGATGATCAATCGATGACGTATGTTTTTGTGATAATTCGATTGACCATCGATTTCCAATAAAATCGATTAATCGATATCGATTTTGTCGATTGCCATCGATCCTGGGTTATGTGGATGGCAACATCACAAGACTTACACTGAAAACGGTTTTTGAAGTCGCCAAAGCGGAGCGACTAAATCCCTCTGTAGGCGACCAAGTTGTCCGCGATCATCAGTCACCTTAAAAGCATTGCCACGATCTCCCCTTGTCTTGCTTGCGGAGAAGTTGTCACCAATTGCAACAGTAAATGAACACTCCTGGTACCCTTTCACAATGACCATTGTGTTCGGAATTTTGTTACACGAGCTCCGAGAAAACACGCAAAAATCGATAAAAACGATAATTTGAGGGACATTTTTTTG
This sequence comes from Cladopsammia gracilis, assembly GCA_022457155.1. Taxonomy (NCBI): domain Eukaryota; kingdom Metazoa; phylum Cnidaria; class Anthozoa; order Scleractinia; family Dendrophylliidae; genus Cladopsammia; species Cladopsammia gracilis. The sequence continues at coordinate 275,620 of JAJGOT010000356.1, forward strand.
TGATTATCGATTGATCATCGATTGGCCGATATCAAACGATATCAATTAACTGATTTTATCGATTGATATCGATTGATCGATTGGATTTCCGATGATCGATTGTCATCGATTTAACAGGCCGGGAATAAATACAAGGCAATGTTACATTAGGAAGTGAAAAACTGATTCAAGAAATGTAAATTTTGACTTAAAATTCAACAAATTATGTGACGAAGCTGCACGGTGAAATCCGATCATCGGACTTCCAATCTATTAGCCCTTCAGCGATAAGAAAACATTTCATGACTTGTGGTCTTGTGCCCAGAGGCAAAGAGAAAAGTTTTTTTTTGTATCCTTCTTATATGACTAAGATACAAAACTGAATGCAAGGCTGGCACTACGGCAAAGGGCAGATTTATTAATGGCCAATATTTCGACTAATTGTACTAGTCTTCCTCAGGGCCAGGGCTGTACAGGGCTATACCTTGCATTCTGTTTTGTATTTTCACATTGAAGTGACGCCTGGCACGAGATCTTTCACAAGGAAGATCCGGCAACTACCAGTAAGTTTAATTTCTGCGTCGTGTGGACCTCTGCATTCAAAGGTTTTTCTATGACTAAGATGTTTGCATCGCTAGCTTGAAAAGAGATGCGTAAATTGGTTCCAAATGAACTGTATTATCCCAAATTAACTGCCGCGTACCCAAATTTTAACTTTATACTAATTAGCAGTAGCTAAAAAAATCCGGGGGGGTCTCCCATATATAAGTTATACGGGTATGTGCCGCTGGATGGGGTCGGGTTTTTGACCTTCTGGGTCTGAGATGGGGTCTTAGTTTTGCCCACTAAGTCTGAGATGGGGTATACTTTTTCGTTCAATTTTCGAATTAAGTGTTTTGTCATTTTTTTCCGGTACATTTTTCATCTGGAACCGTGTCTGTAGAAGTCGATTCAATGAGCGTGTATGGGTTTGACGCCTAATTCTGTCAATTTGTGTAAACAAACCCCTTTTTATCTCGTTAATGCGCATGCGCATTAAGCGAGATTTCGGAGTCAGTCACGAAAAAAGGGACAAAAGTTGTTAACAAAATTTTGTGGACTTTTGTCCGGGGGGGTTTCTTCCTTCTTCTTTATAGAAGCTATATTAGGGCATTGAAGATATGGTTGGTTAAACCGGTTAGGATTTCAAGAAGGGCGTCACATACTGCACCTAAAATTTTTGGGGAGCACCCCCGGACCTATTGTTAATTTCCCTAGGGTATTGGGATGTCAGAACTTGTCATGAACTTGTCATATCTCACATTACGTTACCGCAAAGGCATTAAGTTCTTCTTAAGTTTCGATATCTCACGTTACCTTTAGAAGGGTAAAAATAGGTCAAATGCGTTTTTTGGCAAACGCAGTTTGAGAATTTCACGGTGTATTTTTACGAATGGCGGCGTTTTAAGAAAGTTAAATAGGACGGGAAAGTTTGTGCTTTAATAAGAGCGATATGGCAGAGCAAAATTTGCGTTCTATTTTTGAAACATTGCTATTACGGTTTGATTATGCAATAGTTTGGGAAAGACGTCATAGTTTTGTTGATTTAGGGATGGACCATTAGAAAAGTGATGGGGGGGGGGGTGGGGCAAAAGCACAAAAAAAAATTTCCCAGTAAATTATTAAGAAAAAAAAAAAATATTCCCACGCATTATCGCAAAAAAAAAATCTGCCCAAGGACAATTAAAAAATAAAGTATTAAAAAAAATATTCCAGCCATCGAGTGAAAAAAAAGATTTCCACCTTAGGTGGACAAAAAAAAATTTCTTACCCCCCCCCCCTCCCATCACTTTTCTAATGGTCCATCCCTTAGCTACCGTGCACAAGTGTCCGACTGAATTTGTTTTTCGGGAGGAAATTTTTGCGGGTCGCAGAGACAGCTAAAATTTCTGGTTCTATTTGCAATTCTTCGACAACCACAAAGTGATTACAGTGGCAGTAAAGCTCACTGTCATTGCAGATAAAAATTAAACTGATCACAGTACACGGGTGGCGGCTTAGAATTTTAAACATGAACGCTTATCAGCAAAAGTGGAAAAGCGTTATTTCCTGAATTATTCTAGAGCTCTCACGCAAGTATGAACCTACCTGCCATGATCTATCAAGAAACGAAACATAATCATTATCAATTCGCTGTTCTGACTCGAATGAGTTCAAATTTTATATTCAAGTTCCGATGATTAGAATTTCATTGCATTCTCAAATGCTTGTTCATTTGGCTCGGATGGTTTTATGCCGGTGGATTTTCAAGATCAGTTGCTTACACGCGCCACACTGTGAAAGAAATTTCCGGGAAAGTTTAAAATTTTACAAGATTTTGGTCTATTCTCTTGCCAAATAATGCCATTTCAATGTAATCGATTTTTGTTAGCGTAAACTTCGAGTTCTACGAAGGGTTCGAGTTTAATCAATTTTTGCATAACCGGAATTCAACTGGATAAAAATGTACGACGATAAGTCGTTCGAACTACCTTACATTCTTCATAAAAATTCGTTAGATCCTATCCCACTACCAGATGGCTCTTACCTTAATTGTCTTCTTTATGCTGATGATTTACTTTTAATATCTAATTCAGCTGAAGGATTACAACACAGTCTCAATAGATTGTCAAAATATTGTCAGGACTGGTTACTCAACATTAATCCAATCAAAACAAAAGTGATCATATTTCAAAAGAAAAGTAGAAAATCAATAAAAGACAAATATAAATTTCACATTAATACTGAAACTATTGAGATTACTAACAATTATACTTATCTTGGTGTGAACTTTTCTGCTAATGGAAGTTTCACTAATCATAAAGAAAAATTAAAAGAAAAAACAAGAAGGTCTAAATTTAGGATAGGGAATCACACCTTAAGAATTGAAAATGGACGATTTACAATCCCTAAAACTCCTGAACACCTTAGAATTTGCACTCACTGTACACTTAATTCAGTTGAAGATGAAATGCACTTTTTATTTCACTGTATGTTATATGATGAATCACGAAATGCCCTTGAGAAAATTATTAAACAAAATAGATTATTTCAAAAATTAAATTATCCTGAGAAGGTTTTATTTCTTTTCAACAATACTGACCCATATATTAGCAGGTTGACTGCTGCTTTTGTCACACAAGCAATGAAAACAAGAGCAAAACATATTTAGTCAGTAATACTCGTCATTGTTTTAAAAATACATGGATATACATTTTATTCTACTTAAATTTCTTTATTGTAATTAAACTAATTTTAATTTCCTTATTGTAATTGATTCGGTAATACCATGTATAGAAATGGGAATACTGAAATAAAGTTGTTGTTGTTGTTGTTGTTGTAATAAGCTGAGCATGCAAGGCCTAGCCGTGTGGTTTTAACGCAATGAGAAGTTCGTAGACAATATAATAATGAAGGCCTTTAAAAATCAGTTGAAATCATTAATTCAAATGGATGGACTCAATACCTATTTAGTTTACTCTTAATTCAAAAGATAAATAGTATTGAAATATTTATGAAGAGGAATTTAACCGTTGCACCCCCTTAAAACTGTACTTATCTATATCCTTGGTGCACTGTATTAAATTTTTCTTAATAGGTTTTTAGAAGACTTATCTTCTACTTGCAGCTGAAAATGCTAGGCTTAAACGTAGCAGTCGCTAGACTGTCAAAAATGCCAACGAAGGTTTTAGCAAGCTCCCCGCAGCTATAAAGCGTAGCGAATACAAGCTAAAATTACAGCCTTTACTGAGACACTTACGATACGACCAAAAACAGATCGTTGCATTCACCCCTCTCATAAAATAGAAGTCTGTATACGGGTAAACATTTCAAGTTCGTTTACCAACAGGTTGCAACTGAACTGACTGAAAATTCTAAAAACTGACAGGAATCTTCTGCGACACCTTCTTTCAACAACCTTGACGGGCTTTTTTAATTTCGTTCCTATTACAAATTAAGTTATCGTCTCTTTCGTAGAAAAATACGTAAACATTGGGAACATCAAACTTTAAGAGGGTATAAAGGAAAAGTAACACACATCTGAACAGCGCCACCATTTTGGACGGCAATCTATCCGTTCCGATGTTAATCGCGTAACTCTTTCCTCCTTTCCGGTTCTAGATTTCTGTTCGTGAAATGACCAGATCAAAACCCCTCCGAAAATAACCTTCAGGCTGATTAGGGTATTACATTTCACAATTCCAAACCTGAAAAACTTAGAAATTACAAAAAAAAAATAAACATAAATATATAGCGTTAAATAACGCGAAAACGGGAGGATTTTTTTCCGGATATATAATTGATACTATCCATTAGATTATTACAATGGAACTCAATTCATTCTATAGGTGTCAGAACATTCACTGAAGCGTGATGCTTGAAGTTGTTTCTCGCGGTGAATTTGCCTGTAAAGAGCTGTAAACCCGGCGCAGCTTTTTTCTCGACAGCTACAGTGAGCTTACTTTACCATTTTGTAAACAAGGCCAAACACACGACAAATTAATCTAGCACTGGTAAATGAGGGTGCTAATGGGGGTACCCAATTGTCAGTTAACTACTATTTTTTCGGCCAATTGTCAGTTAACAAGAGGCTACACTGGTAGCCTATACTCATGCGCTTGTATAAGAAAGTTTTATGTTTTTCTTTTTTAACTGGGTCACGCTGTCGGAAATCGGTTCATTTCAATATTTTCATTCATTGATCTTATCAAGTGATTTAGCTTGACAAGTAGGAAATTACGTATATCAGTAAGGCTTTTAAATTTGCAAAGTTAAGATAAGGTTACTTTACAGGCCATGTGAATGACCAGAGTGAATGCGTTTTCGGGATTGGTAGCCTGTTCCAGGCGTTCAGATAGTGGGGAAGGCGCGAAGAAAAGCGAGCGAAAAAATTCCCTCGCCTCGCCTCCCGCAATTTTTTTCGCTCGCTTTTCTTCGCGCCTTCCCCAACTATTCGCGCTTTCCCCACTCTCTGAACGCCTGGAACAGGCTACGGGATTGGTGAACATTGTGACTAAAGATCTAGGGACTTTGCGATTAAATCATTCTTACTTGAGAATTGTCATGGACTTCTTGTGCCAAACAGAGGCGTTCGCGACAACGCACCCCTTCCCTCTCAACGAATTTTGCGTGACATAAGCCTTGTTTTGTTTACATAAACCCCCCCCGGGGGGGGGGACTCCCATATGTGGTCGGGCGGGGGTGCTCGTCGGGAAAAAAAAAGTGGAACCCTAAAAGATACCAAAGTGGGCGTGGTCAACCAGAATTTTACCCCTAAAAGATACCATTTTCAGTTTTGGTGGAGTGGCCAGTGTGTAGCAAAGTGTAGAATCAGGAGACGCTCTGATTTTTAAACCCTTTTAATAACATTACAACATGTTTCGGCCTAGTTGGCCTCGTTAAAGATACCATTTTCTGGGAAAATAAGGTTTTTTCATCATATACCCTAAAAGATATCTAGATCCCGAATTTTAACCCCTAAAAGATACGACGAGCACCCCCGCCCGACCACATATGGGAGTCCACCCCCCGGGCATAAAACCAGAGACAGAGAAATGTATGGAAAACTAAAACAAAAACAGGCCCCCAAAATTTGTCAGTAGAACTCTTTGCCGTGTAGCTTTAGTTTATATTTTTTTTAGAACAGCCGCTTTACGAAAATTATTCGACATTAGATTCTCATACAAAAACCATAATTTCTCACCTGTCAAGATAGCTTCCAAAACCGTAATAAGGATCGTCAGTAAGATGTCTGTTTGATACAGGATCGTACACAGAGAGTATGGGAAGGAAAAAAATCGAAACTCACTGATGCTTGTGTCCAATAATATACCAAGGGTGTGTCCACTTACTTTGGAGTCTGCTTAATACAGGTTTTAGTGTAATCAGAAATCTTACTCATTTAATCTAACACTGAAAAGGGCTCGTGTGGTCAAACCCGGGGTCAACCCGCGTTCGCGTGCTAGGACAAAATGACGAAACAAAATACATACCATGTATCTCACTTGTCGCACTTCCCATTAGAAAAGGTAGCTCCATTTCCAACTGAGCCTTTGTAACAGCTTTCCCGTCGATCTTCTCTAATCGGAACAACTTTAAATCAAACTCACCGAGTCCAAACTTTCCGCTTATTGTTTGATTATATGTCCATTGAATTGTGCTTTGTCATGTCAAACGGTATGCGACTTATGTGTCATTCGAATGCCGATCCTTTGTCATCATCTCGATAAAAACTCAGAATAACTTTGACCACGCCACTCGACGCCATCACGGAGATCAAGGTCAACGCTCTACGACCCTGGTACCTTTCGCATATAATATCGGTTAATATGTCACCTGGTCACGCAGCGAGGCTGGTAAAAGTCACAAAATAGCTTTGCTGTTAGGAAAAAACTACAGTCGGACCTCTATTAAGCGGCCACCCTCGGGACTTTGAAAACTGGCCGCTCAATAGAGGTTGGCCGTTTAATAGAGGTACAATATAAATTGGATAGAAATGGCAGTCAACGTCATTTTATTGCGTCTATATAGCAAAAGGCTTGTTGAAAAGTGAACATATGTGAAGATAAATGCAAAAATCATTGAAACAAAAAAATTAAGTGCCCTGTATTTGCGCATTTCAAGTCCGTGCAAAGTTCTAACTCTAACACAGAGAGCATGTAGTCGATAAGTACAGCATTTTTTGGTGTTGAGTAGTTACAGAAAAATATGCAAATCTATGTAACAAAAACATCAAGTTTCTTAGGCCTTTTTTGCACCAACAGTCTGTAAAAATTTTAGCTCAAAATATTTCACGGACGATTTATTTAAAATAATCCGTCACTGCTGTTTGCCGTTGTGGAGCTCGGAGTTGTAATTAACGAGAAGATCAAGTCATTTGCCTTTCCGATAGATAGGGCAAGGTCCTAGTAACCGTGAAACTGGGCAAGTGGAGATTAAATTGCAGTTTTTATTGTTATTAGTTATCACCTTCATATTATTTGTCACCATTTCGCTTGAAAAGATGATTTGCTGGCCGCTTAATAGAGGTAAAAATACAATAAATACTAAACTTGCAAAAGCAAAAAGGTGGCCGCGGCCGCTTAATAGAGGTGGCCGTTGAATAGAGGTATCGAATACAGCACTTTACTGACAAATAATTCGGGACTTTGGAAGTGGCCGCTTAATGGAGGGTGGCCGCTTAATAGGTGGCCGCTTAATAGAGGTCCGACTGCATGTTGCTTTTATTAACAACAACAATCGTTAATTTAGTATAATTAATAGAATGTCACTTAACTGTAACCGTATTTTCTCGATTAAACGCCGGGCCCCGAATAAACGCCGGGTATAATAGAGGAAGTTGTAAGCAAGCTCCTCAAACGTTTGTTTGTGGTATAATAAACTTAAGATTTAAGGGCAAGGTACAAGGCTGCCAAGAAAAACGAATAATAACCCTTTCTTAAAAAATGGCGGGCGAGAAAAAACTGCTGATACAAAGAAACGCCGGTTCCACAAGGCCAAGTTTGAAATAAACGCTGGGGGCATTTAATAGAGAAAATACGGTAATTTTTCATTTATCAGTTAACTACTATATTTTTGGGCAATTGTCAGTTAACTTTTAACCCCATTAGCACCCTCCTAAATGCACTGGTATTCTGAATTTCACTTTTGCCGGAACGCAATTGGCATGAAAATAAAACGAAAAAAACTCGCGAGATAATAATGCCTTTTGTCACAACACTTCACCCACGACTGAAAAACCTTAAACAAATACTGATGAAAAATGGAGTTTCGTTCAAAACCAACCATTCCTGAAAACTATTTACAAAACGCCGCCTAACACATCATTAAAGACGTAAATCACTTAACGACATACTCATAACAGCCAAACTTTGAAAGCTAATATAAATGCCTCGCAACTGCAAAACCACATAGCGGAGTCGGTGCAGGCCTGTCATGAACCTCATTTCGATCTAAGGGAAACTAAAAAAGTGACCGCCAGGAGTGGTGCCCTGTTTATCCGCTCCAGACCCAATATTTTCTATATAAGTGCGTCCATAGCAGACGTGACCGAAAAATGACCACGTGATCACCATTTTCCCGCCATTTTTCACGTCAAAATATATAAAACAGCAGACTTGATACTTTAGCTAACTACAAAACTTTCCGTTTCATTATTCAAGAGTAGGAACAGCAAAATACCATAATTTTGACTTTCGTTCTATTTTCGAATACTGCTGGAGAGTTGAAAAAGAAATGGCTGATGGCGCGATGTCTGCTAAACATAGCTCAAATTGTCCTGGCACGAGGACAGGCAGCTCTAGAGAAATGACATGTTGTTACGGTCTCCTTCCATTAGATTCGGCAAATGTGAAGTTCAATGTTTGAATCGGGCCTTACTTTAAAGAATATTAAAGATTCAGTCACCATTTGTTGTGTCAATTGATATTTTGATAATTAATATTAATATGTTATCGTTATCTGATCAGATATAAAGTCATTGCACGTGACGTATTATCGATCACTTGATAGGTTTGTGGGCTTTTAATTGTTTTGAAATTGCGGCAATCTATTGTATTTGATTTAGAAAGTCTTTTCCATTGTCAAATATCCCAACAGAAAATAGACAATGAATAACTGAAAATGCACTGTGTAAATTGAACCAACAACACATTTTCATCGTCAATTAGCTAGCAAGGCGGGAAAAGTCTTTCACTTTCACTTCACTAACATCAAAATTATTTAAATTTACACTCGTGATTCTTTGTTACTCATAACTTTTTTTGACTTGCACCAACACGAATTTTCAAACTTTCTCTCAATCTTCTCTATCCTGCCAAGAACCATATCCAGTTGACTACTGCGCCTCGCATTTTCTACATAATGTCTGATTCTACAACGCCATTTTTACCATATTTATTTTATATTTATTTTAGATTCTTCTTTTTTTAACCTCATGTTCCAACGCATTAACGAGATGGCTTTAAGAGCCCTTTGATTTGTATAAAGAGCCTTTTACCAAATTTAACTGTATGGTCTGAGATGGGGTAGCAAAAATAGAAATTTTAGGTCTGAGATGGGATAGAGGTTCTTAGGTCCCAGCGAAACACCCCCACCACCGACGCCCGGCGGGGAGACTGCCATATGAAAGGGGCGGGGATGCCCGTCGGAAATTTTGAATTAAACCCCTAAAGGAGACCAATCTGGGTGTGGCTCAAGCTTTTGTTGACCCCTAAAAGAGACCATTTTAAAACACAGACAAGTGTATTATATTAATGTTTCTTCGCGTGCAACCCTAAACGAGACTTTGACGGCAAAATATAATGGCGTTTTGCCCAGAACACCCTAACGGAGACCAAAATCCGAAATTTACACCCCTAAGCGAGACGACGAGCATCCCCGCCCCTTTGATATGGGAGTCCCCCCCGGGTTTCGACGGTGATCGGGAGACTAAAATTGATGGTTTTTGAGAGGCGCGCTACGTAGAAACATCCATTATGTTGCGTCAGTTTTTTCACATGGTTTGGCCATGTTCTCGCTGGCAGATAGTTTTGCAACAGTGGCATGATTTTCTCAACTGTTTTGTTCATTGTATATGGCATAAGCTGTACACGTGGACAGGGTCATATCCGGAGTTTAAAACCAAGTGGACATTTTCGAAAGTGCTAACTCAGTCAGGTTAGTTACTCGAACTTGTTGCTACACTGTGCTGACGATCCGCAATAACGGCGAAATACCTATCCGCAGTTGCATTTAAACTTTCGGTTTGGTCTCAATCATGCCATTGTTGCGTTACTTTTTCAACGCAGTTGTCAGCCCTTGCTTCTTATAGTACCGTCGAAAGGACCGAAACGGACTGAATTCGTTTCTTGCTTGTAGCAGGGCGAAAATAAAGAATTTGAAAAAAAAAAAGGATTGTGTATTTCAAACATGTGTACCAAAGCCTTTTGACCAGCAAAAAATAAAGGAAAACTATTTTTGGTCGCGAAATCGAGCGGACCGCTTTTGGCGGGACTGCCACTTAACGCTAACAGACGTACCACTAATCGAAAAACGGAAAACAGAGATATTTCAGCCGATCCACATCTGAATAAATTACAAGAAAAATATTAAACATCAAACAACATTTAACAGACCGGGCCCTATGGAATATATGAATGATCGATGTTTTAAAATATATTAAAGTGAAGTCGCTTAGCGAGTAACAACCGGACATCTCGTGAAAAGTTGCTTAAAGTTAAGGCAGGAAAGTGAGTCGGCAATTAATTTTAGCCAATGAGAAGCCGGTTGTGGTCATTTATCCGACAAGGCTGTCAAATCGGAGATAAAGCACGCGTTCTATTTTCATGCCTTTCTCGTCGCATATTTGCGTCTTGTTGTACTAGATGTGGTCGATTAGCGAGTGACAACCGAAAATTTCGTGAAAAGAGTTGCTTTTCAACTCGCTTAAAGTTATTAAAGCGAGTCAGCTCAATTGAATTGAACTCTCGTTAAATTTAAGGCATGAAAGCAGGTAGCTTAAGCGATTTGGCAATTAATTTTATCCAATGAGAAGCCAGTTGTGGCCATTTATCAGACAAGGCTGTCAAATTGGAAATAAAAAGCGTTCTATTTTCATGCCTCTCTCGTCGCATATTTGTGTCTTGTTGTACTAAATGTGGTCCAACCAAATTGCAAAGAAACTGGAAGGGTTGCATCTAAATACGAAGTATTCTCGCCAAATATTGTAAGGTAGTAGGTGCCGGCGCTCTCATTGCGTCAATGGTGGCGCAATTTCTGCGAAAAATAGCTCAAGACGTCTTTAATATGGCTTTGCATGTGTGGGGCCAACGCTCACGATTTCTTTCGGTGACTATGGCTCCTGGCAAAATATGTTGTTGTTGCTCATTACTCGTGGCGAAGCACACGAGTTATAAATCCGGCGTTGACTTTTCTTGTTTTTTTTCGTGTCACATTAGCGCATGCAAATTTATGCACGCATATTTAAGTCTATATCGACGACTGTGTTGACTCGAGAAGCAAGATAAAGAACTACTGCGTACAACTGCACACTTTCAAGACAATTCAAGGCGTTCATGGATGGATAGGACCGTTTGATATTGTGTTCGCCGCTTATTACTGTGGGATTTTTTGCTTTGGCAAGTTCTGTGTTTTATAGACTTAGCGATCGAGCTCCGGGTCGAGCTTAAGTGTCAGCTACTGAATCTAGTGAATGCAGTGTAGTCTTACTTTAAACCCGTGTATACGTGAAAGCATGATGAACAGGTTATCGGCAAGGGTGCTTAAATAAAATTCACTCACTCTCTCACTTACTCACTCACTCACTCGCTCCTTCCATCAGCTGTAAACTTAGTGAGCAAATGCTTTGTTACGAACACGTTTCGTAACAGGAATTCAACGTGAATCCAGCGATAACAATGATTAATTTGATGTAAACGAATAAAGACAACAATAAGCTTACAGATGTTTCGCATTTGGAGTTTTTAGTGCAACATTAAAATCGATCTAACCTAAACACGCGCTCTGATGCGTATCTAGCTTAAAATAATAAAATTTAATTCGTGGGTAGTATGTGTTCTTGGACAGCGCAGTGGTTGAGTTTCTGGCTTAGTCCCGGACGGCCCGAGTTCGAATCTCCATAAAGTCCTTTTTTTTTTTCCTTTTTTTTCTTTTTTCAAACTGGACATTATGAAAGCGATGTACTTTTTTTTTCGTTCGTCAAAAATCCTTGCTTTTAATTTAAAAAAATATATATTATATATATCGAACTGTGTCAGTGTGAAAACGTAAGCTTACATCAATATTGCGTTACGCGTTACGCGTTAGCATTTCTTCTTCTCGGGTTGGCTCTTAGGAGCCTTTGATTAGACATAATTTTAAGCTTATGTTTCTCTGTAAAAGCACTCAAATCACTTGGGAATCAATGCTGCAATGAGTTAAAGGCGCCACGAGTTCAAGCTGTGTACAGCTTCTTGTTTATATTAGATTCGGCATATGTGGAGGGGCCTAATTTGATTGCATTATACAATGGATTTACTTTTGCGCAGAATTAACGTTAATGTCCCTTTTTTAGTAGTCATTGGAATACTGAATCATTGCTATTACGGTTTGATTTATGAAAGAGTTATTTCAATTTTAAATGGGTATTAAATGTTGAGGTGTCATGATTATGTAATAGTATGTTAGAAGATGATAGTATGTTAGAAGTATGTTATAGTATAGAATAGTATGTTAAAAGAAAAGTTAGGGAAAGTAGTTCTGAAAGTTTATTTCAATGAACTTGGTTCGATTCCTTTAACTGAAAGGTGGGCTTTTCATAAATGTTTAACTGTTTTTCGTTGCCTTAATGGTTTCTGCCCATCTTATTTACTGAAATTATTTGTCTTAATTCTGAAGTACATAATTATAACACTAGAAGATGTTCTGATATCTATTTGTGTAAAATATCCTCTAAATCTGGACATAGAAGTTTTTCGTTTTCAGCTGCCAAACTTTTTAATGATTTAAATGATAGTGTAAAATGTTCGAAATCTGTGAGAAGTTTTGTTAAGAATTATTGGTTACATTACGGTTAAGCTTTAGATTGCATTAGGTTTTTAGGATTTATATTGATCATATAATTACTTATGTATATTTTAGATTTTATTATTTCTTATTATTTCTTAACTTTTAGTATTATATTATTAGGCACAGCTTCAGTGTAAATAAGTGTAAACGTAACGTTCTGAATTCTGTGTGAAATAAAGTTATTATTATTATTATTATTATTAAAGGTAAGATTTTGCCGATTAAGCTAACTAAAAAACTTTCGGCTTGATTATGCAAGAGTATGGATTTGGCTTTTGTTCTGTCGGTTTTGGAATATTGAATCATTGCCATATGAAGCACTCATTAGTCAAATATTTCAATAGTATTGCAGGAGAAAATCCAGATGATATTAAAGTTTTGAAAACAGCTCCAACTGGGAAAGCTGCTTTCCATATTAGAGGCAATACATTTTACACACGATATTCAAGTTTTCCAGTTTCAACCATGTTTGAATTTAGAAATAATGAGACAAAAAGATGCCAAAAAATTTGCAGAGCTGCTTAATCGCATGAGAAAGGGAAAACATAAACATGATATTGCCATTTTAAATCGAAGAGTTCTTGATGTAAAATCAAAAGAAAAAAATTATCCTATGAATATTTTCTATTTATGTCCTACAAATGCACCAGTAGATGATCACAACAATGCCATTTATAACATTCACTTACAACCACTCATTTCACAGTCAAAAACCGTTGATGAGCCTCCACTAGTTCTAACCACTTCTGCAGTCACCGGCAAATGAATTTTAAAGCCTTCATACCGTAGCCTTTACGTTTCTTATTTAGCAAGACTCCACTTTCTGTTCTACTGTAAAGTGAATTTCATCCCTGTTCATCCGTTGCTTCAATAACTAAAAGTAGTATAAGGGGAGTCAGTCAAATGCGGGTTTTTTCTGAATGCCCAAAATAAGCCGCCAAACGCCCGAGTTACCGCCTCCAGGACTCATTTACATTCGTCCTGGAGGCGGTAACTCGGGCGTTTGGCGGCTTATTTTGGGCATTCAGAAAAAACCCGCATTTGAGCTGACTCCCCTTATACTACTCCGGGCCTTTATATTTTTAAGCTGTTACAGACCCTAATAAACCGTTATTTTAACACAGCAAGCTAGCCATAACCAATTGGAGAAACCCCTCTCTTGGGTACCTAAGCGACAATGGGGAGAGGAAGAAAGAGCGTTCTGACACAATCAAGTAAACGAACGGCCTTTAATCACTCAAGACATGGAAGTCTTCTTTGCTATGGATGCAGAAAAGGAAAAAAGGCGAACTATGTAAATGCGTTAAAGAAACTCAAGGGCAAACATCTCCTCCATCCATTGTACCGAAATATGTTCTTGAAGCCGCACAAAGACTGACTCCACAACAACTTGTCGTCGTTATCACCAATTGAAAAAAACACTTCCCCTTTGTATATCAATGATGCCTGGACTGCAAAAGTTCTTGAACTTTCTTAAATCCAGGAAAACTGGCCTGAAACAAAGGAGTCGCGCTTGGGTCAGTGCCAGAAAGAATACCATCGGTGCTTCAGAAGTCGCCGCACTGATAGGGGCTTCGCCCTTTGAAAATGAAAAGAACTTACTTTTCAAGAAAGCGCAGGCACCAGACATGGTTAACATGACAGCATGTACCTGGGGCAACCTTTTCGAGCAAATCGCGAGAAAGTTCTTTGAACAAAAACACGAAACAACCGTCTTTGCACACAGTGTCTCGCTTAATCTGGCACAGGATCACCCCCTTTACGGAAAGCTTACATTTAGTCCCGACGGCTACTTCGAAGACAAAGACGGAAACTTTATTCTCTTAGAGTTTAAATGCCCTTTTAAACGAAAGATAGCCGTTAGATCTATTCCGCGTTATTATGTGACACAACTTCAGACAGGCCTCGCTTTCAGTGGAAGCCTAGTAAAAGGGGGTCTTTTCGTTGACTCGTATTTCAGGCTGTGCCCTTTGAAACAGTTGTCATCAAGCACATACCATAATGCGGAACTAAATGGTGGTGCTGTACATTCAACAAAGACAAACAAAACACTTGCCTGGGGTGTTGTTTACCTCTTCTCTAAACAACTCTTAACTAAAAATCAAACTGAGCTTGTTGACGTCGCTGAACTAACTCAGGCTAAATTTGAGAAAATAATGGCAAGCATCGAGGAGAAAGAGCTCTGGTGTTCTTACGGCCCTGTGAGAACAGACTTTAGCGAAAATGTCGAGCAAGAGGAGTTCTTAAGGCGACAAAAATTTAAGAGCGAGTTAAGCAGCAATGCCGAGGGGCCAAGGGCTGTTGCATTCTTTACTTGGAAGCTACTGGATGTTACAGAACTTCCAATCACCCAGCAAGAGGGTTTCTTAACAGGCATTCAAGCAAGGGCCGAGAGTTTTCACAGGCAGCTCGCCGAACTTAAAAAAAAAAATTCATTCACTTATCAATACAGACGACAAAACAACTTCCGCCGGAGAAGTTATCGAAAATGAAGGAGACGTCGAGGCCTTTCTTCGGTGGCAGTTTAAGCAATTCTAGCTGAATGCATGGCCGCTTGCCAACACCGTTCATGCTTTCGGCATGTAGATGGCCCCGGAAGCCTTATGTAAGATAAAATTTTCTGTTTTCTTGGCCCTTCTTTCAAAATTAGGGTTAAGATTTTATAAATTTTGAAATTTAAGGAAATATTATTTGGGAGATAAGGTTTCACGTTTGTGTGAACATATTTTGTTTGTTCAATTTCGTCATAGGTTAATCTCATAGAGGGTTTCTCTTTAAAGTTTTTTCCTAATAACTGATCAAGCCTATATTTAAAATTATAATCTGTCTTGACCCTGCTTTTAACTCTTATATTTTTATTTCTGTAAAGGTCTGCATGATAAAAGGCGACACTGTCTATTATTTCAATTCGGCTGCATATTTTACAGATAAGTTCCGCTGATTCAACCATGAGTGAAAAAGATCCACCACAGTTTTGGCACGATTTTATATTTTCGTTTGTTCTGCTTTGAATGAAAACAAACTCATTTTCGTGGTACCGCTTTATTAATTCTTGTCTTGCCGACAAAGAAAGATATAAAAAGATAATTTGTAACTTATCTTTAAGTTGTGAGCGGTTAAACTCGTCTATATAGTCATTTTCATAGATGCCTCGCAGCCAGACGTGTTTGTGTTTAACATCTAAGGCATCTAATTGAGTCTTGTATTCATTCTTTTCATCCATTTGTCTGATGATAGACAGCTGTTTGTTGAAACGTTCAGCTTCAAGGCCCGTCATGGTTATAATTAGAAATGACAAATGTTCAATAAGTAAACGAAGCTTCTAGAACATACCGAAGCGTCCAAGGCCTTGCTCTATATATTGTTTTTCTTTCGAGATTTGTAGATTAAACCCAGAGTTTACTCTTTCAAATATGACTTGGACACGTCGGCAAGACGATTTAATATTTTTTGGAACTCCACTTTGACTTCTTTGCGAAGTTCTTCTCTGATCTTGTCAAGATCTAGCGCTTGAGGCTGCCCACCCTGTGTGGGCTTTGTTTCACCAGAGCGGATCTCGTTTTTCAGTTTGTTATATTTTTCAACCTCCTTTATGATTATCGTAAACTCTGGATCGTTTATGTTATTGTCAGTTAAAGCCTTTGAGACCATCTCATAGACAGAGTTCCGCTTGGCAACAGCGAGCGTGTAGATTTTCTCGTGTTTCGCGATCTTTCGTTCAAATCTCTTGCTGAACACGGTGAGGACCGCGGAGGAAGCCCCTGTAACCGCCGCCACACCAGCAAGGGCAGGGCTGGCCACAATTCCAACTCCGGATAATGCTGTCGCGAAAGTAGCTGATGACATGCCTGTCGAAACCAAACCAAGACCCACAGCCGTTGTGTGAAGAATCGTGTGGGCCCGTTTGTATTTTTTTGCGACCTGGCGATAGTGGTCGGCTTCTTTCTCAAGCTCTTTCTGCAAGTCTGTTATTTTCTTGAGCCGGAAGTCTTCGCCATTTGTTGGTAAGCCTGGGTAAAGCGATTGAGTCTCTCTGTAATCCGGTGCCGATGGCAACACATTAGCCGAGCTCATGGTTGTGTATATATATTAATTTATTTCAACTTCAAACTCGAGGGGCATATTATTGAAGTCAAAAAGGTCATTGTGTTCATCCCTCACAGACAGTGTTATGCTGTTTACATAATCGCCAGACGAGACGTCACGCAAGATGTTCTGCTGTGTTGATTCATAGAAAACTTTCTCATATGGCTTTCCGCGAAGATCAAATCGAGCCAAGACTGTCGAAGGCTTGCCGTTGAACAGGTTCTGTTCTTTATCAACCAGATCGCAGTGGATAAAGTAAGTGCTTGGTGAGTCGAATTTTTTACTGGTTATATGTGGAGGCGTTTGTAGGCCCTTGCCAAATAATAATCTGATATTATTGGAAAGACCTATTACATATTCACCTCCTGGGTTCAAAATCGCCATAGCACCAACAAGAGAATACGATTCCGCTTTAAGGTCTATAACCCGTTCTTCGTATTTGTCAACTATCGTTTTTGCTAAACTACTAGGAGTGTAAAAACTAGGCTCAATGTTGATTATAGTTGGTTGGGCCTCCGAGCCTGATATTTTGACAGATATTTGTCCTCTTTGTTTCAAATTATGCCACGAATTGCAAATCGAACAAGAGACGAGCCGGATATAGCTCGGTTTCTTAAGAGGGTGATCGAAGTAGATGGTGTGAGGGTTCGAAGGTGCGACGATTGTTAACACAACCATTGTGTATATAAATATATTTATATACAACCATGTTTGGCAGACGCCCTGGTGGTTTTAATCCTGGCTCAAACCTCGGTCTAGACATTGGCGGTCACGATTATGGGCCCCCACCCCCGTTTTTTCCTCGTCCCCAAAATCCCCTCTATCCAGAACAAAGGTATATTAGCAAAAAACATCACGCAGCAAATCCACAACTGGCTTGGCTGAGTTCTCCGGAGGCTGCAAAACTCTCTGCAGCGGCCAAGTCTAAGGCTATCTCAGGCTTCAAAAGGCGTTTCCCGCACGCTGATATGTCCAGATTTAAAACAGAAGTTTCTTTCGACGAAAAGCACAAAGCCTCAGCAGTAGTGCTTTTCCCAGAGGGGCAAGGCTCCTGGGCTATGCCTTCAGACATACCGCACAAGGATTGGACACAAGCCCTGAAAGATGCGCTTGGTTTAGAGTATATTGGCGGTTTCCCATATCAGTTGACGTTAAACCGAAACACACAAAAGCCAATCCCTGCTGTTGAATTCTCCACCTCAATCGACAAAGACATGATGATTGGCTCTGTCTTGAACGACGAAGCGCAAAAGATCTGTTACGCCAACTGATTATTTCACAACGAAATACAGAAACATTTTCAGAGACACACAGATTACGTTCACAACCGCGAAATATGGGAGAAAGTGGCTCGGCGGTCCGCATATGAGTTTCTGGCCGCAGCAACTGAACTTCGCCTTGTGGTGTGCAACAACCGGCTGCGGGATCTCGCGTGACCTTCTATTTGATAAGAACTCTACTCTCTCCCTAACCCCGCAGCTTCGGTCATTTTACAGGTTTCACGTCTATTTCACAACAAGACGAATACTCTACAAGCTGGGTGGGGAACAGAGCGTGAGTGCTTTGCCAGACGACCCTACATTCAACCAGAAAGACAACAAGTTCAACATCGACGCATACAAGGGGATTTGCCAAGAGTTCGGTGTAGACCCCAGTTCTGACTTCCGTTTCACATACGGCAAAAACCACGGTCTTGGCAATGTGTACATTTGGGTTGCGTATGATGGGCCCAGTTCTACTGATTACAACTATCCTGATCCCGATCTAGCCCTGTTTGATGACGAGCGCGTCACAGACAGAAAAGACCCAAACTATCGAGCAAACGGCATATACTTCGTTCGTAACGACCAGGGCGCTGTTAGTCAGTTTGAGCACTTTGTGCCTAATTATGCACAAGGGTTAACACAGCCAGGGCTCGCGCGTATGAACCAATCAATCGAGGCCTTTGTGTACTGCATTCTAGGTGCACAAGCAAACACTCGCAGCAGCATTATTGGGAGTGGAGGCCGAGCATTCGAAACGCAGAGAGAATTCCTCACACTCTTAGAGGACGCCATAAGACTAAACGACATATCTAAGAGCGTGCAGCATTATCAGCAGGCCATCCAAGCAACGAAAGTGTGGCTAAACTTTGTAGTTGCCCCTGGGAGCTGGCTGATGCCGTCACGCATGGTTATCAACACAGAGAGCGTGGTGGGGTACAATAACAATCTTATGCAGGCAACGCAAGGGATGAAGCTTGGTGTTAACAATGATGTCAATCTTGCCACAAAAAAGCCTCCCTTCGCCCCATGGACGGTGGGCCGACAAAGATTAATCCACCAAACAGCCACCCATCGAACCCGATTCACAAACAGGCCACACAGGCACAGGGCATCGCGCCCAAACCAAAGGCCACACCAACACCACAACCAACCCCAAAACCAGCCACCAGCGCGCCAGCCCCAACACAAGAGACTAAGATCGAGCCGCATCATGTAAACAAGGCGCTCATTGGCGTGGGTGCGCTTGCTTTAGCAGGCTTGTTTATCTGGATGCGTTAACGCTTGAGCTTGATTGTCTTTTCAACCAAGAAAGCCACAAAGGCAAGGATCAGTAGCCAGGCGTGCTCGCCAAGAAAGGATAAAACCTGGCCAGCCGCTTTGAAGATAAAGCTCACGATCGAGCCGATCATGCCTGGCAGGGCGTTGGCTGCTTTTTTGCCAAGCTCTTTAAGCCCATTTCCAATAGCCTTGGTGGCCTTTGCCAGGCCATTCAAGGTGGTGAGTACCACAGCACCTATGACAATACCGGCAGCCAGAACAACTGCTTTAAGGGTCCAACCATATTTCTTGAAGATATTTTTAACTCTTTCTCTCAAAGGTAAGGCTTCTTCTCTTTCCTGAACTTGTGTTCTTAGTCTTGCCAGTTCTTCTTCTCGCTCAGCAACTCGGGCTTCCGCGGCTTCTCTGTCTGATGGAGAAGTGTTCTCATCCTCTATCACGCGTTTGTCTTCCTCGTTTTGTCGTACAAGCTCGACCTCTTGTTCATTTAACTCATCCAGTGGCTTGGTGGAGTTCAGTCTTGCTTCAACAGCATTTCTTTCTCTTGTTTTCGCAGAAATTTGTGTTCTTAGTTTGTCAACCTCTGCCTGCTCTTGGTCTCGTTGTTTTTGTTTTTTTTGAAGGGCGCCTAATTCTTTTTTCTTGTTTTCAAGATCGCCTTGAAGATTTTTCTTTAGTTGTTTTAACCGATCTAGCTCGGTTTGACTCTCAAGGCTTGAACCGTGTTCCTGATCCAGAGCGTCAATCTTCGCTTGAGTTTCTTCGAGTCTTCCCTTGAGATTTTGAACCTCACTTGCTGCTTGTTGACGTGCTACAGAAACCCTTTCCACCTCCTTTAGTTGTTTCTCTGCCTCCTTCAACCTTTGTCTTTCTTCTCTTATAGCTGTATTGTCTTCAGAGACGATCTCTTCAGCACTTGGGCCAAGAGTTGTTTTGAACTTGTCTGTAAATGATTTAAGAAGCCCTGAACCATCCTGCTTGAAAACGGGAGTTTCACCGCCTCTTGCTCCAAAGGAGACTATTTTGCTTTCGTTTCCTGGTTTTCTGCCAAACCCAATAGGCCCTAATCGTCTGAGATCTACTCTCGGAAAGCGCCTTTTGAGCCAGTCCATGGCTTGATCGACCCTAGATGCTTTTTCCGTTGCATCTAAGAAGCCGCCTTCAAGCAGAGGGATGTCATCATTATCAAAACCGCTCTGTTCGCGAGGCAGTGTATGCATTTCATGTTGTTCACCGCCATGATATGGGGTTGATGTGCCACCCGGTTGAAAGGGGGTTGTTGTGTCAACTTCTTCTTCGTCGTCATCATCGTGGTCAATGTCCCAGTCAAGCCCGGTGTTTTCGTTCTCGCCAGGTATATCATATCCACCTTCTGCCATGATGATATATAAATAAATTTATATATATACTCTGGCTATGGCCGTGCAACCAAACATCCTCCCAACGAACGCAGAGAAAACTCTTAATGCTATGAAAGCAGAGCGCACCGTAAAGCGCATCACATTTGATCGCTCTACAGCCAAGCCTGGCGAGACACTGTACGTTACAATGCCCAAGCTCAACGAACATGAAGTTATTGTGTCGGGCTCGATTGCCTTGATCTTTAACATCGACCTTGCCGACGGCCACGCAAACAACTATCTTGTACAAAATGTCTCCAGAGCACTAGTTGACAGGCTTGTTGTCAAGTTTGCCGCCACCACTGTCCAGGACACCGTCGGGTACGATATTTACAAGATCTTTGAGGACCTCTTCCTCTCTGTCGACAAGCGCGAAAACATGCTCCCCGAGGGTATCCAGAGCGTTGACTTGTGCAAGATCCGTTCTAGCGCGGGCGACAAAAAGACCACTGGAGTGGATGCGGAAACCAAGCTAGAGACCGTTTATAAAAACAAATATCGCATCAACCTTGACCATCAGATTATAACAGACCACGGCGTCATGTACCCACAGGCACTCTACAACGATTTGACATTCGAGATAACGCTAGCCCAGGCTTCTCAAGTTGTTAGGGGTTCGGATACAAGCAAGCTTGTCTACAAGTTGACAAATATCCAGCTTGAGTACGAGACAATCCGAAGTAAGCAGCTGGCTGATGAGGCAACAAGTGTGTACTCTAGCGGAAAGGAGTTTGCCTACGACCATATCATGCGAGAGGAAGTGGTCCCCTTCTCGAAGGGTTCAGACGCACGGCTGAACCTCAGGGTGAACCCTCGGCGCAGGTCACTGAAAGCCATCCTTCTGCTATTCATCGAACCCTACACGGCAGGAGCCAGGGACTCAGAAAAATACTTCAACCCAGACATAACCAAAGTTAATGTCACCATAAATGGCTCACCCAACAGGATTTACAACGAAGGCATCAACGGGACAAACATGTGGAACGAGGTCAGTCGCCTATTCAAAAAGAGTGGTGACGGCAGGCCCAACATGAATCTGACCAAATATCTCACGGGAAACAAGTTCGGCCTTCTTATCGACCTTCGGTCCATGGCTGATACAACCCTTCACGGTAACGGCCAACGCCTTGTCAACACAAAGGACGGCGTACATCTTGAGATTGAAAGAGCACCCTCCGGCTCGGGAAACGTGCACTGCCACATCTACACCATCAGCGACTCGCAGATGAACATTATGGACAGGCAGCTGCAAGCGGTTCAGTATTAAATATATATGGACCCCAAAAGCTGCCTTTCAATGCCCTAATTATCGGGCCGACTAACTCTGGCAAAACACAATATCTTCTGAATCAGCTACGCGGCCCCTTCAGGGGCAAGTTTGACTATATTGTTCTCTTCTGCCCAACATTTGTCCACAACAAGACCTACGACGGTTTCGTGGACAAGGAGCCCCGCATTTTCGTGATAGACTGTCAGCAGCATGAGATTGAAAAATGGTTAACTGTAGCCAGTTATCACTTCGACGGGACAAACACGCTCTTTGTGCTCGATGACTGTGCTGCTTCGAAGGATGTGAAAGGCCGCACGAGTCAACTTGTCAACCTCGGCTTCAGTGCCAGACACAGCGGTATTTCTGTGTGGGTGCTAACCCAACAGTTAACCAGCATTGCGAAACCCTTTAGGGAAAACGTTGCAGCGATTGTGTTTTTTTACACCCCATCAAGAAAAACAACGCAGGCCCTCTTCGACGACTATGGCGGCGAGCTTGAATATCAAGACTACAAAGAGTTGATTGCAAAATTAAAGAGACACACGTTTTCTCACCTAGTCTTCTCTCTGAGGCACCCATATGGGGTTGAAGTGAAAATGTGAAAACATAATATATTCTCTGGGCCATGAATACCTCCACCAGTCTCCACAAGCTCACAGTCTTTTCACAGCTTCTTGGTGAATTACAGAGTAGGACGGAAGAGATGCAAATCCATAAAATCAAAGCCGCTGGAGAGGACGATCTGCGCCTCATGCTTCTTAGCCGATATCCGTTGAAAGTCGTTAAAATGCCAGACACAATGGCTTCAATCATACGGGAGGTTGAAAATATCTTACCTGACATCAAGAAAATAATTGAGAATTAATATATACACGATGGCAACAAACCCTGGAGACGAGGTCGCAATGAATGAAATCATGCAGATGCTGGAGTCAGGCCCTGATAGCTCCTTACCGGCGGCGATTCCTGAAGTCTTAACAGGTCCAGACACTCAGGCTCAACGTGAGAAACTGGCAGTCCTCGTTTCAACAGGCAAATCAAAAGAAGCCATTGGTGTCCAGCTCACACACGAGCAGGTTAAGCGACTGACAGATAAGGAGGTTGAAAAATTCTACAAAAGATATGAAGCCTACGTCGGCAACAAGACGACCGAGTCTCTGATTGACAGCTTCATAAAGCTCGCAAGCAAAGGCGCCGGCATGGTTGTTAAGATTGACGATGTGGAGGCCCTGCAGAAAGAACTCAAAAATGACTACATGATTCAACATGAACTGTCATCTCTTGCTGGAGGTCTTGCACTGCGATGTGGGCGATTCTTGGCCTTGGCCAATGCTGCTTTGATCACTACAAAACACATCGACTTCAAAAACGAGTCCCCCCAACCTGCTCCACCCGTTCACCCAAGCAGAGACAGTGAAGGTTACCCACTGGAGGGCTTTGATGAAGTTGACGAACCACGAAGGAACCATGAAGGAACCACGAAGGAACCATGAAGGAACCACGAAGGAACCATGAAGGAATCATGAAGGAATCATGAAGGAAACTTGTAGATAAAAAAATATATATATACACGATGGCACAACCGCTCGAGACGATCCCTGAAGAAAAAGTCGCTCCTACACCCACGCACGTTACCTCTGATCCCCCAAAGACTGCTCCAGCAAAAAACCCTGGCCGTGTTGCTTCTGGAAAAGCCCTCGCCGAACGCAACCGTCTGGCAAGAAAGGCAAAAAAAGAAGCCAGCCAGGCAAACGAGCCTGCCCCAAACCAGGCGCCGACAAATGAAGAAGCTAGCAGCAACACAGCATTTCTCATCCTTGGTGTTGGCGGGGTAATTACATCCGCTTGGGGTGTCTATTACCAGCGTGGGATCATTATAAATGCACTTGGGTGCAACAAGACACCACCAGCTCCAGCTCCAGCGGCAGAGGCCCCTCCACCAACACAGAGGCCACCGAGACGAAGACTTTGTGAGATGGAGTAAATATATATACACAATGGCCAATCTCTTTCAAGGCTTTGTAAATGGGGCTGCAATCGGCGGCATTCTTCTTTTTACGTCAAGATTCAACATCACTGCTCTTAAAACAGTTTGGCGCTTAGCCACAGAACTAACAGAGAGCGACGAGGGGTCGACTGAAAAAAACATAAATATACACCATGTCTGACAACAAGCTCGTGAAATCTGTTCTTGATGCTGCCACACTCACTGGCCTTGTCGCTGGTATTGGCTGGATTGGCAAGAAAATCATCAAAGAAAACCTCACAGGCGACCCCAGCGCGAATCTGATGAATTACGTCAAGTTCGCAGCTGTCATGACTGGGAGCATCGCGCTCAAGAAATACCTCGAAGACCAGAAGATCCTCCCTTCCACGGTGTAATATACAAGATGGCCTCAATCGCTATCATGGTTGGTGGAGCAATTCTAAATGCAGCCGCTTTCACTGGCGGCAATTATCTTGCAAAATATCTTTCCGGCGACAGTGGGAAAGCTGCTCTGGATGAAAAGATCAGGCACGATAAAGCGTTAGAAGCTTATCAAGCGGCCTACGCCAAATACCAGAAAGACCGCACAAAGCTCCTCGACTGGGTTGCAACCAACGATCGGATCAAAGATCAAGCGAAAAAGAACTTTCAAGACACTGACCAAGCTCTAGTGCTCTACAATCAAGCACATCGGGAGCAGCAAATAACACTCCCAAAAGAGCCAGAGTTCTCTGACTTCTATAAGCCTGGCCCTCAGCAGAAGCAAGGTGAACTCTTGTTTATCGGCACTGGCGCACTCGCCCTTGGTTATGAAGCGTTTCGCTTTCTGTAAAAAACATAAATATACAACCATGGGTTATCTGGGCGCTGCATTTGATGGAGCCCTCTACTGCGCTGGAGCTATAAGTCTCACTTGGCTTTATTTTGCAGGAATGCTCAAATTACGTAAAGCCTTTAACCAACTGCTGCATGAGGAAAGACAAAATCGGCTAGACTTACAAATTGCTCTCAAGATGGGCAAAGAAAATATCGAAAAATCGATGGAGGACTATGAAGAAAAGATTCAGGAAAATGTAAAGATTGTAAAGGACGAAAACACACCTTCATTAGAAGCTCTCAACGCTTTCAAAACTTTACAAGAAGATGTCACTGTCCAAGGCTATCTCTTTGAGCTGCTGGATAAAGCTAATGAACAAGAACAATAAATGTATAATATATGGAGGCGAAACTCTCAAAAATCTATTACGGTCCCAAAGGCTATTGGAAAGGACTTGCCGCTGTGAAAAAGCTAGCTGCAGCAGCCAAGATCTCTGAAGAGGCGGCAAAGAAATGGCTCATCAAACAAGCCCTTTGGCAAATATATCTCCCTGCACCACGTCACATCCCTCGACCCAAGTTTGATGTCTTCACGCCTAATTCAGTGTATCAAGCGGATCTACTTTTTTTGCCACACGACAAACTACCTCACGGGAGAAAAATTTACAAATATGCTTTGACAGTTGTTGATGTGGCTAGCAGATATAAAGCAGCAGAGCCCTTGACCTCGAAAGAGTCTGAGGAAGTTTCTAAGGCGTTTACGCGGATATACAGGCGTGGACCTTTGAAGTGGCCACAACTGCTGCAAGTCGACCCGAGGACAGAGTTTATGGGAGCTGTGACTAAAGAGACTGGGGCCCATAAAACAACCATTCGCCGTGGGCGTGTTGATATCCACAGAGATCAAGGGATTGTTGAAAGATTTAACAGAACCCTGGCTGAACGGCTGTTTGGTTACCAGTACGCAGTTGAAATGAATCTGCTCTCTGGCCGGTCGACCGCTTGGGTTAAAAGATTGCCAGATGTTATCTCGGCCTTGAATAATGAAGTAACCAGATTAACTGGCAAGAAGCCTGCGCAAGCAATCAAAGAGAAAGCAACCTCAGCCAAGCCCGCAACCCCATATGCTAGACCTGTGGGATTCTCCGAAAAGAAGGTCCCTCATGGAGTCCACGTGAGATATTTGTATCAGCCTGGCGAACTTGAGGGCGGTAGTCGACGGGCAACTGATCCGATCTGGTCTTTGAAAGTCTACAACATCGAGAAGGCTGTCACCAAGCCAGAGGCGCCTGTGGTGTATTATCTGTATGACGGACCCAAGCGTGGGTTCGTGCGTGAGGAGTTGATGGTTGTACCGCCGGGCACTCAGTTGCCGCCAGCTGGGTTGTGAAACTCGATTGGTTCTGTGTGAATACCGTCTGGCAGCACCCAACGCTTGTCGTAGTAGGCGCTGAGGCCCAGCTTGCGCTGTTCGTACGTGTACATGGCCCCGTTGTGCATTCGAAAGCCCCTGTTGGTGGCCATGTCCTTGTAGCCTTCAAGGGCCCGCTCGCATCTTTCCCACCGAAGCTCATTTTGTCGCTTGTTGACTCCCTTGGAGGACATCTTGGCCTGTCCGCTAACCTCGTCTTCAACGTAGTAACACTTGCTGCACAGAGCGATGGCTCGTGTGCCTTCTTTTTCAAGCTTGAACAGGCCAGGCTCTCTGTTGCTCCACTTGTCCCAGGAGAGCCACTTGTTTTTCTCCCTTTCGAACTGTTTGCGAAGTTCTGGTCGAACTGCTTCTTCGAGAGTGTCGTATGAAAGAGCGAAGTACATGCTGTCCGTGTCCATCTGGATGAGCTCGAAGTCGCGCCTGTCAAGATAGTGATCGAGGAACTCGTAGTAGAACTGCAGCATGCGCAACTTAGCAAGTTGATAGACAACGATGCCGACTTGAAAGGGCCGGTTTATGGTGACCTTGTTTTTGCGTAACTCGAGCTTGTATGAGCCCCCGATGTCTTCGAGATCTTCAAACCAGGCTGAGCGCAGGTGTTTGTCGACAGTGTCTTCGTCGTTGGTGTACACAACTCTTGTCTGTCGCTCAACAGCTTCGATGAACTTGCCGTAAGCCGAGTTGCCCAGAAGCTTGAACACTTCTGCGAGCAAGGCTTTCTCTTTGTCAGCGTCGCCTTTCCTTCGGTTGTTTGCAACCTCCTGGACGAACCAGTCGAAGATCTTGATGGGTGTGTAGTCGATCGTGCGGTAAACAGCGGTTATGTGGAGTCCTTGGTTGTAAAGCCACTCTAGCACTGGGGCGTAAAGCAGCACCTTTTTTGCTTGAAGCACGCCTAGCAACTTCTTTTGCCCGGGCAAGTGGGTTCTGTTGCTTTTAGCGAGGTAATCCTTCATGTGCTGAGGGACGTCCTCTTCGCCCACGCTGCGGTTTACAAAGAGCGGAGGAAACTCTTCGAAGTGCTCCCACAAGTCCTGAGGGACTTCAATGTCGACCACGGCAAAGCCGAACCACTGTTTCGTGCGCAACTTGAGCCAGAAGTCTCTTGCGGCCTCTACTGGATCTTCGTACTGCACGACTTTCTCTTTACCACAGGGCATTTCCTGCAACATGGTGCTAGGGTAAAGGGAGTTCGCATCGAAGCCTAGAATACGCTTGACGATGCGAGCTAAGTCGTATTTGTGTGAGCGGATGCGGGTTTCACCACGCACGTGTTTACGTGTGAACACCAAGCTAGGTCCACCAACAACAGCCTCTTTCAGCATTGCATAGGCTTTGGCACTTGGGGCAAATAGTTGGGGTCGGTTACGATCTCTCAGGGTTCCTCTCAGGATGTATTGCATCGAAACACCAGGCAACGAAACAGCGTCTTTGAAAATGTCAACCCCGAGCTTGGTGTAAAACGCTTTCATTTTCTCGAGGGTTTCGAGAAAGGGAGTAACATCGAGGTTGTTGTAATACTCCAGCCAGTCTCCGAAGGTCTTCATGCCACGCTCTTTGAAAACCTGGTCGCATTGTTTGTACTCCTCTGGAGAAAGAACAAAGGAGTTTCGGAGTTGTGAGTACCAGCACCAGTATGGCGGAAGCCCCTTGTAGTCAAGTTTGTCAGCACTGTCAAACCATTCGTACGGGAGCCAGGACTTTGTCTGTTTCGCCCCATACGTCTTTACCCATTTGTCGTAATTGATGCCTGGGGACAGATAGTTTGTGACATCGAGGAACTTGAAGGACGTGTCGAGGGCGTGTTGATGAACATGATTTGTCTCTGTTTCTCCCCTGCAAAGACGCCGTGTTCTTGCCCGAGATAAGAAACAAAGTGTTTTCTGATAAGGTGCAGATCGTATCGGCCTGAATTGAAGCCAACCACTGGGACCTGTTCACACCATTGCTTGATGAGTTTTTGTTGGTCTTCCGTTAACCCCTCAAGATCCGGCGGCATGTATTTTTGAGCTATATCATCTCGGATCGCGTTGCCACGGCGCTCCAGAGATTGATAAAACAGCCGGATAAGCTCTTGGGGATCTTTAGAGCAAATGTACTCTGGCTCAGGCTCCAACGTATCTGCAATGGAGACTGAGATAGGCACGTGCTCTCTTTCGTAAGAGAGATCCCTGGTCGGGTGACTTGCCTTGGTCTTGTCTTGATAGGCTTCGAAGTCGTAGACGATAACATGTGGATACGTTTCGTTTCTGTTAGGGGGGATTCGATCGTGCCACCAAGGAGCAGGACGCTCATGCTCCCACCGCTCAACTAGATTATAACCGAGCATCGTGCGGAGCTCGTGACTGATTTGCGCAGTTCTTAAGAAGGCTTGCTCCCTTGTGATTGGGTTGCCTTGCCTGTCGTTTTTGATCGCTTCGTTTCTTTGTTCCGGTGAGGGGAAACACTGGCGGCAACCGTGCCAGTGACAGCCATGAAACTGGAACACAGTGTTGCTCTCTGGGTGACATCCGTCAACCTTGTAGCCACCAATGGCGCGCTCGCCGCCGTGGCCACATCTGTGGTGGTGGATGTGGATGCCCCTTTGCCGGGCCTCATATTCAAGCCAACAGGTTGCTCTGATGCCAAAATTGGCTTCTGGATAAAAGGCCTTCTCGAAAGCTGACTCCGGGGCAAGGATCTGATTTCCGGGGCAGGAAATCTTGGTTTCGCCGCGAGTGCACGTCTTGGCGTGGCGCGCTAGGTTACAGGCTTTTGTGAACCTTGCCAAACAATCGCCACAAGTGTTATTGTTTGTGACTTTGTTTATGTCAGTGATCAAGAAGGCATGAGCGTTGTAGATACCGATAGTCATCGTAGGGGTGCCGACTTTATCGTAGCGCGAAGGTGTGTAACTCAAAACAAAGTTGCCGTCATCTGTAACAGTGTAAGCGGCAATCCCTTGTCTAAAGTGCCTTTCAAGCAAGTGAAACTTTTGTAAAGTAACAACATTGCTATTAGGGCGACCTCTACGGTGAAGAGCAAAGAAGCTTTGCGCTAAGGCTCTGGCCCTGCGAGTGTTATCCCTTTTATGAGCGCCTTGATGAACAGCCAAACACCGAAAGAGGCAAAGATCGTCGTTGTAGTTGTCAAGAGAGATGACTTCTCTTTTGTTACGAAGCCAGTCGGGCAACTTGCCAAGACCGATTTGCAAAGGTTGTCGATCTAAAATCGCTTTGGCCTCAACAAAGACAGTGCTTTCGAAAACCCATTTCGTATCAGGCCTGTTGATTTTTTCACCTTGAAGACGAAGCTCTTCTTGTTGTTGCAACCATCGTTTCGTTTGCGATAGTTTTGAAAACCAAGGGCTGCTGGTGTTTGTATAGTAAACAATGGGTTCACCGGTTTCGATGTTTCGCAGCTTGTAGGCCCAGGTAAGTTTAACTTTATGCCTTGTGCGAACCGATTGTTTGATTTTGTTCATCATTTGGGGTACAAGAGGTCTTGTTAGCCCCTGAGTGAAGCGCCAGTTTATTGTTCTCTGTCTTCGCCCCGGTCTGCCTTGTTCACCATGTTCGCCACGGTCATATAGTTCAACAATTCGATTAGGCATCAGAAAGTTCCCCATACGCTCTCGATCTAAAGGGTCAAACCCTGAGAGGCCATCGTTGCGAGGAACCCTCAAAGGGGGTTTTCTTTCTTGAGCATCGAGCCAAGCGATAAACTCGCGCTGAGGGATATTATCGAAAACGTCACGCCCGTTGTTCATGGGACTCGCCATATATATATGGGGTTTAGAGATACAAAGGGGACCCCTTTGTTCAATTGGTAATAACGCGGCACCAGTTGTTCAAATAACGGTTCATTAGGGTCTGTAACAGCTTAAAAATATAAAGGCCCGGAGTAGTATAAGGGGAGTCAGCTCAAATGCGGGTTTTTTCTGAATGCCCAAAATAAGCCGCCAAACGCCCGAGTTACCGCCTCCAGGACGAATGTAAATGAGTCCTGGAGGCGGTAACTCGGGCGTTTGGCGGCTTATTTTGGGCATTCAGAAAAAACCCGCATTTGACTGACTCCCCTTATACTACTCTAAATGTCTCGCGGAATAAAATGACATTATTGCCTTGTACATAAAATCTTTGTCGCGTATGTACTCTTCGGAAAGATTGAACATTCGATTTTACCCCTTCCCCCCCCCCCCCAATCAAGATTCTTCTTTTTTGTTAACCTCACGTTCTAACGCATTAACGAGATGGCTTTAAGAGCCCTTTGATTCCTTCTGTCGAAGGGCCGACTTTCTCTCTTCGAATTTCATTTCTGAGAGGACTTTATGAACCAGAGTATATGGAAACCCTCTCAAATGTAGACGTGATTTCAATTTTCTTATATTCTCTTCAAACGTTATTTTGCCTACGTCGAGGATAGACGTTTCTTTAATTCTATCACCTTTGTCGACACACGTATCCAAGAAAATAGTTAAATTTCTTTCTCTAAGATTTCAGTCGTAAATGTAATGGTTTTGGTGATATCTGTTAGCCTGTTCAATGAACCCATTTATTTCCTCTATGCTGGTGTTCCACAAAGGGAACACGTCATCGATATATCTTAATTCAGGGACCGCGTAGCATATTTTGTATTGGTGGGGCTAGCTCGCGCACTGAATGAGCTCAACGAGCGCCGAACGCGCGAGCTTATCTAGGGAGTCCGGGGTGTCTGAAATCACCGGAAACGTGTTTATTTCTATGAATCCTAAGAAAATTTTGTCAAATTTTTAGCACCATTCTGTTAGTTTTTTTTTTTTGCACAAAAACGTACATTTAAAACATAATTATACACCTTTTGCCATTCATTACTGCAAAATATACAATCATTTTAGCCAAAATTATGAACATATGCGCTAATATACGTTCATTCAAGTGAATGTTTAGTCATTTGAACTAAAACAACATTCATTAACGATTTTTACATAATCAAGTGCATTCAATTGCATTTTTCGGACAATCATTAGCCCGATTAGACATTCACGGATGAGAAATAGATTTTCATTTGCGCGTTGATGCATTTCGATAACATCAACGCGAAATCAATTGCACGATTGGTCAATCAATAACGTGGTTGTGATATTCATTAACATTTTTATTACAACTAGTGCAAACAATAGCATTTATAGACAATCATTTGAGTGCTCCTTACAAACGTTACCGCGTCCGTACAAACATTTGCACGTTCATGACATTCAGTTGCCAAAACTCTATTTTCAATCACAAAAAAGCTTTTTCATCGGTATTTTCAAATAGTTTCGTTGTACGAATTCTCGACACTAGGAAGTTATCCTTCAATTGCTTCGCCGTTGAGGCAGCGTGGTAAATACGTCTGCATCAACCTATACCACTGAGCACATTTAGGCTGGGTGACTGTGGCGATATTACGCTGAAGCGCTTCCAGTAGCCATTGTGTGCGAAAATTTCCTAGCGCCATCCTCAGATCTCTTGCCCGAACCCTCCAGTTAGTGGGCTATATGAAGGAGGTCAGCGTCAGTAAATGTTCCAATGTTACGTTTGCGGCTTTCATTTCGACTGACAAATTCGCTAGCCACATCAATTAACAAGTCGCCAGTGTCAGTTCTTGTCTTGTGCGTATTTAAGATCCACTTATGTCCAGAAATGCATGTAACTCGGACCTTGGGCACTTCATATTTCACACAATTATTTGTAATTTCCATATGACTTCATGTTTGACAGAATTGCTTGTTAAGATTGCAACATTGTTTAATCTCTGTTGGGTCATCTTTGCTCGCATTCCGTTTGCAACGCCAATTGCCCATCCACGGATGGAAACGAAACTTCGGTCGCTAACTTCTGATCGTCTAAACTCAATTGTCAAAGAACATACTGATATAAAAAAATAACGCGAACGCTTAGAGACATGTTGAATGTGATCGAAATGGATGCGATTACAAAACATGTGATACTACAGAAACATGGGACAACAGAAAATTAGACTGCTAGCTGTCCCTTTTCCTCGGTTCGCATTACCTTCGCTCGCTCGCCGCTCGGATGATCACCGATCGCGTATTTGCTCGCCCGCTCGACTATCCAGAGAGGGACTGCTAGCAGTCTAACAGAAAATTCGCATAATGATTAATGGGTACAGTAGCCATTAATCATTATGCGAATTTCCTGTTGTCCCATTTTATCAGTGTTATGAAACAATAGTTGCGTTATACATATAACTGTTTACTTAAGACAGTTGTGTCATAGTCGGCATTGTTGTGGTCATTGTAAATGTTGTTGAGCGAACCAAAAAAACACTTTGGGTTTGCTTTTGACACAAAGATTTGAAGTACTTTTCGAAATGCAAAAAAGAAAAAATTCCCGGCAAAATTATTGGTGGGGCTATAGCCCACCCAGCCCCACAGCTCCGCGGTCGCCCTTAAGATTTCGGTCTCAACCGCTGCCATGAAAATGTTGGCAAAAGCCACTGAATTTTTGTTTTCATAGGGGTGCCATGTGTAAAATGCGGTAAAATGTTAGTCATTTGACTATACTTTGATTTACAAAGTGTATATAAGGTGCCAAACAAATTTCAATGCATTGGCATGGAAAGACCTTGGTTGGATATTTTTTTCTTGCTCGAGATCGGTGTAGTAATTTTTTCCCCCGAGGTATTTCCTTGCAAGATATTTTTTTCCCGCAAAATGAGTCTGCAGGATATTTTTTTCTGAAATCACCCAGCCCCCCCCCCCCTCCCGCCCCTCAAAAGTGAAATGGTGGGCCCCTTACGAAAGACATCAGAGCATGTCAAAGCCAGGCAGACACTGAAAATTAATAGGCCATTTGCACGATGGCGTCATTTGACTACAACTACCAGAATTCATTTCGTTTTTCCTTTCTTATTTAAATTTTGTAATCCCAGTGCGGTTTAAATAACAATAGCCCTAATTTGCACTACAAAACAAAAAACTGAAGGATTCTGGTAGTTGTAGTCATATGACGTCATCTTGCAAATGGCCTATTCTCACTATCTTTTGCCGTTTCTCGCGTGGGATGATTTTCACGCGTGCTCGCGTTTCGCTCGTTCTACTATCCCTGAGGGAAAAGGAGGGACTACTTGCAGTCTACTAAGTCTCAAGCTGTTGCAGTGCTATATTTCTCTGACTTTTCTGTCTTTTCGCGACAAAATTATCAACAAAAACAAAGGATATTTATTTAACAAATAAATGATTTTATGCATTGTAGCAGTGAATCTGTTCTGCGGCTTCCGGTCAGGTGGTGGTAAGGAGATACCCTTACTAGTCACACTATATCAAGGCGCGGATGGTTCATTTGGTCCTCTTTGGACTAGAACATCCAACTGAGTACTGTGCTGCGTCCATCAATCACGAGGTCCCTTGCATACTATTGCATAATCAAAGCGCAATTTTTATCACCGTCAATACATTCTACCATGTACCTAAATCTATTAATGGCAATGAATCACTATTTCAAAATAAACAAAAGGCAAAGTTCATACTGCCTTTTCGTTCGCGTGATCGGTAATTTAAGATAAAAAGTTCATTAAATGATAACATACCATGAGAACTGAAAGCCATTCATTACTAATTACTGCTTTCCTCATATCTTGCCATGAGAACTCACAGCCATTCATTTCATAAATTGAACTTACTTATTACTGCTTCCGTAAAGAATCGCGACAAAATTATCAACAAAAGCAAAGAAACTTTTGATAACTCAGACGTCAGATGTGGGTGGGCTGAAATGTCTGTTTTCCGCTTAGTTGTCAATGCTTGTTAAAGGAAATATTTCACGCAGTTGTATGTTGTTATCGATATCGATGTGAAATGTTTTGGAAAGTGAAGCGGACATTGATTTTTCTTTTTGGAGAGTTGAAAAAGAAATGGCTGCATAAGTTAATGTTATACATGAATGGGTTATTTGCGAATATATAGTAGTTCTGTCTTTTTTTATTCGAAAGTCAAGAGTTTTCTATTTCCGGTATCATGTGTTTAGTAACTATTAGAGATTAAATGGGTCTGCTTTAAACCTCAAAATATAGTGTTGACAGTGTCTTCCTAACGACCCCCGGGGCCACGACCGCAGTAAAATTTCGTAAAATATTTTATTAAGATCCAAGTCTTATGCGATAGTCATATATTGGAATAGTGGGATCTTGCAATTGTTTTTTAATAGCTCCTCAGAGTTTATTCCGCGTGTAAGTGTAATGTGTTTCTCGGAGCTAGGCAGTATCTCCATTGTCAGAAAAATAGCATCATTACATCCGGTTTGAAATATTTGAATCTCCAGCATGATAGCTGTACACTCTTTATCAAGTTTCCCGGAAAGTGACATCATGAAACTTAGCGCCCCAATTTCTCAAATTATAAAATTTGTACTAAAGTAATCAAACATGCGGGATTCCTGACCGCAGTATTTTTCAAAACCTTTTTCTGATCCGAGATACAGGCAAGGTTGTCCGTTGTTGCATTATTATGCAGTATTACTTAATTTTGTATTAAATTTTCCACCGCAGAAATATACTCGCGCAGAAAAAATTACTTGTTTTAATGATGTATATCGGCTTAACAAGAACTTTTCAACAGTGAATATATTGCTATCATAACTCCGAGGCGACCGGCACAACAGTCATCTGTATTCCCGATTCAACTCCACACCCGTCCTCAAAAGAACCAGAGACTGTTATCATAATACTGATACATTTTTACAACAACGTACAATAATTCACTCACTAGTTTTCTCGTTGTTTATGTTCATATTGGCGCCAGAACAGCAACCATATAACCAGGAGAACTATACAAACCTCCGGTCAGGAAGTAAAATTGTTTAATACCGATGCCTTGGATTTTATTTATACTTGACCAGTAATCCGCAAACATTTCCTCCCAGCAGAAATTTTAGCTGTCCCGACGCGCAAAAATTTCCTCCCGCAAAACAAATTCAGTCGGACAATCCGCAAAATTTCCTTGTGCACGGTAGCTAAACCAATAAAACTATGACGTCTTTCCCATACTATTGCATACAAACGCAAAGTTCATGCTGTTTTGCTCTGCCATATCGCTCATATTAAAACACAAACTTTCCCGTCCAATTTAACTTCTTAAAACGTCTCCATTCGTAAAAATAGACCGTGAAATTCTCAAACTACGTTTCCCAAGAAAACGCATTTGACCTATTTTTACCATTCTCGAAAGCAGCTTGAATGGCCTTACGACAAATGATTGAAAATTTTAAATATTGATACCTAACGTGAGATATCGAAACTAAGAACTTTAATATCTTTGCGATGACGTAATGTGAAATATGACAAGTTCATGACAAGTTCTGACATCCCAATACCCTAGAGAAATTAACAATAGGACCGGGGGTGTTCCTCAAATATTTTAGTGACGGTATGTGGTATGCATTTGACCTATTTTTACCATTCTCGAAAGCAGCTTGAATGGCTTTACGACAAATGATTGAAAATTTTAAATATTGATACCTAACGTGAGATATCGAAACTAAGAACTTTAATATCTTTGCGATGACGTAATGTGAAATATGACAAGTTCATGACAAGTTCTGACATCCCAATACCCTAGAGAAATTAACAATAGGACCGGGGGTGTTCCTCAAATATTTTAGTGACGGTATGTGACGCCCTTCTTGAAATCCTAACCGCTTTAACCAACCATATCCTCAATGCCCTAATATAGCTTCTATGAAGAAGAAAGAAGAAACCCCCCCGGACAAAAGTCCACAAAAAATTGGTAACAGCTTTTGCCCCTTTTTTCGTGGTAATTCCGAAATCTCGCTTAATGCGCATGCGCATTAACGAGAAAAAAACGTAATACATGAAGTTCCTCGAAGCAAGATTTTATCCATGAAAGCTCGTCTTTTTCCACTAAAGCGGCTTCTAAGTATCCCTTAATTAGTATCCTTGTCTTGAATAGCAAACCGCGAAATATTCAGGGAAATAACGTCTTTAATTTAAACGGTTTTCTCCGCTTAGTAAATTCACAGCAAAACATCAAAGTGTTTTTCTAGCTGACGTGACATTCGGCCGTGTAACCGCGCGAAAAACAAAGTCTCGCTTTGGTTTCAACATGACGCCGTACGCGCATGTTTTGCGACGTCATACGCGCCCGCGAGCTAGTCCTGCGCGATAGTCCGGTCCCGTGCGACAGCTGACGGAGGGCACACGGCGGACCGGAAGGAGGGCATACGCGCGCCCGCGAAACATTCCGCTAGCCATGACCATGAAAAATGAAGGGCATAGGTTCTGGTTCTATGAGTATGGGGCTGCGCAGCCAGGCCTTCGGCCTGGCAAGTGCTCCGCTAAAAAGTTTAAAAACCTATACATTTTAATCACAACTATCCAATAATCAAAGGGCTCTATAAGAGCCATCTCGTTAATGCGAAACATGGTAAGGTTAATTTGAAAGACAAATTAAGGGGCCAGTAGTTATCATGCAAAAAAGGAAGTGTAGCGTTTTTTATTTATTTTTTGAGTTAACAAACCGAATAGCGGCATAAATGAACATTCTAAAGAGGTACGAAGAGCTAATGTCAGTACATGACCATAAAAGCGAGAGGAGTTATTTGAGACTTTTCGTCAGTGTTAATTTAGTAGGTGCGTGAAAAGTGTTAACTTTCAAACTCGTCATGATATTTTTAATGGTTAATGAGAGTTTTATTACTTTGATTGGTTTTGTTTTGATAGCGTGGATTGTTAAAGTAGTAGTTTGGGCTGGTTTGCGTGATATTATATCGAGTTTAAAGGTATTTTGACAAAGTGGGTAAGATTGGCTAACTGGACTGTAGTTTGGTTTTTATTAAACTCTTTTTCTTAGGCGATCGTTACTTGATTAATGAAAGGCTCCTAAGAGCCAACGTGTGAATAACAAATGCTAACGCGTAACACTATATTGCGGTAAGCTCATGTTTTCACACTGACACGGTTCAATATTTTTTTAAAAATTAAACTAAGGATTTTTGACAAACGCAAAAAAAATACAGTACATCACTTTCATAATGTTCAGTCCGAAGAAGAAAGAAAAAAAACAACGGCCCGAGCACGATTCGACCACCAAAGACTCCAAATGCGAAACATCTTTAAGCTTATTGTTGTTTATATTTAGTTATTGTTATCGCTGGATTCACGCTGTTCTAGTTACAAAACGCATTCGTAACAAAGAATTACGTCACTTAGTTTACGTAACACAGAATTACGTCACTTAGCACAGGGAGCAGAGGAGCCAAATTTTAACCTTTACGCGTTCGATCTTCGACCTGTTGTTCAACGAGTCTGTTTTTCGCCCCAGCGGGACCCCAAGCGTAATCGGAGCTTTCCGTTTGGTAACCGCAAATTGCTGACTGTGGGCGCCACAAAATCGTTACACAGCAAGAAGAGAGACAAGGGAGGAAACAGATTTGAGCCTAATTTTTGATCCCCGATTACTCGCTTTTGATTCAATAAAAAGTTCTGATTTTTGGGATTTAGCTTTGGACAGTCTCTGGACAGATTTTCAACAATTTCGATGAAGAGATCCATTAAACGCTCTTTTCGGTGATCGCTCTTTATGGCGTTCAAAGTTGACTTTCGTAGGATGTGGACCGCAACATACTGGTGACGGAAATACGTCATACGAGAGGTGTGCTCCACTCCACTGCAGTGGAGCACCGAAATAACGATAACTCGCCGAAATCGCGCTAAATCACCCCGAGGAGCAAGCAAACAACAAAGAATACAACACAGCAACAGGGTAAGTCAATTTTATTCACATAAGATTCGAATTTTTAAGTTTTGAAGCGAAACCGTTGCGTTCACATACAAACCTTTATAAATCGAATCTTTGTAACACAATACCGCTCATAAAGCTAAGGTCACGTACCGGTTATCTTATTGTGAGCTTGGGCGCCTGTGGTCGACTTTGCGGAGCTATATCTCCACTATTTTAAAAGATATCGCTTTTAAACTCGGCCACTTTGCTAATTTTGAGATGCTTTTTCCAGCAGTGCCGATGGAGTTTTGCTGTCAGGCCAATATAAAAATTTGGAAAAACCGTGACAAGGTCTATTTTGAACGGTTGGCATTACTTCCGTTTTATTGACGGCATGTCACTTTCGGAGTTTTTACTTCCGTCACCAGTATTTTGCGGTCCACATCCAACGAATCACGTGGTACTATGTTTCTTCCCTTGTCTCTTTTTCTTCTCGGCACTTCGTGCCTCGCTCGGAAAGCTTACGCTTTCCGGAAAGCGCCGATTACGCTTGGGGTCCCGCTGAGGGAAAAACTCGAAAACAACAGATCGAATAACGCAAGACACAACGCGCGTTTTAAGCTCAAAGATCGAACGCGTATTAGGTCAAATTTGGCTCCTCTGCTCCCTGTGCACTTAGTTTACAGCTGATGGAAGGAGTGAGCGAGTGAGTGACTCATTTGCAGACTCGTACCCAGTCGCTATTATTATTATTTTTTTTGGTCAGGGGGGAGAGGGGGGGGGGGGCGAGAGAAGATTGGATACTAGGGTGAGTTGAGGCGTGCGGGGTGTCATGGGAAGGGTCGAGGTAAAATGGCGACTGACAGAAGGATGCAAATCACTCACTGAAGGGTTTCGGCTTGTTGTTTTGGCCCATTTTTTACATGTGTCTGTTACCAAGTATCCAACAAAGGCTGTCCGTTAATGGCACGGCTCAAAGTGGCGTTGTATGGATTTTTTTTTTAATTTTTTACTCTTCATTCGAACATTCGGGAAACAGGACATTTCTCGGGTAGAAGTGGAAATCAAGCTGGATCATTGCTAGAAGCTGGCTATCGGACGATATCAGGTAAAACTAATATAAATATGGTCTTTTTGACTTAAATTGTCGTGGCTTCTTGTCTATCTTACTGTTTTTAGCTTGGTGCCTTAAGTTGAGGGCAAAATGGCTCTCAGATTTTTGAGTTTGTTTCAGCGACTGAGCCTCTTCAATACTAGTTATTAAAAGTGGCCATTCTTTTTATTTCTATCTATCTGTTGAAAGGTACACGATTCAAGATGGTTTGGCTGCGAAACAAGCTCATTTAAGTTTGAGAACACGAAGTGCCGTGCCCTGCATTGCAAGCCTTATAATAAGGATAAAGTACTTCTATCATAAAAAAATTATCAAATGAGACCTTAAACTACTGTAATAAAACGGTAAAATCCAAACTTTCGCCGATCAAAGGCATCATCAGGGATGAAAAGAAAAATATTCCGCGTCCGTCTATATATACTAATGCAAAGTAAAATGTGTAAAAGTGTAAGAATGTGAGGTACAAATATGAGATATGAATAAGAAACAAATAAAAAAATGGTCTAACAAGCAAGCCGAGTGTCATTGGACAAAGAGTCTCTAGAAATATGATAAAATAGTCATTAAAACAAAAGGTCCGCGAATTCGCTGCATTCTTCTCGGGAGTTCAGGGTCGGTTTATATTTTCTTATGTAGAATACTTCAAATAGGCGTAAATTCATAGGGTCGCTTTTGAGTACAATGGTTTTAATTACAATGCCTTTGTAGTCTATGTTTTGGCATGCAGAGATGTGTTTCTTTACAGAGGAGTCTTCACTGTTGAGATGTTCTCTAATACGATCGTGGATGAAACGTGTAGTGCTCCCGATATAGTGTTGATTGCAATTGTTACATGTGATTTGGTAAACGGCATTCCTTAGTAAGCATAACTTAGTGCTTGAGATGGGGCAGTTGTTCCTGGTGCATGTGCGCTTT
This sequence comes from Cladopsammia gracilis, assembly GCA_022457155.1. NCBI lineage: Eukaryota > Metazoa > Cnidaria > Anthozoa > Scleractinia > Dendrophylliidae > Cladopsammia > Cladopsammia gracilis. Next base: position 315,427 of record JAJGOT010000356.1, read on the forward strand.
GTAGTGTTGTGGGAGAGAGCTCGTCTGAGGATGTATGATCTGTGTGCGACACGTACTGGCATGCCAGTACGTGTCGCGCACGTTTTATTACAGTTGTTTAAGGCCTCATTTGATAATTTTTACTCGTGGCGAAACACACGAGTTGTAAATCCGGCGTTGACTTTTCTTGTTTTTTTTTTTCGTGTGACATTAGCGCATGCAAATTTATGCACGCATATTTAAGTCTATATCGACGACTATATGGCTTTCGGCCATGAAATACATACCGTAAAATCTCTCCGTGTGTGTACTCGAGAAGCAAGATAAAGAACTACTGCGTACAACTGCACACTTTCAAGACAATTCAAGGCGTTCATGGATGGATAGGACCGTTTGATATTGTGTTCGCCGCTTATTCCTGTGGGATTTTTGCTCTGGCAAGTTCTATGTTTTATGTAAGGGATAATGCCCTCGCTCCTCGGCCTTCTTAAAAATAATGACCGAGCGCGTAGCGCGAGGTCATTATTTTTAAGAAGGCCGAGGAGCGAGGGCATTATCCGTTTTAATGCACCTTTTCATTGTTTTAGAACAAGCAAACCAACGACTTGCTGTGAAATTTTGCTCATTAGTGACAGTAGTGATTGTCTAAATCCCGTAAGGATTGTGCAAGCATTTTAATCATTGTAATGACTCCCGTGGGAGAATTTTTTCTTGCCGTTTCAATCAGTTTAGAATTGATCAACTATGGCCTCGATGAAACGCGGTGATGCGATGTGAAGCGCCGTTTGTGATATTCTTTACTGGCCAAGTAGGATACTTTTTACAACAAGTTACCGCAAAATAGGAAAAAGGAATCAGGAGGATGCAATCTTGGAAAAAGCTAGCGAGCTAGCGAAGTGAAATTTTAATGGTACACTTTTGAAACGTTTCAATTCTTACATGACAAGGGTAAAAAGTTCCTTGACAGTCAGCAGTAGTAATAATCAGAAATTTGGGGATATGGGCTTTAGATTAGACTACGAGCAGTCTGTCTTTCCCAGCTTAGTCCATCGAGCGAGAAACGAAGAAACATTAGCGAACGGTAATGGCCGTGCGAAACTGGGGCGCCTCCAGTTTCGCGCGGCCATTATCCATTCGCTAATGTTTTTTCGTTCCTCGCTCGATGGACTAAGCTGGGAAAGAGAGACTGCTCATAGTCTAGCTTTAGAAAAAAATAGGAAGTTCACTGTCGATAATTTTTCATTCCACGTTCAATGTAATGGAAAATATTGAGATTTGCCTTATGGTGTCTGTAGTAAAGGTTTATTTAAAACTATTAACCAAGGTAGTTGAAAACCTAAAAACATAAGTCCCTCGGAGATACAGGGTGTATGTTGTTGGTCCAGAGGGATGTTTTGTTTATTTTGTTGACATGTACATCAAAAGTATTTGTCAGGGGTGTTGCGAGTGCTATCCATGTTAGAATTTTTGATAAATTATGCTGATGTGCTAAATTGAGAAGATTCTAGAAAATCACTGAGGTGGAACAGTAGGTTATTATTGTGATCAGTGAGGTGGAACAGGAGGTTACTATTTTTAATAATAACCTCCTGTTCCACCTCACTGACCACAATAATGACCTGTTGTTCCATTTCAGTGAGCATGTATGCAGATTATTACAAATAATAACCTGTTCAAAACAATGAAAAGGTGCATTAAAACGTTTGAGGGAATATTTTCAATACAAAAATTAGCGAAAGTCAATAAACGAAGTTTCGACATCTTCGGGATGTCATTGTCAAGTAAAATGTGTACGTCAGTTCTTGCATTATAAATAGATTTACAATTATGCGCGTAAGGTGACAAAATACGTTGTGACAAGAAAAAGTTACTAATAGGAAACTGCGTTAATTAAACAAACAATTTTGCTCCGATTGAGTCTGACTGAGTATTGAGTAATGGCTTAAATTCTCTAATATATAACATTTCATATATCAGGCAGTCAGGTTTACTCTTGCATTTCTTTAACATGGTAAAATGATCTTCAGGGTTCCTTGGCTTCATATTGTGTTCGATTCCTTCTTGATATGATTTCGATTCCGGATGAGCTCTGATATTCGACAACACTTTGATATAAATGTTGGCGAGTGTAGCCGACATAGCTTGCATCGCACAAGCCACATTTTAATAAATACACAACGCTTTGTTGGTTGATTAACGGAGGCTTTTTGTCGCGCATCTTAACATCATCCTCATTTTTTTCTGCTCGTGAACACCGGCTGTTGTGTTTTTCCAGTTTTGTTGCTCAAATCTCGTAGTTGTCTTCTGACAGTGTCGGCCGATTTTTGATCTTTAAACGGTAGTAAAATTTTGGTAATGCCAACGCGGCTGCTAGTATGATTTTTGCTTTCAGTAGTATTTGTCACTGAGGTCAAAAACTCACGCTACGACTACTATGATTCACGCTACTTCCCACGCTGACTCATAGCGTGTGATCAAAAAGGATGCGCACTGTCAAGTACGGTTCGACATCAATTGTAGTTCCTTTGTTATGGCCATTGAAGTCTGAAGGTTTTATAACCAGACCCTCGATCAACTATGTTGGCACCAAAATGGGGTGCTTACAAAGTTTGGTCGATATGTAACGTGAATTGAAATGTGGACTGGACTATGAATAATGGATTGTGGTTCGTAACTCTAGAATTGTGAACTGGAATTATGGCTGTGGATGCTATCTTTAATTCATCGTTCTCGACAATCCACTGAGTGTAAAACTCTTCTACTAAGTATAAAAGCTGGGACAAAACGGCCCACTTTTAAAGCCTAACGGGTTAACTGTTTTGTCCGGTGTTACTCGCCTTTAAATTTTATTGCCTATTCTTCGGAGGCTTCAAAGTCCTATAAGGAGACAAGTTTGATTGTAGTGGGTGGTTTCAAGATTTTTGTAATAAGGAAAACAACGCAAACAGACAAAAACTACGTTGTAAACTGCAACGCTCTTTGCAAGGTAACAAGCGCTTCAGAGCTAAGAAAAAACAGAGAGGGATTCTGTGAATAGACTCATATTTCTTTGCTTTTACTAATTTCATCACTTTGAAGCAACAATTCGCCTTATTTTAAACAATGCTGAGAAAGCTTTTCTGTCGTACTAATTTTGAATTTGTTCAACCAAATGCGCTTGAATTCGTTCTGAGTTTGACAAAACAACTTGTAGGCACATGCTTTTGAATGATGATGTAATTCATGGCGCTCAATGAACGGCACTTTTTCCTCAACCAAAGATCACAACAAATATAACGCATCACGTCATCACATTATCTCATTTCACACCATGCATACAGCTGTTTCGAGAAAGGTTGTCGGAAAAAAGCGTAAAAGTGCACGCGACAATCCAGAAAGGTATTGTGGGTAGTCATCCATGCTATATCCTAAAAACTCATTTGGCCGATTTATCCTGATGGCCCGCCACCTAAGATCTTCCCCGTTCGGACGAAGCATCGCGGGTTTCATGTATTTATTTGACTTATTAAAATTGATTGATCACATCCCATATTATTTTTCGGGATTGTCGCGTGCACTTTTGCGCTTTTTTCCGACAACCTTTCTCGAAACAGCTGTATTTATGTCACACTAAAGGCTTATTTATACAGAGCACGACCACGAACGCGAACGCGGCGTTCGCATTGGATAAGCAATTTGTATGAATGCGTTTATACCAAAGGCGACCACGAACGCGGCTGGAAATTGGTTCGTGCGGAAATTAAAGTCGCAGAGATTGCCTCATGAGCGAATTTTTATGCAATAGTCGCATGAACTATTTCTTGTCAACCAATCAGTTCTTTTGTTTTCGTGTAACTCGGCCCAGGTGACACGCGGTACGCGTAAAAGATTTGACTTTCTCGCGCACCGGTTGACAACATATCGGTCCCAGCACCTAGTCGAACTGTTCCTCTGTCATTCTGAAGTAGTGATGAAACTTGTCTGGGTGGAAATGAAGCTCCTTTACCAATTGGTGGTATTCGCCATAAATATGACACTTCTGTAAAATCGGGTGTACAGATATACGCCTGAATCTCCTCTTCCTTCTCCTATTCTCCGTCTGAAGAGGTAAAATGCTAAAATGTCACCAGAATCTGTGTCCGAGACCTTTGCTGCCATTTCATAAGATGGTGCATGGTAGCTTAATTGCCACTTTCACAGCCCGAATTACCGCGTTCTGTATGAACGGTGGGTCGTGCGAACGTTCGAGTGGAAAGTCGCGCTGAAAGTCGCAATGGTCGCGTTCGTGGCCGTGGTTGCGCTCTGTATAAACAGGCCTTTAGACACGTTTTTTAATTTATTGTTTTCGAAACAAACTTTGCTTCATTTCCAAACGACTAGTTCGCGATTCACTAAGTATAAAAACTGGGATCAAACGGCCTGCTTGTGATGAATAACGGCTATTTTCATAAGGCTGGTTTTCACTGGCAACGGAGTCGTGGTTGTGGTCGGAGTCGGAGTCGTAAGAGCGCTTCTGCCTTAGTGAAAATCGAAAATCGAAGTCGTCAGCAGAGTTAAAAGCTCGACGAAATCGAATCGGGGTCAAAAGAATCAGAACGGTTCCACTTTCTTCCGATTCCGCTTATGACTCCGTAATCTTCTTCCAATTCCGTCGGTTTGATTTTTACTAGATCGTAACGCTCTGCGCTTCTGATTACGACTCCGACTCCGACTCCGTCGTTAGTGAAAACCAGCCTTTAATATATATCTGACTGTGACAAATTATGTTAATAAACTCGTCAACACCTTAGAAGATTTGGAATAAAACTGAGAATATTTTCCATTTGTTACGGGTGAGAGAGGTACCGGGATCGATGCCCGGGTTCTCCACCAAGTATGTTAAGGGCTAAAACGGCAGCTGACTCACTCAGCAACTAGGAGAGGTATCGGGACTCTTGTTTATTCTTCTACTCCTACTTCTTCTACTGACTTACAACTCGATTGCAAGCAACTTATATACCCTAATTTTAGACATATTTGGGTTTGCTGACCGTGGGGACTTCTATCGCACATCCCGTGTCCTGTAGACCTATTTTGGCTTCTAAGCGTGGGAACTTTAAATTCATATCCTGTGGCCTAACAGAGCGAGTAGAGGAAATACCTACACGGCTGTTCATAACAAGTACTAGAGAATCAATGGAATAGCTAGGGGTAAAACTGTAAAGTTAGACTAGACACCCAAAACAGGAACCTTAGTGTAGGTAAAACCCAAGGTCAGCTTTAGTTCCCAAGTATGCCTACTTCAAAAACCGACATTCAAGTTTAACAAATTCATAAAGGTAGACAGTACTACTCAAAAACCTAGGGACTACCAGTGTGGGCTAAACCTTCAATAACCTTGGACTATGAACGCGATTATAAAGAAACTCCAAACATAAAAGAAACCTTAGGCATAACATTACGACTAAATACTTCACAACACATTTTACCTTACCTACTTCAGCTGTCTTTGTTTATTTTTTCTCCAACAGATGATGACGTTTGTTACAGAAAGCCTTCATTTCATTTTTTAGTCTTACATCATTGTTGAATTAACGTACCCCTAAAGCAAGTAATAGTTTTATTGAACTAGTTTATATACGGTATTATTTAATGTTAGTAGAAGGCATAATTCCAAACATATCGTCTTATCTACTAACTTATTAATTATGTTTTGGCAGGCTTATATGTCATATGCATTGCAAAATGTAATTTCTGGCGTTTGAGTAACGTAGTCAACGAATGAGACAGAAATTGATATTTCTACGGCACGGTAACAGCAGGGGCTGGGCACTATTGTTATAGTGCATTGTGGGTAGCATAACTTCGTTATAAACGACGTATCGCACGTGGTTAGTCATTCTAGGCCTGCACCATTCGGCTTCAGTAGTTTTCAAAGTTCACCTTCGTCGCGATTAAAGGTGACGACTTTCAGCGAGGACGACGTCGCTAAATTAGTTCAACAGTCGGTCCAACAGAACAACCAGGCCTTGCAAGACTCAATGAAGGAGATGCTAAAAGAGTCGTCGACCGAGCTTAAGAGGTCGCAAACAGAATCTGTCGACTCACAAATCAGGGAAACCAAGAAACTCAAGCTCGACGAGCCTCGTCGTTTCAAGAAAAAAGCAAACGCGGACCAATTCCGCTTTAACGCTTAGTTGCAGGATGTCATAGACGAGGCCAAATCGTCCGTCCAATCTAACGGTTTGCAGAAAATTAAAGAGTCCCTGGAGAAAGGTGAGACTTTGCTTAAAGAAAGACAAAAGCACATTCTTCTCGCCGATAAATTTAGAATTCGGGTGGGCTACTGTTCATGAATACAAAAAAAGCGAGATTGCAGACGATTCTGAAGACGAGAAAAAGATGTACAAGGCGGAGGCGAGAGCCGAGGCCCATGCGAAGCATACATCAGCCAGAGCCACCAAAACGGCCGTTGGAGCTGCTACCAGAAAAGATCCAGCCATTGGCGAGTTTAACTCGAAGCAGTTCAACAAGCGTATTCCGGGTGTGAGGCAGATACTGACATTAGCGCTATAAGACTCAAGTGAAGCCGGGATTTTGCTATCATTGTGGAAAGCCAGGTCACTGGAGGGTCCAATGCCCGACGGCGTTGCGAGGAGCCGGGAGTACCAGATGACTAGTGGAGCAGCAATCACAGCAAGGTGTAGTCAATTTCTTGTTTTCTGGGTATTCTTTAGATTATGAAAATTCAGAAAATTTCCCTGATGAATATATAGATTCGTGCTTGCTGAAAATCGGTTCATCCGAACCTTACGAAATTGATTCTTAAACGAAACCAATACTTTATGTTAGAGGTAGATTATCCAAACATGTTTCAAAATGGGGAAAAATCGGTGCCCCTGGATATAATTTATCCGTTATTCGTGAAGGTTACAAAATTCCCTTTGCTTCTTTTCCCCCTCCTAAGATTATTGCTAACAATTCATTCGCTATTCAGGAGAAGGTTTTTGTATCGGATGCAATTAACGAACTCCTGGATAATAAATGTGTGGAACCTATTAATTTTGTTCCAGAGATAGTTAATCCTTTGTCTATATCGGTACAATCGTCTGGAAAGAAGAGGTAAATCTTAGTTTTGAGGCACATCAACATGCATGTTTTCAAACAGAAATTTAAATGTGAGGATTTAAAAGTAGCTCTGAAAGTTATATTACATGAGTTTTCCTATTTGATCTTAAATTGGTGTACCACCATGTCGAAATATTCGCAAATCATAGGAAGTTTTTGGACCTTTGCATGGGTCTTTGGGGACGGTATAATGCACTATTTTCAATTCACAGTTTTGCCTTTCGGGTCATCGTCCGCCCCTATTTATTCACTAAATTGTTCAAACCCTTACTGAAAGATTGGAGGCGTAATGGAATCCCTATCGTTGTTTTTCTTAATGATTGATCGGGCGGAGGCGCGAATAATATCACGGCCGAAATCAACAGTTTGAAAGTGCATGGTGATTTGTTCTGATTTGTTTTTTTGATTAACGAACAGAAGTCCCAATGGGAACCATCACAAGTTATTACCTGGCTAGGTGTTGTATTAGATACAAAGCGAGTCACCGTTTCGGCAACTATCCAGAGGATGACAAAACTTAAGGCCCGGTTCAGACGCCGAACTTTTCATGAGCCGAACCTAATTCGAATTTGGACCGATCCAAATTAACAAAAGTACGCCTGTTGATTCAGACGCCGAACTTAATTAGCCGAACTAAAATTCAGTTTGAAGAGAAACAAATCGAAAGGTCAGCGATTTTCATGCAAAGATGTCAGAACACGTACCAGTCGTTATAATAATTTATGCATTAGGTTCGGCTCATGAAAAGTTCGGCGTCTGAATCAAAGCCGGAATTCCCGGCTGAGCCAGGCGGAAAGAACGGCTGAGCCGTTCCAAATTCAAATAGCCGTTCTTAACTGATTCAGACACCGAACTTTTCATGCACTTAATTCAAGGTATTAGGATCGGCTCATGAAAAGTTCGGCGTCTGAACCGGGCCTAAGAGTCTCATCAATGCCATGGTTCAATGTAGGTCCCGTGAGGTTAATGCCGAAAAATTAGCTTCGTTAATAGGTTTGATCATTTCATTAGCAGTTCGCGTTGGGAATGTAACGCGTGTTATGACTAGACCATTGTACGACAGGGGCGGATCCAGGAATTTCTGAAAGGGGGGATCCAGGTGTATGTCCCCGGCCCCCGGAAAATTTTTCCGATTTTACCCTCTAAAACGCCATTTCCGGCATTCCTGAGGGTCGAAAAGTGTTTGTTAAGTCAAAAACTTGACAACCAGTCAATTGGTGGAAGTGAAAAAACTACGTATAAAACAATTTTAATCTATTATTTTTATGAACCACATGGGAGACACAAGTCTGATAGGGGGGGTCCGGAACCCCCTCCCCCCCGACCCTCCCCCGACCCTCCCTCTGGATCCGCCACTGTACGAGGTCCCGAATAGTAAGGTGTCATGGTATTCCAAAGTTAAACTAACGGACCTATAGCAATGCAGAAGATTCTGTTCTGGAAGCACAATGCCCAATGACCAGCTTGGGTTACGGAGACCAAACCTACTAATTTAAAATAGTTTATTCTGATGCGTCCGATCGTGCATGTGGTTCCTTCGTACAGAGCGAGGGTAGGCTTTTTCAACAGAATTGGTCTCCGGAGGAATCAAAGTGGTAAGAGTGCTACTTATAGGGAACTGAAAGCTGTTCAGTTAACTTTGGAAAGTTTCGCTAACGAATTGAACGGACAGCAGGTCGCTTAGTTCACTGATAATGGTAATGTTGTGACCATAGTTAATCAGTAAGTCAAAGATTTGCAGTCTTTAGCACTGACTATATTTACGACGTGCATGTCTGTCTTAATATTTACGTGGAGATGAAATGGATTCCTAGAGATACCAATGTAAATGCTGATTATTTGAGCAGAATAGTAGATTTCGACGATTATTACTCATGCGCGTAGCGGCATGAGGTAACGTTTCGGCTCCGTTTTTACTCATGCGCGTAGCGGCATGAGTTATAAAATGGGCTCTGTTTTTCTTTTTTTATTATTATTATTTTTTTTTTGGTGTCACGATTTTGCATGCAAATTTATGCACGCATATTTTAAATTGGCACTTCCGGTTCATAGACTTCCTGTTTAGTGACTTCCGGCTACTCCCACTTCCGGTAAAACAGCGTTACTGAAGTGTCACGACAGCATCTCCTACAACCCTACCTACATTACTGATGTTCACGTTAGGTATATATAAGACGTAGAACAATCACTGGCTTCATTGTGGTACAGCTTTCATGTCCACAACATTCAATAGTAAACAACGTGGTTTGCAGGAACGATGACTGAATGAAAGGAGAAACTCTTTTCCATGTCGGACATCTTCTTATCATGTTTAAAATAAATCATAAAATTTTCTTACGCATGCGCATGAGTAAAGGCTGCTTGGAGCCTCTTGTTCTTGTTATTACTCATGCGCGTAGCGCAATGAGTTATAAAATGCCCTCCGTTTTTCTTTTTTTTATTTTTTGTGTCACGATTTTGCATGCAAATTTATGCACGAATATTTTAAATTGTTCACTTCCGGTTCATAGCTTTGCCATTTACACTTCCGCTTTAGTGACTTCCGGCTACTCTCACTTCCGGCAAAACATCGTTACTGAAGTATCACGACAGCGTCTCCTACAACCCTACTCACATTAGTAATGTTCACGTCAGGTATATATTATTGTCACAAGAATGACTGGCTTCATTGTGGTACAGCCTACATTTATAAAACATTCAATAGTAACGTGGTTTGCAGGTACGATGACTGAAGAAAAGGAGTAGCTCTTCTCCATGTCGGACGTCTTCTTATCTTGTTTAAAATATTAAAATATAAATTGCTTCTTTTCTTATGGTACATTGAAATATAAGACAAATGTTTGATACGCATGCGCATGACGAACATTTTCCGCCATTGGTCTTATTGGTGTATAAGTCAGTCCTGTATTTCTCCCATCGAGGTGAACGTTGCTTTTATGCACAGCATACAATGTGAGGCCGAATTTGTCGCGATTCTGAAAAACTAAGAGCTATTTTTAATCAGAGTTTTTCCGAGGTAAAAAGGCCAAACATCGATCTCTCGCACTGATAAGCATATTGTCAATTTATTCCCCTTTTTACTGCCGATTCTTTACAATGTCTGTATCGGAGAAGTCCTCGCTGCCTGTGGTGAGTAATTTCAAGACTTTTTTAAAGAAAGAACAATAGAAACACACGGCAAAACAGCGTCGTTACTTCAGCCCATCACATTTACTAAAAAATTTGGACTTCGGGACCGGACTTCTGTGGATTATGGACTATGGAATGCGTGTCATATTAATGTCGATTTTTACTGACTTTATTGCTTTTTGTGATTACAAGGTTACTAGTAATCACTATGTTGTCACCTGTGTAAGTAAGTCCGACTTTCCGAAGCGCGAAGTTGTGCCGAGTTCAATCGATTGCTGTACGATGAGACAGTTCTGATAGCTTCCGATTGGACGACTCGATTGTCAAGGCAGTTCTGTTTGTACGTGCGCGCTTTGGATCCGTGGGAAAGGTAAATGGAGCTTTCTCGTTCTTTTTACTGCTTTACCAAGCACAGGTATCACCAAATGTGGCCAAGTATTGTTTTCAAAGATTACTTTAGGTGTTTTCGTGGTTTGGAAAAAGGTTTTAGTGAGAAATCGAGCTGTGAATCGAAGTGTTTGTTTGCAGACCATGAGCTATCCGAACACACGATTCAAACGCCGCCAGCATTTCATTTCTGTACCTTTGACTATTCAGAACTGCTTTTTTGATCAGCGAAAGCATTATGCGAATCATTTTTCCGGATAGTAGTATAAAAAAGATTATTCACCGCCAACATCATCATTTCTTACGCTTTCCCAAACATAAACCCATGACACAAAGCAAATAAGCTAAAAAACCACACAACCATTTTGAGAAATAAATTATTATTTCTGCTGATATTAACATGTAATGTAAAATTAACATCAACGAACCAAATTCACCCCGTGTTTCGAATAAGCTGAAAATATCATGACAATTTAAATTTATTTTTTGAATTTGAATTGGCATAAATCATCGAACCAAATTTACCCTCGTCTTTCGCATAAGCTATGATATTATTTAGCTGTTACGATTGGCAGTCATTTTAGTTTATTGCTTTGTGTCATGGGTTTATGTTTGGGTAAACGTAAGAAATGATGATGTTGGCGGTGAATAATCTTTTTTATACTACCGATGAAATCTCTCTCCCCAATTCTAGCAGTGGAAAATCTCTCCCAAATTCCGGCAGCGGTGGTGGAAAATCTCTGCCAAATTCTGTCAGCGGCGGCGGAAAATCTCTCCCAAATTCTAACGACGGTGGTGGAAAATCTCTCCCAAATTCTGTCAGCGGTGACGATAAAAATTCTCTCCCGGAAAGAAAATGTCTGATTCCGAAGAAGAAGAAATAGATGATACTCCTGAAATTATTCGAGAAACCCTCACAACATGGCATTCTCCCAAAAATGACAGGCTGGAACATTTCAAAGAAATCATCCGCAAACATCAGGGGAAAAAAATAAAATTTCACTCAAAGATCTCGAATTTTATGAAAAAGAAATTCTCTCCCAAATTCCCCGTGACGAAATCACAAGAAAAAAAGTCAGGGATTTCGTCAAAGCTTCCAAATGGAAAAAAGTCGATGGAAATGATCATGAAATTTTTAATCACATAACAGGCCACGACGGCAATGACTATGAGCACCTGGAAAAATTTCTCATTGACGACTTTAAATATTTTTCACTTGCATATGATGACCTTCATCTCAGCAGAGACAAGTTTCTCAGCAGAGACAAGTTTCTCAATTGCAATCAAGTTCTTTTCGCCCTGTTGAAGAAGAACGGTTTCAGCCCCAATGAAGATGATTTCAAACTGCTCAAAACTCCATCCAGCCGGGCGAAACAAGAAAAAATAATCCAAACAATCTTCAAAAAATGTCATTGGAAAGAAAATGGATCTTGAAAAAGCATTTTCCAGTGAAGCTGAGCGAAGCGAAGCCAGTGACCATGAAAATTGTTCCACATGCTCAGAGGAAGAAACAAGAAGCGAAGATGAAACCCCAACAACCTCTGACGAGGAATTCATTGTCTCTGATTCAGAGATGGAGGAAGCTGAAGAAGAGGAGTGGGGAGACGATGAAATTGAAAAACTTTTTGAATCTTTTGCCAATCTCCAGGAGGAACATGAGATTCTCAAAAAGGAATACAAGATTCTCAAAAAGGAACTCCAAAAGCAAAGTTGTCTCCTCTGGGAAATCCACCGGGAATTGAAAGAAAGCGGTGATTTGAAATCATGAATATGAATGGCAAACATTCATATTCTAATATTTTTAATTTCAATGATTGACTTTTTCAGCCAAGTTTTTCCACATCACTCAGCGGAATCCAAGAATTGAATTTATCGGAATAGCCTTTCCATTTTACCAAGGCTTTCTTTTTCTTGTGATCGCGGCGAAGAACTTTTTCAATGCGGAAAACATTTTGCTCAGTATGCGACAATTCTGCTTCGTAAAACGATCCAGTGATTTTCTCTCCCAGCAGATCAACTAATTTATACGTTACAGGATTTGTGCTCAATATTTCATCAATCACAAATATCTCCTCTGTCCAGTTCGGGGTGAAACCTTTGTCAAATATCTTTCGCTTATATTTTGAAATTCTAACCCTGTCGCCGACTTTGAATTTTGCTGGGGCATGTTTTGCATAAATCATATCGCTGAAAAGATTTGCGAAAACCTTTTTCTCATTTTTCTGTTTGCTCGCCTCTGCGGGGCTCATCCGAATGCTCGAATGAAAACGACGGTTATATTCATCCACTAATTTATCAAGTTTATCAAAGAAAATTGTATTATTGTTAGCAGAAAACATCCGGAAGAGTTTCTCCTTCATGGTCCGATTCCAGCGTTCAACAACAGACGATTTCTCTTCATTTTCCGTTGTATACAATTTTACCCCATTCTTATCAAGCAGATCTTTCATTGTTGCGTTGAAAAACTCACTTCCTTTATCAGTCCAAAGCATTTTCGGTTTTCGCTTCGTTTTAAATATATCTCGGAATGCATCAGCCACTGTTTGACCTCGCTTGTCTTTCAGGGGACGAATCCAACCGAATTTTGAGAAAACATCGATCACCATCAGCAGGTATCTGATCCCTTTATTCCACCTCGAAAATTTCCCCATCTCGACCAGATCAGCCGCCCAGATGTTGTCAATCCCGTATGCTATGACTCGCCTCTTTGGAAAGCGCCGCCTGATTGGCCGGTGAAGTTCATTTGCCAGATTTTGAGCCCAGCCTTCACTCAAAATCTTTTCCCGTTTTTTGGAGCGCCGAGGCCAAGTTTTTGTTTTTGCTTGAATTGTGTTTCTCGCCAAAGCATGCCCCCATTGCCTTTCTTTCCAGGGAATGGCATCCAAAGCGGCAACCATTTTCCTGTCTGCTTCGTTCTTGCATTTGCGCGGATCCGCTTTCTTTGCGCAGACTGAATAATCAACATCGTGCTGCATAGCAACTGCGTCTGTTTTTCCTGTGGGCTGCTGCATAATTTCGAGAATTTTTCCCTTTTCATCAAATCTGACTTGCTTATCCAATGGGTTCCAGGGGCCGGTATAATTATGTCCAGGCAAAGTGAAACCTTTCTTTGGTCTTGGCAGCTTCCCAATCAGGGAATGAACATCCAACCCGCTGCCATCCAAATCTGCTCGATCTGTTTTATATTTTCTGTTTGGTCGGATCGCCGTGGACAGCTCATTCATCATATCCGCAGAGGTTTTGGTAAGAAATGGTTTCATTTTGTCCAGGGCAAAATCCAATGCTTTCTTTTGAGTGTTTTTATTTCGCAATAATTCACTGGCTCCATAACGACCCATTTCAACTGTCTTTTTTCCCAACCAAGGCAGCGCATGAGCCACGCCAGTCAGCGCAAGTTCACCGATGCCCTCACCTTGTGAGGGCCGACTCAGTTTCCCGACACCGCTCCGCGGCTCGCTCTGCTCGCTTTCACAAATCTTGTTTTTTTTATTCCGCAGGAAGCGCAATGGCAAAACCACATCTTTCTGCCATTTTTTGCAGTCTGGAATCCAGTTGGTTTCACGCATTCAGTTTGTTTTTTTTCCTTCACGCAATATGATTTCATTTTAGAGGGAAATCATATTGTTCACAGTCTGAATTTTATTCTTCATCATCTGATTCGTCATCATCTGATTCGTCATCATCTGACTTCAAATCTTCCCATTTCCAAAACCATGTTTCATCATCTTGCGAGAGTGAGAGTTTTTTTTAGCGAGTTTTTTAATCAAGGTTTTCTGATTTGCCTCAGTTATTTTAACGAATTTTACTTTTTTAAGTCCACAACTCTCGCAAGTGCAGAGGAACATGGGTCGGTTATTTCTGGCGAGAAAATATCCACTTGGCTCAACGCATTCTGTCTGCTTTTTTTCCTTGATACAATATGTCTTCATTTTCAATCGAAATATTTTTTTATGAATTTTTCATTCTCCCCCGAGTCAGTCAGACTGAGAGGCTGGAGAATATCATAGAAATCTTTCCCCTGCGACCATTGATGGAGGAAATACAGGCAATAATACCCGCAAAGAACGCTGTCTATGTTTTGATACTGACTGCTGTTCCAAATCACCGGTTTGGAACTTTTGAATTCCTGGGGAAATCCCATCCCGAAAGAGTCGAAATACCACGTGAATTTCCCAGAGGGAGCGCAGCACACCCAGTGAGTTCCGGCATTTTCAAGCGAATCAAGATTGATAATGCAGGGGCTGTGTTCTCGGGGCATGGCTTCATCCCTGGCGAAAATCCCTTTGAAATTGGGATTTTTCAGAAAATCAATCCACTGGAGAAGATCAAGGTTGCTCAGGAGTTTGTTCATGAATTTGGGTTTCACAATATTGCCCCGAGAACTGGGATATTGTTGAATGGACTTTTCGATCCCAGCAGAAGTCCCGTTCCTTTTTTGGATTTTTTTCCCATCCCAATTTTTCGTCCCCAGGTTCCGATGAATGGGGGAGGTTGAAACGGATGCGCCCCCAATCTCGGCGCGCCTTTTCCTTTGGGGCGCCCAACTCTAGGAGCGCCTTTTCCTTTGGGGCGTCCAACTCTTGGAGCGCCTTCTCCTTTCAGTCGAGGTCGCGGCTGCGCCGCTCCCTTCCCAAACAAATTTTTCACCATGTCCAGCGCCAGTGGAATTCCGATGGAAGCCAGCACAGTTCCCAACAATCCACCAGATTGTTTGGCTGATGGTTTTATCGTCAGTTGTCCTCCTGATTTCAGGGCAGACAAAATATCCTGTTTCTGCTTATTTGTCAACAGATGTTTATTGTCAATCAGTTTCTGAATTTTATCTTGGGGAATGAGAAATCCGCCCGTTTGCCCGCCTCCCTTCCCGCTTATCTTTTTCACGACTTGACTCGCTCCTTCACTCGCCAAACCAGCCAATGCTGACAGTCCAAGTGTCTTTGCCAGGGTGGGTGCCAGGGAACGAGCCAGGGGAACAATAGCAGAGAAAAGACTTCCACCTTGCTTCATTACCTTTCGGATTTGCGTTTTTGATATCTTGATTTCAACTCCCTTTCCCTGAGATGCGGCTTTGGCAACTCGGTTCTTTTGATTGACTGTCAGCATCAGTTCATCATTTCCGCGTGTTTGATTTTTTTTCAGCCTCAGGGTGATAGCGCAGTTTGCTTTGAATGCTCTTCCAAGCTTGCTTTTTTGCCCTTTCGACAGATTTACTTTATATGGGTGATATGTTGTCATTTTAAATGACAAGATATGTTTTTCACAGATCACACGTCACACGATAACCAGCTCATTTCCAATCTTATCAATTTTCACCAGTTCTTCATAGAGAACTATCGCATGTACATTGAAGTTTGCCGCTGCATCTGCGTTCAATCGATACCTGAATATCAGCTGCTTGGGATCTCTTGTTGGTTTTTCAGTTTGATAAGTCAGATTGAAATAGATCAACGGGAAAAGAGACTTGAAATTGGCCAGATTCAACTGCGTTCCAGTGTTATAATCATTTTTCCTCATTGCATAAGCCATGACATCCTGGAAAATCCTCACTTTGCTTTCACTGTCATACTCTGTTTCCGGGTAGAAAACTCCGTTTCCATATTCCAGCCGGCAGTTCGACAAGGATGAGGCGTTATCCGCTGCATTCAGCTTGAAAGTGTCCATCAGATAAGGGCTATCTTCTTCTTTAGCGTCATCATTGGTTCTTTTAAGATAAACAAAAATATGCTTAACATTGTCAATACTTGCGGATATCTGGAAGAATCCTGATGACTGCGTAGGAGCTGATTCGGAATACATCTCCCTCAGATATTTCCATTGTGTTTCTCGCATAAATGCGCTGACAAATTTGTCATAAAGAGAATCTTTCGGTGTCAATCTGGGGACCCAAAGCAAAAACCTATTCACAACAACTCTTCCATCATCAGTGCCATTAGCCATATGAATTAATTCATTATCCTGTTGAAGCTTAATCTCAAATTGGAGCTGCATAGGCACAAGCATCTTATCCTCCAACTCTTCGAAAAAGGAAAAACGATTCAGGGGAATGATCGTGTTAATGTTCTTTGCACCGTGGGTTCCATCGTCTCTCACTGCTTGAGATTGCACCCGCCGAGCTTCAAATCCAAGATTCGTATTAGCGGTTGTTGCATCAGTATCCAAATACCAGAAACTGTTCTTGGCGACTGATCTGCTGAAGTCATCGGAGTATTCTAGCAAATTTTTAATAAAAGTAACGTTATGCAGATTATCAGTCTCATAAACAATCTTTCCAGCAGAACTAATCTTCAGGTGATTAATCAGGGAATGAGCGCCATTGATTACTGTGATTCTGTCAGCTGCGGCATACCCAGCGCCGTCTGCTATTTTCTGGAGTTGAAATTGCACCTCGAAATAAGCATTATACCAATCATAGAATGCGGATCGGTCATTAATCGTGAATTTATAACCACTTTTTTGTTGATGTTGCCCATTAGCTGGAGCTCGAATTGTGTCATTCAGCTGGAAGCGCACTAATTCATTTCTTTGAAGATATTCATTCGATCGAAAAGCCATTTTATATTATTTTTTTCTTTTTCGGACTCCCTGCCCAGAGATCAACCTGTTCAATATGGCATCAGAACTTTCTCCGGAGGTTGACGCAGGGGCTGATTGTGGTCGAGCTGGTGGCTTTGTTTTGCCTGGTGGCTTCCCCTTTCTCATATTTCCCAGCTTTTTCATGATCAAATCACCAGATTTTTCAACTACTTTTTTGCCGAGTTTATCCCCAGCGTGAGAAATTCCTGATTCCAATGCTTTTTTCGCAATGGGTTTTGCGAATTTATTGAAGACGACTGATGCGACCTTCCTCATTGGTTTGAAAATATTATCTACAATGACACCTGTTCCTTTGTGTCGATAAACAAACCGTCCCAGCTGGGGGTGATAATAACGAGAGAATTCATAACTTTTCATTTTATTTGTTTTTTCAAGATAAGCGAGAATGCTGTATCAGCCCCATTCAAATCAACAACCCGCCTTTTCCCATCGGTGATATAAATCCGAATGGAGCTTATTCTGTTTTTATTCACAGGGCTGAACATCACTCTCATGGGTTCCAAAGTGAAACTATAGGAGGCCTGCAGAACAGATGTTGAAAAGGAGAAGATGATATCACTCTCTTCCCCATCCACAAGCGAATCACTTGTGAGATCGCAATGAACGTTCAACATATCAGTATCTTGACTGAGGTTTCGAACTCTGGGGCCAATGTTGACTTTGTCTTTCAGAATCTTTTTATCGAAACCAATGAGATCGCCAAAGTTGGATTTCTCGAGATCAAGTTGCCAGTTTTCTTCCAGCGTGATTGTTACTCTGAAAGTTGTGGGAGAGAAAGCAAGATTGATTGGGAATTTTTCATTCTTTCCTGGGGTGGATTCTGCGAGGGGGCCTGTTGCGTTTCGAATTGCCGCATTCAAAGTGGAATAATCCCAAACCCCAGCGGGAAAGGCGATATCGGAAAATGTTTTCCCACCGTCAGAGCTGAATCTGATCAGCTGATTTTTCAATGCCGCATTGATGTTATACCACGTAAAACTCATATTGATAATTCTGTTCAACCCAACAACATATTGGGAATTTGGATCCAAAACAATGGGCCGATTGAATTTTGTTGTGAAATTTTCTGGTTTGTTTCCCCCAGTCTTGACGGAAAAGGATGACAGGACAATTTCTCTTTCGATTTCCATTTTAGGGCTTGAAATAATTTCTGAAGAGCTTCTCATGCTGGGAACGATTGATGACTCCCTCTTTCAGGAGAAGATCAAGAATACCAACCCCGGTATTTCTGATCCCCTGATTCGTATTCCCCGCGAGAATGGAGCCAACAATGACCTCAAGTTTCTGGAGGAGATCTGCGGGGTTGGAGAAAAAACGGATGGATCCACCTTTTTTTCTCCTGATTCCCGAACCTTCCAATGTCTTTTGTTTCGCTTGAAAATGTTTGATGTATTCACTCAAAATTCGGGATGAGTGGTCTATTCTGCTATGTTGCAAATTCTTTTGCTCTTGCGTTATTGCACCTTTATGGAACTTTTTGGACCAAGATGTTTTGTAGCCCTTCAACTGATTTCTTCTGTAGTTTGCAATGGTTACAATATTCTTGAGATAATTGATTTTCCTCGTTGATGAGATATTTGGGTCACTGAGATTTTTCTCCACAGTATCATAATTTGTGAGGTCCAAGCTATCCAATATCTTATTGGCTTCCTCTTCCTCTTCCCATTCCCCTTCATCGCCCAGTTCCAAAGCATAATCGGGAGAGTCGTCTTCTTCATATTCAGGTGGATCTTCCCCTACCTCTTGCACAACTTCTTCATATGTTGGCGGCCTTGCTGGAATTTGTTTCTTTGTTCGGGATGGAACGGCCTCATCAAACAAACCTTCGACATCCATATCTTCAAATGGGTCGTCGACTTCGGGGAGATAATCAATCTCCGCCGGTTTGGCTTTTTTCTTTTTCCGGATTTTCGGGAGTGGCCCCAAATTCGACTCAATCACCTCATCCAGTTTCGATGTGATGGGTTTGAATGTTTTTTCAAGTCCGATTTGACTTGTCTCTTCACCCAACTTTTTCTGGGTGATAGCATTGTGAACAAAGTTGATTTTTTTCCCCAAAGCAGATTTGCTTTTAGCCATTTCTTGCCATTTCAATAAACTCATTTTATATCCCAGAAACACAAATTTGGGATGAAGAACAAGATGTAGAACAAGATAAAGAACGCCATGTTCATTAATAAAATGAAGATTCCAAATTATGATTGTCAGGATCCAATCACGAATTTCAAACAACTTCACCCTTTCATGCCGGATCGAACTTTCAGAATGTTGATCTGTGGCCCTTCAGGATCGGGGAAAACAAATGTTCTCCTGGATATGATCCTCCGCCCGCTGCTCTTCTACGATAAAATTTATCTCTATGCGAAAAATCTTGACCAAACCAAATATCAACATCTGCTGAAAACATTTCGCCCATTCAGCAAAGAAGCGGGGTATGACGTTGTGGAAGCATCCCCGGATGAAATCATCCCAGTTTCTGAATTGTCAGGGGAGAATCAAAAGCTGGTTGTTTTCGATGATTTTGTTTCCGAAAAAAACCAAAAGCCATTGATTGATTATTTCATTCAGGGCAGGCACAAGAAATGTTCTGTGATTTATCTTTCGCAAAGTTATTTCGGAACACCAAAAGATATCCGCCTGAATTGCTCGCATTTTTGCATCTTCGAATTCCCAAGCAACAAAGAAATTACGGCGATCTGCAGGGAGAACAATGTCAGCAAAGAAGATTATCGGAAAGCAACGCATGATCCGTTCTCTTTCCTGTATGTGGATAAGCCGAGGAAATTCATTGCCAAAAACTTTGATGAAAGCATTTAAAATGAGTTATTCAAATGGATTGCTGTCTGAAACAAGCACCTCCCAGGGAGGACGAGATGGAAAGATGGATTGCCAGGAGTTGGTTTCAAGCTGACGCCGGCAGGGGACTTCGACCTGCAAAGGAAACGCCTGACCAATATCGCTGAAGGAACGGGGAATTCGGATGCAATTACCAAACACCAAGTTGACACGCTTGCAACGCAATTGCGGGCAGATTCTTTCCAGGTGGATGGTTCCTCGCATATGACTGGGGATCTTGATCTCAGGGGACAAAAACTCATCAACCCCGGGGAAATAGAAATGAATCGCAAATTGATCGTCAATCTGGGCACGGATGAAAACCAGGATTTGTCAGCGGTGAATATGGTCACTCTGAAAAAATTCCACCCTGATGCTCCGGCTCACACTCATGAAGTCACGAAGGATATTGATTTAAAAGAACTTTTCAACGTGAAAAACTCAAAACAACAAACATGGCATGATTTGGGAGCGCATTATAACAACCTGGTTTCTTATAATGACGCCAAAAATATCTTTCTCAGCCGCAAAGAGACGTTTCCAATGGAGACGGCTTTGGATATGGGAAATCACACCATTTTTAACGTGAAAGATCCCGAAGTTGCCGATCAGGGCGCAAATATGCGATATGTGGATGCCCAATCCGCGAAAAAGCTTTCGTTGGAAGGCGGGACAATGACCGGAAACCTGGATATGAACTCGCAACAAATCAACAATATTGCAACGCCAACTCTGAAGCGACAACCCACGCCAAAATCTTATGTGGATAACCAGATAGGAGGTGTGGTAGCCCACACGATGGAATTAGAAGAGAAGATCAAAAAATACGTAAATGAATCGCATATCACGTCAACCTCTCACCCAAAGGACGCATTCCGCTATCTGATGGAAGATGTGGATGAATCCAGCTCTTAACATCATATGACAGTGACTGGGATAAGTGATTTTCCAGATTCGCCGCATCATTTCAACAAGAAGGCCTATGACTTGGAAATCACAAAAGATCTTTTTAATGAATACTCTGGGAGACTTGGATTCAATATGTTCAAACTCCCAGAGGGAGAATACACCGTGTGCGTGGAATTCTTCCCCGCGTCAATGGATGGCGTGAGCGTCAACGTTGTGAGCGCCAGTCTGAATATTAATCAGCAATCAACTAAGAAGTTTTCGGGGTATTCCAGATCCATCATCCACATGCACAAATGGAGGATTTCCCCACCTGAATTTATTTTCCTGGATTTGAAATGGCGAGGCACTGCCGAGTCAGCTGCAGAAGGATCCGCAAAGTTGATCATATATGGCATTGCTGGTTCCCAACCTGATGTTGAAAGCAGCGTTTATGATTCCCCTTTCGTTTTCCAAGCGGGGAAGATGGTCATGGAGACTGACTTGGATTTGAATTCGCACTCCTTGTTGAATTTGCCGCTTCGCCCGTCAAAACACTTCATTTTTGCAAGATTTGTGAAAGGAAAACACGGTGATTGTTTGATCTTCCCAAATGAAGCGGAAGATGAAACAAATTATTGGCAACAATTTGGATTTGACTTCCGGATTTTGAATGTCACGGTTTTCATTCTTCAACGCGGTTCCAACCCAGTGAGTGGAGCAACCATCATCATGACAAGTGTTGTTAAAGGAGATCGCATCACTCGGAAAGCAGTCAGACCTTCCACCAATTCATTTGGTTCACTGCAGTTCACCTTCAATCTCCATGTTGGGCAGGAAGAAGCTTTCTATCTGGCTCTCTCGGATGGAAATGCCATTCAAAGAGCAAAAGCGACAATTCTGATTGAAAAATGATTTTCTCCCTGAAAAATGGGAGCAAGCGAGCGAAGCGAGCCGAGCCGCGCGAAGCGAAAACAAAGCATCTTTGCTTTCAATCACATCAACCCCGCAATTCGGGAAGAAGAACTGGAAGAGATCAAAAAACTTTTTCGATTTTATCACAAAAGATTTTGGTGCCTGAAACGACTTTACAGTCGATTCAAGAAGTTGAATCTTTCCCTGAATTTGACTTCCACTGGATTGGTGGCAATCGGCACGATTGCTGGAGCCGCGACTTTGAACCCAATCGTTTTGGGAGTTATCTCCGGAGTGGGATTGCTTGTGAAAACGGTTCACGAGATGAAGAACCTGAAATCAAAGATCGACATG
This sequence comes from Cladopsammia gracilis, assembly GCA_022457155.1. Taxonomy (NCBI): domain Eukaryota; kingdom Metazoa; phylum Cnidaria; class Anthozoa; order Scleractinia; family Dendrophylliidae; genus Cladopsammia; species Cladopsammia gracilis. The sequence goes on from JAJGOT010000356.1 coordinate 337,591, forward strand.
GCCAAGTTCGCCTTCACCACTTATGAAAAAACTCTGACTGAGTTGAGATTTGCTTTGAGATCAGGAAAATTCGACAGGGACGAATTTCTCCCTGCGATGGAAGCGATTGACGGGATCGTGATCGACTTGGGGTTGAATCTGGAGAGATTTGAGAGGGAATATGACACTCTCTTTGAATAATTTCATTTCCACTGGAAATGAAATCACAGCTCACTTAGGAATTATCTGAACTCTCCAATACCATTCCCCAGCAAACTCCCTAACATCCAGGGGAAAGATCGGCATCCAGAGATCGCTTTCCAGGATTTCTCGCGGCGGGGCAGGAAAAGGAAAACTGACCTCCAACGAGGCGGGAGTCGGCCCCATCGCCACGCAATTATCAAAATGCTCACTGGCCACCAGAAACTGCATTTTGTCGTTGTCTTTTTCAACCAAACCTTTCACCCGAAATCCCTGGGGAAGAAGCTGATGCATATTCTTCAAATAATCGAATTCTGGATCCATTGGCGCACTTTCGCAACGCTTCCAAATATCTGGATGAAATGGATTTCGCTCACTCTCGATGAGTTTCATGCGCTTCTTTTCATTTTTCCCCCATTCCTCTTCCGCCTTTTCCTCAGGAGAGGGCATGTCTTTCGCATTTTCCTCTGCCCAAGCCGCCATTTTTTCCTCATCTTCCAGTGCGTGTTTTTCGCGGTTCGCGGCAGGTGTTTCCATCCTGGTTGGTTTCTCCTGGCCTTGCAAAACAAAACGAAACCAGGGCTCAAATTCAGTCTCGCTGATTCTCGCTGAGAACTTCCAGACCCCTTCTGCGAAATATTTCACAAAGTCTGTTTCATAGGGGTAATCCAAATACCGCTTGTCAAAATAATCTATAAAATCCTGCCAGACTTTCACGGGAAAATTACTGCCGGTGTTGGGGTTGAAAAGCACCCGCTTTGTTTGAAACTTTTCCATGTCGGGGGTCAAAGTCATTTCCCATCCCGGATAGCGATTTTTCATCCACTGAAACTTCATTCCCCAATTTCGCTGCACATCATCCAGCGCCTTCTGACCCACCACATCTGCGGGGCGAGGAAGAGATTTCTTCTGTGGTTGCAGCGATGCTTTTTCAACTTGGAATTTGACCCCATCTCTTCTCCGGGTGAAGGAATTTCTCCCGCTTTTCAATGCATCATGAATTGTTCTCGCATCGATCCCCAACTCAGATGTTGCCGCCGAAACATTGGGATAAATCTTGGTTGAACTGGGGGAAGTGACTCTGACGGGAATCGCATGCGGTTTTTGGGTGATGGCCGGGATTTTTCCAGCCGCTTCGGGAAGAGAACCCACCGGTTCCTTGTCGGCAATTCGTTTCATGAAATAATCTTTTCCATTTTTCCTGATTTTCCAACTCTGGCACCAGCCAGTTCTTTTGAAAGCGCAAGAAACGGCTTGCCTTGTGACTTCGATCCATGCTGCCATTTCGGTTTCGGTTTCAAATTTCGCCAGTGGAGGATCACTGGGAGATTCATGAACTGAAAAACGAGTGACTTTTTGGTCGACAATTGTCACTTCCCTCCCGCGAAACTGAAATTTGTTTCTTCCTTCATTGATTGCTTTGTTCAAAGTTTTAGGAGAAAAATTCATGAATGCTGCCAACTTCGCCTGGGACGAAAATCGCTGGCTGAGCCTTTCTTTGGAAACTGCATCTATCAAAACCCACATTTTGATAGGTGGAAAAAAATAAATTAATTTCGGAATCTTCTTGGTGCACTTTGTTTTGTGGATTCTCAGGAGAAATGCCAACGCCGCAAATCTCAGGAAAAATCAGGAATTTCTCGACGAATCTGAATTCTCCGGCGAATTCAGGGGGAAAATCTTGACAAATTCAGGGGGATAAAATGTAAATTCAGGGGGAAAATGACAAATTCAGGGGACAAAATGACAAATTCAGGGGGAAAATGACAAATTCAGGGGGAAAAATGAAACTTTCCTGAATTTTTGAGTTCATTTTCGCAGGAAAATGAACTGAAAAAAGTTGACTTCCCCCATCACGTGGGTGGGGAAGCTGAAATCATTTTTCCGGAAGAATTTTTTGATTTTATTTTGATTGAAATTTTATAAAATCGTTTGGAGAAATATTTCCCAGAGAAAACCTGGGGTTAGATAAAATGCAATTAATATACTGTAGGAAAAGAGCATAAAAAACCCTCCCCAACAATGTTTTTATTTGTAAAACATGTTCAACGATGGGGGTCAGAAATAGCGCGCCTTTTTTTCTCCGGAAAATAGAATTTCGCCAAACCCACAGACAGTTGTGGGGTTTTTTGCCATTTTCTCCTGAGTTCAGCAGAAAAGCAGGGCACAGAGGGCAGTTTTTTCCCCACAATGGCCCAAAATAGACCCCGGATTGCAAGGAATTCTCCCCGGATTCATTTTTCCATTTGAGAATCGTTGATTTCCCCAGTGTTTTTTCCCCGGGAATCTATTCCAGAAAAATGGATTTTTCTGGAACAGATATCTGTTTCAGAAAAATGGATTTTTTCCAGAGCAAAAAAATACAGAGCAAAAATGGATTTTTTCCAGAGCAAAAAAATACAGAGCAAAAATGGATTTTTCTGGAACAGATATCTGTTTCAGAAAAATGGATTTTTTCCAGAGCAAAAAAATACAGAGCAAAAATGGATTTTTCTGGAACAGATATCTATTCCAGAAAAATCTATTTTTTCCAGAGCAAAAATGGATTTTTCTGGAACAGATATCTGTTTCAGAAAAATGGATTTTTTCCAGAGCAAAAAAATGCAGAGCAAAAATGGATTTTTCTGGAACAGATATCTATTCCAGAAAAATGGATTTTTTCCAGAGTAAAAAATCACAAAATTTTTCAGAATCAAATTCTGAAAAATTTGAAGTTTCCTCAAACTTCATCGTCCTCATTCTTGTCCTCAAACTCATCGAATTCTGAAGCAGCTTCCACCTTTTCCTCCACCAAAACTTCATCCACGATGCATGTGATGGCTTTCAGATTTCCGCAGAAAAGGTGTTTGATTGAAAACACAACTTGCCCCCGGAGAGGAACGCCAATGAGCTCTTTTTGCCTCAGGATTGGCTTTTTCTTCCCATCGTCGCACAATTCCCAAAATCGACACGAGAAATCCGTGTGCTTGAGTTTGGAGGGATAAATCTTGGCATAAATCTTTTCCTGCTCGGATTTGTCGATTTTCACGAGAGTGAAATCTCCCTCCTGAAATCGAGCAAAAGACGGGGAAATCTCTTTGATTGCCTGCTTCTTTTTCATCGCAGCAGAGTTGAGATGTTTTTCCAAATCTTTGAAAAATTTGATGTTTTCTTCCGGAAGAGTGATTCCCAGAGAAAACGAGTCGCCTTGATGAGCGAAAATCTTGAATTTGGTTTGGAGTTTCACTTTGAGCCATTTGTCATTGTGAAGGCATGGGAGGAGACAGAAAGAGATTTTTCCGGAAGATTTTTTCACGGGGTTGTCGAGAGAGCAGTCGGGGATAGATATTTTCGCGGGATTCATTTTTTGGGAGGAGATAAAAAAATGAATTAAAACGCGAAAATCCATTTTTCCATGAACTTGCGATCCTCTTCCGATCGGACTGGAAGAAAACCAATGGCCATGTCAACCGCTTTTTGGAAGTTTCTTTCATTTTCAACCCCTTTATACCATTCCAAGTCTTCATCCGTCAAACCACATGCTTCTTTGAATTTGGGGTGAATCCAAGTTGCATAATTTTTCATTACCTTGAGTGGGATTCCCGTTTCCTCTACGGAAAAGAAATCTTTATCTCCGATTGTGAAAAGTTTTTCTTTATCAATCATTTTATTTAGTTTTTTTCTTCTCCAATTCTCCAATGACCCCAAGCAAGAGTGCTAATCTTATCTGGAAGGATAAATCGCTTGTCATCATCCGCAGAGAGAGCAGTTTTATTGACTGTTTCTGAGAACATCTCGTGGTGATGGCTGCGGATGAGATTCATAGTTCTCATTTGGCTTTCCCCGCTGAGAAGGCATTCTTTGAAGTCCTCATGGGTGATATGTTTCTTTATTGTTTGTTTTTTCACTCCCTTACATTTCTTGCCACCACCACCAGTTACAAATAATTTATAACTGTATAATTTAGGGCGTAATCCAACAAATTCTTCAATTATTTTCCCCCCAGCTTCATCTTTCATGAGGCCGTTCACTTTTTTGTTCATAATTGCCATTCCTGAGGTATGTCTCGGGAGATAATTGGAGGTGTCAAACATCTCTTTTACATCTGGCTTTAAATCCTGATAGACGTCTGCTGTTTCGATTTCATAGCACAAAGAATCAGTATCTGTGAACAACAGCTTGGCTTTCTCCCCGTATTTGGGTTTCATATATTCATAGTGAAATCTGAACATCAGTTCCTTTGATATTTCAAGAATTGACATTCCACAGAAAATTGGTTTGTTGAATGTCATTTTCTTCCGCTTCATATGAACAGCAATGAGATTCTCGTCAAAGATTGTGCTATGTTGATAGGTGGGTTTAGCCGCAAGCTTTGTCGCAATCTTTCGATCATTGACAAGTCTGATGTCAACTCTCTTGCGGATATTTTCCATTGTTTTGCCGAATATTGCGTTGGGCATCAGTTTGAAAAAGTCTTTCTCGAAATCATTCTCCGCTGCTTGACGGAGTCGAATGTTGAGTTCGATATATGATTTCAGCCAAGGTTCTTCAGTGAATGATATTCCCCTATGAATCTTAGTGAGTTTCAAGCCATGTTTCAGAGCTTGTTTCAGTGCTCTGTGATGGATAATATAATGTTTCTTATCTCGCAGATTGGGGATTAATTTCTCAACATTATTCTCGCAGATCACTCTCTCGGGGGCAAATGGATAATCATTATGCAAATCATGGAGTTCTTTGGGGTATTCCAAATCCACTTCAAGCACACAGGGAATTTGGCGCCATCTCTTGAAATTTTTCATCCAGCGAAAGTTTCCCGTTGGAAGTGGTTGAGTCATTGCCCAAGAATAAAGGGAGTTAGCATCGAGATAGAGAATGTATTTCGCGGGGTGAGTTGGGTCATATTGACCTCCCATATATAGATTGTTCGCTTTTCCATGACGATTTGAGATCATTGAAATTCCACCACGGACTCCCTTCTCGTAAAACAGGAGCTTAACTGGATCAATCAACAATTCAATCTTGGCCCCTGATTTTTTCAGACCCGCGTCGAATGACAAACCAGGGGTGGTATAATACCACGCTGGATCCAGTTGATAATTCTTCAGGCAGACATTTCTGAATTCTTCGAAAACATCTGCCAGGAGCATCACATCCGTTTTCAAATAGAGATCGTGATATTCTCCTAAATTGTTTATCCCCATTTTATCCCAAACATTTTGGGCATGTTGATAGTCTTCATCGGATATTCCCGATTCATTAATTTGAGAATAGAATGCCTCCTTTGGCGGCAGTTGTGTTTCCTTGAATTTCTCAATGGAATCCATATAATCATAGGGATAGACTCCTTTTCTGGAAAGAAGCTCAGCTTTGTCTCCAAATTCTTTGTTTGTTTGTTTCAGTTTATCCATGCTTAACTTTTTCAAATTATTTATCAGACTCTCCAGGGAAGAGCCCATGAATTTCTTAGAATCGATGAATTCAGCTTTGTCTCTAAATTCTTTGATTGTTTGTTTCAGTTTATCCATGTTTAACTTTTTCAAATTATTTACCAGACTCTCCAGGGAAGAACCCATGAATTTCATAGAATCGATGAATCTCACTTCATGAGTGATGTTGACCGTTTTACCCTTTTTGTTAATATATTCTCCAAGCTTGATCGCCTTTGAGAAGGATATATATTTTTCCTCATTGTTGGGGATGCATTTAATATCCCCAGGTATTTTGCCAAGATTTTTAATGAAGAGATGAGAATCATATCCCTCAAGATTATGAAAAATGACTGGGGTGAACTTTGGTTTCCGAAACTGCAGATTGCAACTGTTATGGGCTGCGCCACGATATTTTCCTGTGAAGTGGCAATGATCCCGCACCTTTTTATCAGATTCTTCGCCAAATTCTTCGTCAAATTCTCCCTGACATATCCAACAAACTGTGGTTGCTTCATATTCTTTCTTATCTTCCTTGGTGAAAATTATCTTCTTTCTGAAGTCAAATTTCTTGTGAATATGTTTAATTGTTTCAATTAACTTCTCCACAAATATTTGTGCAACGTCATCATCCGCTGTTTTTACCCGAAAGAGCACTGGAGGGAAATTCAAATCAACCCCATCCATGCCAACAACCTTGAAACAAAAACCACATGGCGTGTGTTTTTGAAATTTATTTGTGAAACTGAGATTATTCCCTGGGGAACAACCACTGATCGATTCAGTGCATGCTTCAAAATCAGCGTAAATCACAAATGGAACTTTGATAGATCTGTTGTGGTTTTTAAATTGCAAAATCTCTCCCTTTGCGGGCATTTCGACTTTTATCGCTTCAGTTCTGCAACACAATTCTTCATGCTTAGCTAGATGCGCTTCGTCATAAAAATGATTGAGACAATGCAGGCAAAAAAGTTTGCGACCGACATGATGATTAACTTGAGCTGAGAGAAGGCGACTCAGGCTGTTAACAACAGCATAATGTTGGATTTCATCTTTCTCAAAAAGCAGCAGGGTTATATGGCGTTGACGTTTTTTATGTTTTGAAATTCTCAAGGGATGAACCACTGATTCATACCCGAGAACATTAACGGCAATGTCGGGATTATTTCTTTCAAAACGATCTATTTCCTCCAGGGGCGTTGGAAATGAAATTTTATCCCAATTGACATCATCAGCTTGAGCTTTTAATTCTTTTGTAACTCTTTCAGGATGAATTTCACATGGAAAGAGTGCCCTTGTTACGGCCCATTTAAAGCATTGATTATCAGTATTTTGCATATTAATGAGGGCCTTCTTCTTAGCAAGAAATGGCGGAAGAGAAATATATGTGCTCCCGCCGAGAGGTTTGAATTCAACCAGATGCAATTCCAAATGATTTACGCGAACAAATTGCCAATTCGAGCCTTTCAGTTGGAAAATGGCAATGCGTTCAAGAATGTCTGCTATCGTTTCATTTAAAAGAGCGGCGAGATCCGTCGCTGCGAGATTCAATTCTACTTCCGAATAGATTGGAGCATCGATCTCAATTATTTCCCCAGTTTGTAAATTCTGGCGTTTCATTCGGCAGGATAGAATCAGTTTGATTTTAGTGTCTCGATTAGCATTGAGAACAGTCAGAAGTTTATCAGAAACTCGCTGAAAATAACTTCCAGGGGTCAGTCCTTCCACACCGTCAAAGATGAATTGACGGATAAAGTTTTCTAACGCCGAAGTACTTTCGTGAACTCCTATTGGTTGTTGATAACTGTCAACTTTGCGTTGAAAATCCGTGATCATATTAGCAGCCTTTTTCACCAGAGTTTGTGGCGCGGCTTTTAACCAATTCCACCATGACCGGAAAGTATTGGAAATTGTTTTCAATATACCAGGCTGCGGAGGAGGAGGTGGTTGAGTTTCTGGCGGTGTGGGTGAATCAATAGATGCAGTAATTAAACGTATTAAATCAGCCTTTTTTCTAGCGCGAGCGCGGCCGGGGATATATCTTTCCCTGGCAATTTGTCTTAGTTCCCTAATTGTCATGCGTTCCATTTTTCAGGAAAACATAAAATATTTTTTTTTATTTTATGTTCTTCTTCCCCGCTCAACATAACAGATCAATAAAAAAGCAAAACTGTTGGCCAACAGAATCTCTCAAGGGAACTCTCTCCTTCCACCACTTCTCCCCCACCCAGTTCCCTTGAGAGATTTTTTTTTTTTCATTTTTCATTTTTTTCATTTTTTCATTTTTTTTTTCATTTTTTTGCCACTTAGGCTTGAGGCTGAACCAGCACTACTGCCGTGAACTCCCCGTCAACATCTGTCAACCTTCTTTCGAAGCGGTCATCGAACACCACTTAGCTCTACTCAACAACCCGACACCCTTTCTTAGAAAATCAGAAAACGGCAAACTGATCCTTACGGCAAGGCGATGAAGGAGTAAATAAAAGGCCTGCAGTATATATATCATAGCCGCGAGGGTTTTTAGCTATGATATATATACCGGGTGATTGATAGGAATCAAACAGTCAGCCCTCGCTTTTTCTAACTGTTTCATAACCTATCCGCCACCGATATACCATATAGTTCGAACAACTCTTATATAATGATCAAAACCGCCACGCTTTCACATGTGGTAACTCTTTTACGCCCGCGTCTGCGCAAAACACAAGAATGGTTAATTTTATGCAAGCAGGTGGAAAGTGTAAGCAGGTGTTTTGCTTTCTTTGTTTGTGTGAATTTCACTCTCTGCTTTCATCCTTTCTCGCCAGTATTTCTGCGAAAACAAAATCTCAAAACCCCGTAAAATTTTCGCGTAAACTCACAGAAAGCGAACGAAATGAACGAAGTGAAACGACTCGGTGAAACCGCTTCAAATACAGGGTAAGTCGCTTTAAATATTGTGTTAATTTCAACGGTGGAGCGGTTCTTTTTCGGTAGTATAAAAAAGATTATTCACCGCCAACATCATCATTTCTTACGCTTTCCCAAACATAAACCCATGACACAAAGCAAATAAGCTAAAAAACCACACAACCATTTTGAGAAATAAATTATTATTTCTGCTGATATTAACATGTAATGTAAAATTAACATCAACGAACCAAATTCACCCCGTGTTTCGAATAAGCTGAAAATATCATGACAATTTAAATTTATTTTTTGAATTTGAATTGGCATAAATCATCGAACCAAATTTACCCTCGTCTTTCGCATAAGCTATGATATTATTTAGCTGTTACGATTGGCAGTCATTTTAGTTTATTGCTTTGTGTCATGGGTTTATGTTTGGGTAAACGTAAGAAATGATGATGTTGGCGGTGAATAATCTTTTTTATACTACTCCGGATAAGATTGGCATTCTATTACACAGGAAAAGTCGGCAATTTTAGAAAGCGTAATAAAAATATGTTGCTGAATTGAATTATTTTGTGATGTTTATCATATTTTCGCAGACGCTAGCCGGTTCCACGCAGTAATTAGGATACAATAAATCGCCAAGACTTCCAGAAGCAGAAAATCACTGAATTCTGAAAGGTGTTTGACTCTTTCAATCAAAGGAAAGACATTTTCATTTAAGGAAATGCGAGTTTCATTCAAAAGTTTCGACCTTTTATAGAAAATATATTTTGGATTCAGTGGTCATATACAAACAGCTTGGTATATCAAATTACCGTTTCTCATGAAATTTGCATAAATCAAAACTGTGTATTTGCGACAACACTTTAAAGAAACTGTGAAGCCTGGAAAAAACTTATTAAAAATGGCAAAATCAAAGCATTTTTTAAAGAACCAGCTTTAAGTTATGGAAACATTTCATTTCGATTTGGTCTTAAAATCACGGAGAGATTTTAGTGAATGCGTCACGCAACGTTTATTTACAAAATGTTTGACCAATTCATAGCAATTATCACCAAAGATTTGAAAACTTTAAAAAAATCCCGGATCTCCTGACTGCGATTTCTTGTTTATTTAGGGCCTACAAAAAGGTTAATGGCAATCCGGGCAGGAGGTGGTATCTGGGTTAAAAATCAAGGTGCGAGGGTGGGTCGGCCTGGCCGGGGAATCCGGGTGGGGGACGGGTAAAAAAATATTGCATCCGTCGGGGGGGGGGGGTCCTTATATTGATTATCAATTTTCTTTTTACAGCATGTGGGCCACATGCAGTCCTCGACTGCCTATTTTTTTTAAGTAGTCTTTTCAAATGTAACAGAAATAATTCATGGCTTGGAAAGTAATAGACGAGTGTGGATTTGATCGGGAATCAATAAATTAAATATTAAAAGCGAGCACAGAAAAATTGGTAACTTCAATCAACGCGTCTTAGAGTCTCATGCGCATGAGTATAGGCTAAGTGTAGCCTCTTGTTTTTATTATTTTTATTATTTTTATTTTTTGTGTCACGATTTTGCATGCAAATTTATGCACGCATATTTTAAATTGTACACTTCCGGTATATTGCCTTGCCACTACACTTCCTGTTTAGTGACTTCCGGCTACTCTCACTTCCGGTAAAAGAGCGTTACTCAAGTGTCACGACAGCGTCTCCTACAACCCTACTTACATTAGCAATGTTCACGTCAGGTATATATAAGACTTAGAAGAATCATTCCCTTCATTGTGGTACAGCCTTCATTTCCAAAACAATCAATAGTAAACAACGTGGTTTGCAGGAACGATGACTGAATGAAAAGAGTACTCTTCGCCATGTCGGACATCTTCTTATCATGTTTAAAATATATCATAAAACTAACTTACGCATGCGCATGAGTAAAGGCTGCTAGGAGCCTCTTGTTTTTATTATTTTTTGTGTCACGATTTTGCATGCAAATTTATGCACGCATATTTTAGTGACCGGGTCCTCGGGTCACCAACATATTCTTACAAAAATAGCTGCCGCGCTCGGCATGTGCTTGGTTTTTAAAACCGTAGTTTCGTATCATCGCATTAATAACTCATTTAAAATATTCAAAATGGAAAGAGAAAGCTTTAAAGAATACCCAAAGCCGCTATAGTGGAGAAAAAGGAGAGCTTTCAGCAACTGAATCTTGCTTCAAGGAAATTCATACGCTGCTATCAGTGCGGGGCGATCGAAACCGAAGAAGCAGATTTCTTACAGATGAGGGACTTTACCGTAAAAGAAATTACAATTTTTTGGTGAGAATTTATGTTGATATCAATTTGTGATTCACTTTTCTCTGTGTTCTGGTTAGTTTTGAGGAAATAATTATAAAACATGCTAAAATTCAATCGTAATGACAAGTGATTATTTATATGTAAACAAAATATCTAACTTCACACGCGTCGCCTACGCAAATATGTCTGTGTATGTTTTGCAATTTTCATTTCCAAATCAGTTTGTAGGGCAATTTTCGATACAACTGGTGTATTTTATTCGAAAATTAGTGATACTAGTCATTCTAGACCGAGTAAAAGTTTTTGTGCATAATTCTGTTATTGAGATTCGCTAAAATTGAAAAAAAATAGCCCGGTCGTTTGCTGATTTCATTGCTTTTAAAAGTAGTCTTTTCAAATGTAACGGGAATAAGTCACGGTTTGGGAAATAAAAGACGAGTGTGTATTTGATCGGGAATCAATAAATTAAATATTCAAAGCGAGACAGATCAAAGGCTCCTTGCGAGCCAAGTCGTGAAAATGAAACAACCATCGGGGACCTTTTCCTATCCTACACAAGGTACTTCCCTTATGTTGCAGATCCACGTATCAATATATATTACCAAAGAAGATCTCTAAAACCTTAAAACCTTCGTGCGTAGCTAGTATTAAAACGAAGGAATGTGTTTACACTAGCGAAAATGAAAATTACGGACAAACTTTGTCGCCCATTCGTTGTCGTTGGAATATCGTCGAAGGTATGCTATGTTTTCATGACCGTTTGGCTTCAGTTTGCCCTCCTCAGGACAAGTGGCTCCTTGACGGAACCAAAAAAATGAAAAATGAAAGGGAGTGAAGGAAAGAAAAATGATAAGCCTACGACACGAGGTATTCCCAAGCGGTCACCAAACCAAATACTAACCTCGCCCGACAGGGCTTAACTTCGGTGATCAACGAGAACCGGCGCATGTCAAACAGTGTTCCTAAAGTTTACGATGAGCGAGTGACTTTTCTCCAGTAATCGCAATAAGTCGTATTCACGACTTAAAAACGTGTTTTAGCGTGTTCTTTAGTGTGTCACGCAAAATTCGTTGAGGGGGGAAGGGGTGTGTGACCCGTTCAAAACAAACCATAAAACTTGCTTACGCAAGCGCATGAGTGTAGGCTACAATAGTAGCCTCTTGTTCATTAAATGACGAAGTTTTTTGCAATATTAGATTTTACATGGGGACCGCATTCAGTTGACAGGTTCGCAAGTATAATGCTAAACTTGCTCGCTTTAATACTAGGTTGTATCAGCCTGGCGCTGAGGCAGAAGGGGGTTTGATAACAATTGGCTGGTGCCGCCAGTTTGTTTAGTTAATAAAGTCATTGCTCATCTGAGAGCATGCAAAGTAGCGGGTACGCCTGTTGCACCAATGCGGAAATCGTCTTATTTCTGGATCCTTTTGTGTGCCGATGGTGTACACTGGAGCACGTTTGTCCAAAATTTGTTATTGCTCCCACAGTCCGATCGCTTATTTGAGAGAGGAAAAGCCAAAGACCGTTTATTTGGGACAAAAAGTTTGTCCTTCAGAGTTGTCGTTTTACGCGTTTATTTTCATGTCCCTGGTAGGGCACGATTGTCGTGCTTCTGTACAAAAGAAAGCGAAAGCTGTTTCATATGTTGTGAAATTGTTCAGGCTAAGTTTGAGGTCTTTGGAAATCCAATTCTGTAGACAAATGTACTGCCTTTGACACCTTTATAGGCGGGATCTATGGTCATCCCGGTTTTTTATGCAGAGCGCTATACCCGGCGTTATGTCATGAGTCAGTGACGATTGTTATAGTCTTGTAATTTGAATTCAATTATTGTGATTTCAACAGCTGCAAATTGAATCGCATTCTTGTGCTCATACGTTTTGCATTTGTTTTAATTTTAGTTTTGAGTTGTGTCGATAAAGAATGTTCTAGTTGTCTATACTGCGTGTTTTTTTGTGTTCAATACTTAGTTGTTTCATTTGGCGGCGTAAGGCAGTAGATATAAAACAATGATTCTGCGCCAAAAGACAAAACCCCAAAGCCCCCTGCCCTAAGAAATTCCGAGAAAACTCAAAAACAACTTCCCCTACTGCTAAATTTACCGCTCAAAATCATAAAAAAATTAACTACCGCTAAATTTATCGTTAAAATGTTATTTCAAAATGAAAATCAAATGAAAATAACATCATCTATCGTTTAAAAATTAGCGGGTCCCAGAAAACCACACAAAAGTGTCATTTTATTCCCCTGAAATTTAGCGGGTCTCAGAAAACCACATAAATGACACTTTTGTGTGTCATTTATTATCCCCCTGAAATTTAGCGCTGGTCTTTAATGCTGGCGCCTTGTTGTTAGCTTTGCGTTATTTGAATTCAGGGGTTTCACTGAGTCGGCTATGTTAGTTCTAAGGGGTTCGCTTGCTATGAGTTTTCTCGGAATTTCTTAGGGCAGGGCGCTTTGGGGTTTTATCTTTTGGCGCAGAATCATCGTTTTATATCTACTGCCGATAAGGGAAGGCTAAGATAGTTTTTCCGCATCACTCAGCGGTATCCATGAATTGAATTTGTCAGAATATCCTTTCCATTTAACGAACGCTTTCTTTTTCTTCTGGTCACGGCGAATAACCTTTTCAATGCGGAAAACATCCTGCGTAGTAGGCTGTAATTCTGCTTCATAAAACGATCCAGTTATTTGTTCTCCCAACAGATCGACTAACCTGTATGTCACGGGGTTTGAGTTCAATATTTCGTCAATCACAAATATCTCTTCTGTCCAGTTCGGCGTGAAACCTTTGTCGAATATCTTTCGCTTGTATTTTGATATTCTAACTCTGTCGCCAACATGTAATTTGTAATAATCGGTATTGACATAAATTAATATTTTGCCGACACGGAGCAGAGAACCGGGTACTAGTGTAGTGCGCAGGGGCTCACGGTTCGTGAGTTTGAAAAGTGTTCGTTGATAGATTTGTGTCATTCTACGGTCAGCCTCGCCGCCTATAGTACTGTTCAAACAAGTTCAATGTTACCCCGATTTTTTGCTTTCCTCCCTGGCAATATGAATGAGGCTACAGCGGTACGACTACTAACACAGAACAACCAGGACCTTCTTGGTCAGTTTAAGACTCTGTTTAAAGATTCCAGTTTAGCTCTCAAGCGTTCACATGAGGATATGGCTGCCCAGCAGATGACATAAATCAAAAGAATCAAGCGCGGTTTCACTCCGCAATTCAACAAGAAGAGCAGCGAGGACAAGTACAACGTCAATAAAGCGATTAAAGAAACCATGAAGGACGCAAAGGCCGCTCTGGAACGCAAAGACATGCAGAAATTAAAGGATGCCTTAGACAAAGGTTTGGCTCTCGTGCAAGAGCGTGAAAAATTCATCCTGCTTGCAGATAAGTCACCGTTTGGTTGGAAAACTGTCAATGAATACAAACATCATGATTTGGCCGACGACGAAGAAGACGAAAAGAAAATTTACAGAGCCGTAAGCATTTCACCGCGCGTTCATCCCACCGACGAAGAACCTTGCCGACGTCCATTCAGACTAAATCTCCACAGATCGCAAGACAACAATCATCTAATTCTTCTCTCGCCCTAATCAACAACATTTAGTGCAAAGATCTGCTACTGGTGTTTGCTTTGCGTGCGGAAAACCCCTGACTCTGTTCAGACATGGAGTTGGCGAGGATTGCTATCAGGAGGACTCTTGCCCATCATCTCTATACATATACATATATATATATATTTTTTTGGACCCCGAAGTACAATGTGAATTTAAATCTGACCAGGAATTCGTGTCGGTCTAAGGGAGATTATATCGAGTAATTGAGTTCTGGAAGGGCATTAACGCGCCGAAGTTTATTATCGATGTTACTCCATTTGTATGCAAAATGCCGTTGCTCAGAAATTCCCACGTCTTTTACGGCCAGTAATAACGCGTTAGCTTTGAAGGATTCTAGTTCCGTTGAGAATGTCATAAACGAGCTCATTAGTCCACATTGTATTACTGAAGTTTACGAGCCACCTTTCACTATTGACTCTTTGTTTGTGTTAACGCAAAAATCTGTTTAACGCGTTTTATTTTAGATGTGCGTCACGACAAGAGAAAATTTTAGATGCGAAGACTTGAATGTTGCCTAAGAGATTTAGAATCCGGGAGACTATATGTTCTCTTATGATCTTGTGGTCATCATCATGTTGAAGATCTTCGTTCATCGAAAGTTTTCTTTCTTTTTCTTGGACGTTTTCCGCCGGTCACGCTGGATATTTTATAAGTTTTCAGTTTTACCTATCGGTCTTAGTTTAGCGCCTTACCTGTTTACGGAATTGTTTAAGCCGTTAATTGAGAAATGGAGATCTGAAGCCGGGTAAATTGTTGCCTTCTTAGACGACGGTCTCGTCGCTGCTGTCGGTTACAACAACGCAAAGATTGCGAGCCTTCAGGTTCATGCCGATTTGCTTACCTCTGGTTTTCTTCCTAATGAAGCCAAATGTCTTGGGGCCCAACTTAGGTAATTTCTCGGCTCGGAACTGTCATCAGCACGCGCGGCCACGTCGGAAATTTACGCTACATATAGACAGACAGATAGATGTGTTACATATTGTTCCATATTGGTCGCTTCTTTTCGCGTCCCAGTTCGTAGGATTGCGAGGGTTAGCGGGGAAAATTATTTCACTCGGCTACTGCGTGGGCAACGTCTCCCAGCTTATGACTAGAAATCTATTTGCTATGATCAACACTGCGTCGACATGGAACTCTTACGTTCACTTTTCCTCCCGAGAGTTTTGCTGAATTGATCTTAGGGAAAACCAACGTAGCGAGCCTTAACGGCATACCTATTTCGCCAGCCCGTCATAATTCCTCTTAGGTGATATATTCCGATGCATTGGCCTCATCTTGTGGAAGTTTTATAGTTTCGACGGCAAAATTTTTCATCAATACCCGTTCCGACTTCGAGAAAGCGCAAGGTTCCACGTTCAGAGAGTTGCTTGCCGTTTTTCCTGTCATTGAAAGTTTTCTAGGAGGCCAGGTCTACTGATAATCTAAAGGTCCGGCTTTACAACGGCCTGCAGTAGGCATCTTTCAGAGCTGTCTGTTCAACGTCGTTGACATCGACATGCAGTGGATACTATTAAGGGATCTAAATACTATTGCAGGTGTTATATTCAAGTTTATTGATTATGTCGATTACACCATTGATGGCACGGTTTTCTATGCTCTCGACGGTTTAGCGGGTCCTCATACCTGTGATAGGTTCGCATGTTCATTCTACGCTAACGTTAAATGTTTTCAATTCCAGATTCTACCAACCCGGTTCCAGCGGTGTATACGCCTTTGCCCAAAATTGGTCCCATCGCGACAGCCGGCTGCGTCCTCCGGTTTACTTAACGTGCATAGTCTTCAGCCATACGAGATCTTGCAGTGCTAAGGGAGCTTTCAGCGTACCATTTTGGAAGTCTGCCCATTTCTGGCCCATTCTGCGTTTAGATGGTTTTCCACTGGAGCACCTTCATGATTCACATTCATGATTGGGGCATTCTATCTAATTTAATTTGCCTAATTTACTTATAGATGTCAAACCAGAAACTCTATTTTCGGTTGTAATCCCGTGACGGTCCCTTCATTAGCAATTCGTATTGACTTTAGTATCGCTCCTAGGTCGGGCTACGAGTTATCTAGTGAGAGCTTTCGTGTCCCAAGTGAATGCACAGAGATATGACTATTTTGCAGATTTCCTACTGAACGTATTTCAACCAGAGTCAAGTTTCTAGGGGTATTTTTTTTTCCTAGATTGAATTGCCTGTTAGAGGTGTTATGCCCTAGATGGGCTAAATGGATGCCCTAGATGGGCTCAGCGTTATGCCCTTGAGGGGTTTACCGAATGCCCAAGATGGGCTCAGCGTTATGCCCTGGAGGGGCTTACCGAATGCCCAAGATGGGCTCAGCGTTATGAAATGCCCTAAATGGTTTTCAATGTTACACCCAAGAGGGGTTCAATGTTACGCCCTAGATGGGTTTTAATGTTACGCCCAAGAGGTTATGCCCGAGAGTGGCTTAGACAGGCTCAATGTTACGTCCAAGAGGGGCATGATGTTATGCCCTATAGGGGATCATCCCTATTTTCTAAGAGGAGCTAAACGGGGTTTAAGTTTGGTATTATGCTTGTCGAATCAGTTAGAATAGCTTTCTGTTTTTTGATAGCAGGGTTGCGAGCGCAATTTAAATTCAGTTTTTTTTATTATTATTATTTTCCGTACATTTTTCTTTATGAGTTCGTCTCTTGCATTATATGTGTTTCATGTTGTTCTTAGATATCTCCTCGTCCGCATTTTGGTCTGCAGGAAGCCCGGACAACGTACAAGTTATCCAGCTAAAACAGAATCTGAAATTCACCGTGCTTGCTTCGAAAGCCACTGGGTCATCGCAAATCTACCTTTAATAGATGGCGAGACTTTGCTAAAGAGGTGTTGCGTATTCCTGATTTTCCGGTCAGACCTTTGGATCGTGCCCTGTATCTGCAACATCTGCTCGAGTCCACAAAGTCGGTGTCTGCATCAATTGTGCTTTCTACTATACGCTTTTAAGTGGGCGCATTAGCTGGCCAGAGTTGATTCTCCTTCAGTACACCCGACTGTCATTGCTGCAAAAGAAGGCGCTCTTCGACTTGCCAGCCAACCTACCACCAGGAGGAACGAGCCCCTCGAAGTTACTCGTCTCAAGCAACTTGCTGAAAAAACTGATTGGGACAATCTTCTGCAATTAAAAAGTCTAGTTATGTTTATTCTCACTTTTTCAGGTTTCCTTAGAAGCTCTGAGTTATGTCTTATTCGTAGCAGGGATGTCCAGTTTAGCTTTGCTCATAACTTAAACGCAGAAGGCCCGGATAGCTGAGAATATCCACTGCCCGCAGTTAGCAGGTTAGCTAGTCGAGGCGAGCAGCTAAAACATTTATGTTAAGGATTCACTGCCAAGCAGACTTGAAGTCTTGAACTCCTTGTCGCTCTGAGCTCTAGCCCTTTCTTTTGCTGTCTACTATGGGCCTGGCTGACCAACGCGCCCATGCCTCAACCTTTGAGTGTGTTCGGTTGTGTAGTGAAGGCAAAATATGTAATTTGTGATAATCGGTATTGACATAAATTAATATTTTGCCGACACGGAGCAGAGAACCGGGTACTAGTGTAGTGCGCAGGGGCTCACGGTTCGTGAGTTTGAAAAGTGTTCGTTGATAGATTTGTGTCATTCTACGGTCAGCCTCGCCGCCTCTAGTACTGTTCAAACAAGTTAACTTTCGTCTTAGTTGTTTATTGTAATACCTTAAGATTTGTTATCGGCAGTTTTAGCCGCATTTTAGTCGTTCGTTTTTTAGTTAAAAACACCTTAAAACCCCAAAGGTAGCACCACTGCATAGGTCGGGGGTGCACGGTCCCTATTTTTTCCAACAGTTGGTTTTTTGGGGTTTACGTGTCCGGCTCTGGTGCGCTTAGAGTTATCGTTATATTATAGTTCTTCGTCAACAACAAAATGTATCGTGGGCCTGGCCGGCCAACCTAGAGTTAATGTAATATTATAGTATAGTATATTATAGTAATATTGTAATACGATAGTCCTTTGTCAATAATAAAATGTATCGTGGGCCTGGCTGACCAACGCGCCCATGCCTCAACCTTTGAGTGTGTTCGGTTGTGTAGTGAAGGCAAAATCTTGAATTTTGCTGGGTTGCGTTTAGCATAAATCAGGTAAAAATCTTTTTCTCATTTTTCTGTTTGCTCGCCTGTGCAGGACTCATCCGAATGCTCGAATGAAAACGACGATTATATTGATTCACTAACTTGTCAAGTTTGTCGAAATACACTGTATTATTGTTAGCGCTAAACATCTTAAAGGGTTTTTCCTTAATCGTCTTGTTCCAAAGTTCGGCAACAGATGATTTTTCTTCATTTTCCGTTGTATATAAAGTTATCCCATTCTTATCAAGCAGATCTTTCATTGTTCTGTTGAAAAACTCACTTCCATTATCAGTCCATAACATTTTCGGTTTTCGCTTCGCGCTAAATATGGATTTAAAGGCATCGGAAACCGTCTGTCCTTTTTTATCTTTCAAGGGTAGAATCCAACCATATTTTGAGTAAAAAACATCGATCACCATCAGGAGATATTTGATTCCTTTATTCCACTTCGAATATTTCCCCATCTCGACTAAATCTGCCGCCCAGATGTTGTCAACTCCATAGGCAATGACTCTTCGTTTTGGAAAGCGCCGTATGATTGGTTTACGTAATTCATCGCTTAGGCTTCGAGCCCAATCTATAGTCGAAACCTTCTGCCGTTTTTTGATTTTGCTGCCCCGAGCCCAAGTTTTTGTTTTCCATCGATTATATTTCTAGCTAAAGCATGACCCCACTGTCTTTCATTCCATGGAATCGAGTCCAACACGGAAACCATCTTTCTATCTGCTTTGTTTTTACACTGACGCGGGTCGGCTTTCTTTGCGCAGACTGAATAATCCACATCATGCTGCATAGCAACTGCATCGGTTTTTCCCGTGGGTTGCTGATAAATTTCGAGGATTTCTCCAGTGTTTTCATCAAATCTAACTTGTTTATCGAGTGGGTTATAAGGGCCTGTATAGTTATGCCCTGGGAGGGTGAAACCTTTCTTTGGTCTTGGCAGTTTCTCAATTAATTTATGAACATCCAGCCCACTTCCATCTAAATCTTTCCGATCTGTTTTATATTTTCTGTTTGGCCTAATCGCCGTGCTTAATTGATCCATCATATCAGAAGCTGTCTTTGCAAGAAATGGTTTTGCTTTATCCAGCGCAAAATCCAATGCTTTCCTTTGAGTGTTTCGGTTTCTCAACAATTCACTGGCGCCATAACGGCCCATCTCAACTGTCTTTTTCCCTAACCAAGGCAAAGCATGAGCGACACCTGTTAATGCTAATTCACCAATGCCCCCGCCACGCGGAGGCCGCGTCAGTTTCCCGCCTTAACAAATCTTGTCTTTTTTATTCCACATGAGGCGCAATGGCAAAACCACATTGGTTTTCCATTTTTTGCAGTCATATAACCGGTTGGCTCCACGCAGCCAGTTTTTCGTTTCTCTTTAATGCAATATGTTTCCATTTTTAATCGAAATATTCTTTTATGAATTTCTCATTGAACATGGTATCAGTTGGACTCAAAGGCTTCAGGATATCATAATAATCTTTTCCGAGTGACCATTGATGAAGGAAATAAAGGCAATAATACCCGCAAAGGACACTCTTTATGTTTTGATACTGAGTTGTGTTCCAAAGTATTGGTTTCCCATCACTTGTACATTCTTGGGGATAACCCACCCCAAAACTATCGAAATACCATATAAATTTCCTATCATGTGAAGGAGCGAAGCGACCGGGAACGCAACAAACCCAATGAGTTCCTGCATTTTTCAGCGAATCAAGATTCAAGATGCATAGGCTATGTTTTCTGGGCATAAATTCATCCCTTGCATATATCCCTTTGAAATTTGGAATTCTAAGATATGTAATCCAGTTCAACAGATCAATATTACTCAGCGGTTTGTTTTTGAATTCCGGCTTCATAATATTGCCCCCACTAGTGGTATGCTGTTGAATGGACTGTATGGCCCTAACAGAAGTCCTTTTCCCTGCCGACGCGGTCGCTTCGCTCCTTTTTTTGATTTTTTTCTGCCCATCCCAACAGTGTTTCGTCCCCAGTATCCAATAAATGGGGGTGGTGGTTCCCAAGGGGCCCCCAATCTTGGCGCGCCTTTTTCTTTTTGGCCGGCCCATGCGTGGTGCCCCGTGCCCTTTTCCTTTCCCAAACATGTTTTTAACCATGTCAAGAGCCAGAGGAATACCAATACTTGCTAATATAGTACCCAATGCTCCACCTGATTGTTTTGGTGTTGGATTTATCACTAATCGGCCTCCCGATTGAAGGGCATTCAAAATCTCTTGTTTCTGTTTATTTGTCAGCAAATGTTTATTGTCAATCAGTTTCTGAATTTTATCTTGCGGGATGAGAAATCCCCCGGTTTGCCCGCTCCCACTTATCTTTTTAACGACCTGACTTGCTCCTTCACTCGCTAAACCAGCCAATGCTGATAAACCGATTGTTTTAGCCAGGGTGGGCCCTAATGTTTTCACTAACGGAATAACAGCGGAAAATAAACTTCCACCTTGTCTCATCACTTTTCTTGTTTGTGTTTTAGATATTTTGATCTCAACTCCATTTCCAAGGGATGCCGCTTTGTTTTTTTTTTTAATTTGATTGGCGGACAGCATCAATTCATCATTTCCTCTTGTTTGATTTGAATTTAATCTAAGCGTGATAGGGCTGTTTGTTTTATATGCTCTTGCAAGCTTGTATTTTTGCCCTTCAGATAAATTTACTTTATATGGATGATATGTTGTCATTTTAAATGATAACATATGTTTTTTAAATTATACAATAACCAATTCATTTCCAATTTTATCAATTTTCACTTCTTCTTCATAGAGAACTGTCGCATGTACCTTAAAGTTAGCAGCTGCATCTGCGTTCAATCTATATCTGAATATCAGTTGTTTGGGATCTCTTGTTGGTTTTTCAGTTTGATAAGTCAGATCGAAATAAATCAATCCATAAAGAGAATTGAAATTGGCCAGATTCAATTGTGTTCCAGTGTTATAGTCATTTTTCCGCATTGCATAAGCCATGACATCCTGGAATATTCTTACTTTGCTTTCACTGTCATACTCTGTTTCCGGGTAAAAAACCCATTGCCATACTCCAAACGGCAGTTCAACAAGGATGAGTTATTATCTGCCTCATTCAACTTGAAAGTGTCCATAGGATAAGGGCTATCTTCTGCAACGTCATCATTGGGTGGGGCATCTCTTTTCAAATAAATGAAAATATGCTTCACATTGTCAATACTAGGATTTATTTGGAAAAATCCTGATGATCGTGCAGGAGATGATTCTGCATACATCTCCCTTAAATATTTCCATTGTGTTTCTTTCAGGAATGAACTGACAAATTTGTCATAAAGAGAATCTTTGGGTGTAAGTCTTGGTACCCAAAGCAAAAACCTATTCACAACAACTCTTCCAGCATCAGTGCCATTAGCCATATGAATTAATTCTCAATCATCTTGAAGCCTAATCTCGAATTGCAGCTGCATAGGCACAAGCATCTTATCTTCAAGTTCTTCGAAAAAGGAAAAACGATTCAAAGGAACAATCGCATTAATGTTTTTAGCGCCACCGTTTCCATTGTTTTGCACTGCTTGAGATTGTATTCTGCGAGCTTCAAATCCTGTATTAGTATTAGCTGTTGTTGCATCAGTATCCAAATACCAGAAACTGTTCTTGGCTACTGATCTGCTGAAGTCATCGGAGTATTCCAACAAATTTTTAGTGAAAGTAACTTTATGCAGATTATCAGTTTCATAAACAATCTTTCCTGCAGAACCAATCTTCAGGTGTTTAATCAGGGAATGAGCACCATTTATAACGGTTATTCTATCAGCTGCCGCATATCCAGAACCGTCTGCTTCTTTCTGAAGTTGAAATTGTACTTCAAAATAAGCATTGTACCAATCATAGAATGCCGATCTATCATTAATTGTGAATTTATAATCATTTTTCTTTTGATGTTCTCCATTACCTGGAGCTCTGATTACACTATCCAGCTGGAAGCGCACTAATTCATTTCTCTGAAGATATTCACTCGATCGAAAAGCCATTTTATATTATTTTATTTTTCGAATTCCTCGCCCTCGGCCTCGGCCTTGCCCAGAGATTAATCTGTTCAATATATCATCAGCACTCTCTCCGGAGGTTGAGCTTGTCCACGTTGGTTGAGATTGAGGCGTTCGCGCCGGTCTCCCACTGGGGGCTTTCCCACTAGGTCGACCCTTTCTCATATTTCCCAGTTTTTTCATTATCAAATCACCAGTTTTTTCTACCATTTTTTGCCTATTTTATCTCCAGCATGAGAAATTCCTGATTCCAATGCTTTTTTCGTGACAGGTTTCGCGAATTTCTTGAAAACTGCTGAGGCTACAGTTCTCATTGGTTTAAAAATATTATCAACAATGACACCGGATCCTTTGTGCCGGAAAACAAACCGCCCTAATTTCAGGTCATAATAACGCGAGAATTCATAACTTTTCATTTTATTACCTTTTTCAATATTAATGAGAATGCTGTATCAGCCCCATTCAGGTTGATAATCCTTCTTTTTCCATCAGTGATATAGATTTGAATGTAGCTTATTGTGTTTTTATTCACAGGACTGAACATCACTCTCATGGGTTCAAGGGTAAAACTAAATGATGCTTGCTTAACAGATGTTGAAAAGGAATAAATGATATCAGTATCCTCCCCATCAACAAGCGAATCACTTGTCCGATCACAATGAATGTTCAACATATCAGTATCTTGGCTGAGGTTTGGAACTCTGTGGCCAATATTAACTTTATCCTTCAGAATCTTTTTGTCAAAGCCAATGAGTTCGTTAAAATTACTTTGAGTCAGATCCAGTTGATAATTTTCTTCCATTGTTATTGTTACTCTGAAGGTTGTGAGATTAAAAACCAGGTTGATTGGGAATTTATCCTTTTCCTCAGGGACTGGGCCTGTGACACTGTGAATAAAATTATTTATCTCTTCATACTCCCAAACCCCAGCAGGGAAGGTGATATCATGAAATGTTTTCCCGCCGTCAGAGCTGTATCTGATCAGTTGATTATTGTATCCAGCATTGATGTTATACCACGTAAAACTCATATTGATAATTCTGTTAAGTCCAACAACATATTGTGCATTTCGGTCCAAACCAATCGGCTGATTGAATCTCGTTGTGAAATTTTCTGGTTTGTTGCGGCCGTTCTTAACAGCGTAGGATGATAAAACAATCTCTCTTTCAATCAAATTTTCAGTCTGCATTTTATAGTTTGAAATAGTTTTTATAAATCTTCC
Organism: Cladopsammia gracilis; assembly: GCA_022457155.1. Classification (NCBI taxonomy): domain Eukaryota; kingdom Metazoa; phylum Cnidaria; class Anthozoa; order Scleractinia; family Dendrophylliidae; genus Cladopsammia; species Cladopsammia gracilis. The sequence continues at coordinate 361,330 of JAJGOT010000356.1, forward strand.
CATGCTGGACTTTATTTATCAATGCTTCTTTCAGAAGAACGTCGAGAATTGCAACTCCAGTATTTCTTATGTCCAGGTTTGTATTTCCAGAAAGGATGGAGCCAATAATGACGTCAAGTTTCTGCAGAAGTTCCTTGGGATTGGAGAAAAAACGGACCGCTCCACCCCTTTTTCGGGCTCTGCTGACTCCTGAGCCTTGAAAAGTTTCTTTCTTCTTATTATAATGATAGAGGAAATCATTTATAACTTCAAAATATTTATCTATCGTTTCATGCAATAGGTCTTTAACCCCTTCATCTATTTTACCTCGATTGAAGTCTTTTGTGATACTTGCCTTATACCCTTTCAGTTGATTTTTTTTATGGTTTGCCCATCCGCTGTATTTGTTAATAATTCCTTTTTTCTGTCTTACAGATAAACCTGGGGCATTTAATTTTTCATCCATTTCATCATAAGTTGGTAAATCTTGCTGATGCAGTAAGAGATTCTTTCTACCATGAAAAGTTATCTTTTTCTTTTCTTCTTCGTCTTCTTCGTCTTCTTCGTCTTCTTCGTCTTCTTCGTCTTCTTCGTCTTCTGTTTCCAGAGCATATTCAGGGTATAAATCAGGATATAACTGTGAATAATCTGGTGGTTGATCATCACTATATGGCGGGAGTGAACTCGTTGACGGGCCAGGTTGACCGCTTTGCGGTCCGATTTGTTTCTCTGCTTGGGAGCAACAGCCGCCTCATCTGTATCAAACAGGCCTCCAACATCCATCTCTTCAAATGCCTGGTTTAATTTTTTCTCTAACCGCTTGCTTTTTCCGAAGAAAGAACTGCGGCTCCACATTCGATGCAATAACATCATCTAATTTCGATGTTATGGGTTTAAATACTTTTTCATACCCAGTTTGACTTGTCTCTTCACCCAACTTTTTCTGGGTGATGCGGTCATGAACGAAATTAATTTTATTTCCCAAAGCAGATTTGCTTTTTGCAATTTGTTTCCATTTCAATAAACTCATTTTATTACTTATCATATATAATTTGGGATGAACAACAAGATGTACTACATAATAAAATGAAGATTCCAAATTATGATTTCAATGATCACTTAATGTCAACGCACAATTGAAAGGCACATATTTTGTGGGAGAAGGTAGGGGGATAGGCGTTGTCCAGGACCCAAGTGCTGCCTGCCGCGTGCGAGGCCAGTCAATGGGGCTAGCCGGTCAGCGAGTGGCATATAAACCATGAGATGGGTGTCATGGAGCACAGCTACTCTGAGCAGCGTGTACCTATAACAAGCTCCTAGAAGGCCGCTTAGCGAGGGGAAGTGGACGTCACCACCGTTTATCACCCTAGCTAAGGCAACCCAGGCATCGCTTCAATGTGGGAATGAAGGGTTGTCGCCAGCAACGCTTCTCCCCCAAACCATTTATTAAAACTAAAACCACATAACAGATTACATGTCTACTATAATTTTTGTTTTTTGAAACAAACAATAAATGTTATAAGCGGATAGACGAGAATGGCCTACCTAGAAGTACGAAAGCAGAGAGTGGTAACAATAACTATAAATACTGTGGTGGGTGGGTGGGGAAATAAACGTTTGACTTTAGCAGTGAAACTGAGCTGAATGGGGAGATCGAGCGCGACCGATGTACATGAACGTAAACACGGCGAGTTTACGTGAAGCTGATTGGCTGATAATCTATGGGCACGTGCAGGCTTGAAATGTAATTGGCTGTTAAGAATAGGGGGCGGGTAAAAGTACGTGTTTGCGATGCAAAGTACAAAAGGTCAATTACAGGGAAAAACACTGGCAAACAGCAGGGAGCTTTTAGGTTCAATTGAGCTAAACATTAACTCCAGTTTATGCTTGGGCAGAAACAGCCATTAATGTTAACGCACAATTGAAAGGCACATATTTTGTGGGAGAAGGTAGGGGGATAGGCGTTGTCCAGGACCCAAGTGCTGCCTGCCGCGTGCGAGGCCAGTCAATGGGACTAGCCGGTCAGCGAGTGGCATATAAACCATGAGATGGGTGTCATGGAGCACAGCTACTCTGAGCAGCGTGTACCTATGCCAAGCTCCTAGAAGGCCGCTTAGCGAGGGGAAGTGGACGTCACCACCGTTTATCACCCAAGCTAAGGCAACCCAGGCATCGCTTCAGTGTGGGACTGAAGGGTTGTCGCCAGCAACGCTTCTCCCCATAATTCTGGAACAGAATCCTCCCACACTGAGGCTGCTAAGAGAGCTGTTTGATTCGGAGTAGCAAACTGTTACCCCACCCAGGATGATGCGAAGCAGCAAACTGTTAGTAGCCTCAGCAGGATTCCTTGCGCACAGTTACCACTCTCATAACATATAACTGTATTCTGAAACAATGTCTGTTATCAAAGTCTAAGCTTTGTTTGTTGAGTCTATGGTACAGGCAGAAACCTCGCCTGTGAGTTCAAAGTTCTGTTTGTTAAAGAAACATCTGCAGTGATTATGTCCCATTCATTTCCATGCAAGTGTGATCCGGTGGTATATAGCCTTGGTACTTGGTACTTGTAGGACAGTGCCGGAACAATAAATTACCAATATATTTTGACATTAAATTTCTTGAAATACACCTTAGTACAATACTACATCCCATGACCAGCATCCACAAACGACTTTCGGTACGAGGTTGAAAAATGAGGAATTATTTTGTAGGAAGGCCGAAAGTGTTCCAGGTAAAAGAAATCTAAGGCTTGGAACTGGAAGGCAGATATGTTTTATGAAGAGTATTTGCATGTGTGGACCCTGTTATGGGGCTGGTACTGATTTAACGCTCGCCCGCCTGATACGAAAACCCTAAAAAAACCCAGTGGGAAAAAGTAAGGGAACGTATTCTCCCAGGAAACTGCAGGCTCACAACCTCTGAGATAGGGCAATCAAGTACCAGAGGAAAAACATGCAATGAATAGTTAAATATGTAAAACAAAGTTCCAGTTGTGTTTTGAAGCCAGACAAATGCGCTCTGTGTAAAATGGCGGACACCGTCAAGGGAAGCATCCAGAGTGTAACTGATCCCCAGAGGAATGGCTTGTCTTGCAAATGAGAGATATGGACATAAAGCATACACATGTAAAGCACTGATGCTACTTCAAATTGACATAAATGGAAAACAAAGCAAAGACATAATTACACCAAAGATCTCATCACTAAAGATTGAATTCGCTATAAGATCCATTAAATTGGCCTTTAAGCATCTATGCAATGAATAATAACTGTCAACTGGTTCGATTTAGTTTATTTTAATGGCTTATCTGAAATGGCGCGATGAATTGCGAGCCACGTCAAATCAGAAACAAGCAAAACGTTTTGTGAAGGATGGCAATGTTAGGAGCAGCTTGGTAGGATGTATAGTTTCACTTTAGCTTTTTGAATTTTATCATATTGTGTGCACCAGACGTACTATTCATGTTCCGAAGAGAATGCGTGACTTCCGGTATGGTTATTGTTAGGAAATCATTTTAGGCTATAAATGTTTTGTTTTGCTTTGTTATGTTGGAGTAATCTGATATCTTTGGTGTTAGACGGACGTAAAAGAATTTGCAGCAAATTTCACAGACTTCTATTCCTTATTTGTTCAAATAATCGCTCATGTCTGTTTGATATGTTTTGATCGCGCTACGCAAGTGTTGGGTTACGTATTGAAATGAATAACCTATCGTGTACGGCATATTGGAACATTTTTGTGCGCAACAAAAGACGTTATTGGGGTGGGTGGGTGTTATTTCCCCGTCTTTTAACCTCATTTAGTTTGAAAGCAGCCGATATGAAAAAGGCCTTCAAATTGTAGGTAGACTGGCGGGAAATATGGTCTGAAATATGACCCTCGTTTGTGTCTTCACTTCGCTTCGCTTCGCATTTATCGCGGCGTCAACAAATATAAATCCATGCAACTGGGTCTTCTTTAATATCTGAGTCATTTGCATTTGAGATTTTTTCAGTGAGAGTGACTATAAGCGGTAAAAGTGTCAACGATTAAAAGGCGAAAGAGCGAGAGTGCGAAGCTTCTTAGAGTATAAATGCTCTTGGGAGAAAAATTAACGGAAGCTGGAGGTAGACAAATAAATTAACGTGCGATGCCTGTGGCGAAAAAACATAAGCTTATATAAAAATGGAAGAATGGCGCAAGAACAATGCCAGTAATAACAAAGAAAAAAAAAAGAAAAGAAAAGAAATCACATGAGGCACAATAGGCGAGCTTGCTTCGTGTATAGCTGCTGATAAAAAACGCAGACAAATATAAACGTTGGGCATAAAAACGTTGGGCTTGACTTAGCTTATTAAACTCACGACCTCATGCGGGGGATGTTGAACGTGGAGTCGATGATTCCATATTCCGCTTGAACAGAGATTCTCCGGGGCCGGAGGTAGCTGTTGACAAAAAACGGTAAAGTTTTCTGTCCGGCGCGGAGCATGGCCAGAAGGGGGCAGTATGCACAGGCACGGTGAGAAAGCTGCAGACAGGAATCCAGGCCGGTCATGGTTGCCATGTTTGGATTTTCCAACAGATTGATTGCCTTGTAGCTGTAGCTTCGGCGGGTTACATGTACATTGCGTTGACAAAAGTTGACTTTGTGTGATGGCAACTTGATCCTTGTGCATTCCTTTTGGCAGGATCCTTGACCCTTCTAAGGTTGTGGGAAAACACCATCCGCTTAACGAACAACTTCACGCTTGATTCGTACGGTAAAACCAGTTTGAATGTGGAACGCAACGATCACCATGTACAAAGCAGAGAGCAACCCACTTGAAGAGTAGAAAAAAACGTTTGACTTTAGCAGTGAAACTGAGCTGAATGGGGAGATCGAGCGCGACCGATGTACATGAACGTAAACACGGCGAGTTTACGTGAAGCTGATTGGCTGATAATCTATGGGCACGTGCAGGCTTGAAATGTAATTGGCTGTTAAGAATAGGGGGCGGGTAAAAGTACGTGTTTGCGATACAAAGTACAAAAGGTCAATTACAGGGAAAAACACTGGCAAACAGCAGGGAGCTTTTAGGTTCAATTGAGCTAAACATTAACTCCAGTTTATGCTTGGGCAGAAACAGCCAATAACCAATTATAGACAACTGCATCCTTTAATGCCAAATCAAAATTTCAGAATGTTTATCTGTGGCCCTTCGGGATCGGGGAAAACAAATGTTTTTCTGGATATGATTTTTCGGCTTTTGTATTATGATAAGGTCTATCTCTATGCAAAAAATCTTGAACAATCAAAATATCAGCATCTGCTGAAAACATTTCGTCCAATCAGCAAAGAAGCTGGGTATGACGTCGTGGAAGCGAGTCCCGATGATATCCTTCCAGTTTCTGAATTATCCGATAATAATCAAAAAATAGTTATATTAGACGATTTTGTTTGCGAAAAGAATCAAAAGCCAGAGGCAGACATAAGAATTGCTCTGTCATTTATCTTTCGCAAAGTTATTATAAAACACTCAAAGATATCCGTTTGAATTGTTCGCATTTTGCATTTATGAATTCCCCAGCAACAATGAAATTTCAATGCTCTGCAGAGAGAATAATGTCAGCAAAGAAGATTATTTGACTGCAACCAAGGACCCATATTCTTTTCTGTATATTGATAAGCCGAGGAAATTCATTTCTAAAAATTTTGATGAAGATTTAAAATGAGCTATTCAAATGGAATGTTATCTGATAAAACAAACACCTCCCAGGGAGGAAAAGATGGAAAAGATGGACTGCCGGGCGTTGGTTTCAAGTTGACACCCGCAGGGGATTATGATATGCAAAACAAAAAATGGTCGATGTCGCTGAAGGAACAGCGAATAACGATGCAATCACAAAGCATCAAGCTGATGTTCTTGCAATTCAACTGAAGGCAGATTCACTTCAGGTTGATGGTTCCTCGCATATGACAGGAGATCTTGACCTTCGAGGGCAAAACCCCATTAACCCCGGGGAAATCAATATGAACAGAAAACTGATCACAAATATGGACACGGATGAAGACAATGATTTGTCAGCGGTCAATATGATCACTCTGAAAAAATTCCACCCTGATGCTTCTGAACCAACGCATGAAGTCACGAAGGATATTGATTTGAAAGGACTTTTCAACGTGGAAAACTCAAAACAACAAACATGGCATGATTTAGGGGCACATTATAACAATCTGGTTTCTTATAATGACGTCAAGAATATCTTTCTCAGCCACAAAGAGACGTTTCCAATGGAGACTAGTTTGGATATGGGAAATCACACCATTTTCAATGTGAAAGACCCAACTGTTGTCGATCAAGGCGCAAACAAAAGATATGTGGACGACCAATCCGCTAAAAAAACTTTCGTTGGAAGGTGGAACAATGACTGGAAACCTGGATATGAATTCACAACAAATCAATAATATTGCAGTGCCAACTCTTGAACATCAACCCACGCCAAAATCTTATGTGGATAGTGGTGATAGAAATCTTAATCTCAAGATAGGAAATGTGGTAGTCCACACGATAGAATTAGAAGAGAAGCTCAAAAAATACGTTGATGACTCGCATATCGCGTCAAACTCTCGCCCGAAAGATGAATTCCGGTATCTGATGGAAGATGTGAATGAATTCAGCTCTGAGCATGATATGACAGTAACTGGAATCAATGATTTTCCAGATTCACCGCATCTTTTCAATAAGAAGGCATATGATTTGGCAATATCCAAAGACGACAGTAATCTATACTCTGGGAGACTTGGTTTCAATATGTTCCAATTGGCAGAGGGAGAATATACTATTTGCATTGAATTCTTTCCCGCTTCAATGAATAACGTTAGCGTTAACGTCGTGAGCACAAGCCTGAATGTCGGTCAGCAAACAACAACGAAGTTGTCTACTTATTCTAGATCCATAGTCCACATGCATAAATGGCAGATCTCTCCACCTGAATATATATCTGGATTTGAAATGGCAAGGAACCGCACGTGATCCGAATGAAGGACCCGCAAAGTTGATCGTATATGGCATCAAGGGTTCTCATGACGATGTTCCTACTGATGTTTATGATTGGCCTTTCATTTTCGAAAATCAGAGAATGGTCATGCAAACTAATTTGGATATGAATGGGCATCAGTTGATTGGCAATAAATCATCTTTTTTCTTGAGTGGATTTATGGAGGATCCAGCAATATATATCAAATTTAATGGCGATGATGATGATTTAATCATTCCTATTAAGTGTAAATTAAAGGCAGTTTTTGCTGAAAGTTTGAATAAAAACCAAACATTTTATCCACCCATTACTGTTGAAATTATGAAAAGAAATTTCACATCAACCACAAGTGGAAGAAAACAAAAAATACAGACTGATCTCTCATTGAATGAGTGGGATGCTATACAAGTCAGACCCTTCATTGGAGGAAGCGACATAAAATTTAATTATAGAGTTTGTTTATTGTTTGAAGTCTAAAAATGGCCTTTGAAATAAAAATAGACACCCAAAAACTGAAAAAAATAAAAGACCAGATTATATCGTTCATAGAAACCATGAAAAGACTTTTTTCTTGCAATAAAAATGCAAACCAATCCACTTAATTTCAATCATATTGATCCAACCCTTTCTGAGGAGAAAGTTGAAGAATTGAAACAGCTATATGCTTTTTATCATAAAAAATGTTGGTGCTGCCGGAAAGCACAAAGAAAATATAACAAAATGAATTTGGGATTAACACTAAGTTCTACTCTTTTAGTTGTTACAGGAACAATTGTAGGAGGAGTTACATTGAATCCAATTATTCTGGGGGTAATAAATGGTGCTGGGTTATTCTTGAAAACGTTTCAGGAAATGAAAAACTTTAGAAGAAAGATTGAGATAAGTCAATTCGCAATGACAAAGTATGAAAATGTTTTGACTGAATTGAGATCGTATCTTAGGGGTGACATTTTTGATCCACAAGAATTCATAAGGGAAATGAAAGTTGTGGATGGGATTATAGCAGATTTATGTTTGAATTTAGAGAAGTATGAAAAAGATTATGAAACATCTTTAAAATGAGTGATTCAAAAACATGGCCTGAGTGGTATGATTCTCAAGATGAAAACCTAGAAAATGAATTGGATTCAGATTGGGAACCAGAAGATGATGTTGAAGCATATCCACATTGGACGCCAGAAAACCCAGTTATGGTTTGGGAAGATTCTGAAACAGAGTGCCCAACTTGTGAATCTTCGGATGAGAATTAAATTATCAAAGTCGGATCCTTTGATAATTTACACGCTTAAAGTAAGATCATAGGCTGAATCATATTCCTTGAAATAATCTTCAGGCAACTCATATTGCTGCTTGGTCACTTTGGTGGCAACCAGGGAAATTGTATTAGTTGGACTGCCGGCCACCAGGGCGGTCGGGCCCAAAATGACCTGTCTGACGCGAAGCTCAACATGACCTTCAAAGGGAATACCAATGAGATCATGTGGATTGATAAACTCGCCATCACGATCGAAAAACAAATAACTAATTTCACCATCTTCATCGGCATACAGTTTGACTCTCAACTTCCCATCTTTGATGATTTTCAGAAATTGCGCTAAGACTGACAAATGCGAGTGCTGTTCACTGACAAGATTTCGAATCTTTCTCTCAATTGCCTCACATTCTTCAAGGTAACCACCGCGAAGATTGACAGTCATGAAATATTTTGGTGCTTTTCCTATAGCTTTGTCAGCCTCAATTTTCATCGAGCCATGAAATTCAAGATTAAACGGACACCCTTCTCTCAGGACGGGAAGAACAATGAAAGTGAGATCACCGAGTTTCTTTGTTTCTGGTTCGCCAAGAGTAATATTCTGGAACTGTTTATCATAGTATGCGCTATTAGTAGTAATGTCAAGCGGTTCATACGGGCGTAGCCCCTACTGGTTAATAGATTCAAGATGGCGCCAAAGCGCATTGAGGGGTGGATAATGAATTCAAGATGGCCCCTACTGGTTAATAGATTCAAGATGGCGCCAAAGCGCGTTGATGTGTAGATAATAAATTCAAGATGGCCGCTTACGAGCTGTAAAATGGAAACGTATCTGTGGTCGAAAAAGAGCCACGCCCGGGCAAATGTCATTGCGCAATATCACGCGCGCATGGGAACGAGGTCAATAACGTCACACGTACGATTAAAAACTCACAAAATTTATTTTATAAAAAATAAAACCTGATTTACACGCGGGTGAGGGTCTTAGTGACCACTCGTCCCAGACTCTTTTTACAAATCCAACAAATTGTTGATGTTCAATTCATCTTCTTCTTTGTATCCATATGGGTATGTGGCAAAGGTCAGCGGATCCAATACTCTTTTAGTGTAAACCAACTGGTACTGTTTGTACTCTGGAAAGGTGAAGAGATGATAATGTTTTGCATCCCGGTGTATCTGGAAGCTCTTGATGACTTGAATTTGACGCGTTTTCTTCAGTGGAACTCAGAGCAACTCAGAGCAACTCGGAGCAACTCGGAGCAACTCGGAGCAACTCGGAGCAACTCGGAGCAACTCGGAGCAACTCAGAGCAACTCAGAGCATTTGAGAAAGAAACTCAGAGCACTTGAGCAAGCAACTCACACCATTTGATTGAGCAACTTAGAGCAACTCGGAGCAACTCGGAGCAACTCAGAGCAACTCGGAGCAACTCGGAGCAACTCGGAGCAACTCAGAGCAACTCAGAGTAACTCAGAGCAACTCGGAGCATCTCGGAGCAACTCAGAGCAACTCAGAGTAACTCAGAGCAACTCAGATCAAGTCACATGATGATTTAGGGTCGATAATAGATGAAACTTACTCTTTAAAGAGTAATCTAAAAAAACACTCTTGTTCCATGACCTCCTTTGTCGATCTGTTTAGGCAGTTTGAGCAGAGGTCAAAGACTATAATCAGCAGAGGTCACAGCAGAGGGCAAAGACTACAGTACTCAATATTTCAAGAATGACATTTATTAAAGACAATTGCAAAATAATGCATTACAGAAAATCACGGTTCTATAAAAACTATCGTAATATTTTCTCTTTTTTGCTGTGTAAGTCAAGTCTTCATCTTCATTCGATGTTTCTTTAGGTACTAGATCCTCCTGGTCAAACAGTCTATTCAATAAATATTTTCGTGTATTGACTGCTGCTTCAGCAGCCTCCGCATAATCCATGTCATCATCTTGCATAAAGCTATGTAATGTTTTCATGACCTTTTTATGCAGCGGGTCAGTTCTAAGATCACGATACCACTTTAGATAGTGCAGATACAACCTTCGTAGCCTCTTTCTGTAAACAGGGAGTAAAAGATTGGAGGCTTGAACCTCCGCAACGTCTTGTGGCAAACCCTGCATCGTGTTCTCTTTCACCTGCTCTTCCCAGGTTGAGCTAAGATCATTAATAACTTCCTCACGTAACTTATCCCAAGCATCAGTATCATCATTTTCAGCGTCACTAGCTATGCTTTTCTGGTCTTCGTCTTCGTCATCATCACCATTGCCATCTTCATCATCATCAGAATCGTCACCATCTTTCTCTTCTTCTTCTTCTTCTTCTTCTTCTTCTTCTTCTTCCTCCATCCGACGTATTGCCTTTTCACATTCCTCAAATGGGTTTTCATCTTAACAAGTATCTGGAGAATTCTCTCCCATTCCATACTGGTTGGTCATCTCTTCTTGTTGTTGCTCTGAACGTTTATTACAACATTGTTTCTCGTGCCTATCTCTGTTGTATTTTCGGCTAAATACTCTTTCACAGAATTGACAAGAATGCATATTGATCCACGATGGCTACTCGATGATGACTTGTTGTAAAATGAGCACAGACACATCACCTTGCTTATTTATATAGTTGAGTCACTCAAAAGGGTTTTGTTAATTGAGCATGTCCTTTTGTTACAAAAAGAGGTTTTACTTGACCTTAAGCCAAATTAAACAAGTAAAAACTATACATACAACGCGTTCCAAAATAATAAATAAATAAATAAATAAATAAAAATTAACTGAGGGGACGTCTTGGCTTGGCGTTCTTTAGTATTCGATCAAAGGCTTCGGTGACATCTTTTCCCGTCTTTGATTTCACGGGTTGGACCCCCGCGTACTTGGACAACACATCCACAACGGTGAGTAAATAACGATTCCCTTTATTCCAACGGGCTAACGTTTGCATCTCCACGAGATCCGCCACCCATTGTTCGTCTTGGTTGAACACGAGGACGGGTAACGTGGGGTATCGTCGCCGACGAGGTTTGTGTAACGTGTAACTCAATAGTCCTTGCAAAATCTTTTCGGCTGTCTTTTTGGAGAGTCCCGTGTATACGTCTTGCCATCTCACGTTCGATCAGACCTTTTTCATTCTGATGTGCAAACGCAATCAATGAACCACTTTTTAAGGAAGAATTGGACCACGCTCCAAATGGAAGGGATGACTTGGGGTTGACACTCCTGGATGACCTGGTAAAATCCGGGGGCTGATTTGGGCCAACTCTTTCCCAACCAATCGACAAACACGACCCAACGTCCTATCCTTTCAGGGGTAATGTCCGTTTCTAAAAACACGGTCAGGGGATGATGATGGGTGGGTTCAATAAGGGACCCGTTCCCGTGACAGAGCCTATATAAGAGAGACCACTCAATACGTCTTCTCTACGAAGGAAACATGATTTTAATGACCTTTAAATGACTTTTACACACAATTTATTGAACAAAAAACCTCATTATATAAAAAGCGAACCTCATTTACATCTTTATTACAACTGCTCTTTTAAAAGTAAGAAGAAAACGCCGTGGCGGGTGGTTGAGGGTTCAGAAAAAAATCTAACAGATTTCTTCGTCTAAACTGTTCTTGTTCTCGGATCTTCTCTTTGCCCATCTTCAGTTCTTCTTGCTCCAGCTCCAGCTCAACAGCGTTCTTGAAAAAGAGGGTGTCTGTGGGATCCGGATCTGGGATGTCTGCTTCCTGTTCAACGTACTTTCTGTACAGTCGAATGATGTGTCGTATGGTTTCCATGCACTGGTACTCTGAGACACCATACTGCTCGTACAAGCTTCTCAAGATATCCAGGGCTTTCAGCGTGTAGTTGGGGCAGGCTATTAGTTTCATGTACAGTCGGAACACATCATCCATCCACTCTCGATACTGCAACCCCTTTAATTCTTTGGGAGAGATCACGTACGCCACAGGACCAACCTGTTGAAACAGGAACTGGGGTTCTTCAGGATTTCCTTTCATCTTTTTATAAATTGTAGGGTTCAGTTCCTTGCGGAGTGGCACATCCAACCATTGGAAGAATTTGGGCTGTGTTGGTTCCTCATTGCGTTGGGTCAAATACACACGTCCAGGATTCTTGATGGTTTGGCTGATTCTCATGGAGGGCACCGTGTCGTCAAAACATACGAGTTGGTCCCACACTTGACGAATTGATGCATGGGTCTTGGTCCTGCAGAATTCTAGGATGTCATTCATGTTTTTCTCTTGTCCAAAGACAGTGCAGGATATTTTAGGACAGAAAAAGAAACTTGACCCGCTCTCTTGCTGTCTACGGTTCAATTCAGTGTCTTCATGAAAAGGGCATACTGCTGTAGTTGGTGTTGTCTGTACGATTTGGTCCATGGATAGTGTAGTGTTCATCAGGTCTTGGATAGGGTTGGATCCTTCAGGTTCCTTCCTCTTCTTGCTTTGCAGCTTCTTCTGAGTCTTGGCAGTGGTCATTCTTCTGGCTGGCTAGGAAAACTGAAGTGAACGAAAAAGTCGCGGATTTTATGTGTATTGATAACATTGAGCGCTCCATCATTGGTCAGCTCCAAAAGGTCATACTGTTTCGTGATTGGTCAGAATTGACGTCACACACCACGTGTTCAAACATGTTCAGACTGGTTCATGCTGAGTCAGCATTGACGTCACCTACCAAGTACTCCCAAAGGACGCTTTGTCCAAACATGTTCATACTGGCTCATGATACTGTTTCACGATTGGTCAGAATTGGCTCCGCCCTCCACGTCCATCAAGAGGACGCTTTGTCCATATATGGATACAAGGACAAGATAAAAAGCCAGGTTGCCGTACATGTTTCATTCGGGACATGAGCTGTGAGTGCTGCACATTGACTACTTATAACGGAGATTCAAGTCAATTGGCTTACCAAAGAAGGAATTTCTCAGGTAATTATACTTTTATGAAATTGCAAATCGTCAAGTCTCTGCCAGACGTGATTCTCAAAGGTTACTTGAGTAAAGAATTTGACTTGTGTGCTACGTGTAGACGTTTACATCATTTGACATGGCTGAAGGGCAAAACAAAACAATTTGTGGTGGACTCGACAAGTGGGAAATGGAAACTCCTGAAAAGGACAAGGCGACTTACCGGAAAGAACAAGCAAAAAGGGCAAACCGAGAAAGTCAAGCCTGGCAGAGACGAACCCAAGGTCTGTTACAAGTGTATTTGTGCGAGTATTGCGAAGACGACATGAACCTAGAAATTGACGAACAAGGTTTATCCTGGTTACCGGACCACAACTGCAATATCGGCAACTTGTACGGTCTGACATGCAGTCGAGCCAAATACATCATGGAAGATGCGGATGCCGAGGGTGAAAAGGTCGAACAGTCCCGGTTGAAAGAGGGCAATACCCTAAAAAGAGTCAAAACCTTTGTCGGAACAAAACTCAAAGGTCTCAAGCGGTCGTTGGAACAAATGAACCAAGGACAAGTGGGAAAAGCCTACAGTGACTCGTACCCCTTGTTTTTGTTAGAGGACTTGTTATACCTCATCGAAAACAACCATTTAGTAAAATGAACTTTTTTAACTTGTAGGACCACCCCATGGAGGATGATAGACTCGTAGCCTTAAGAACAAAATTGAAAGTGGAGGACGAATTGGACTGTTTACTCACCCTCAACGAAGTTAGATCATTAATTCTATCCAAACTCAATTCTGTCAATTATGCTTTGGAACAATTGTAACAAGGCAACGTCACCTAAGCCTACGGGGACTATTGGCCCGTGGCTGCCCTAGAGGATTTGTTAGACACGATCGAAAATGGCCACATTGAAAAACAACGAAAAGACTGGGAAAGAAAGCTAGAGGAACAGATTGAAGCTGAAATGAACTAAAATAAACTTTTACCATTGCAGATGTGGCACATTTGTCTCTGCATTGATCTCGAAGGATTCTTTGTTCTCGACCGTTTTGTCATCAGGGAACTCGGATGGTGTGGTTGGTCAGGCACGGATTACGGCTACGAACATTACAATCATCCGTAGACACACAGAGATCTGGACCACAAAGACAGACGAACCGTCTCGTATTGTACAAAATTTATTCATGGCCTCCCCTTCTGTCCCAGACCTCTGGAAAAGGCGAAAGACAAAGAAGCTGTTTACATCAAAGTATTGGAACTTTACGAAGAATTCAGAACCCCCGAACGAACTGTGATTGCCTACAAGGGCGGCCACGTTGAAAGAGACTTGCTTAATTTTTTAGAAATTCCACATTGTAATTTAGAATCGTTTCATTGCCCACCTTTACGCATTTTAACCCCGAGTGATCCTACCCTAGATTGTGGATGCCATGTCAATCACAAACACCATTGCGCCATGTTAGAATGTAAAACGTTTATTGAGTGGACTCATTTACAAATTAAACTTTTTTAAACATTACATTTTGTTATCACTGTCTTCCTAACAATGTTCATGTCCTGTGTTTTCCCTGAAGCTTCTAGGGGCTGCATAGGTTTCATGACATTTGCTACACCAACAAGCGCTGTGAAATCCTTTGCACCGTGAACAAAAAAATTTGAACCAGTCAAATCTGTGGGGTTCTTCCAAAACAATCTGATGTTCATCATCTTGGGTAGGTAATTGAAACCCGTTCTCCGGGATCAGTCTTTGTAATCTTGAACAAAAGGGCATCATCCTGGCTTCTGCATGAACCCAATCCCAGCCCTGTTCCATTTTTCTTTGAAGGGCTTGCGTCACCTCATGTTTTATCATAGTTTGGGAAACGGTCACAATGTCTTTGCAAACATCCCACGGAAGATAATACCAATAACTGTCATCCTCTTCAAATTGGTTCAATGGGACATTCATGAATGTTTTTTTTTTCGACGACTGAGGGGTAACCTTGACGTCTCCGGGATTTTCTTTCTGACGTTTAACGGATGACGAGACGACTTCCATGTAACTGTTTGTAAAAAATAAAGCCGCCGACACGTTGAACACAAACGCCAATAGGGTCTCAAACACGGTAACAATGGAAATGTCCCAGAAGAACACCACCTTCCAAAGTACTTGTATGAAATCTCTCCTAAATTGTAAAAAATGTTGATTGTCGGATTGTCACAAGTCGAACAGGTTTCACTCGAGAGGAATTTGTTGCAGTACCACTCTTCGAACGAAGACATGATGATTCTAAACTGAATGAGATTCTTCTACTAATAAAGGACAGGAACCTTCCCGAAGGTCTTTGCGAACATGATCAGAGTGGTTCATGATTGGTCAAATGAGGCTCCACGTGCATCAAAAGGACGCTTTGCCCAAATAGGGTCATACTGTTTCGTGATTGGTCGGAATTGGTTCATAATTAGAGAGCACTGACGTCACCAAGTACGACCACAAAGACTAGATAAAAACTCTACTGTGCAAGCCTTTGCTTCAAAACAAAACACAGTTACTAAGATCAAAACAATAATTATGCCTTGACCAGGATTCGAACCTGGGTTACTACGGCCACAACGCAGCGTCTTAACCACTAGACCATCAAAGCGGTGGATACTATAGCTGGTTAATTTAAAAAATTTATTAGCTTAAATAATAAACATGCAAGGAATGGCTAAAGTGGTATCGTGATCTTAGAACTGACCCGCTGCATAAAAAGGTCATGAAAACATTACATAGCTTTATGCAAGATGATGACATGGATTATGCGGAGGCCGCTGAAGCAGCAGTCAATACACGAAAATATTTATTGAATAGACTGTTTGACCAGGAGGATCTAGTACCTAAAGAAACATCGAATGAAGATGAAGACTTGACTTACACAGCAAAAAAGAGAAAATATTACGATAGTTTTTATAGAACGTGATTTTCTGTAATGCATTATTTTGCAATTGTCTTAAATAAATGTCATTCTTGAAATATTGAGTATTGTAGTCTTTGACCTCTGCTGTGACCTCTGCTGATTATAGTCTTTGACCTCTGCTCAAACTGACTAAACAGATCGACAAAGGAGGTCATGGAACAAGAGTGTTTTTTTAGATTACTCTTTAAAGAGTAAGTTTCATCTGTTATCGACCCTAAATCATCATGTGACTTGCTCTGAGTTGCTCTGAGTTACTCTGAGTTGCTCTGAGTTGCTCCGAGTTGCTCCGAGTTGCTCTGAGTTACTCTGAGTTGCTCTGAGTTGCTCCGAGTTGCTCCGAGTTGCTCTGAGTTGCTCTGAGTTCCACTGAAGAAAACGTGTCAAATTCAAGTCATCAAGAGCTTCCAGATACACCGGGATGCAAAACATTATCATCGCTTCACCTTTCCAGAGTACAAACAGTACCAGTTGGTTTACACAAAAAGAGTATTGGATCCGCTGACCTTTGCCACATACCCATATGGATACAAAGAAGAAGATGAATTGAACATCAACAATTTGTTGGATTTGTAAAAAGAGTCTGGGACGAGTGGTCACTAAGACCCTCACCCGCGTGTAAATCAGGTTTTATTTTTTATAAAATAAATTTTGTGAATTTTTAATCTTATATGTGACGTTATTGACCTCGTTCCCATGCGCGCGTGATATTGCGCAATGACATTTGCCCGGGCGTGGCTCTTTTTCGACCACAGATACGTTTCCATTTTACAGCTCGTAAGCGGCCATCTTGAATTTATTATCTACACCTCAACGCGCTTTGGCGCCATCTTGAATCTATTAACCAGTAGGGGCCATCTTGAATTCATTATCCACCCCTCAATGGGCTTTGGCGCCATCTTGAATCTATTAACCATAAGGGGCCATCTTGAATTTATTATCCACCCCTCAATGCGCTTTGGCGCCATCTTGAATCTATTAACCAGAAGGGGCCACGCCCGTATGAACCGCTTGACATTACTACTGCTATTCATATTTTATATTACAAATATAAAATATAATTTTAATTAGCGCAACAGGACCCTCGTATTCATCGAAATAACTCTGAGGCTGAACTATTTCTTTCACAAGAACTTCTTTAACTACAACAGAGATAGAGGAGATATTACCTAAAAATATCGTAAAA
Organism: Cladopsammia gracilis; assembly: GCA_022457155.1. Lineage (NCBI taxonomy): Eukaryota > Metazoa > Cnidaria > Anthozoa > Scleractinia > Dendrophylliidae > Cladopsammia > Cladopsammia gracilis. The sequence continues at coordinate 378,575 of JAJGOT010000356.1, forward strand.
AAGACCTCCGCCCACAACACCGGACACCACCCGCTTTGGAATGAAGTAAAGTTTATTGATCGTGATCCTCATTGGTACACACGCAGGGTCAAAGAAGCGATCCACATAAGACTTAACCCTAACAACATCAACAGGGACAGTGGAATAGAAATTCCAGAAGCATGGATGCCCACGATCAAGAAACACAACAACAGGAGAGCCGTACGACTACGGACCGCCGAGGGAACAATTCGCCGAAACGAGGATCAAAATGCGGCAGTCACAGCTGTAGAAAACCAACCAATCACAGCAGAGCATCGTGCTTCATAAGGTGACGCGTAACCAGTCGACCCCATCGCATGAAGAAGACTAGCAGTATGCAGTCGAAACGTCGCGATCCACATCGGAAGTGACTACATCGTGAGACAAACGAAAAATACTTCTTTACTACCTAAAAATACTTGGCGCAATCTAACTACAAGCAGACCGTCTAGAGGGATACCTATAAAGTCATGTGGATTGATTTTGGTTTTTGTTTTCTCGGCTATTTCTTTGGAAAATGGGCAATTGATTCGGCCATCTTTGTTCACATAGAGTTTAGCATAAAGCTTTTTCGTGTCACTCTCGTCTTCTTTCACAATCTGCAAAGAATCTGGTTGAAGTCTGAGTTTGGGATTCACTTTCTTGAGTGCTGGTTGTTTGGCCTTGGTTAGTTGCTGGATCTTGGTTTGCATTTCTTCGAACATTTGCTGAGATTTTTCATCGAGAGTGAACCCCAGGGAATAATTTGATTTGTCTTTAGTCTTGTGTTCCCATGTTTTCATTCGACCTTCGAGAAAAATATCAAGTGGCTTGTTGTCCTCATATTGAATTGGGAGGACGGTGAATGAAAACTGCCCTGATTTCTTTGTTTCTGGTTCTGAGAGCTGGATCTGCTGGATATCATAATTAAACTTGGTTATCATTTTAAATAGAGAAAAAATTATATTTTTTTGTGGTTAATGTGACTAGCTTCCAATGTTCAAGTTTATTCCCATTTTACGGGCAAAAAGACTATTGTTGAATAATATTGAAATAATTCTATTTCTATTATGCGAAGAAGACAACATGTTTCATTGATCTGAATCTTTTCCTGAGAATAGAATATATTGATATATTATTGAATAATGGTCTTTTTACCCGCGAAATGACCCCTATTTTACGGGTAAAAAGAGGGTAGATGAAGAATATTGAAATAATTCTATTTCTATTATGCGAGACAACATCTTTCATTGTCTGAATCTTTTCCTGAGAATAGAATATATTGATATATTATTGAATAATAGTCTTTTTACCCGCAAAATAAAAAAATATCCCTATTTTTGGCAGCATTGAAAATGGTGGTTTCAATTAAAATAACTTCCGATGATTTTGAACAAGTATTTCCATCTGTGTCTGCTGCTTCTCGCGCTTTGAAAGTCGATAAAAAGACTATTCCCCATGCTTTGCAAACGGGAAAACTCAAATTCAGGCGCTGAAGTGATGGGAAACAGTTTAAAATTGAAATACGTGATAAAGTGTCACTCGCTGTGAAGAATCCCTCAGAGTTACCAAGGCAAAATTAGGACAATGTCAAAAAAAACTCAGAAGTGGCAGATAGGTTTTTCCCCAGAGACGGAGATTGCAACCAAAACCCAAATCCAGAACAACCCCAGAACAAATAGAGGAGTTTGAAAAGGGTTATCACTTGTTGAGGCCTGATGAGACGCCTTCTCTGTTTGTTGATACAAAAGTCATATTCATAAATAAATCAAATGGAAAAATAGCTTTAATTGCCAATATGAAAGACCTCAATCAAAGATTTGGTAATTATACTGAATCATTTGATAAGGAAAAATTGAACGGGATAGTTGAAAATCGATTAAAAATATTGGAGATTTATAATGAAAAGGATGATGAAGAAATTTGGGATATCAAGATTCTCCAGAAAGATGATTATTGAAGCTATTAAATGAATGATTTAATAGCTTAATTTTGGTTGGTAATTCTCCAATGTCCCCAAGCAAGGGTGTGAATCTTATCTGGCAATATGAAACGCTTATCATCATCCGCAGATAAGGCTGTTTTGTTAACTGTTTCTGAGAACATCTCATGTTGATGGCTGCGGATGAGATTCATAGTTCTCATTTGGCTTTGACCGCTGAGAAGACATTCTGAGGTCCTCATGGGTGATATGTTTCTTTATTGTTTGTTTTTTCACTTCCTTGCATTTCTTGTCATCTCCAGAGCCAAACAACTTATATGAATAGAGCTTTGCTGGCAATCCAACAAACTCTTCTATTATCTTTCCCCCAGCTTCATCTTTCATGAGGCCGTTCATTTTCTTGTTCATGATTGGCGTTCCCGAGGGATGATCCGGCGGATAGTTAGATGTGTCAAACATCTCCTTCACATCTGGTATGACATCCTGATAGACGTCTTCAGTTTCTATTTCATAGCATAATGAATCAGTATCTGTGAACAACAGCTTGGCTTTCCCCCCGTATTTGGGTTTCATATATTCATAGTGAAACCTGAACATCAGTTCCTTTGATATTTCAAGAATTGACATTCTGCAGGGAATTGGTTTATTGACTAACATTTTCTTCCGCTTCATATGAACAGCGATGAGATTCTCATCAAAGATTGTATGGTGTTGATATGTTGGTTTAGCCGCAAGCTTTTCCGCAATCTTTCTTTCATTGACAAGTCTGATGTCAACTCTCTTGCAGATATTTTCCATTGTTTTGCCGAATATTGCGTTATTCATGAGCTTGAAAAAGTCTTTCTCGAAGTCATTCTTCCCGGCTTGGCGGAGCTGTATATTGAGTTGAATATATGATTTCAGCCACGGCTCTTCAGTGAATGATATCCCCCTGTGAATCTTAGTTAATTTTAATCCATGTTTCAAGGCTTGTTTGAGTGCTCTGTGATGTATGATGTGTTTCTTATCTCGCAGATTGGGGATTAATTTCTTAACATTGTTATCGCAAATTATTCTCTCGGGGGCAAAGGGATAATCATTATGCGCATCATGAAGTTCTTTGGGATATTCCAAATCAACCTCAAGGACACAGGGTTTCCGGTCCCATCTTCTGAAGCCTTTCATCCTGCGAAAGTTTCCAGTTGGAAGTGGTTGGATCATCGCCCAAGAATATAGGGAGTTGGCATCGAGATAGAGAATATATTTCGATGGTTGCGTTGGATCATTTTTATCGCCGATATATGGATTGTTAGCTTTCCCATGGCGATTTGAGATCATTAAAATGCCGCCACGGATTCCCTTCTCGAAGAACAAGAGCATATCTGGATCATTCAGCAAACTGAGCTGCGCCCCTGATTTCTTGAGGCCAGCATCAAAAGAAAGGCCAGGGGCGGTATAATACCACGCTGGATCCAGTTGATAATTCTCCATACAGGCATTGCGGAATTCTTCGAAGACATCTGCAAGGAGCATTACATCCGTTTTCAAATATAAATCATGATATTCTCCTAAGTTGTTTATCCCCATTTCATCCCAAACATTTTGGGCATGTTGATAGTCTTCATCGGAGATACATGATTCATTAATCAGAGAATAGAATGCGTCTTTAGGCGGCAGTTTTGTTTCTTTGAATCTTTCGATAGAATCCGTATAATCATAGGGATAGACTCCTTTTCTGGAAAGAAGCTCAGCTTTGTCTCCAAATTCTTTGTTTGTTTGTTTCAGTTTGTCAAGGCCTGACTTTTTAAAATTATTTGCTAGATTCTCAAGAGAAGAAGCCATGAATTTCATTGAATCGACGAATCTCAGTTCATGAGTGATGGGGACTTTTAAACCATCTTTGTTAGTATATTCTCCAATCTTGATCGTCTTTAAGAAGGATATATATTTTTCCTCATTGTTTGGGATGCATTTAATATCCCCAGGTATTCTACCAAGGTTTTTAATGAAGAGATGAGCATCATAACCCGCAAGGTTATGAAAGACGATTGGAGTGAACTTTGGTTTCCTGAATTGCAGATTACAACTATTATGAGCCGCGCCACGATATTTTCCTGTGAAGTGACAATGATCCGGCACCTTTTTATCAGATTCTTCGTCAAATTCTCCTTTGCATATCCAACAAACTGTGGCTGCATCATATTCTTTCTTATCTTCCGCGGTGAAGATCATCTTCTTTCTATGGTCAAATTTCTTATGAATGAGTAGGATTGTGTTAAATAACTTCTTCACAAACATTTGAGAAACATCAGAACCTTTGTTTTTAGCTCGGTAAAGCACTGGAGGTAAATTCAGAGATTTATCATTCTCCACCTCATCAATGGATACCACCTTGAAACAAAAGCCACAAGGCCTGTGACGCTGAAACGTATTTGTGAAGCTGAGGTTGTTTCCTGGGGAACAACTGCTGATCGGTTCATTGCAGGCTTCAAAATCAGCATAAAGTACAAATGGGACTTTGATGCGCCTATTGTGATGTTTAAATTTCAAAACGTCGCCTTTTTTAGGCATTTCTATCTTTATTGCCTCATTGCTGCAACATAATTCTTCATGCTTCGCAAGGGTTCTTTCATCATAAAAGTGATTCAGACAGTGAAGGCAAAAATATTTGCGATTAGCGTGCTGATTAACTTGCGCCGAGAGAAGGCGACTGAGACTATTAACAACGGCATAATGCTGAATCCCGTCTTTCTCATATAACAACAGAGTCACGTGACGTCGGTGTTTATATTGTGAAATTCGCAAGGAATGAACAATGGATTCATAGCCGAGAACATTGACGGCAATATTTGGATTCAGTCTTTCAAAATGATCTATCTCCTTCAAAGATGTTGGGAAAACAATCCCAGACCAGTTGAGTTGTGCAGCTTGAGCTCTGAGCAGAGATGTGATTCTTTCAGGATGAATTTCGCATGGATTCAATGCTCGAGTGACGGCCCATTTAAAGCATTTTGGATCAAGATTCCGCATGTTGGTGAGCGCTTTCTTCTTGGCAAGGAATGGAGGAAGGGGAATGTAAGTACTTCCACCGAGAGGTTGGAATTCAACTAAATGCAATTCCAAATGATTTACAAAATCGAATTGCCAATTCGAGCCCCTCATTTGGAACGTGGCAATGCGTTCGAGGATGACGTCTATCATTTGATTAAAAAGGGCAACGAGATCAGTCGCTGCGAGATTCATTTCTATTTCCGAATGGAATGGACCATCGATTTCAATTATTTCGCCAGTTTGTAAATTCTGGCGTTTCATTCGACAGGATAGAATCAATTTAATTTTAGTGTCTCGATTAGCCTTGAGAATATGCCGAAGTTGATCAGAAACTTGCTGAAAATAATCTCTGGGAGACACTCCTTTTTTTCCTTCAAATATAAACTGACGGGCAAACTTTTCCAACGCCGAATTGCTTTCTTGGATATTAATTTGCGGCTGATATAAACTGGTAACTCGGCGTTGAAAATCACTTATCACATTTGAAGCTTTTTTCGCAATATTTTTGGGTGCTGCCTTTAACCAATTCCACCATGAAAGGAAAGTATTTTGAATTGTTTCCTATATTGGAGGCTGTGGAGGAGGAGGCGGAGGCGGAGGCGGAGGCGGAGGCGGAGGCGGTTGATATGGGGTTGGGGAAAGAACTGATGTTTCTATAGGCGGCACGGGAGCGTCTAAAATATTATGCGAAGATGCATTTACCAAACTTAATAAATCAGATTCTGTTCTAGCACGACTACGACCGGGAATATTTCTTTCTCTGGCAATTTGTCTTAGTTCCTTTACTTTCATATGTTCCATTTTTGAATGAAAAAATAAAATAATTTTTATTTATTTTCTCCCTGGGAAAAAAAAGCTTGGCTAAAATCGACTCACGCGTGAGCCGGTTTATTCATCACTATGCAAGACGCGTCTTGCATAAAATTAAAACCAAGGCTGTTTAAGCATTCAACATGAAAACCAATTTTGAAAATAAACATTTACATGATAGGGGAAAACCCTTACGCTCTTGGCTATATACATCATTGCATTCCACACTTCCCTATCAACAGGCTGGACCAAAAATAAATTTTGTGTTGATCTTCAGCCACTCGGGTTGAAAGGGAAGTGTGGAATGCAATCTATTGTTTTGCACGTGAACATTTATTGTATACAGATTAGTGGCGCGTGAGTAGAGTGATAATCCTACTAAGCGTCACTACTTAGTAGCGCGTGCGTGGGGGATGATAGATTATTTCATGAAAATTTATTCAGCTTTCCGAGAATTTAAACAAAAGATATAGCAAAGCAGACAATTTATGATTTTTTCCTTCCCTTATCGGCAGTAGATATAAAACGATGATTCTGCGCCAAAAGACAAAACCCCAAAGCCCCCTACCTAAGAAATTCCGAGAAAACTCATAGAAAGCGAACCCCTTAGAACTAACCATGAATTCAAATAACGCAAAGCTAGCAACAAGGCACCAGCATTAAAGACTAGCGCTAAATTTCAGGGGGATGATAAATGACACAGAAAAGTGTCATTTATGTGGTTTTCTGAGACCCGCTAAATTTCAGGGGAATAAAATGACACTTTTGTGTGGTTTTCTGGGACCCGCTAATTTTTAAACGATAGATGATGTTATTTTCATTTGATTTTCATTTTGAAATAACATTTTAACGATAAATTTAGCGGTAGTTAATTTTTTATGATTTTGAGCGGTAAATTTAGCGGTAGGGGAAGTTGTTTCTGAGTTTCCTCGGAATTTCTTAGGCCAGGGGGCTTTGAGGTTTTGTCTTTTGGCGCAGAATCATCGTTTTATATCTACTTAAGGCGTCTTTTTTCTTACGCTTTTTTACAGTTTCTCTTTTCTCTGTTTTCTTTTAGATGTATTCCAACAGCGGATTTGGAAAGAAGCAGGTTTTAAGAACCCTGAGTTGAGGGAGCTGACAAGCAGATTAGTAATACAGACCACTGTTCTACTGTCAAGAGCTCCTGGGACAGTGAATCTTTACATGCGTGCGTTCAACAGATGGAAAGTCTTTGCACACCTAATTAGCACAAGGGCCTGAATCAGTACTCGTGCCCGGCCAGGGAGGCCCAAATTTAAATATATTTCCACGGAACACTGAGCTCTGGAATTGCCAAGCACACCTAGTTGACACCTGAACCTTGATCAGTATTCGTGCCCGACCAGAGAGGCCCAAACCTTAATAAATTTCCACCGAACACAGAGTTGAACTTCAACAGATGGAAAGTCTTTGCATCGAGTCGGGGAGATTTGGATTACTTTCTAGCTGACCCTCTGCCGGTGGCAATTTATTAGCAATTTCTAATTGAAAGTACCTATTCTCACAGTTCGGTTGACGCCGCTTTTTATGATATAAAATAGGCACATGAATCTTCAGGTTTTAAAATCCCCAACGGATAACTCCTTAGTGGTTAGGGTTAAAGAGGGGGCCAATAGATTCCTAGGTACTGAAAGGGCGAACTGAAGGGAACCTTTGCCGCTAGAAGTTCTTAAAGGTTTTGTAGACGGATCAGATCTGTCTGATGGCCTGTGCTTAGAAATGTTTGTCTATTTTTGTTGTGTTTTACTGGTTTCTTCAGATTTGATGATGTTAGCAGAATCAGAAGAAATCAAATATCTTTTCCCGAAGGTTTCATGACAATTAAAACTGACAAAGCAAAAACGACCAGCTAAGAAAAGGTAATGAGGTTTTTTATCTCGGAAGCCGAGGGCTCGGCTTGCCCGGTTAAGATTCTCAACGAGTATTTGTCGAGAATGAATATTATAGTTCATGATCCTCCAGCGAGCTTATATTCAGACAGCTCGTTATAACTAAGGCATCGCACAAGCTCGTTGCTAGAGACCAGCCAATTTGTTCAGTACTTTTAGAAATCATCTTCGTAAGTCTTTGGGTAACTTTGTTCCGGATACTACCATATATGGTATTCACTCTTTCAGGTCGGAAGGAGCATCAAAAGCTGGGGACAGTGATGTCAAAGAAAGAGCTTTTCAAAGGCACGGTCCCCAGAAATCAGTTTCAGCCAAAAACGGCTTTCTGTTTCTAAATCGTTGGGGCTTTAGTGTGTACTTATTTTCCGCTAATGAAAATAATTTAGTTTGACTCGTCAACCCTTTCTTTGTCTTCTAGGTTGTTTGTAATTTCCGTTGGTGTCCGGCCGAAATACATCAAAATAAACCTATTGGAGCGTATAATGTCTGCTGTATCGTGGAGTTGAAATAGCAAGTTTTACATGTGTTCGCATGGAAACATAATTACATTTTATTTCCGTTTTAATACAGAAAATTGTTCTTTATGAAGAAGTAAAATCGATATAAGAAAAAGAAAATAGGATCAAAGATGTTCAAAAGACGTGACTCGGAAATAAAAAGCCTTTTTGCCTATTTGTGTAGAGTTTCAACATTTACTTCCCAATCTATATTTTTAGTTCCCTTGATCATTTTAATAAACGCGTCTAACAAATACAGAGAAATTTTCAGGAAATTGCGATTGCTTAAAATATCGAGAATACACATTGCCAGATCCATATTTGCCGTTTTAAGAGATATTTTAAGGTAAGTGAATAATGCACCATATCTTATTACGTGAACATGTCCTTTGACAACAACAAATAACATGATATCTACCGTCTTTCTGGTTAATTCCGTTTTACCTGACCATTTTGCTTTATCATGAGTGAAATGTTGATCTGTAACACGTATTGTTGTTGAACATTGTTTAATAACAACAAATTTCGTTCCTTTTTATTAGAAAAAGGAAAAGGATTACTATAGCAAATCTCGTTTAATTTTAAAAGCAAAAATTGTATAAATAGCGTAACTACTAGCCGACGTCGCTTTCAACATTGATTCTTTGTTTCAAATTGTTTCAAATTCATTTATTGAATAAATTTATTGAATAAAATATTGACTAAAATAGAATGATACAATGTCCGACTTTACAATACATAAAAAAATGCGCTTGTTTTTAAGTGAAACAATCAAGCTTTTAATAATCACCGTTAAGGGTAAACGTTTGAAAGGCATCCATAATTTAAATTAAACATATTACAAACATAAAGAAATGAATTAATGGTGCACTGAAAGCTTTTGGTAGGTAGCGTTTTATATCTTTTTTAATAAAAACGCATTTTCATTTTAAAATAGCTTGACCTCACGCTACTTATGACGTTTTACCTCGTTGCCATAGCAACCGATTCTCTTCAAAATGTGTCTCAAGGATAAATGAACTGCAAAAGACGGCATGTGCTAACAATAAATGGTCTTAATAAAAAATTCGGAGAAAAACCTTAAGAGGGTGGCATCCACCCTTTGTACGTCCGAGTGTTGATTCGGGAAAATATCGTCATATCTTCCTCCATTACGCAGACACCTGTTACGATGAGAAGCGAATGAATACAGTCCGTCCACTCCGTCCCAAATTACATTTGTTTTTAAGTTAAATTCGTCCATCCCCACAGTCAAACATTGCGTCATCGTTCACACATTCTAACGTTTCACATCGTGTTGTCAGTCAGTTTCAATAGAGGCGAACCTTCATGATCGACCACCTCTCGTGAGCGACCACTTTTCGAAAATACCAATGTTGTTTTCAGTCAAAATCCTTTCAAACCGACCATGGCCACGTTCAACGCTAGTGATTTGAATTATTCTATTGTTTTAAACCTCTGGAAAGCGGCCACTAGCCCATATTTCGATGTCGCTAAAGACTCAAATTAAATTTCCGACATCATAGAAATTCAAGATGGCGGATCAAATGACCGGCGTTCTCAACTCGGTTAAAGGGGCAGTTATCGTGTTTTTATGATTATGACCAGCTTTCTCAAAAGGGTTGAATAAAAAAAAGGAGTGAATAAATAAATAAATAAATAAATAAATAAATAAATAGTCAGGAGCTTGCGTTAAGCTTGCTTTGTTATCTTAAAATAGGAAGAAAGAATCGCCAAGTGATGAACGCAAATAAATATGAACTAAACAGACAAAATAACGACTAAAATCTCAAAATTCAACCAGAATGGATTTTTGATTTTTTAATGAACTTTAATGCATTTTGGTAATGTATAAAATATAGCAAATAATTTCAATATCAACTTGTAACATTGAAATTTAATAAAAGATTAGTTGGATGAAAGTTAAAGCAATTAATGAACTTGATTTTGTCAAAATCTTGTGTTTCTTCACTGTTTTGCCATTCTCGCTGCTTTCACGCTACCCGATACCACACCGGGCGAAGGTGAAGATACGTTCGAGAAAGCCGTACGAGCCCTGACAAATTACTTCACTCCCAGACAAAATCGTGAGTACGAGATTTATGTTTTCCGTCAGGCTAAGCAAGAGTCAAACGAGAGCATTTTAGCCTTCCACACGAGGCTAAGGCAATTAGCAGAAACCTGTGAGTTTGCCGACGTCGCCCGCGACGTCAAAACACAGATTGTTCAAAGTTGTAGTTCCCACAAGCTTCGCACAAAAGCGCTCGAGAACCCGTTGTACACTCTTACGTAGGTGTTAGACGCCGGAAGAGCCATGGAGCTGTCACAAAAGCAAGCCGCTAACATAGAGGAGAGTCAAATAGTAAACAAGTTATCCTCACACGGTGGCTATCAAAATCGACGGAATTGGGACGCCGAAGCTGGCAAAAACAAAGATGGCGGACGCGCAACTGACAAGAAGTCACGCAACCGGAAGTCACGCGGCGGTGGTCACGAGGTCCGGAAGTCGAGTGATAAGTGCCGAAATTGCGGTGGAGACTACCCACATTCCAGAGGAAGAACGTCCTGTCCCGCTTATCAAGCCACTTGCCGGGGCTGTGGCAAGTTAAACCACTTTGAAGCAGTATGCAGATCCAAAGGAAAAGGGAGTAACCGAAACAAACGCCGTCCCACTGTAAACAAAGTGAGCGAGGACGAATCAAGTGACGAAGGTGAAGTATACACGTTCTCTCTGAGCACGAAGACCCTGAAGGATCAGCCCTTCTTCAAGATCAAGGTACATGACACGCCAGTAACGATTATTGCTGACTCTGGCGCGAGCATATCCTGGACGAAAAGCATATCCTCGACGAAAAGGAATACCGCAGGTTACCCAATTGTCCCAAGCTTGAACCGAGTAGTGTGAAAATTTACGGCTACCAGTCAAAAGTTCCCCTTGGTGTCCTTGGAAAATTCAGTAACACGCTTGAGTCGGAGACGAAGAAGCTGCACGCCAAGTTCTATGTGGTGAAGGGATCCAGTGGCTCCCTGCTCAGCTGGAAGACTTCACAAGAGCTTTGTCTGCTTCAGACAGTTCAGCAAGTCAAAACCCTACCGTCGGAGCTGGAAGCAGGAACACCCTCGGGTCTATTAGCAGAGTACGACGACCTGTTTCATGGGCTAGGCAAACTAAAGAACTATCAGATAAGGTTGCACATCGACGAGGAGGTACCACCCGTCAGGCAGCCGCACAGAAGAGTTCCATTCCATGTTCGTAAGCAGCTAGAGGAGCAGCTAAAACGCGACGAAGAGTTAGGCGTGATAGAGCGTATCGAAAGGCCTACGCCTTGGGTGTCCCCAATCGTGGTTGCACCTAAACCAAAATCTCCAGGCAAGGTACGAGTGGGTGTTGATATGCGCCAGGCAAACAAGGCGGTCAAACGTGAACGTCATGTCACATGGCATTCCACACACCCTCATAACAGACAATGGCGCTCAGTTCACCTCAGACCTATTTAAGACATTTGCCAAGAAGTATCAATTCAACCACATCACATCGTCACCATACTGGTCTCAGTCTAATGGCCGAGCCGAAGCCGCTGTTAAATCAGCCAAACACATCCTCCTTACAGCTGATGACGTGGATTTAGCCCTTTTGTCTGTTCGCAACACTGCACCTGCTGGAAACACCTTCTCTCCCCCTCAGCCTGCAGCAGCATTGGAACCCTTCACGCCCCCGCGTGACACAGTGGTAACCGACCACATCCAACGTAAATTGAAGCAAAAGAAGGCATATGACAAACAAGCAAGCGCACCCCTTCCGGATCTTCCTCCGGGCTGTTATGTGTATGCAAAGCCACCACTTACCTCATCTAGCAAGGCCTGGATCCAAGGCAAAGTTATTGGTTCTGCTGGTCCTCGGTCATACTATATCGACACCAGCGTCAGTCGAATTCGACGAAACCGCGTTCAAGTCCAGCGGGCTCCCCTTCAACTCACACAGGAAATTCCTTCCCACAACTGGGCTGCACCAAATCTTCCTGACAAATTATCACCGAACTCTCTAATAGCTTTGCCAACATCATCCCAGACTTCTCAAGGGACTATAGCGAGTTCATCATTAACTCCATCGGCGGTTCCTGTAACAATTTTGGCCCCAACAAGTTCCCTCTCCACTCCAGCACAGGCCCCTGCAACTGCTATAGCACCAACTACAGCCGATGAAAGTCATCCAATAATGTCTCCTCCTGCATCCAGCCCTGTCGCCTCACCACCCACGGCATTACAGTCACCCTTGGTCACACCATCACCCAGCTTGCCTAAACCTCACACTGTAACTCGTAGGGGCCGAATGGTCCGTCGCCCTGCTAGATATTCGGACTAATTGCATGATGTCACACTCACTTCCGATTGCTTTCTTATCATAGATGCTGAGTTCCCGTTGTTGTATGCTATGACAGTTAAGGGCTGTTGACCATTCTCGGTCAAAGTATCTAACCATGTCCAGTTCAAAAATTGTTTTACACAGTCTGGTCCTTCAAACCGATGCACAGTGTCACGTTCTTCAACTTGTGTAAGTAAATTGGGTTCATGCTGTTCTTTTGATTGCATTGCTTCTATGTCAAAGAAAACAAGAATCGGTGGTTTCTTTTCGTCGTTTTCCTCATCGGTTTCCACACCAGTTTCATTGGAAGCAGGACCTCGTTTGCGTGATTTGTGTTTTGAATGTTTACGTTTCCTTTTTTTGCTTTTCAGGCGTTCCTATTCCTTCTGTTCGGCGGATGATTTAAGTCGTTGAATAACACATTTGTGAACGCGAAAATCCACATAATTCTTACAAGATGGACATTCGTCATGGTAGCATTGATGTTCCTTAATGTTCGACCATCCTACTTCTAGTTTTACTCATAACAGGTTCTGGTTTGTTTTGAGTACTTTTGAAGCGGTGAGCGTCAAAACAGGTGGTACCAAAGAAACATCGGTTGCAGGCAACGCAAGGGAGTGTGGCCTTTTGGCGATGCTTCAATGCTTCCAGAAAATCCAGACAGCCTTCTTGCAGACAGCATCGACACAATACAGCTTTGCGACACTTGTGTTTGTCTTTAGTGCTGTACGGGTGTTGACATTTGTAGCTGAACTAACTACTTCCAAAAAGTCCAGGCAAACTGGTGACCACATCATAATGTCCGTCCACATAAAGAAGAACAATCTTTTTGTCTTTAGAATCTTTTGAAAAGGATGTCACTCGATAGTTTAAACGACTGTCTACTACGAGCAGTTCATAGTCTTTCAGACTGTCTGTTTGCGCAAATGTTTTACGTTCCTCATAGCCACAAGGACCTAAAGACACCCCAGCCTCCACATGAAGTTCTTGCGCTGCTCTCTCCTGGATTTTGCCACCATGACGAAATGAACTGTATTGAGGGTGTGCATCCACTTTAGCTGTAGCGGTCACAATAGCGCGTGCGCAACACAAATCATCACTGTTTTTAATTTGAATGATGCTGCGCTTGAACACACTTAAAGATTGTATACTTTGATGGCCAGCTTTGCTTTGTCGTGACTTGCCTCGGCCTCGGGGCGCAGCACTGGCACGAGTGATAGATAGTTGAAATGCATTATCCATTTCGAATTGTTGATTACTGTTTAACGTGTTTTGTAAACGTTGGACGATAGCATCTACACTTGCCCCATTCTGACGGAATTCAGCGATGCGACACCCCAACCATGGTAACTATTTCCGATTCGATTTGAAGCTAAATTGATGTACAGTCGATCTTGGTCTCTGTCTTCATCATCAGACAATTCCAGACAGTTCTATAGCTCTTTGCAGACCATCACGAATGGCTGTTGTACTGCTGTCAGCAGGGATGAACCCACCATGTTGTTGTATGCGTGTGGTAAAATGTCGCTTATGTACCCCATGGCGTTGACTGATTTGATTGATGTACGGCTGTAATTGAAATTCCAAGACCCCGGGCTCATGGCAATGAATGTTCGCCCCACAATAGCTTTGAAATTCACTTTGCCTCTCGTAGCTTTCAGCTGCTTCTACGCACAAGCTGTCGTCTTCAAGCGATGCTTCTAAACTTAATTCGTTCACTTCGCCTCCATCCATGTTATCCTCATTGCTGTTTTGATCTAAAACGGAAATGATAAATATCAAAAGGGGATTTGGCTTTTATACCCTGTAAGGTTATCACAGATTCGTTCTTTTTTATTATTATTATTTTTTGCTGTTAATAATTGGATCTTTCATACACCAAAGTTTGCAAATGTGTACCCTCTGCGGTGCAGTTTTTTTTTCTCGATCCGAAAGCTAGTCACGCTCCAAAAAATGTCAAGATTTGACTTGAGCCCTCATTACTATAACCTCATGTTTATTCAGCATAGTAAATGACTTGAGGCAGCGTTACTATGACGTTATGTAGTCAGCGAATAACCTAGGACCCAAAGAAATGTTTGTGTAGTCGTCACGACGTTTCCTATTAACCAATTCAAGATGGCGACCTTTGCATTTTGATTTATTCCGAGTAGTGTAAGACTTGAGGCAACAGTGCTGTTTGACACTATGTAGTCAGCGGTTACCCACCCTCCACCCAAGGACTTGAACGAGTGTTTGTGTAGTCGTCACGACGTTTCCTATTAACCAATTCAAGATGGCGGCATTTGCATTTTGATTATTCCGAGTTGTGTAAGACTTGAGGCAACAGTGCTGTTTGACACTATGTAGTCAGCGGTTACCCCACCCTCCACCCAAGGACTTGATCGAGTGTTTGTGAAATCGTCACGAAGTTTTCCTAATATATATAGATAGGCTGAGCCTAACAGCGTAGCACTTTGAACAAGCTTATAAACTAAGGTGAAACTTAACTAAGGGGAAAGGTCGGAAGCACAAGAATTAACAACCGGGCTATTTTTCAATTTTAGCAATTCTCAAAAACAGTAAGGTTATTACCCGACCGTCTGCACAGTACATTCAGACCGTACAAAAGTTCGCAAAAAGAACTTTTTCTCTGTCTAGGATAACTATTACGACTATTTCCCGAATAAAATACAGTTGTTGCTTGTCAAAAAATGCCCGAGAAACTGATTTGGAAATCAAAAAATGCAAAAATACACAAACATATTTGCATAAGGCGACGCGAGTATAAAATCTGAGTCTTGTTTTGTTTACATAAAATCGCTTTTCAATGTATGTAATGAATGAACAAACACAAAAATGGACAACACAATCTTCTTTCGAAAAATTTTATTGAAATATCCATTAGTTTATGTTTAAAAGCAAAACGCGTACATTTATAGCGCATCGAGGCCGAGCCGTGTCTTCGATGAAATTCAGGAAATTAATACAACGGAATTAAGCTACACGTTTATAAACAATTCTCCAAAACTAACGAGAACACAAATAAAAGGTCAATCACAGATTGATATCAAGATAAATTCCCATCGAAAAATGTAATTTGTTTTACCTTTAAGTCCCTCGCTTGCTTGAAAATTCTTTAAATCTCCGCGTTGGTTCTGATATCCGTAATAAAAACAAACATCTCCCGCATTGATATAAACGTATGAAGGTCCTCGAAGCAAGATTTTATCCCTTAAAGCTCTTCTTTTTCCACTAAAGCGGCTTCTGTGTATCCCTTATTTAGTATCCCTGTCTTGAGTAGCAAACCGCGAAAAAATGCAGGGAAATAACGACTTTACTGCTCCACTAAACACTGCGAAAGATCCAACTTTTAAAGTGTTTACCGAGCTGACGACTGTGTAGCCGCGCGTGTGGCGTACGGACACACATGTCACGGAGGCGCGCCCGCGAAACATTCCGCTAGCCATGACCATGAAAAATGACGGGCATAGGTTCTATGAGTATTGGGCTTCGCAGCCGGGCCTTTGGCCCGGCAAGTGCTCCGCTATTAATCAATTCAAGATGGCGACTATGTCGTCATGTAGTCATCGGTTACACACCACTACAAGCTTTACTTTATTCAAGATGGCGTTCATTTGTATATTATCAGGACTACAGCAAACGTTCGATTATAATCAATCCCCACTCACTTTGAAACGCAAAATTCCGTCCAATAATAAGCCCTTCCCAGTAAGTCATTAAAAAATAATATACGCCCAAGGATCATAATCGAAAGTTTACCGTAGTTTCATAAGAAAACCAATAGTTTGTTTATAATACGGGAGACGAAATGAACAACAGCTAAAATATAAGGTTTATCAGATTTCTTTTCTTATTTCATTTTTATTCAAACACCCAACTTAAAGTTTGGTTCGTCTTGACCGAAACCATAGACCTCCGTTTTGTATAGCAGGTTTTTTACCCGTGGTTTGAAAGCGAATTAAGTTCGCGATCAATGGTTTATTAACATGAAAGCACCTAATTTCTTCAAATTTGCCTCGTACGTTAAACTCGTGTCTCGGAAAACATTTATCCTTGGGACAAAGTGACAATGCACTAGTTCACTCATAGATTGTCCTATTTTAAACGAATACACTTGTGAGGGTCAAAGATATTTCAGGTTGAATACACGCTTTAACGAGGGCTTCTGCGACTTGAAGATCCTGGACGAGACGGCAATTTCTTTTCTCGGTGAAATACCTGAAAGGAACCTTGGCGGCAGCGGCAAGAATGACACCGTTGAACTAAATTAAAGAAATCTCTGTGAACAAAAATACTCTAAAACTAAACATACGCATAAGAATCACAGTTGGAAGTTCTAACATTTACACGGACACATTCGTCTTACCTGGATCAGTATAAGTTTTTTTAGAGAGAACTCCGTCGGCTGACATACAGCTCTTTCCCGTACAAACTGTAGAAATAATCAAAGGGCTCTTAAAGCCATCTCGTTAATGCGACAGAACGTAAGGTAATAAAAAAAACAAGAAGAATTGGAAAAGTTGGGTGCCTTTGATAGGTAAATATAGTCAAGATGTGATAGGTAATATGTGTAAAGTTGCTAAATGGTCTATTGAAGTTGATGTTAATTTTTAGCGGGTAAAGTAGCAACACTTCTGAATGGACACGAATGGGTTTGACCTGTATGTCTTCGCGCGTGTTTTGTTTCTGACAGTTGCGTCATATATATAATATAACTTGTTTACGAATTATCTGTTTCGTTTTTATACGAGGTATAGCATACAGATGTAGTATACAATGGCTTTGTGGCTACATCGGGTGGGGTAAGACGAGGCGACTTGCTGCCTGTATTTATTCAGTATAGCAGAAGGACAAAATGCGAGTCGCACCAGTCAACTGGATATGGGTATTGGCAGGATAGAGAACATTGAGAAAAAGATTGAAAATACCTGTAGGTCTAATCATGGAGTTAGACATTGCAGTCATAGAGGACTTAAGGGCTCTTTTAGAAGCCACCAAATCAATAAAAGTCATGAGCAATGACTTGTATGGCATTACAATGGCAATTTTCTTATCAATCGAAATCTGGGAAAGATGAACGAAGGTTAAAAAAATTTACTATCTTTATTTATTGATATTTAAACAGAACTAAAACATATTGCAACGATTTTCATTTAGGATTAAAATTGATTTACTGGCAATGTTTTAAAACAGCCAATTCATATATGCATTGTATATGTGGATGTATGAGACAAAACAAGAACTTTGTGCATGTGAATAAGTTCACTAAAAAGAGGGTGGCGAAGGGTCTATGCATGACGCCTGATCAGGGAAAAAATCAGTGCGTGAAACTTGAAAGTTAGTAAAATGGAAACGTGATTCGTAAATTTAGTAACTAATATCCTTGTAAGGAACCAGACTAAGGAATTTAACGAATATGTGACGCGTGAAATTCATAAAAAAAGTGCGTGAAACGGGATCGTGACCCCCCTCCCATTGTAATCTCTAAAAAGAGGAATGTTTTCTCTAAAGACTTCATTATATTTTTAAGGTAGACTATTGTAAAAAAGGCAAATGAAAATCTTTTACTTGTCGCTTTTTCCGTTGACTCAACAAATGTGTACCTTCAGGCAGAATGGTGTCTCTTGTAGGAATAGAGCTGGTGATTAGGTTTCGTTTCCTTTTATAGCCAATTGAAATGCGAAGCTGTTTTCAAAACATCTCGGCTTAAAGAGGCCTTCCAAGAGGTAAAAGCGACAAGCGACATGGCCCCGAAAACTGCCGACACGAGACGTTCCACTGACGTTCTGAACAGAACAGCGACAAGCGACTCGATTCCGCTTCAAAGATACGACTAATTACGACAGCGACACAAAAAAAACTCTGAAAATAGACAGCAACTTCAGAAAGTTGTGCAATTTACCAATAAAAGTTAAACATTATTGACCATATCGTCCATATCAACACAGGACGGTCTGTTTTAATGATCTATTTCTTATTGAAACTTCTACCAACCTCGTTCCCAAGGCCCATCTCTTCCTAGGCTGCGGACAGGCTTCTAATAAAAAAGCGCCGGAAAATAGCGCCCCACCGAACCAGGAGCCTGTTCGCAGGCTATTCTCTTCCTCTCTGCAGTTAGAGTAGACCCTAGACTCCTGGTATACATACTCGGCGACCTTTGATTTTTGGCACTCATTTATTTCAAAGTCATTCTTTGTGTTCTGAATTCTGGTGATCTGTACAGCTCCGCAAATGATCCCGGACCGCAAATGATCCCCAAATTGGACCGCAAATGATCCCGGACCGCAAATGATCCCCATAGAGGACCGCAAATGATCCCGCTCATAAATAATAATGGAATGGTGTGGATTTTTTTTTACTAGAGCTGTGCATATACATCTAGTTTATGCCTAAGCCTGGATTTAATAAATAGAGGAATGGTGTGGATAATGGAATGGAGTTGATAGGGGAATGACGTGGTAGTTGAGCTTTTGTCACAAGTATTTCTAAAACCATATTTTGACCTCACAAATCAGGGTTTACATTTTTTTATCTAGGCTAAAGAATTTCGTTACGACACTATTGGATTCACTCTCAATCAACAAAAACGTAATTCGTTTTATTTGAAATCATAAAATTGTGAGCAGATTCTATTGATGCCCACGCAACATACGTCGCATATCCTCACTTATAAACTGGACATTCATTTAGTCAAACCATACATTTGGTATTTCAAAGGAAAAAACATTACCAGGAACATAACACAATGTTACAGGCTAATTAGTTTTCTTCCAGGTCTGCTCGTCCCCTTTATGTTCACCTACTAGGCTCAAAAAAAGGTTTATGCATTAAGCAAACATCACAAAAAAAACAGTCATTGGAATAGACCTGCAATGCTCCACCACTGTCAAAGACGCCTTGGGTGTAACATTGAAACATTTTCCACAGTTACTGGACAAATCTCCTCCGTATAAACTTTTCCCTCGCCGTACTTGTTTTTTAACTGTTCGGTCGCACACTGGAACGTCGCGGACTCTTAGAAGCGGAAAGGTCTATTGGTTCCAGACTGTGATAATGTAGCTCAGCTTCATGGCTAAGTAACGCCATACCTCCGTTGTTTATCGTCATCTTCATACCCAGCTGAATGAATGACTTTTAATCCTGCCTCTCCTAAACTTGAGACTATCGCCACCGGGATATTTAACATGTTGATCAGTCCCAACAATGCAATCCAGTCCCCCACTATCCATCCTTTGCCATTCTTCGTAGATAGGTCTTCCATGCGCCATGATTGACAAAATCTCTGAAATGAGCTCCGTCTGGTGTGGTTGGCTTTATTCTGAGATAATTAACCAGGCTAGAACGTAATTCTGAGACGCTCTGGCATACCATCCCCAGGCAAATTATTTGGTCATTCATCGCATGGAATAAACAATTGCCATCTTTTGGCGTTGGAGGGCTGGTGATAAGTAAGTCCCGCGTTACTGACCTATTTATAACAGACACTGAGCACTTTAACTTTTTAGACGACCTAACGCGTGTTTTATTAATTCATATTCTTAGATTAAATAGTTACTCTTTTTAAAAATATGTATAAGTCTGTATATATATGATATTATAATTTTTATTTTTTTTTAATTTTAAGGTGCATTTCCAATGTCGCGTAATTTTTACGAGCGTGAATAAAAATAAGAGATGATGTATGAACAACGTTACTCGCGTAAACTTTTGCACAAGCTGTTCATACATCATTTCTTATTATATTTACGCACGTAAAAAATACGCGACAGTAGAAATCCAGGCTTAGGCATAAACTAGATGTATATGCACAGCTCTAGTAAAAAAATACACACCATTTCATTATTATTTATGAGCGGGATCATTTGCGGTCCTCTATGGGGATCATTTGCGGTCCGGGATCATTTGCGGTCCAATTTGGGGATCATTTGCGGTCCGGGATCATTTGCGGTGCCGGGATCAATTGCAGAGTTGTATAGATCTCTGGTGATCTTATATCGTCTAATAACAGTCAATAAGTAACTCTTCCCGCATGGTAAAACACAAGGAGGAAAACAGGAAACGAAAAAAGTAAAAAAAAAAGCAGAAGTCGACACAAATCACACAAGGCTCATAAGACTCAAAAGCCTCGGAAGGATGCAAAAGGTAAGTGAATTCTTTTTATGGTATTTTATGACTTTTTGGGAAGGAATATGATGAAGGTAACCTTGAAGATTTATACATCAGTGGTCGTTGGCCACCCATGATTGTAAGTTCAGAAAATTACTCTGAAATCACATGCACTGAAGACCTCGAAAATACAGTTGAACTCCTGACATCTCGCACTCTCATTAGACTCGTATAGTATATGACATAAAAGAAAATCGAAGGTCACCGAAAGGAAATGGATTTGAGTTCGAGATTACGGGGAGTTTGAGAGATTCAACTAGTCTCAACTATGAAACTGTAGGTGCAAATTGCGGATCATCGCCATACAGAATTAATTCTCTGAGGACTGTCAGAAATGTCAAGCAGAACCGGTTCAAAAACAACCATATCCTCAATGCCCTAATATAGCTTCTATAAAGAAGGGACAAGAACCCCCCCCCCCCCCGGACAAAAGTCCACAAAATTTTGTTAACAACTTTTGTCCCTTTTTCGTACTCGACTCCGAAATCTCGCTTAATGCGCATGCGCATTAACGAGATAAAAAGCATATTTTAATCATCAAGAACTTTGATTATTTAAAAAGAAAAACTTGAAGCGCATCGCAATTACCGCTACCGAAACAATTAGCGCTTTGAAAAACGTTCACACCGCCGAAAAAGGAATTCAAATGCGTTGACTTCTAATCCGCGCACAAAATTTTGTTTCGTACAAAGCTGATCGGTTAGAAGAAAAATATTTTCCAAAGAGAACTAATCTTCAAACGCGCTTGCTTTCAAACGAGCGCATTTTTTTTTTACAAACTTTGAGTGATTTGAAACGCATCACAATTACCGCTACCGAAACAATTAGCGCTTTGAAAAATGTTCACCGTCGAAAAAGGAATTCAAATGCGTTGACTTCTAAACCGCGCACAAAATTTTGTTTCGTATAAAGTTGATCGGTTTCGCGAAAAACATTTTCCAAAGAGAACTACTCTTCAAACGGGCTTGCTTTCAAACGAACGCATTTTTTTTACAAACTTTGAGTGAATAAAACGCATCACAACTATAACTACCGAAACGTTTACCGCCGCTTTTACCGCCTAGAACGAAAAAACGTTTGCCCCCGAGAAATCAAATTTCTGCACACAGGTTTTCGTACAAACTAACTCGATTTAAAGAAAAACGTTTACTAGCGAGAACAAAACTACAAACAAGATTGCTTTGAAAAAGAAAAAAAACTTTGCTAGCGAGGAGTAAGCTTCAATTGAGATTGCTTAGAAACATACGTGCGTCATTTCATTCAAAATTGCGGCTTTAAAAACTGAAGAAATCTTACCTGTCTTCGCAACGATTCTTCTCTCTGTTCTCACTGCTTGAACGACGTCCTTTACTCTTCGAATGCTTGTAATAATGAATTGAAGTCAGGCAAAGCGACGCTACAGTTATTATCGATGAAAAAAGAACGGTGAATGGTTCTTTTGAAAGTCAACCACGAGTGTACGCTATCAGAAGACGTGTAGAGATTGGTCTGTTCCATCTAAGACACGAGGAGACGCTACATTCCAAATGATCTTTATTGGTTATTGCGAACGTAAGCACGAGGGACGCTAAAGTCCATCTTAATTCTTGAATGAGTTTTCAAAGCCATCCGTATATAGACGTTAATATCCGAACAAAGAGAAGTGAGCTGATTGGTTCGTCCCAAATACAATAAAAAAAACAGCAATAAAGCAAACGAAGTTGCAACGGTAAGAAAGAACGGCAAAAGCGGGAAAAAATCACTTGTCCTTGACAACTCGCTCGCTTGACAGCAATCTCTCTGCTTACTGTAACTCTCGAACAACATGGCCCAATCTGGATCTTCACAATGGTCTGTAGAAGAACGAGGAGAAGATGGAAGAAGATGTGTAATTTGTCTCAACGAAGAAAGCGATGGTTGGGTTACGTCTTGTTGTGGCTAGCCGATCCACAGAAGGTAACTTTGTTTTCTCATGGTTTCCCCACTCCAGTGATTTCCAATTCGATCTGGATAACGAGGGCCCGTTTGAAAACCAGCTAAGTCTGAAGTAACTTTCCTGTCTAAATATCGTGTTTTCTTTTTTAAAATGCCTAGAACGTTGGCTTGAAACGCCAGGAGCAACGGAAACCTGCCCCATGTGTAGGACGCCAATGCCAGAGGTGAGAGTGCTCTTGGAAAACGATAGAGGTTTTAAAGAGCATGTTTGATGTAATAGATCAACAACGAGTGCGATCGGTGCGAACGAGTGCGATCGGGCCATCCAAACACCGAGAAGCAATGAAAGCACGAGGCCACTTCGGCCGAGTGCTTTTATTGTTTCAAGGTGTTTGGATGCCCCGATCAAACCCGAAGCACGAGTTTTTGATATGGCTTCTCAAATGAAACAATACAGAATTATTCAGTGTTAGTTTTTTTTGGCGTGAGTATCCCCGCCTGTCACGCGGGAGACCGGGGTTCGATTCCCCGCCGGGGAGAAAGGCTGTTTTTCGTTTTTTTCATCATCATGATAATTCTTAGACGAAAAGGACATTAACTTGGGACATGTTTACTGTGCTGCTACTGTTACCGGGGCCACTTAAACTTAACTAACCAATCGGATTACGGGAAACGAACAATACATTCCAACTAAAAATCGTTTGAGCCAATCAACAGCGCGGAGAAAACAATGACCCGAAGCGTAAATGTGACCTCTCACGCGAAAACGATACTAACGGCTATCCATTCGAGGTTGGTGAACGGATGAAAAGCGGATGGCCGAGCCGTTTAAAACAGTTAATACCATTAACGGACGAGGAAAAATTTTGAACGGATCAGGTTGAACGGCAGAAGAAAAATTTCGAATGAACGGCAGAAGAAAAATTTCGAACGGCAGGCTGTAAACCGGCGGCTAAAACGGATATCGAAAAATTTTGAGCGAACAATCAAAGACGCGAAGGAACAATTAAAATCAAAACCCGAGTCTTTTTCGGCCTTAAAATCAAAACTCTTCAAGTAAATTGCACGCTTAATGTTTACATTTACGAGCACTGTATGTACTAACCGAAGCGTAACTCTGCGCTTTGTTAAAATTTGCATACGAGACAGTGTTGGTAACGCAACACACTTTTTGACTGTCCGCTTCTAAGAATTCTCTGTTTTCTTTGTAGTTTTGCAGGACAAAAATAAAACTAAGCTTTTCCAAACTCCCAGCTTTCATTTCCAAGTATCGTTTCGGCAATAGAATGACTACTGTGAATAGCGCGATGTTTATATCCAAAAGGTTTCAAATTTACTTTTGACCTATGCAAATTGCGTGGAGAGCGAATGAAACAAAAATAAATCAACTGTTAAGTCACCGGCCAAAAGACTAGAGCTCTTTCGATAGCCATTGAAATAGCTGGAAATCTTTTTAATCGCTTGTGAACGGATAAGCGTAGCCGTTCGTTTTTGTCTAAACGGATACTAACATAGCCGTTCGAACGACTGAATATTTTTTTCCGAACGGATAGCCCTAGCCTTTCGGACGGCTGAAGGTTTCTTTTGAACGGCTAGCAGCAGCCGTTTGCACGGCTGAAGATTTTTTTATGAACGGCTAGCCAACGGCTATGTAGAATGGATAATAATTATTGGAAGTTAACGTGAAAATACACTAAACCTTGTGGACCATTCTAGGCGAAACTCGTCAAGTTCACTCTGAGTTTGCGGCGCGACTGCCCAACGACGACTGCTTTTCGCATTGTTTACTATTTTCTTCTCTCTGGCTTCGAATATGCAAACCCTTTCAACCCTAGCACAGCCATTAAAGGCAGCAGGAAGAAACCTTCTCGAACACAGCTGGTATTCATCCATAGATTTCCATCGCGTAGTCTTTTGAAAAGTTATCTTTAGCTCAGACGATTTTAGTTGGAATGTATTGATTGGTTAGTTTAGTTCAAGTGGCCCCGGTAAGGGATGGACCATTAGAACAGTGATGGGGGGGGGGGGGGGGGGAACTTTAGGAGAGGCAAGAATTTTTTTTTTTGTCCACCTAAGGTGGAAATCTTTTTTTTTTTTCACTCGATGGCTGGAATTTATTTTTTTTAATAGTTTATTTTTTAATTGTCCTTGGGCAGATTTTTTTTTTGCGATAATGCGTGGGAATATATTTTTTTTCTTAATAATTTACTGGGAAATTTTTTTTTTTTTTTGCTTTTGCCCCCCCCCCCCCCCCATCACTTTTCTAATGGTCCATCCCTAACAGTAGCAGCACAGTAAGGGATTGCGTCATTTCTTGCGTAAAATTCCGGCAGCTCTGTTAGACATTTTTTCACTACTCTTCTTTAATTTAGTATGAATTTGTTTCGGAACGACTGACTTTGTCGAATTAATTTAGATGCAATTGATGTTCGATAATAAAGTAATGAGTTTCTCTGTTACTTCATTGCGACTCGATAATTGAATATGTTTTTCGCTTCCGACTCAGTATAGTTGAACAAATAAACCCGCTTAAAAAATGAAAATCGCCAGTTGATTGAGGTGGAAACTACTTTATTTGCTAAAAGATTTAAAAATTACATTGAAATCAGACAGGATAAATCAACATTAGGTAAGAAAGTTACGACTTTTGCGTGCTGTTAGCTGGAAATAAAAACACTTTTCCCCAGAATCTTAAGAGAAGCAGATTTTGATTGACAGCTGTGCTTTTTAGAGATCAATTAAAGTTAAAACGGAGCTAAGAAAGAACAAACTTTTTTCCAGTTCTTAGCTCAAAAAGACACCACTAGTAGACCTTCACAACACTCATTTGACTCGCACAGAACGCTTTGAATAGTCAGTCGGAACCGAGAAATTAAATCAATAGCGAAGAATATTTAGCACTGACCTCCCGTAAGCGCACATCAGACTACGTAGTATTTAGCCTGTTTCAGGCGGTAAGATTATGGGACCGAGGAGCAACTAAAAACCTGCGCGTGAACGAGCGGGTAAAACAAGGGAAGACTATCCCCCTCCGTCATCACTCTCCATATTTTTCCTTCGTGCGGCGCCTATCCTTCACTCCCCACCATCTGAACGCCTGGTATAGACTAAATAGTATTTTGTTTTGGTTGAGGTAAAGAACAAGATTGATAAAGATAGCCAACAACCATCCAAACCACAACAGGTTATACCGCCAGCTAATCAGCTAATTAAAGAGGGTATGTTAGTGGTATCTCTCAGCAATGGCCTGTTGGTTTAATGGCATGATTCTCGCTTAAGGTGCGAGAGGTCCCGGGTTGTCCCGGGTTCGACTCCCGGACAGGCCCTTCAAAAGCTTTTTAAATCCTTTTATTAATTTCAGTGATTGACTGCAGGGTATCATCGCACTAAACTCTTTCAACATTCACCACTTTTTTTGTTTTGTATTCACATGCGAATAGACTTTAAAATTTGTTTCGAAGCGACTGAACCTGATCGTGCAAGGTGACATGACTGACTGACATAGGTTTATTGGATTTCAACACTGTTACATGAATTATTCAATCAATGCTCCGCTCTATACCCTAACTGTCAAATCAAAGTTCGGCGGAACAGTGTTTTCTTGTAATAAAGGCGACAAAATTACATATATTTAAAAATCACATCTGTACGGGTACATAATCCTAATATCGTGGTTTTCCGTCATAACAGAACTGTCTGTACAGGCTAGGTAACAAACCCTAATGGGGTGGCATCCGTCATAACAAGGTTATCTGTGCAGGTAGATAACCCTAATGTGGTGGCATCCGTCACAACAGAACTGTCTGTACAGGTAGATAATCCTAATGGGGTGGTATCCGTCATAACGGGGTTGTCCGAAGTTGAGCTCGGCTTATGATAAGTCGATTATTCCATGGTAACTTCAGTGGCGACTGTTGCCTCAGCTGTACTGTCATTTAAACTGCCATTTGAAATGTCATCGTTAAGTGACTCCTGTTTCTGAATAGCTGTGACCAAAACCGAACTGACGTAAGCGGCAACCTTTAAGCAAATGTTAATGTAATTATAAATTATCTCATCTTGCCGGGAGGACACCCCCAAATTAAAATGGCTGTTATGGTTGTAAATTGTTGTTGCTAAATATAACTTAGTAGTGGGAGTAGTTTGCTTATACTAACTTATTATTGGATGCAATAAGGATAAACTGTGATATTGGATCACACATAAGACTCCTCGTACATACAGCCAGCTGGTTTCACACATTTATGCGGAGATTGGGGGTGGAGTGGTTAATTTTCAAGTGACCGAGGGTGTGTTACTTTGCTCGTTCGTTTTTATCTCGTTAAAGCGCATGCGCGCAAAACGAGATATGGGAGTCATTAGAATATAGGGACAAAAGTTGTTAACAAATTTTTGTGGACTTTTGTCCGGGGGGTTAGTTGTTTCTTCTTTATAGAAGCTATATTAGGGCATTGAGGATATGCTTGGTTAAACCGGTTAGGATTTCAAGAAGGGCGTCACATACTGCTCCTAAAATTTTTGGGGAGCACCCCCGGACCTATTGTTAATTTCCCTTGGGTATCGGGATGTCAATACTTGTCATGAACTTGTCATATCTCACATTACGTTACCGCAAAGGTATTAAGTTCTTCTTAAGTTTCGATATCTCACGTTACCTATCAGTTTCAATCATTTGTCGTAAAGTTGGAAGGGTAAAAATAGGTCAAATGCGGTTTTTTTGCCAAACGCAGTTTGAGAATTTCACGGTGTATTTTTACGAATGGAGACGTTTCAAGAAAGCTTAATGGGACGGGAAAGTTTGTGTTTTAATATGAGCGATATGGCAGAGCAAAATTGCGTTTGTTCTATTTTGATTCATTGCTATTACGGTTTGATTATGCAATTCTTGGCTTTCACTTACGTCATATCAAAATTCAGAAGCATTAAAAAATAGATTTCGAATCCAAAATGTTTATGGAATTGTAGAGAGTTTAAAACTACATATCTTGGCCAAATTTTGAAGCGCAAAAGCATTTCGTTCAAGAGTTATAGGCGAACGAGTATTAGATATTTTTAGTAAGAAATGTATGAGAGAGGGGCACAAAGATGGCGGCAAAAAATTCAAAGTCTTAATTACACCAAAAATCACATCCAAAAACATTGTATTTGCTATAAGCTCAATTAACTCGGCTTATAAGCACTTATAATGCAAACAATAACTTTCAGCTGATTCAATTTTGTTTATTTTCGCGGCTTATCTGAAATAGCGTGACGTATTGCGTGACACATTTAAAACCTTTGTAAATCGGAAGCAAAACATCCTTAAAACCTGAAACTTTTTGTGAAAGATTATAACACTTGTATCCACATACCATGTTAGAAACAGCTTTGTAGGACGTTTTCTTTAGATTTTTTAATTTTTATGACGTCATGTGAAAGCCAAGAATAGTATGGCAAAGACGTCATAGTTTTGTTGATTTGTTTTGCGGGAGGATATTTTTGCGGGTCGCGGAGACAGCTAAAATTTGCTGGAAGGAAATGCTTGCGGATTTCTGGTCAAGTATAAATAAAATCCAAGGCATCGGTATTAAACTGCAATTTTACTTCCTGACCGGAGGTTTGTATAGTTCCCATAGTTATGGTTGCTGTTCTGGCGCCAATATGAACATAAACAACGAGAAAACTAGTGAGTGAATTATTGTACTTTGTTGTAAAAACGTATCAGTATTATGATAACAGTCTCTGGTTCTTTTGAGGACGTGTCTGGAGTTGAATCGGGAATACAAATGACTGTTGTGCCGGTCGTCTCGGAGTTCATTGTTATGAGAGTTATGAGTTATGAGAGTTCACCGTTCTGTAAAACGCGGACCGGATGGCGGATAATAAAATGCAGATGATACAATGCGCATGAAAAAAAAAAACAGAAAAATAATTCCTTATGATTTTTACCAAAAAAAAACAAAGAAAGAAAAGAAGCAGAAATAATTTTAAAATGGCACGAAACAAAAACACGAAACAGTAACTTTATTGTCCAAACTGTCTTCAAGTTCCACTTCATGCCTCACTCAACCCTAGTTGGAAAATATATGAATGTTGCGTTTCGAGCCTCTCTCCTAGGTTTGACCGATTGTGCAGTCTGCACGTGTTTGAGGATGGAGTCCGACGAGTGTGACGATTACGGGCTTTTAAAATCTGTGTTTAGGAAACGGTAAGTTAGTAGAGTTCTTAAATTCGATTTAACTTCACCTGTTACTTTGCTTCACAAACAATCTTTGCTGACGTTTTATTCGTGTTTGTATCTGGTTCGTTGAAGAGTCAGGAAGGTGATGCAGTTGAGTGTTTTTATCATAGATATGTTAAAAGGGTTAATTACTACACTAGTTTCCGTTATGGATATCTTTGGAATGCATGTATTCAGATAAGACCTTTTTGAGTGTTCCACTGTCACGATCATTCATTCCTGTGTTATCCTTTGTGAAAGCAAGAGCAACACTACAATGGTATCTCAGTGATTCCGACCGCCATTAGTAGTATAGGGAGTGGGTGATCCGGCCCCGGCTCCAAAGGCCCGAGAAACCGCTTATTTTGACAACTCCCGAACGCCTGAGTTAGCGGGCCCCCAGGGCGAATTGCATTCGCCCTGGGGGCCAGGTAACTCAGGCGTTCGGGAGTTGTCAAAATAAGCGGTTTCTCGGGCCTTTGGAGCCGGGGCCGGATGCACCCACTCCCTATACTACATAGTGATTAATTCTATACGACCCCCACTTAACGATGCCTTTGCGTTACAGCCCATTTCAAATAAGGGTTAGATTGCATGATTTAACGCCTCCTGTGTGAACTGGTGGTCGACGCTGCCAATTGAATAAACGCTTACCCCTTGTATACACGATGCCTATGCTACTTTTTGCTGCTCAACTGAAGGCAAGTAATTCAAAACTCCCCTGCCCCGTCTGTCAGCGAATGGTTTGCGTGTCAACGTTTTATAATCATATGAATAAGGGTTGCCCACCTTTTAGAAGAAACCTTCTAGTTCTTCACGAACATGAGGCGGTTTTACCACCACCACCGCCATCATCGGTGGTTATTCGAGATGTCCTTGCAAACTCAAACATCAGCCAGCATGAGCTGAATGCATGGCTTGATGAGCAAGAAAAAAAATCCTCTATAACCTTGAATGATCTTGATCCTTTACACAGGATCCGTAATGCAAGCTTTGTTGCGGATTTCATCGAAGGCAAGACACCGCTCGCAGCATTTCGAACAGAGATGCTCGGGTTTTACCAATTGAAAAAACACTTTACCTTTGTATATCAATGATGACGACAACACAAGTGTTCTTGAACTTTCTCAAATCGAGGAACACTGGTCTGAAACAAAAGAGCGCCGACTGGGTGAGTTATCGACAAAATACTCTTGGGGCATCCGAAATTGCAGCCTTGATCGGAGTTTCGCCGTTTGAAACACCAAAGAGCTTGCTTTTAAAGAAATTACAGCCAGCTGACATGCACAACAATACGGCCTTTCCTGGGGCAATCTGTTCGAACCGATCGCTCGCAAATGCTTTGAACAGAAGCATTGTGTTCGAGTTTTTGCCAACAGTATATCCCTTAATCTAGCAACAGATCACTCATTATATCGAAAGATTATATGCAGCCCTGACGGCTATTATGTAGACAAAGAAAACAATGTAATTCTTTTGGAGTTCAAATGTCCTTTCAAGCGGAAAATAGCTATTTCTAGAGTGCCTAGTTATTATACACCCCAGATACAAACTGGTCTTTGTTTTAGCGGATCTATGGTTAATAAAGCCCTTTTCGTTGATTCTTACTTCAGAATGTGTTCTCTAAACCAGATAGAGCCAAGTTCGAATCATAATAATCTTTTAAACGGCGGAAGTATTTACAAAACAAAATGTCACACAGCGCTTGCCTGGGGCATCTGCTATTTGTTTTCAAAACAAAAGCTTACACACAATCAAACTAAACTTATTGATATTGGTGCTCTTAAAAAACTCAGACATTTGAGCAAATAATGGCTTCAATAGCCGAGAAAGACCTATGGTGTTCTTACGGCGCGGTCAGAATGTCGTTCAGCAAAGAATACGTAGATGAAGAGTTTTTGCGTTACATCAGAATGAAAAAGGCTCTCCTTGCTCCAGATGAGGGGCCGAAGCCGGTTGCTTTCTTTGCATGGAAAATGTTGAATTTCACAGAGCTTCAAATTGTCAAGCACGAGGGATTTTTGAACAGTATTCAACCGAAGGTCGAACGATTTCACGAGAACTTGGCAAGGCTTCGCAGAAAAATACATGAAAATTTATCAAATCAAAAACACCTTGAGAAAACCATACCTGGTGAAACTTTTGAAGAAAACATCGGCGATGACAGTGCCCTGTTAGAAGCCTTTCTTATTGAGAAAGCGGCAACTTTTACTCCAGATCTTTGAAAGCGTTGCTCCATAAATGTTCGTTTTTAATTATCATATTGTTCGACATCTGTTGTCTCAGGCAATTTACAAGCGCTCGTTGCGGGTCTTCAAGCGGCGTTGTAATGTCCATGATTTTGTAGATCACAAACGTATAAGAGATTCTCGGAAGCCGAGCTTGTATATGTTTGAAAATACGTTTCACCTCATTTATTTGGTCGATATTCAATCCAATCTTTTTGTTAATTCGTGTTAAAGCGTACCCAAACGCATAACACCGTGCCGACTGCCTTTGTCTTGGTTTGTACAAAATGTTTTGATCCGTATATGCCGGAGCATAATCCTCTAGCACTTCCACACGACCACATTTTTTGCAATAAAGTTCACAAGAAGCGATTGATTGCAAAAATGGGCCGCCGCAAGAATAACAAGCCAGAAATCTTCGGGCCCAACGTTCACGCTGCAAGGCGTTATAATGTTCTTGTAGATATTGTTTCCCCATCTCTGCCAACCCCATATCTTCGTAGATATGGCAAAGTTTTTCCGGCAGGCACAAGCGGTGTATTTCTTTCCTATAATCACCACCATATAGCGAGCGAAGGATGGCAAAATTGTGTTGTTTGTCAAGTTCATTGAGCCGTGCGGTGAAGTCAGTCATGCTTAAACATTATAATTGTTTTTTCAATTTGGCGATCTTGTGACTTCCGGTATTTATTATGTAAAGCTTATATTTAGAAAAATACAACTTTTCGGTTATATTTGCGCATGCGTAGTTCTTTATGAGTTACCACATGTGAAAGCACGGCAATTCGCTCGCACCATATATTATATTAAGTCTGTAATTCGGTATAGCTCAGGGAGGTGTGGCTGGCCCCCACTGAATCCTGCTTACGGCTAATGCGATGTCAGACCAGGGGTAGTGGGGTTGCTGCGTCAGTTAGTGACCCCCTGGTGAACCAGCCCCGGCCCAACTGATACAGGGGGGTGCTCGAACAGAGATCTCCTAGGAGAACTCGACCTCGCTCCCAGAGGCTAAATGGGAAAACGACAACTCCCTTGTCCGGAGTTAAGTCCTAGCCTAGGCTAGGCAAAACGAAACAGCCACCAGAGCACCCCCTGACTAGGGTTTTGTCCCTTTTCGTTATGTGTCACGCAATGTCACGCATGACAGTCACGTCATGTGTCACGCTTTGTCACGCAATTGCGTTCTTTTGTTAGATAAAGCGAGAAACCTGAATTTAGTCTTTCAAATCTGACTTGGACACAGCGGTAAGACGATTGAGTTTTTTTTGAATCTTTTCTTGTTCTTCCTTGCGGATTTCTTTTCTGATCTTGTCAAGATCTGGCGTTTGAGTTTGAGTTTGTTTGTTTTGTGAGGGTTTTGCTTCACCAGAGCGTATTTCGTTCTTAAGTTCATAATAGCTCTCAACTTCGTGGAGGATTATTTTGAATTCTGAATCGCTGATACGCTTGTCAGTTAGAGCTTTTGAAACCAGCTCAAAGACAGAGTTTCGTTTTGCAAGGGCGAGTGTGTATATTTTCTCGTGTTTAGTAATTTTTCTCTGAAGCCGCCTGTTAAGCATAGTGAGGCTGGCCGCTGAAAAACCTGTCATAGCTGCCACGCCGGCAATAACCGGGCTGGCGATGAGCCCGGCTCCTGTCAGGGCTGTGGCGATTGTGGCTGTAGACAAGCCTGTAGAAATAAAACCAAAACTTACTGCTGTTCCGTGAACAATTGTATGTGTTCGCTTGTATTTCTTAGCAACTTGTCTGTAATGATTAGCCTCCGACTCAAGCTCCTTTTGCAAGTCAGAGATTTTTTTGAGTCTGAAGCCTTCACCGTTGGATAAGTCTGGGTAAAGCGATGGAGTTTCGCTGTATTCAGGAGCTGATGGCAACACGTTAGTCGAGCTCATCATCAGGGGTATATATAATATATTTTTTAATTGATCTCAAGTTCAAATTCAAGGGGCATGTTATTGAAGTCAAAAAGGGCATTGTGTTCATCCCTTACAGACAGTGTTATGCTGTTTACATAATCACCAGACGAGACGTCACGCATGTTCTGCTGTGTTGATTCATAGAAAACTTTCTCATATGGCTCACCTCGAAGATCAAATTTAGCCAAGACAGTCGAAGGCTTACCGTTGAACAGGTTCTGTTCTTTATCAACCAGATCGCAGTGGATAAAGTAAGTGCTTGGTGATGTTAATCTGTTGACGTATGTTACTAGAAACAATACAGCTCTTATGCCAAGTAAATTTGCCAGATTGTCACTAAACTTTACATTACTTCCATTGTGAATGACCATCGAGCCGACTGGTGTATTTATAGTAGTTGATAATTGTAATTTTATTCTATGTTTGGTGGCTAAGTCGTTAAATTGTTTCGCTAGACTATCAATGGTGTAATGCCCTTGAAGTAATGTCACGTTTGGAGTTGATCCATTGGAGCCATTTATTGTTGTTGAAATAGTTGCAATTTCTTTCAAATTATGCCACGAGTTGTAAAATGAACAAGAGACAAGTCTTATGTAACTCGGTTTCTGAAGCGGGTGGTCGAAGTAGATGGTGTGAGGGTTCGAAGGTGCGACGATTGTTAACACAACCATTGTGTATATATTTAAATTATATTTATATTTATATAATCATGTTTGGCAGACGCCCTGGTGGTTTTAATCCTGGTTCAAATCTCGGTCTAGACATTGGCGGTCACGATTACGGGCCCCCACTCCCGTTTTTTCCTCGTCCACAAAATCCCCTCTATCCCCAACAGAGCAGGTATATTAGCAAAAAACAATCCGCAGTAAATCCGCAACTTGCTTGGATGAGTTCTCCGTAGGCTGAAAAGCTCTCTACAGCTGCTAAGGCTAAGGCTATCTCAGACTTCAAAAGGCGTTTCCCGCACGCTGATATGTCAAGATTTACAACAGAAGTTTCTTTCGACGAAAATCACAAAGCCACAGGAGAAGTGCTTTTCATAAAGGGCCCAGGCTCCTGGGCTATGCCCTCAGACATACCGCACAAGAATTGGACACAAGCCCTGAAAGACGCGCTTGGTTTAGAGTATATTGGCGGTTTCCCCTATCAGTTGACGTTAAACCGAAACACACAAAAACCAATCCCGGCTGTTGATTTCTCCACCTCAATCGATAAAGACATGATGATTGGCTCTGTCTTGAACGATGAAGCGCAAAAGATCTATGTCACGCCAACTGATTATTTCACAACGAAATACAGAAACATTTTCAGAGACACACAAATTTCGTTCACAACCGCGAAATATGGGAGAAAGTGGCTAGGCGGTCCGCATATGAGTTTCTGGCCACAACAACTAAACTTCGCTCTGTGGTGTGCAACAACCGGCTGCGGGATCTCGCGTGACCTTCTGTTTGATAAGAACTCTACTCTCTCCCTAACCCCACAGTTCCGATCATTTTACAGGTTTCACGTCTATTTCACAACAAGACGAATACTCTACAAGCTGGGTGGGGAACAGAGCGTTAGTGCTTTGCCAGACGACCCTACATTCAACCAGAAAGACAACAAGTTCAACATCAACGCATACAAGAGGATTTGCCAAGAGTTCGGTGTAGACCCCAGTTCTGACTTTCGTTTCACATACGGTAAAAATCACGGGCTTGGCAATGTGTACATTTGGGTTGCATGTGATGGGCCCAGTTCTACTGATTACAACTATCCTGATCCCGATCTAGCCCTGTTTGATGACGAGCGCGTCACAGACAGAAAAGACCCAAACTATCGAGCAAACGGCATATACTTCGTTCGTAACGACCAGGGCGCTGTTAGTCAGTTTGAACACTTTGTGCCGAATTATGCACAAGGGCTAACACAGCCAGGGCTCGCGCGTATGAATCAGTCAATCGAGGCCTTTGTGTACTGCATTCTGGGTGCACAAGCAAACACTCGCAGCAGCATTCTTGGGAATGGAGGCCGAGCATTCGAAACGCAGAGAGTATTCCTCACACTCTTAGAGGACGCCATAAGACTGAACGACATATCTAAGAGCGTACAGCATTATCAGCAGGCCATCCAAGCAACGAAAGTGTGGCTAAACTTTGTAGTTGCCCCTGGGAGCTGGCTGATGCCGTCACGCATGGTTATCAACACAGAGAGCGTGGTGGGGTACAATAACAATCTTATGCAGGCAAGGCAAGGGATGAAGCTTGGTGTTAACAATGATGTCAATCTTGCCACAAAAAAAGCCTCCCTTCGCCCAATGGACGGAGGGCCGACAAAGATTAATCCACCAAACAGTCACCCATCGAACCCGATTCACAAACAGGCCACACAGGCACAGGGCATATCGCCAAAAGACCCAAAACCAGCCCCCGTACCCACACCACAACTAGCCTCCACACCAACACCAACACCAACACCAACGCAAGAGACTAAGATCGAACCGCATCACGTAAACAAGGCACTCATTGGTGTGGGTGCGCTTGCTTTAGCAGGCTTTCTTGCCTGGATGAGATAATTATCTCCTGCGCTTGGTGATCCTTTCAATCATAAAGCCCACAACGGCAAGGATCAGCAGCCAGGCGTGCTCGCCAAGGAAGGATATAACCTGGCCGGCTGTTTTGAAGATAAAGCTCATGATCGAGCCGATCAAGCCTGGCAGAATGGAGGCAACCTTATTTCCTATTTCTTTAAGCCCATTGCCAATAGCCTTGGTGCCGGCCTTTAAACCATTCATTGCAGCAATCGTCACAGCGCCTATGACTAGACCTGCAGCCAGAACAACTGCTTGAAGGGTCCAGCCATATTTCTTGAATATCTCTTTGACCCGTTCTCTCAAAGGCATGCCCCTTTCTCTCTCCTCGATTTCTGTATTATCTCTTGCCAGCTCTTCGACACGTTCTGCCTCTCGGGCTTCTGCAGCTTCTTTGTCAGAGGGAGAAGTGTTCTCATCCTCTATCACGCGTCTGTCTTCAGCGATTAGTTGTTCAAGTTCTTCTTTTTGTTGTTTTAGTGCATAAAGCGGCTTATTTGCGTCTATTTTTGCACTAAGTTCATTTATGTTACTGTTTATGTTATTATTGTCGGTCGTGAGTTAGTTGATGTCTTCTTGTAATTTTTCTGCTTGTTGTGCTGTTTTCTGAAACTGTAGCAGTTGTTTTCTTTTATTTTGATGCTCAGATTCAAGCTTTTTCTTTTCATCTTTCAGCCTTTGTATTTCTTCTTCATTCAGTGTCCCATGCTGGTTTTCAAGCTCCTGAATCTGGTCATCAACCTGTTTTATTTGATTTCTAAGGACATCCATGTCTTGCCGAACCTTGTCTCTATCTGCGATCGTTTTTTCCATTTGTTGTTTTTGATTTTGTTTTGCTTGCAGTTCTTGTTGTTTTTGTTTTTGTTCTGCCTGATAGTCTTTCATCTGATCAAACATTGACTTTCCGAGATAACTTTTGATTTCTTGTGAAAGCTGCGGGTTTTCCCTTAGTTGGCGTGTTACAGCGTTTTTTGTAAACACAGGATATGCCTTTTTTCCACTGCCAACCATTTTAACGTACAGCCTTGGGTTTCCTTTTTTATCTTTTCCGTAAAATGTTTCGATAGCGTCTTTATTCGCATTTGGGTACATGTCTGTGAGGTCTGCCCAAGGCGAAGCTTGTCTTGTTCGTTGAAGCCGCTGGCTTAAGGCATCACCCGCAAGCAGCGGGTCGGTGTCATCTAAGCCGCTCTGTTCGTGAGGCATTGTATGCATTTCATGTTGTTCACCACCATGATATGGGGTGGATGTGCCGCCCGGTTGAAAGGGGGTTGTTGTGTCAACTTCTTCTTCTTCGTCGTCATCATCGTGGTCTATATCCCAGTCAAGCCCGGTGTTTTCGTTCTCGCCAGTTGGATCATAGTCATATCCGCCTTCTGCCATGATGTATATAACTATAAATATAAATTTATATATATACTCTGGCTATGGCCGTGCAACCCGTGCAACCCAACCTCCTCCCAACTAATGCCGAGAAGATTCTTGGTGCTATGAAAGCAGAGCGCACCGTAAAGCGCATCACCTTTGAACGCACTTCAGCCAATCCCGGCGAGACCCTGTACGTTACGGTGCCCAAGCTCAACGAACATGAGGTTATCGTGTCGGGCTCGCTTGCCTTGCTCTTTAACATCGACCTTGCCGGCGGCCACGCAAACAACTATCTTGTACAAAATGTCTCCAGAGCACTAGTTGACAGGCTTGTTGTGAAGTTTGCCGCCACCACTGTCCAGGACACCGTTGGGTACGATATTTACAAAATCTTTGAGGATCTATTCCTCTCTGTTGATAAGAGAGACAACATGCTCCCTGAGGGCATCCAGAGTGTAGACTTGAGTAAGATTCGCTCTAGTGCCGGCGACAAGAAGACCTCTGGCGTGGATGCGGAAAACAAACTGGAGACCATTTACAAAAACAAATACCGCATCAACCTTGACCACCAGATTATAACAGACCACGGCGTCATGTACCCACAGGCACTCAACAACGATTTGACATTCGAGATAACGCTCGCCCAGGCTTCCCAAGTTGTCAGGGGTTCAGATACAAGCAAGCTTGTCTACAAGTTGACAAATATCCAGCTTGAGTACGAGACAATCCGAAGTAAGCAGCTGGCTGACGAGGCAACAAGTGTATACTCTAGCGGAAAGGAGTTTGCCTACGACCATATCATGCGAGAGGAAGTGGTCCCCTTCTCGAAGGGTTCAGACGCACGGCTGAATCTCAGGGTGAATCCGCAGCGCAGGTCACTGAAAGCCATCCTTCTGCTATTCATCGAACCCTACACGGCAGGAGCCAGGGACTCAGAAAAATACTTCAACCCAGACATCACCAAAGTTAATGTCACCATAAACGGCTCCCCCAACAGGATTTACAACGAAGGCATCAACGGGACCGACATGTGGCGCGAGGTCAGTCGCCTCTTCAAAAAAAAGGGCGATGGCAGGCCCAACATGAATCTAACAAAATATCTCACTGGCAACAAGTTCGGCCTCCTTATCGACCTTAGATCAATGGCTGATACAACCCTACATGGCAGCGGTCAACGCCTCGTCAACACAAAGGACGGCGTACATCTTGAGCTCGAAAGGGCAACCTCCGGCTCGGGAAACGTGCACTGCCACATCTACACCATCAGCGACTCACAGATGAACATCATTGATAGACAGCTGCAGGCGGTTCAGTACTAAACACATATATATACACATAAAAATATATAGAGAATGGACCCACGAAAGCTGCCATTCAATGCCCTAATTATCGGCCCGACTAATTCTGGCAAAACACAATATCTTCTGAATCAGCTGCGTGGCCCCTTCAAGGGCAAGTTTGATTATATTGTTCTCTTCTGCCCAACATTTGTCCACAACAAGACCTACGACGGTTTCGTGGACCAGGAGCCACGCATTTTCGTGATTGATTGTCAGCAGCATGAGATTGAAGCATGGTTAACTTTAGCCAGTTATTTCTTCGACGGGACAAACACGCTCTTTGTGCTGGATGACTGTGCTGCTTCGAAGGATGTGAAAGGTCGCACGAGTCAACTTGTGAAACTAGGGTTCAGTGCTCGCCACAGCGGCTTGTCAGTGTGGGTGCTAACCCAACAGTTAACCAGCATTGCGAAACCCTTTAGGGAAAACGTTGCAGCGATTGTGCTTTTTTACACCCCATCAAGCAAAACAACGAAGGCCATCTTCGACGACTATGCCGGTGAGCTTGAACAACAAGAGTACAAAGAGTTGATTGCAAAATTAAAGGGGCACAAGTTTTCTCACCTAGTCTTCTCTCTGCGACATCCCTATGGGGTTGAAGTGAAAATGTGAAAACATATATATACGCTGAACCATGAACACCTCAACCAGTATCCACAAGCTCACGGTCTTTTCACAACTTCTGGGTGAATTACAGAGTCATGCGGAGGAGATGCAAATACAGATAATCAAAACCGCTGACACGGACGATCTGCGTCTCATGCTTCTTAACCGCTATCCTTTGAAAGTCACTGTGTGCCCAGCCACCATGACGGGGCTTATACGTGAGGTTGAAAGTCTTTTGCCTGACATTAAGAGAATAATTGAAAAATAAATACATAATAATATACGCAATGGCAACAAACCTCCAAGAAGACATGCCCGCATTTGATAATGAAATCATGCAGCTGCTAGAGGCAACCCCTGATAGCTCCTTGCCATCAGCGATTCCTGAAGTCTTAACAGGTCCAGACACTCCAGCTCAACGCGAGAAACTGGCAGTCCTTGTTTCAACCGGCAAATCAAAAGAGGCCATCGGTGCCCAGCTCACACACGAGCAGGTGAAACGCCTGACAGATAAACAGGTTGAAAAGTACTACAAAAGGTATGAAGCCTATGTCGGTAACAAGACGACCGAGTCTCTGATTGACAGCGTTATAATGTTCGCAACCAAAGGCGCCGGCATGGTTGTTAAGATTGACGATGTGGAGGCCCTGCAGAAAGAACTCAAAAATGACTACATGATTAACCAGGAACTTTCATCTCTTGCTGGAAACCTTGCACTGCGTTGTGGGCGCTTCTTGGCCTTGGCCAATGCTGTTTTGATCACTACAAAACACATCGACTTCAAAAAGGAGCCAGAAGAGTTACCCCTTCAACCTGCTCCACCTGTACACCCAAGCAGAGACGGTGAAGGTTATCCACTCGAGGGTTTTGATGAAGTTGACACATGTTTTGATGAAATTTTTGACACATAATCTGACAGGAACCTGGCAGAAACCTGGCAGGAACCTGACAGAAACCTGGCAGAAACCTGACAGAAACCACGAAGGTTTGAAATAAAAAATATACATATATATACATGATGGCTCAACCACTCGAGACGGTGCCTGAAGAAACAGTCGCGCCAGCAGCACACACAAACAACACGCACGTTACCTCTGATACCCCAAAGACTGCTCCAGCCAAAAACCCTGGTCGTGTTGCTTCTGGCAAAAGGCTTGCTGAGCGCAACCGCCTGGCAAGAGAGGCAAAAAAACAAGCACAAGCTGCTAAAGCAACAAATGAGCCTGCCCCAAACTCGGCACCCCAAAACTCGACAAATGAAGAAGCTAGCAGCAACTCTGGTTTCTGGATTATAACGGTTGTCGGCGTAATTATATCCGCTTGGGGCGTCTATTACCAACGCGAGGCCATTATGAATACACTTAGACGCAAAGCCCCGACCCCAGACCCTGCGCCGGCAGTGGTGAATGAAGTTCAAACTCCCCACCACCGAGACGAAGAATTCGCGAGATGGAGTAAAAAACATATATATACTACTATGGCAAATCTCTTTCAAGGCTTCGTAAACGGGGCTGCAATCGGAGGTATTCTTTTTGTTATGCTTAAATTCAACATTGCCGCCCTAAAAACAGTTTGGCAATTAGCAACACAACAGATCAACGAGACAACGCATAATGAAGAGTCGACTGAAATTTAAAATCTTATATATACACCATGTCTGACAACAAGCTCGTGAAAGCTGTTCTTGATGCGGCCACAATAACTGGTCTTGTCGCAACTATTGGCTGGGTTGGCAAAAAGGTCGTCAAGGAAAATCTCACAGCCGACCCCAGCTCGAGTCTCATGAACTACGTGAAGTTCACTGCTGCCATGGCTGGGAGCATAGCTCTCAAGAAATACCTCGAGGACCAGAAGATCCTCCCTGCCTCAATGTAAATCATATATATATAGCAATGGCCTCAATCGCTATTATGGTTGGTGGAGCAATTTTAAATGCCGCTGCTTTCACTGGGGGCAACTATCTCGCAAAATATCTTTCCGGCGACAGTGGGAAAGCCGCTCTGGATGAGAAGATCAGACACGACAAGGCGTTAGAGGCCTATCAAGCGGCCTACGCTAAATATCAGAAAGACCGCACAAAGCTCCTCGACTGGATTGCCAGCAATGATCGGATCAAAGATCAAGCGAAACACAACTTTCAAGACACTGACCAAGCTCTAGTGCTCTACAACCAAACACATCGGGAGCAGCAAATAACACTCCCCAAAGAGCCCGAGTTCTCTGACTTTTATAAACCAGGCCCACAGCAGAAACAAGGCGAACTCTTGTTTGTCGGCACTGGCGCACTCGCCCTTGGCTATGCGGCGTTTCGCTTTCTGTAAACACATATGTATATGGAGGCGAAACTCTCAAAGGTCTATTACGGCCCCAAAGGCTATTGGAAAGGACTTGCCGCTGTCAAAAAGCTAGCTGCAGCAGCCAAGGTATCTGAAGAGGTGGCAAAGAAATGGCTTGTCAAACAAGCCCTTTGGCAAGTTTACCTCCCCGCACCACGCCATATCCCTCGACCCAAGTTTGATGTTCAAACTCCTAATGCCGTGCATCAAGCAGATCTACTGTTTTTGCCACACGACAAACTGCCTCATGGGAGGAAAATTTACAAATATGCTTTGACAGTTGTTGATGTGGCTAGCCGTTACAAAGCAGCAGAGTCTGATGAAGTTTCGAAGGCGCTTACACGTATTTACAGACGCGGGCCTTTGAAATGGCCACAACTGTTGCAAGTTGACCCGGGAACAGAGTTTATGGGAGCTGTGACTAAAGAGACTGGGGCTCATAAAGCAACCATTCGTCGTGGACGTGTTGATATCCACAGAGACCAAGGGATTGTTGAAAGATTCAACAGAACCCTGGCTGAACGATTGTTTGGTTACCAGTACGCAGTTGAAATGAATCTGCCCTCTGGCCGTTCGACCGCTTGGGTTAAAAGATTGCCAGATGTTGTCTCT
Organism: Cladopsammia gracilis; assembly: GCA_022457155.1. Lineage (NCBI taxonomy): Eukaryota > Metazoa > Cnidaria > Anthozoa > Scleractinia > Dendrophylliidae > Cladopsammia > Cladopsammia gracilis. The sequence continues at coordinate 420,387 of JAJGOT010000356.1, forward strand.
GCCTTGAACAATGAAGTAACTAGATTAACTGGCAAGAAGCCCGCACAAGCAATCAAAGAGAAAGCAACATCAGCCAAGCCCGCGACCCCATATGCTAGACCAGTTGGCAAGAAGGAAAAGAAGCTCCCTCCTAGGGTTAATTTGCGATATCTGTATTACCCCGGTGAGCTTGAGGGTGGTAGTCGACGAGCGACAGATCCGATCTGGTCCTTGAAAGTATATAACATCGAAAGGGTTGATACTAAGCCAGATGCGCCTGTCGTGTATTATCTGTACGACGGCCCCAAGCGGGGGTTTGTGCGTGAGGAGTTGATGGTTGTTCCGCCGGGCACTCAGTTGCCTCCGGTGTCTTTGTGACCATATGCAAGCGTATGGACGCCATCGTCTTTTATCCAGCGCTTTGAATCAAAGGGCGAGAGTGTTGTCTTGTTTAGATGCACGCCATAGATCTGGTGATTCACACTTCGAAGCATGTCCATCCCGTGTTTGAAGGCCTCCTTTCTGAAGAGGGCGTCTTTGTAGTTCTGGTGTGTGATCTCCTTCTTCGTCACAGCCTTGGTGGTGCCCTTCGCCTTCTTGATGTTCTTCTGACTGCCAAGCATGATTGAGTACATCTTTGAGCGCAGGCAGATCACTTCAGAGATAGGAGCGCCAGCGCACTCATCCTTCATCTTGCCGATGACCTTCTTGTTTAGCTGGCTGTGAAGAAAGTGGTCTTTCGGGTAGTCGCTTGTGTCGTAGAGCTCATCGAGGCGATTCTCCATGTCCTTGTAGACATCCTCTGTCTTGATCTCTAGAAGCAGACTGTCTGTGTCTGTGTAAAGTAGGTCTACGCGCGGGCCGTACTTAAACTTGAGGTACTTATAGTAGAAGTCGTACATCAGAGTTTTAGAAAGATCAAGAATGCACATGCCGGTGTAGACTGGACGTTTGAGTAAGATTTTGTCCTTGTGCATTTGAATCCCTGCAAGATTTTCACCAAAGACTGTTGCTCTGGCGAACAGTGGGCTTGAGATAAGCTTTCTCAACTTGTCTGTCTCATTAGCACGAACAAGCCTCATATCAATGCGCTTTCTGAGGTTCTCCATGGTCTTACCAAAGACAGAGTTGTTCATCAGCTTGAAGAAGTTCTTTTCGAACTCAGAAGTGGCTTGCTTTCTTAGTTCTGTGTTCAGCCTTATGTAAGGCTCCATCCAAGGCTTCTGCTCGAATTTGAGGATTCGATGAATCTTTTTCAACTTCATGCCTAGCTCTAGGTAAAGCTGAAGATTCCTGTAGTGTAGAACATATCTGTCTTTGTTTTTGAGGGTTAGGAGCAACTTCTCTGTCTTATCCTCTGCCTGTCCCTCTATCAATGCCCTTTGATAAGGAGACATCCATGACTTTGCGACACTATGCTTTTCTGGTGCTAGAGGGTAAGCATTGTGTTCATCGTGCAACTCCTCGGGGTATTCTAGATCAACCTCAAGGATGTAGCCAATCTTTCTGTTTGGGGACCACTTCCTGATTTGGTGTTGTGTTGGGTACACTAGGCACCATTGAAAGTTGCCAACAGGTAGTGGTTGACTCATGGCCCAACCGTAAAGATTGTTTGCATCGAAGTACATGATGTAGCTGGTTTCTTGATCTGGGTTGTGGTCATCAAGAAAAGGGTTGTTCGCTTTGCAGAAGCGCCTGCTCTCCATTGAAATGCCGCCACGCATGCCCTTTTCGACAAAGAGGTGCATGTTTATGTCTGTGAGCAGTTCTAGGTTGATTCCTGTGTATTTCAAAAGAGCGTCCCAGCTGAGGCCCGGTGCTGTATAGTAATGCGCAGGGTCAAGTTTGTAGTGCTTGAGGCATGTTTTTCTGAAGTTCTCGAAGACATCTGCAAGGAGGAGTACATCTGTCTCTAGGTAAAGATCATGATACTCGCCGAGGTCTTTACATTCGAACGTCTCCCACACTTTCTGCGCATGAGTGTAGTCTTCATCACTGATGTGCTCCTTTTTGAGCTCGCTATAGAACGCGCTCTTCTCTGGGAGTGACTTCTCATCAAACCGTCTCCAAGAGTCCATGTACTCGTATGGATAGTTTCCTTTTTGCAGAAGGAGCTTGAGTTTATTGGGGTCCTTTTGATGGTTTGTCATGATTGTAAAGGACTCTGGTTCGTTTGATTTAACCAGATTATCGAGGCTCGACTGCATGAACTGCAAGCTATCGATAAACCTTAAGTTGCCAAGAGAGAAAGAAATGTACTTCTCCATATTTGTCGGGATGCACTTCAGATCAGATTGTACTTCAGCTATACCGCTCATGATATGATGTGCATCGTAGCCCTTCAAGTTGTGAAAGATAACAGGGATTGTAACAGTTTCCGGGTTGATTCTGAAGTGATTCAGATTACATGCGTTGTGAGCAGCGCCTCGATACTTGCCTGTTATGTGGCAGTGATCTAAAACAGCGTCTCTCATGAAGTCTCGTACAAGAGACTCACCGCGGAAGAGGCAATTAGCTTGCTCAAAGTTGGGCTTTGTTTTTTGTTGCCTTTTGTTTCTTGGGCCTATGAAGGGTGACGCCTCCAAACGCCCTGTTTCTTCGTTTTGGATGTAGGTTTTAAATGCATTGGTGTAGCATTTGTTAGTTTTGCGATGAACAAGACCCACGTACCCTCCCGTGTTCGGATCGTAGACTTCGATAGAGTCTTTGAAGTTCTCTTTGTAGAGATCATAATCACAAATGCTGCAGAAATTTGCATTGTTGAAGTCAGCCCAGTCTGCTCGTGTCATTGATACGGGCTTCTTTTGATGAAGTTCGTCTCTTATCTCCCTCTCTAACAATTGTATGTAATGTAGAAACCCCTCAACCGCGTCCTCACCTCTGTATAAGTATGGGCCTTTTGTTTTGAGATCAGAGCGAACAGCCATCATAGAGAACCCGCATGGTGTATGTACTGATGTTTTGGTTGTGCTGCTTTCTTTTGGGTGTGGCTTGCACGTGTCGATTTTTGTAACGAGACTTTCGAAGTCAGGGTAGATAACGTAAGGCACTTTCATCTGGTTCTGGTAGTTCTCGAAACGCAGGATGTTTTCACCATCTTTGGGCATTTCAGTTCGAACCGGCCTGCCTTTGATACCTCTGCAGTCAATCAGATATTTGTTGGAAACATCTTGCGATGAAAACCCTTGAAGGCATAGTTCGCAGAAATGAATCTTTCGGCCTGCCTCATAGTTGCTATGAAGAAGCCTGCTTAGGCTTTTTATGTAGCAGTAGTGTGTGTTATTTTCATTGGTTATCAGCATTAGGTTGATTCGCCTTATATCAGGATCTTGTACTTCACTGACTCTAATGACTGTTGTGTTACCGTTATGCCAGCCAAAGACGTTTATTGCGAGGTTATTGAGTTTTTCTACTTCAGAGATTTGATGCAAGGGTGTAGGGAAAGAGATGTTAGTGAAGTTTAAGCCATCCTCTGTCGGATACTTGGTTGGCCTGTCTGAATGCTTCGTATCTCGAGTGGGGAAGAGAGCAGCTCGCAAAGCCCATCGAAAGCATTGATTATCTGTGTTTTTGATGTTTATGATGGCCTGTTTTGCTTTGAGCTTTGGAGGAAGATGGATATAATAGCCGCCTCTGATGGCTTGATATCTTGAGAAATCAAGAAAGACGTACTCAACTCTGTCGATAACCCAGCCTGAACCCATGTTTACCCATCTGGCTACTTCTTCCTTGTTTGAGTTGATAACAGCTTGCAGTTGTCCATTGACTGCTGCTTGATAAAAGTTTGTTATTATGAGAGGGTTCTTTTGCTCAAAGTAGTGTGTGATTCTTTGCGTCCCGTCGACTCCTTCCTTTGAAAAGTGAACTAAGAATGTAAAATTCACTTTGATGGGGCCAAGGTCTGTAATCTCTCTAACTATAGTTCGAACTATAGCAGGTTTGTTCTCTTGATAGAACAAATCGAGATCATGTATTGGATAGTCGACAGGAACAGTCATTTTGTAGCTGTGAAGCCAGTCACGCCAACCCTGATTTTTCCTAACGAAGCGAAGTGGTGCATCCATGGGGGTGTATATACAAAGTGGTTTACATTTCTTCAATTGGCGGCGCCGACCCCCAGTTCACACAGGAGGCGTTAAATCATGCAATCTAACCCTTATTTGAAATGGGGTTGTAACGCAAAGGCATCGTTAAGTGGGGTCGTATAGAATTGATCACTATGTAGTATAGGGAGTGGGTGCATCCGGCCCCGGCTCCAAAGGCCCGAGAAACCGCTTATTTTGACAACTCCCGAACGCCTGAGTTAGCGGGCCCCAGGGCGAATGCAATGAGCCCTGGGGGCCCGCTAACTCAGGCGTTCGGGAGTTGTCAAAATAAGCGGTTTCTCGGGCCTTTGGAGCCGGGGCCGGATCACCCACTCCCTATACTACTCCATTACTGTGTCCGATTCAGAACTGTTGGCATGTGATGCTTGTCTTGATGCTTGTGGTGCAGTGTGTATTGGGGAATTCTTCCATGCCACGTTTCCTCCTTTTATTGCTAGTCAATATTTGAACATTAACCAGCTCGAACTGCTTACAATCAGGTCAGCGTATACGCACTGAACAATCAACGTTCAACGAACGCCTTCATGCAGCGTTGTCTACGTGAACTTTGGTTGTTGCTGTCTCTTAACAATATCCGTTTATCTGCGCGTTACATTAGCGGGAAGTCTAACGTTTTAGCGGATGCGTTGAGTCGTGCTCACTTAGACTCCTCGTACTCAGACTATGTGCAGCATGCCGTAGCTACCTTGAACCTTACCCAAGTATTTCCTAGCGACTCTAAGTTCGTTTTTAATGTATATTAAGTAGCTACTTCTATTTATTTTCATAGATCCTTATTAAGTTTATTGATTTTTTTTTTCTTTCTGTTTTTCAATTTAATCTCGCAGATCACATCGACGCTTTGCAGCAGTATTTAGGAACTATTCAGGTCCATGCTTTTTGCGACTACACAAAGCGCTCTATGAGATGCTATATGCGAACATATTTATTGTTTTGCCAATATTTCGATTTCTTACCTTTTCCAGTTTCCAAATCCGTTTATTTGCTTTATTTAGTTTTTTTTGTCACGTTCTTTAACGTCATACCGTTCGATCGTTAATTATTTGAGCATTATTTCACATATTAACCGCTCGTGTGGTGCCAGTTTTGCCTTTCTTCACGATTATCACGTTTATCTTGCCAAACGAGCGGTGCGTCGGATCTTGGGTGATTGTGTCGCACGAAAAGAACCGATCACTGTTGAGATCCTTTTACAATTGTCCCGTCTTTTCGATTTAGATAATCATTTCCACGTCTGCATGCGTGCTTTATTTTTAGTAGCCTTCTTTTCTTTTTTACGTATCTCTAATTTAGTACCGTATAAGTTGTCTGAAATTGGCGATTCCCAGGCGTATTTTTTGACACTATCTAGCGTGACTTTCACACCGCAAGGGGTTTTGTTGCGCATCACGCGCACGAAGACACTCCAGTTTCGGGAGCGGGTTTTAGAAATTCCCTTGCCGTTTATTCCCGGTTCGCCCCTTTGTGCTGTCACCGCGCTTACGCAGTATTTAGCTAGTGTACAATTGTCGCCCTCTTCACCATTATTCGTTTGTCAATCTCGGGGATCGAACAGGCCTATCTTGGCTCACCAGTATAACGCTTTTATTAAGAAGTCACTTTCAGCCATTGGGTTTAATCCCGCACAGTATTCCTCGCACAGTTTTCGTCGCGGGAGCGCTACATTTGCTTTTTGTAATCGAGCGCCTACAGCTTTTATTAAATCGCATGGCGATTGGAAGAGTGACGCATATTTAGTCTATCTCACTCTTTCCAACGAAAATAAGTTTAAAATTCTCCATTCTATCACAACCAGACTCTCTCCCACATCGTAACTTCTTCTCAAACCCTTATTTCATTCTTTTTCCCTTTGGGTTTGGCGGTTGAGGGTGTTGTCTCTTGTGCAGTATCAATTTTGAATAAACATCTGTTTAACCCCATCTACTGAGTCTGTTTGTGGTAGTAATTGCAAAAATCAAATACCCTTGCATTGCATGACAATCCGAGTTTTATGACCTCAATAAACAAAATTTTAGAAACTTTCCAAGGTATATCAGATACAAATTCTCTTTTCGTGGAAAATAGTCAGAAATCCATGAAAATTTTCTTAAATAGAATTAGTAATAATATAGAATCAGAATCTAAGGTACATCAGATGAAGCTTGTTCAATTAAAAATCAAGCTTAATTTTTATTCTAAATTCACAAATGACATAGGAAGTTCTAGTAACTGTTATGACGTAATAAAAAATATGAAACACAGACGAACACTGGCTAAGTTTCGAACAGGAAATCATTGCCTACGTGTTGAAACGGGTAAACATGCAAAACCAAAAATTCCAAGAGATTTGAGGCACTGCGAATGCTGCTTACCAAATGACGTTGAAGAAGAAATTAATTTCTTTTTCGACTATGTTTCATATTCTGACCTAAGAAATTCACTGCATTGTAAAAGTTTTTTGAACCTACAAAATACATATAGAATTAATTTCTTTTTTAACAATGTTGACACAGGTGGGTCACTTTATATATGAAGCTTCAGAGAGACGAAACACTCTGTTAGCAAGGACTGCAATCACTATACTCTAGTTTAATCTGTTAGTGTAAAAGGCAATACCATGTATGTAAATGCGAATGCTAATAAACTTTTGATTTGATTTGATTTGTAATTGAGTGTTTTTATCATAGATATGTTAAAAGGGTTAATTACTACACTAGTTTCCGTTATGGATATCTTTGGAATGCATGTGTATTCAGATATTAAAGACCTTTTTGAGTGTTCCACTGTCACGATCATTCATTCCTGTGTTATTTATAATCGCCATAACGGGAATCTGAATAACTGGTTATATATATTTAAAGTTAACTTGGTCAGGGGTGAAAGAGTTTTGTTTCCTAAGTACTAGAAAATCATACGTTTCATACTTTTCACGTTTTTTAAATTTGGCTTTCTTTACATGTAGTATTTTATCTATTAAACATATGATACATATATTAATTTGAGAATATCAATATTATAAAAGTGACAGGCCAAACACGACTCCCGCTAGTTGCAAAATGTATAAAGAAACCTCTAGAATAACTTTGACAAATGCTCGATGTATTGTATGACTCTTTGATCTTTGGGATATAAATCTCTTTAATGACAGGAGGTCAGTTTACATGCTGTGCACACTCACTGCCATTTATAGAATTATTGTTTCTCTATGCCTTCGTTATGCTAGTTTTCTTGGCATATGTTGGGGCGTCTTTGGCTAACTTTTGTTGCAAGATAAGTAGTGATCGGCTGCAGTTTTTGTTAATTTTTATGAATATGCTTGGATCAGTCAATTTCTCAGCCGGTGATTTAGTGTCTAAGTCTGCGGTGTGCAAGACTAGCGAGAAAGTGGATCTTTATCACGGATGCAAGTGTCTAAGATCAAAGTCTGAAGCTGCCGTATCTCTACTGGAACACAGGGTCCAGAGGAGCTCTATTTGATCGTAAAAGACGCTATTTTCTTCGAATCGTCGCTGTCTTGAAAGTTAACCTGATTGCGTTACACAAAATGTGTACCGCGGACCAAATTACTACGGGCTCGGAAGCTGCGAAATCTTCGCTTTCCGAAGATAATTGCGCCCTAAGTAATTTGGCCCGCGGTACATATTTTGTGTAACGCAATCAGTTAAACTTTAAGACGGCAACGATTCGAAGAAAATAGCGTCTTGTACGATCAAATAGAGCTCCTCTGGACACTGTGCTGGAATAATGACTTCTTGCAGTTTTTATTTTAATAGCTCCTTGTTTTATTCTGTTTTTGAGTAGTGTTTCTTGGAGCTTGAAGAACCTCCTGATCCGTTGTTTCATAATGGCGTTCGGGATTGCATCCCGACATGGCTTATACAGATATGGTGATCTGTTTTGAAAATCTCACGGATGCTAGTGAATTCTTACGTTTTTCCACAGTTTATTTTTTAGTATTTATCAAATTATTATCCTCAAGCTGTAAACTGCGCATTGTAAATTGGCGTAGAAATAATGGCAAAGTCCCGGGTTGGCGTCATCTAATTACCATTTTGTAAATTCAAATCAGTCTCTAAAAATAAACTCACAAACGCGACGTTGAAAACAAGAAATATTGTACCATTCAACTATTCAATGTACATAGAGTTAATTCTGAAAATATATTTCTAGGGGTGAGGTACCGTGTATACGATAAACACCGTGAGTTACGTTCGTGTTGCAGTTACAATTTTGAATTTGTTTTCGTACATTGGAATGAATAGTGACTTATTGTGACCCGTACGAACTTTTTACGACTGATACCATAAGTTATGTAATGCAATGTAAAAACAAGGAGTAACGGTAATCAATGTATTTTAAAGTTAATGTTTGCACGCTTACGTGAGTTCGAGCCAGTTGATTACGCGGCTTTGCTGGTCATGAATGTGTGTGTATGGGAAACGGGATTTGTGATCCCGGGTTATGGACCCTTCACGCTCAGTAACTAGTATAGGGTGAAGTAGAAAATGCTTTATCTGAGAACATGAAAGGCGAATGCAAGTTGAAATTTAATTCTTCATTACTTGTTAAATACTTTAAGACATGCAGTTTCAACAATAACTATTTCTTTTTTTTTTGTAAAAGTCATAAGAAGTCTAAGAAGGGTCGCAGGTTGTAGGTTGTAGTGCAAATTAGGGCCTTTGTTATTTAAACCTCACTGGGATTACAAAATTTAAATAGGAAAGGAAAACGAAATGAGTTCTGGTAGTTGTAGTCAAATGACGCTATCGTACAAATGGCCTATGGTGGTTACAGGGGGAGTATCGTTGCTGGTTGCTGTAGTGGGGGCCGGGGGGCCTCTGGTGTCCCCCCCCCTCCCCCCTCCGGGCGCTGGAGCCTCGCGGTTCGCCTCGCGGCGTTTCGCCTTCGGGAAGTCTTTAACAACGAGCTCGGAAGACTGGCACCGGTAGCATAGTATTGGCTGGCCCGTGTACTTAAAAAACAACTCGAGCCCTTGAGTGACTAATTTGCGTGACACTGCCTTTTGTAAACGTGTGAATTCTACGACACGGATGCTGTTCTCGATGTGCTTGTAGCCCGTGGCTTTGAAGCAAACCGGCGGACTGCTCGTGCTTTGAGGTCGCCGTATTGTTCCACGAGTTGTAGCAGGTTTTCATCGGGGAATTCAACGGGAATGAAGCATGACAAGTGTAGTGCTTTTTGCCCTAAAAGGCGTAAAGGGATAACGCGGCTTTCGCAGTCAAAGCCCGATGCCGCGAACCGCGTGGCCGATTCTGTAGATCGGAGGCTGATGTCGAAGCACTTTCCTTAGTAGAGGGGTACAATCCCAACGATTTCTTCCTTAAAGTTCGGTAACGACTGCGCTATACTGAGCGAGTCAAGATCCAGGTTTTCCTCCGCTATCAAGCGGACAGTAAGTTCTAGTGTGGGCGAACGGCTGGTGTGCGGGACGCGCGGCCATCTCCACGTAACGCGAGGGCGAGAAAACTCGCGAGTACAAAACCAAAACCACAAAATTGAAAAGCACGCACTCACCAAAGCGAAGACAGATAGTTACCAGACGCTTTCTTGCTTGTGGTGAAAAAACGGCACCAAATCTTGTGAAAAAAAGCTCTCCTTAGTCGTCGAAGTTTAGGACTATTCTGGCTTTTGGTCTTGAAAAAGTGGGGCACTGATGAGAACAGATCCCCCAATGCTGTACAGAGAAGTTGTTAGCAGAGGGGCACGGGTTCCCCTCCTTTTGCAAAAAAAAAATAAAATAAATAATAATAATGATAAGGCCTAGCCTATAACATTTTCTAAACACGTCTATTGTATAACCAAATAATAGGACCCCATTTTAGTCACTAGCGTGAAAATGTAAATAACTTCTGTAAAAATGCAAGGACCACTAGAACAAACAGTAGCAATATATAGTTGGACCGTTACTTGTTTATTAGCCTATCGTGTGCCAGCAATTTATCTTAGCCCATTTTAAATATTGTAACCGTTTGTTTCCATCTTCACTAAGCTTTCCTAGCCCCTGAAGAAGGTTAGTTTTGTCTAACCGAAATATCGGGCATATCTTATTAAAATAAATCGAACAAATTTGCTGTCTGATCAGCCTTACCTGTTAAAGTTGTTTTTTTTTTTGAAAATGTAAACTACGCCCATTTCGTGAACATAAATTTCTATTGGCTGATTTGCATCATGTGATGTTTTCATGTACGTATTTTTAGTAGACTTATTCTAAAGGTGCGCTACAACGGCATCTTTACCATATTCACTATCAATTCTTCTATTTTGTTTTTATTAACCTCACGTTGTAACGCTTTAACGAGATGGCTTTAAGAGCCCTTTGATTAGGATGTGGATCTTTCCAGAGCACACAGATGAATGTTGCAGGGCCATGGAGGTAAAAAGATATCATGCATTATCGGTCATCATTTGGGTACGTCTTGTATAGCAAACACCACTCCTAGTGCGAGAGACTGTTATTATCTGCCTACGGAACAAACGATTTTCAAGTTTCCCTACATTAAACTGTCAGTGACTAAATCCAGCTAGATATAAGCTTATATAAATATATATTAGAGATGTCGTGAAAAAATAATTTCGGTTATTTATTTGACATTATTCAGAATAATTGTTTTGTGTTTAGTGAGAAAGACAACACCAGCAGTTCGTTCACAGGATTATATTAAAATAGAATCTTGTGAAGGACTGCTGGCGGCGTCTTTCTCAGCTAAAAGCTGAAAAAAAGAAAGAGAGAAGGCTTATTAATTCTTAGCCCTTCTGACTCGATGGTCTTTATCTTTAGTTCTAAAAACCAGGTGCATACTTTTTGCTAAATAAACCCGAATATAATAGTGAATTAGTTCTCGGGAATTAGTCCTGTCACTAGATGGGCAATCTCTCTCACCTTAAAACATGTTTTCTTCATTCTCAGCTTTTTCACTTCCATCATTTTTGTTCAAAAAGGCAAACACCCACAGTTGACAATATTATATGATTTATACCAATAACTATTTTTACGCTCTGGTGAGGATTTAAGGTGATTTTGTATGTTTTATTTGCAGTTAGTTAAAAGACCAAACTAGCACGAATTTATAATTTATCTTTTTAAAATCTCGTAACTGGAAGGCAAAAATTTCCTGAAATGCTTACCTCCATTAGCGATAGTTCTTCTTTAATCTATAAATGTTTTGTTTCCTTCAGTAAATATATAATAGGACGTAAAGTGAGTTGTTCAACTGTACAGAATCGGGAGCAACATGTTCAATTATGGACGTCATGATGAAGTAACAAAGGAGTTCGCTTTTTTATTCTAATTAATTCGACAAGTTACGATGCGGAACAAACAAACACAAAAAAGTTTGCTTTCAACAACAAATCGCTTTAAATCTCTTTCCAGCCCAGAATTTTTGCCTGATTTAAAATTTTACAAGAAAAAATGATGCAATCACTGAATTAGACAACCGAATAACAAATCCGCGAGCTAGAAATCGCGCGCGCATGCTGACGTTTAACCACAGGCTTACCAAGCTCTGTTTGTGTGGTGGACTGTACTCTTAAACAGGCGCGCGTCTTGAAGCCACGATAATATTTACAAAGTTTAAAAGTACTGCAACAATAATCAGTGAACTAGTAGTAATCATAGATTATAGTGCGTCTCCTTATCCCGTAGCACCTCGTCTTGACCTACAATAGTACCTCAGTTTCAGCCACTGTAAGGGGCTATGTCGCGAGATATGTCAGGGGTGGATTTAGGTGTGGGCCGAGGGGGCCGCGGCCCCCCCTTTTGCCTTTTGCCCCTAGATTGTCACGCCTTCGGCGCTCCTGATGGGCGCTGGCGCGCCCATATTGTCACTATAAAAATTGCTCCGGCCCCCTCTTTATAGATTTCCTGGATCCGCCCCTGTATGTCACGCAGACAAAAACGTCGGGCCGACATCAAACAAATTCACGCTATCGCCGTGGAATCAGGCAAAATCCTTCAATTCTGCCTTGCTGTATACTCCGAAAGGTCTCAGATTTTTCGGACATATAAATAGTATATTTGTCGTGATTTCATTTCGGTTAGTTTCCCCGATTCTGAAATCATACGCCTCAGTACATGTTAGTATCTTATTAGCTCGTACATGTTAGTACATGTTAGTATCTCATTAGAAGTTTCATTCAGCATATGTTTAATCAGTTGAGCATGGACGAAGGTTCTTCTCCGGAGCTGATTGCTGTGAAATCAACCCAAAAGTTTTCATATTTTTCTCTCTTCCACGAATTCGAAAGTAGTGTGCTTTCAATGCTGTAACGTAGTTTTTAATGCCATTCCGCGGCTGTTATTATCGTCTCGCGTTTCACTGTTGGTTAATAATTTTCTCTTTCTCTATTACCGTTAATTTAAATTGTTAATCGCAACGAGTCAGGCGAGCGAAAACGCGAGCCTGACGAGGCGGCAGTATATAGAGCCATACGTAGTTTGAAGGTTATGCAGAAAAAATCTCAGATCGCTCAGCGCGATTTTAGCGTAAGTGATCGTTTCCGGTGTCAGTGAGTTTTTTTTGACCATATTAGGATGTAGCCGGATGTTGATATTTCGCACGAGCCAATCAGAACACTATTTTCCTTTGTGACTTCACGGGGCTTTCAAAGTGTTGAAGTTTGCTGGGAATTGTATTTTTTACCGTCCACTTCCGTACGTCGTTCGGCGGAGATTTTATGGTTCATTTCGTAAGTAATTTGCCTGAAATTCTGTTTTTTTTTTTTAAGGTGTATGAAACTTGGATTTCTTACGATTGAATTGCATAATTGATAAGCTCATTAAGACCCGAGTCGATTCCGGTGTCAGTGAGATTTTTTGATCATATTAGGATGTAGCCGGATGTTGTTAATATTTAGCACGAGCCAATCAGAACACTATTTTCCTTTGTGACGTCACAAGGCTCCAAAGTGTTGAAAATTGCTGGAATTTGTACGGTACTTTTCAACATCCAGATGGTTCATTTCGTAAATAATTTGCCTGAAATTCTGTTTTTTTTAAGGTGTATGTAACTTGGATTTGTTATGATTAAACATAATTATATACCTGCCAAGTCCCACGCCTGCGAGTCCAAAACTCCGATCTCACGCCTACTCACGCCTATGGAGCAATTTCTCACTCCTGACTTACAGATTTGAGCTATCAGCCTTAACTGATCGCATGATCCAATTAAAAATATAGTTACGTTCATGAAAATATGGCACTTTTTTGTAGTTTTTTTTTATCGTTCTGAACATTACAATTACAGCTGGATGTTATTCAACGGAGATCTTGAGGTTCATGGAACCAACAACCAATTATTCAAACCTCAATCACGGCTCACATTTTAACGTTGCAAAAAGTAAAATGTTTTGCATCATACTAACAAACCAATCTCATTATGAACACCTACAGCAAGAAACTTGTGCTATACACACAATATACACCAAATTGAAGAAACGTTGTCGGGTGAAAAACATAAACCATGAACTATGCGACGCAAAGGCTTACTTGGAAGTTGGGTAAATTAATCTTCGTTTGTGACAGAATACACATAATACTAGAAATAGCTGAATAGAATACACAGAATACACATAATATCATAGATCATGCTCTAAAATCTCTCAAACAAGAAAACATCTTGATTATCAAGAAATGGAATATTACTATGTTTACCAATGCTGCCTACCCAGAATCCCATTCGGTCTCATCGTTCATGGTTTATGCTTTTCACGGGTCAACGTTTCTTCAATTAGGTGTATATAGTTAGGCTTACCCTAACAGCGTCGCCCTCTGAAGACCCTCTGAACAAGCTTAAATGAAACTTAACTTAGGTGAAAGGTCGGAAGCACAAGAATTAAGATTGACGACCGGGCTATTTTTCAATTTTAGCAGTCAAAAACAGTATTACCCGACCGTCTGCACAGTACATATAGACCGTACAAAAGTTCACAAAAACAACTTTTTCTCCGTCTAGAATAACTATTACGACTATTTTCCGAATAAAATACAGTTGTTGCTAATAAAAAAATGCCCGAGAAACTGATTTGTAAATCAAAATTGCAAAAATACACAAACATATTTGCATAAGGCGATGCGAGTGAAGATAGAACTGTACTATAAAATCAAAGTCTTGTTTTGTTTACATAAAATCGCTTTTCAATCTATGTAATGAATGAATAAACACATAAAAATAGACAACACAATCTTCTTTCGAAAAATTTTATTCAAATCTCCATTAGTTTATGTTTAAAAGCAAAACACGTACCATTTATAGCGCATCGAGGCCGAGCCGTGTCTTCGATGAAATTTAAGAAATCAATACAACTGAATTTTAGCTACACGTTTATAAACAATTCTCCAAAACCAACGAGAACACAAACAAAAAGTCAATCACAGAGTGATATCGAGATAAATTCCCATCGAAATTTGTTTTACCTTTAAGTCCCTCCTCCGGCGACTACTGTACTTGGAAATTCTGTCTTAGGTGCTGAAATCGGCTGTGTCCTGGTGTACCGGTACACGAGGGATTTTACATTGTATTCTCTTTGTTTGTGATCTATTGTTTTCGTGTAGTTTATTGTTTAGTCTTTGTTTCGTTCTTTTTGTTACCGGTACACGAGGACAGAACCCTGAAATCCGTAAAACGAACCCATCTCTCCGCATTGCTAAAAACGTATATAGTTCCTCGAAGCAAGATTTTATCCCTGAAAGCTCTTCTTTTTCCACTAAAGCAGCTTCTGAGTATCCCTTAATTAGTATCCTGTCTTGAGTAGCAAACCGCAAAAAAAAAATGTTGGGTAATAACGACTTTAATTTTCGCTAAAAACACCAAAAAATCCTGTAACTAAAGTGTTTGAGCTGACGGCTGTGTAGCCGCTCGTAAAACAAAACCTCAAAGATCCCGGATGTTGTGTGGCGTCACACGCGCATGTTTTGCGACGTCATACGCGCGAGCGAGCTAGCCAAAAGCGTACGTAGGGCGGCGGGCACACAACGCGCACGCGAAACATTCCGCTAGCCATTATCATGAAAAATGACACGCATAGGTTCTATGAGTATGGTGCTCCGCCGGGCCTTCGGCTCGCGGCCTCCGCTATAAGAAATAGCACGTTTTTCTCAAAATCGCCTAAATTACAATTTACTGTATTTGTAACATTTCAAACAAATATAAATGATATCGAGAACCACTCCATGTCCGTTCTTTTTTTGCAAAAAAATTCATTACAACTATATACTAGTGGTACCTATCGGTAAGTGCCAACAAGCCAATGAATCATTGTTGTTGATAATGATAATTGTTGTTAAGGGAAACAATGATTCATTGGCTCGTTGGCACTTACCGATAGGTACCACTAGTTGCCAACGAGTCAGGCGAGCGAAAACGCGAGCCTGACGAGGCGGCAGTATATAGAGCCATACGTAGTTTGAAGGTTATGCAGAAAAAAATCTCAGATCGCTCAGCGCGATTTTAGCGTAAGTGATCGTTTCCGGTGTAAGTGAGATTTTTTTGACCATATTAGGATGTAGCCGGATGTTGTTGATATTTTGCACGAGCCAATCAGAACATTATTTTCCTTTGTGACGTCACGGGGCTTCAAAGTGTTGAAGTTTGCTGGGATTTGAACTTTTCAATGTCCACTTGCGTACGTCGTTCGGCGGAGATTTTACGATTCATTTCGTAAATAATTTGCCTGAAATTCTGTTTTTTTAAGGTGTATGTAACTTGGATTTCTTACGATTGAATATAATTATATACCTGCCAAGTCTCACGCCTGCGAGTCCAAAACTCCGATCTCACGCCTACTCACGCCTATGTCCCTATGGAACGTTAACATTTCAAACAAATATATAGCATTTCAAGCAAATATGGAGCGTTAACATTTCAAACAAATATAAATTCTATCGAAAACCATTCCATGTCTGTTCTTTTTTGCAACAAATTCATTACAACTATATAGTAGTGGTACCTATCGGTAAGTGCCAACGAGCCAAAGAATCATTGTTGTTGATAATGATAATTGTTGTTAAGGGAGACAATGATTTATTGGCTCGTTGGCACTTACCGATAGGTACAATTAGTAAATTAATAGAGTGATTTTACTTCATCTGTGAAACACTATCTAACAATTAGTGTGTGATAGTCCAAATTAAACAAAAGAAAACAATGGAATTATAGTCTAATAGTGCGTACTATTCTACTAACTATTTCACAGATGAAGTAAAATCACTCTATTATCGACTCGCGTTTCACTGTTGGTTAGAGTGATTTTACTTCATCTGTGAAATAGTTAGTAGAATAGTACGCACTATTAGACTATAATTCCATTGTTTCCTTTTGTTTAATTTGGACTGTCACACACTAATTGCCAACGAGTCAGGCGAGCGAAAACGCGAGCCTGACGAGGCGGCAGTATATAGAGCCATACGTAGTTTGAAGGTTATGCAGAAAAAATCTCAGATCGCTCAGCGCGATTTTAGCGTAAGTGATCGTTTCCGGTGTCAGTGAGATTTTTTTGGCCATATTAGGATGCAACCGGAAGTTGTTGATATTTCGCACGAGCTAATCAGAACATCATTTTCCTTTGTGACGTCACCACGTTATAATCAGAACAACCATATTAGGATGTAGCTGGATGTTGTTGATGTTTTGCACGAGCCAATCAGAAGACTATTTTCCTTTGTGACGTCACGAGCCTTTAAAGTGTTGAAGTTTCCTGGGATTTTTCGGTAAGTAATTTGCCTGAAATTCTGTTTTTTTTAAGGTGTATGTAACTTGGATTTGTTACGATTGAATCGCATAATTGATAAGCTCATCAAGCCCGGAGTTGTTTTCTAGAATCAACTCGAGTGTTGTTAAAGCGAAAGCGCTCTTTTTATAGTCAATTTCAACCAACGTGTTAACAGAGCCAAAGGAGCTCAAATCGAACCAACGAGTTCACTTCTGAGCACAGTTGTAAAATAAAAATAAACTTCGAACTAAACAAATACCAAAAATCACTTAAAAACTTACCGCGAACCAGCGACTTCATTGCAAATAATCGCTTCAAAAAGACGTTAAAAAAACAACAGTGATAATCTTTTCGTCATTTATACTCAGTATTAGCTCAATGCTTTCGTCTCCGTAAAAACGTGATTTGCCTGCGAGTATTAAGCTTATTTACAATTTGATATTGTTTGCGTTAAATCGAAGTTACATGGACCTGATTGATTCCTTAAGTAGTTTTCGGTACCGCGTTCACGTTCCTAATTCCTTTACTGACTTAGTTAATTTTTGAAGACATTTCACAAACTATTGTTTGGAGTATCCGGGAAAATACTCGTGTGCCGTAGACTGCTTTCTTGAAATATCCAACGCTATTTTTATGGATTCCATACTGAATATTAATCGTAATCACTTTTTTGAGATATTATTCCAAACATGTGTATACTTCAGAGATCTTAATTTAAGGGTGGATCAGTTATCATTAGTTAGATAGCCCGTTTGGGCTTGGCTTCGTGAAAAATGCCAGTCTTTTGCTGATATGTCTGATAATGCTGTTTTCAGTGACATATTTACGCTTAATACCTTTGGCGAAATAACTGAAGACTTAAAGCGTTTGTTTCTTATTCAACTGAACAATAAATCACTTTGTTTAGCGTGTAATCAACAACTTGTTTGGAATACAAACGTTTTGGTGTTGAACATAACTTCCCGTAATGCAGAGGAGAACAATTTTGAAAGTCTTGTACGTGAAGCAATATTACCCAACAGCAGCAGACTATACTGTAGAACATGTCAAACGTTTTCTGGAGACATTTCATCGCTTCAACATTTTGTTATACTTCCAGTATTTTTGGCTGTTGAGTTTTCATCAAATCGTATCAATGCAATACCCTTTCCTCTTACTATGGAAATATTAGATTCTTATTTTTCACTAAAAGCTATGGTCAGATGTTTAAGTCATCATTTCACTGTTGCTTTAAATACTGGCCCTCAATGGATTTATATTGATGATTTATGTCTTTCTGTTCAAACATTTCCAACACTTGGTCAGCTGTTGCACAACTACTCAACCGGTTGGTTTTTTGCCATATTTGAAAAAGTAACAGATGAAAGTGTCAATGTTCAACAACCCGCAGTATTTTACACTGAACCACAGACAAAACATGTTTCAGAGAATAATGTTGACATTTAAATGCTGACAAAATATGTCAAAAAAATGATGTAACATTAGCAACCAAAATAGAGGAACAGAATTCTCAAACACCCAGCATCAAACATAAAATTAAAATAGTAAGAGATGCAGAAGTGAAACGAGCAAGGCATGCCCAGTATATGAAGAAATACAGAAGTAAACCTGAAGTAAAAGCTAAACAAAGTGCATATAGGAAAGAACATCGCAGAAAGAAGAATATCATGAAAAATAAAGAACTTTTCAAAACCTCTGACAATCAATCTAGTACTCGGCTTGAAAATACTAATAGAAGTGCTGCTGATATTAATGTAAAAAAGGTTAGACACAATAAATCTATGGCAAAATATAGAACTGCTGAAGTTGAAGCTAAACAAAATGCATACATGAGAGGGTATCGCCTAAGGAAGAAAATAACCAAAAGTGAAAGTGATCAACAAGTTGTGACAACAAAGCGTACATAATACACGAAAGGCCACAGAAAAGAAATAGGTGAAGATCAATGTATTGGTTCTAGCTTTAATAGTACTTCTAAAGCTAAGGATAATTATCTTTTACACTTTGATAGTAAAACTTACGGTTACGTGCATGAACAGAAGTGGGCACAACTCAACATGGTTAAGTTCCACAGGTCAATGGATATGAAAATATATTTATGTAAGGTGTGTCATGAAGCATGGCCTTTACAGGTAAAGTCAAAAAAGAGAATACCATATGTTTGTACAAGATGCTTACGTGATAAAGGAAGTATTAAAAAGTTTTCTTATCAAAACAATATGATACCATCACCTGTTCCAGAAGAATTGCAAGGACTAACTCAAGTAGAAGAAATGCTTATAGCTAGAGTTTTCACAGTTATCAGCGTGTACACAAAACCAGGTGGACAAAGAGCTTACAAAGGGCACTGCATTAACTTTGCACAAGATATCCACGAGCTTGCATTAAATTTACCTCGCTATCCAAAAGAACTACCAGTTATCCTTCTTGTAGTAAATGGAAAAGATAACATGTCAAGAGATTTAGTTGTACGTAGAGAAAAAGTCTCATCTGCTTTGATGTGGTTAGTTAAGCACAATCCTGCTTACAAAGATATAAAAATTGATTATAATTGCTTAGCTCCTCTGCCATTAGAAGGAATTCCAACTGATTTACTGAAAGTTTCCTGTGCAGCTGACAAAGCCCCAAGCAGTGACGTAGATCTAGATAGGGGCCCTCTTGATATTGATGAAATCCCTTGTAACAAAGACACTGAGATAAGTAGCATGTTGTTGAATCCTGTGGAACTCAAGCAACAAAAGCAATTAATAACTGATGAAATTTTACAAAACAATTAACTTGGTTGGCCAGATAGACAACAGAAACCTTTAAATGAGTTTAAAATACAATTGTTAGCAACAATGGCATTTCCTACACTTTTTCCTGATTGTAAAGGAGATCCAACTAATGCTGCTACAAGATGTAACTTAACCCTTGGTGAAAAGATAAAACATCTTATTAAGTTTGGTGAAAATATAAATGGAAAATGGCAATACAGGTTTGCAGCTCATCCACGATTTGCATATTGGGCATTTAACATGCTTCAAAGACATAGACTTCTCAGTCAATGTAGCATATTTCTGAAACAAAATCCTAGCGAATCACACATACTTCAAATACTTATTCTAATGTTATGTCGAAACTTATGCATTATGCAAAAAACATAACAGGAAGTCCTGCATACTGGCATAAATCAAAAGATGACTTAAAAGCTACTATCGCTCAAGAAGGTCCACCAACAATATTTTTTACTTTATCATGTGCGGAATACCACTGGCCAGAATTTCATAGACTTTTCGTGGAAAAAGATGTAGGACAATTATCATTTTCTGAAGCGCAACTCCATGTTTTGCAAAATCCTCACATTCTAGACTGGTTATTTACAGAAAGAACTGATCATTTTGTGAAATATTGGTTAAAGGAATCATTAGGCTCTTTGTGGCATTGGTATAGGTATGAATACGCAGTGCAACGGGGATCCATCCACTGTCATGGTGTGGCAAAATTAAAAAACGATCCAGGTTTGTGTGAATTGACTGAGACTGCTTTAAGAGGTTATTTGGCATCAAAACTTAAAGCTACAAAAAAAAGACACACTTGCTGGTCAACAGTTACAAAATATTAACCAAACTATTACAGAGGCAAAATAGCTGAATCAACAGTTTGTCGATATGTAGACTTCCTGCTATCCACATGGAATCCTTGCCATTCAGAGGAAGGTTGGTCAAAACCAAATTTCCATCCATGTAAAAGATTTCCTCTTTCCCTGGAGGATCAGCAAATGGAAAGTGACTATGTAGACTTAGTTAACTCAGTTGAAAGACACACAACATGTAGCTCAAAATATTGCCTTCGCGAAAATGATAAGTCCGAACTTTCCTGTAGATTTCATTTCCCTTTTGATACTTGTAACAATACTAGAATCGATTTTGAGCCCATTAACTCGAAAACAGGGGACACTAAATATAAAGCAGTAATTGTTACAAAAAGAAATGATTCAAAAATAAATCGCCACCAACAGTTACAACTTCAAGGTTGGCGATGGGGAGCAAATTGTGACATTCAAATTGTTGTCGACTATGTTGCATGTTTGGAATATCTTGTGAAATACACATCAAAAGCTGAGAGAATGTCTTCTGTAGTGAAATCTGCATTTACCAATGTAGTCAACAATTTAACTGACACCAGTGATGTTCATACAACATTTAAGCAAATCATGCTCAGGACTCTTGGTCAAAGGGACTATTCCATCCAAGAAGTAATGCATCATTTACTATCTTTAAAATGCATAAGCGCATCATACGAAGTTGTAAATGCATCTCTGGATGGATCTCGCAGAGTTAACATTAGAGGTAATCAGCAACCATGTACCATTCGATCAATTCTTGACATCTATGCTGAGCGAAAAAAATATCTTAATATAGATTGCAAAATGTTAGAATATAATTTTGTCACCTTTGTTTCCATGTTTAGTTTGAAATCCTCTAAACTTCAAAAAAGAACCAAAAGAGTAATTGTTAAGACTTATCCAACTTACTCATCTAATCCAAATAATGAAAGTTATGGATTGTTTTGCAAGTATCAATTACTAAAATATAAACCATGGAAAGACAATGCCAATATGGCCTGGGACAATCTAAAACAAGATGATGAAACTTACATAACTTGCTGGAATCAATTCTTGTTAACCGATGATGCTAAACAATTAGTGCCAAACTGGGAAAGTAAGATGGAATCTGTTAAAGGTTACGTCAAGCCTGTTGATGAAAATCTAACTTCTTTAGATCACAACAATCACGAGGAAAAAGAAGAGTGGATGTTTATGGCAGAATTACATATTCAGGACAAAAAAGGCTTTGAAAAATTAGTTATCCCTCCCCACGGTTATTGGCATGAATCAAAAAAACATTTTAGTACTGAAGAAATAGGCACAATGCCCACATGGGTCAACACAATGAAAAAACAAAATAACTGTCAGTGGCATGTGTCCAAACGAGTCATAGACACTTCGACCTTTAGCGACCTGCAACAGGTAGCTTATAAAATTATAGACTAGCAGTAATCAGGGATTATTAAGTGCGTTCGAATGTTTGTTATGGGTAAGAAGTGTTTGAGACTTGTTTGAGTGACATTTCGTTCTTTTATAACTTGTAATATTCATTCATGATGTCAAGCATACATCACTAAGTAATTCTTCCTGAATTTCACGAAGACGTATTCCAAGTTACTTGATTGATAATTTACATTCGTGACGTAGCCCTTACATCACTAATTCCACAACAACCAAGTTTTAACAGCAAAACTTAATAATCACTACACGAGGCCGAAACTAAAACTTCCAAATGTGGCAGCACTTCACTTCCAATATGGAACCGCTAGTTGTATTTGTATTTGTGACCGCAATAGGTCAGAGTACAATGACTCATATGATCAATTAGTATTAGTTTGTTTTCTACCGACTTCTCTCTCATCGATGGCATCTCACAGAACGATAATAGGCGCCATATTCGCTTCTTTGTAGCTGGAATAAAGGACTTCCTGTACCTTTCAGAAGCAGTAAACATGTTTCCGATCAAGCTTCGTTGTAAAAACGCTGCAGTTACTTGCATAGAGATTAAACTTACCGAATAGAGCAGAGGTAAGAAAAAATGGCAAACCAATGTGCGCGCGCAACTTGCTGGATGAGTCTATGACGTACGCGTAAGGAGAAAAACGTGCGCGTGCACCTTGCCGGAAGAGGCTATGACGTATTTCCGGTACTTGACCCACCCACAAAATCGAGTTTCTCTCCCCTAAATGTTCGCGCCCAGGCCTCTCGCTTGTTGAGTTTAGGTTGCGTTGTCCAAACGTCGAACGCAAAAACCATTTCAATGACGATTGTGCAAACCCTTTGTTATTTCTTGTTAAGAGTATTGCAGGCTCTGGCAAGAGTTATGTCATTGACGCATTAAGAAATTTACTTCAAACAAACTGCCGAGTGCTAGCTTACACTGGAAAAGCAGCTTGCAATGTAAATGGAATCACATTACACTCTTTGCTTAAACTACCAATTGGCACAAAAAAGCTAAATGACCTCAAAGGAACAGCTCTCCAACAACTTCAAAGTAACCTTGAAGACGTTAAATATTTAATAATGGATGAATATTCATTTGTTGGCCAGGCTCTGTTTGGATGGATAGACAGTAGATGTAGACAAGCTACTGGCAAAACAAATATACCATTTGGTGGTATTTCTGTGATTCTCTTTGGTGACATAGCACAATTACCTCCAGTGGGAGACAAAGTACTTTATCATTCAAACCCAAAGACAGAGAAACAAATCCAGGGCTTTCTAATGTACAACCAATTTGACAAGGTTGTAAACTTAACAGTCAATCAAAGAGTCAAAGGCAACAACAAAGAACAGGTGAATTTCAGAGCACTGCAAACTAGAGCTCGCAATGGAGACTCCACAGAGTCTGATTGGCATACATTGCTGTCAAGAACACGTGAAAACATCTCAAATATTGAAGAATTTGAGAAATCTTCTATAAGACTTTCATACTTCAAAGAGAAAGTTGCAGAGTTAAACATGATGAAATTAAAAGCTTTAAATCATCCAATAGCCACTGTAAAAGCTCGGCATTCTAATGGTGCTCACAATCTTAGTTCAGATGATACTGGAGGACTTGAGCCTGTACTTTACCTTGCAAGAGGAGCTAGAGTAATGCTCCCTATGAATATCTGGACAGAAATCGGGCTATGTAATGGAGCTTTAGGAACTTTAGTTCATTTTGTTTATGCTGAAGGACAACAACCCCCATCTCTTCCAATATGTGTGGCGATTCAGTTTGATGAACTCTATAATGGTCCCTCAATATCTTGTTCATTTCCAAGATATGCGCCAATTTGTCCCATTACTCAAGTTTCACAAATTTTAGGGCGCTCTGCTGAAAGACAACAGTTACCATTACGATTAGCTTGGGCAATGACAATTCATAAAAGTCAAGGTCTCACTCTCAAAAAAGCTTGGGTAGATTTAGGAAAATCAGAAAATGTTACAGGAATGACATATGTTGCACTCAGTAGAGTAAGAAACCTTTCAGACCTTTTTTTTAATTAATTGTTGTTGAGCCCATGACATTAGAAAGATTACAGGCTCCCAAAAAGTCACCTAACTTACATTTTAGAATCATTGAGGAACAACGACTGAACAACATTTCCAAAAGAACACTTTCCACATTTATTTCCGGAAAAACAAACTAATCTAAACAATTAATATCTTAACTGATATTTAATTAATACTTAGCTATTCTCTTTTTCGTTGAATCTCCAATTTACATAGTCTGCATGCAAAGATCACCTATTTCCTTGCCACACCAAAAAATAGCAGATATTTACATGCCAGCTATAATTTACTGTGCAACACTTAGTAACACACAAACTCTATTTTGCACAAAAATCTTTCCAAACAGCATCCAGTCTGGTTCATGAACAACGCTGCTATTTTATCCTATTTGTTATTTTGTAATTTTACACTGAGACTTCTTAATGTAAGTTTTCATTCATCCTATTTCATTTCTGACTTGCAACAAATTGTCTCTCATATCTGTTTCAGAATTCAACATTGTCAATATTATCTCTTGAAACATGTCAGCACCTAAAGAGATTAAAGAACCTATAGAGGAGACTAAAACACCTATAAAGGAGAGTAAAGGACCTAAGGAGACTAAAGGTAAGTCCAGTTTCTTTTCTCTTGGGTGGAATGCATCTTTAAATCCATTTACTTACTATAGACCTGTATTATTTTTAATTTTTTTCTCTTGTTTTGTAGAAAAAAAGCATGGCTATATTCATAATCTTAGTCCAGTCAAAACAGCTAAAAGGACAAAACATCAGTGGTATGACTTCCAACTGCAGACTGCTCCAAACAAGGTTCGAAGAGTTGTAGGCTTTAACACCGCTCTACACAGTCACATCCAACACTACCAAGACTCAAAAACGCCAGTTCTTCTCAAAGATGTTATTTTTAAACAGGACGACACTGATTGGATGTTCAACCAGCAGTCAACAGCATATCCTTGTCCAAATTCAGATATTACATTTGAATAGAGCGTATGCACATGACGTCACGGCGGCCATATTGGTGTACCAAAACAATAGAACGGCGGCCATGTTGGTGTACCAAAACAATCCTGTGGGATTTGAACGCTTTTCTTATGTTAACACTTTCTTTTGTTCCAATAAATTTGCATAGCTGCTTGCCACGTGAGTGCATACGCTCTATACGAAGGGCAACCAAAACCTGAACCAACTTACCAACCATTACCAAGTACAGATGTGACCATTGCACAAGTATCAAAAATCAAATCAAATCAAAGAGTAAATGTTTCTGGCACATTGTCTATGGGAGATAAGAAACCTAAAGAGATTGTTATTAAATCAACACAAAAACTTCTTATGTCAAAGAAGACTGTATACTGGAAGATGACACTGGTGCAATTCTCTTCAACATTTGGAGCCCTCTCATTGACCAAGTAAAAACTGAGAAATCATACCTGTTTACAAACTTTACAGTCAAATATTACCAAGGGTCAACATTTCTCAGTACATCACCATTAACTATTGCAACTGAAACGACACAGTCATTAACTACATTGTTTGGGCCACAAATGCTCCAAACTCCTGAACAAGAAGTAACTGTTCCAAACTTTAAGTTTGTAAGCAAGCTGACAATATTTTCTACCTGTCAAGTGTGTAAAAAACGTTTGTACGATCTCTCATCTACATCTACAAAGTGTCAACATTGTGGAACACGTCAAAGAACGACTGAATGCTCCCGTGAGGCATCCATCAAGTTATGCATAATCCATAAAGCCAGCGAACTTTGGCTCACTGCTTTCACAAATGAACTTTCTAAACTATTGGAAAGAGCTTATTTAACACTATATGACACTGTAGAAGATATTGAGGATGCAATCATGAATCTCCAAAATATCACCATTAAATTTAACATCCAAAAGAATACTATCTCTGGCATTTTGCCGATCCAAATCCATGACAAATCGGACTGATCATGTGACCAGTAATTGATTTTAAAAATATTACTGCTGCTGCATAAAAAGTTAATTTTCAAGCCTGTTGAGTTTGCTTTTGTATACAATGACAATCCTGCCACTTTTGTTCACTAACTCAGTCTTAAACAAAAATAACAATATATTATCTTAAACACATTACTTGTGAAACCAACAATGTTGTCAGTAAAATAATTTTTTGACAATAAAATTTTGTTCAGTTTGGAAGAAATGTTGTTTCTGACACCAAGCTACAGTGCCAACGAGCGAATGAATAATTGTTGTGCTTGGGAATCATTGTTTCCCTTAACAACCACAACAATGATTCTTTGGCTCGTTGGCACTTACCGATAGGTACCACTAGTTGTTAGATAGTGTTTCACAGATGAAGTAAAATCACTCTAACAGTCGCGTGACATCATTCAAAACCGCATAAAATAAAGCATTGTGAAATTAACGTTCAAAGCGCCGACACAAACATCATTTTCGCATCGCAGAACGACGGGATCTTCGCTCCGCAGCAGATTCAAGAAAACAACAGGCAAGTTTATAAATCTCATTTAATTTCCATTTGCAGTTTACAAATAGGAGTGTGGGTTCCCTATGGCCTAGCCGACAAGATTAGCCCACGCAGGCTATAAACGTCCGTTCTCGAAGTTGAAGTCGATGAGAGGTCAGACTGACGTCAAGGCCGTTTACATAGGCGATTTTTTTGTGCAATTTTTGTTGCACTTTTCGATGCTCTTGCAATCGCGCCTGGAAACTAGCGGCCATTTTAGTGGTGATTTTTTGGGCACGATTTGTTGCCGCGATATCGTAGAGGTTTCGAACATGTTTGAAACCTCATGCAATGTGGCGGAGCAAATGGGAATTAAAATCTCACAGGAGTCGCCGCTAGTTTACATTTGCGTAAAAAAATGGCATGGGAGAGCATGCAAAAATTGTATCCAAAATTCATTTTAATAGGCATAATGTCAACATCCACACTCGGTTTTAAAGAGACTGGGATCTTGTGAACATTTTGGTGGGAAATATGATTTAGTTGGAGCGAAAAAAATCCCGTCATTTTGCCATTTTTTCAGTGCACTATGCTTCGACTGAACTGAGCCAATTTTGGTTTCTATAAGTCTGTATCTATTCGCATGCTCTACTGTCAATGCATAGCCTGGCAATTTATGAATTACTTTTCGGAAATCCACACTCGGATTCCAGTAATATGGTTATTATTCTATCTAGAAACGTTAAAATATTTCAATAACTTTTAAAAAAAGTACCGTCATTTTTACCTTGAAGTGAGCAATTTCGTGTAAAGGCTTGTATGGAGTTCGACCGCGCGGTCATCGCTTTAAGCGTTCTAACTCATTTTAACAGGCGCAATGTCAACATCCACACTCGGTTTTGGAAAGATTGGAATCTAGTAAACATTTCGGTGGGAAATTTGCTTTGGTTCGAGCGAAAAAACCTCCGTCATTTTGCACTTTTCAGCCGGAAAGATTTCCATTTAACCCCATATATTAGTTATACATACCGTTCTTAAAACTAAAACAAAAGCCAAAACAATAGAAATCCAAAAGCAAAACAATAGCGCATACATACATAATTATGAGCAACAGTTCATTTTGGTAACGCGCACGCCCGAAGCAAATGTCTCGTCTGAGTGATCAATATTTTGAAATGTGATGCAAATTCAAAAGGGTTATTGCCTGTAGTTGATCAATTTTTGTCTTTTGAAATTATAGATTGGCAAATCTAGATAAAATCGCGCAAGATAAATGGCACTATTTTTTTTACATGCCGAAGATGCTCTGAGAATATAAACAATAGGAAATATCATAGTTAATCGAGAGACTGGTTGTGGTAGTTTCTTGGTGTTGCGGATGGTGTGATCACCAAATGACGTAAAACAAAAGATTCAAAAGACACTGAACAATACCCACACCACAACACCACAACACAAAAGCTAACCAACAATGGCTTCCGCAACACCAAGAAACACCCCTGGTAGTGAAACCTAAGAATTGTCTTTGTTCGATCTTGTTGTTATCGTTTTTCGGCCTTGACCGTGCACAACACAATAGATGTTGATCTTTTGTTTGAGCAACTGACCAATAGAAATGGTGCTATTAAGTTATTCAGTCATAGGGTGTGATCAAAAAACAAAAGATGTGCACGGTCACGGTCGGTTCAACATAAATTGTAGCTTCTCCTTTGTTATCGCCATTGAAGTCTGCAAGGTTTCATAACCAGTCTCTCGATCAACTATGGTAATATATACATGTATATAGATAGGCTGAGCCTAACAGCGTAGCTCTCTGAACAGAAAGTCGATGATAAGCCTAACTAAGTTGAAAGGTCGGAAGCACAAGAATTAAGATTGACGACCGGGCTATTTTTCAATTTAAGCAATTCTCAAAAACATTATTACACGACCGTCTGCGCAGTACATTTAGAGCGTACATAAGTTCTTAAAAACAACTTTTTCTCCGACTCGAATACGTGACTATGACTAATTTCCGAATAAAATACACCTGTTGCGTATCAAAAATTGTCCGAGAAACTGATTTGGAAATCAAAATTACAAAAAATATACAAACATACTTGGGTAAGGCGACGCGAGTGAAGTAAGAACTATAACATCCAAGTCTTGTTTTGTTGACATAAAATCGCTTTTCAGCCTATGTAATGAATGAACAAACACATAAAAATGGGCAACAATATAATCTTTTCAAAAATGTTATTCCAATATCTATTAGTTTATGTCTAAAAGCAAAACGCGTACCATTTATGGCGCATCGAGGCCGAACTTTCCTCGATAAAATTCAAGACATTAACACGTCTGAATTTGAGCACGTTTTATAAACATTTCTCCAAAACTAACGAGAACACAAAGAAAAAGGCAATCACAAATTGATATCAACATAGATTCCCATCGAAAAATGTGATTTCTTTTACCTTTAAGTCGCTCGGCTGCTTGGCAATTCTTTAAAAGTCCGTTTCTTCAGTTCTGAAATCCGAATAGGAAATAGTTTCCCCACTGACAAAAACGTATAAAGTTCCTCGAAGCAAGATTTTACCCCCGAAAGTTCTTCTTTTTCCACTGTAGCGACTTCAGAGTATCCCTTTATTATTATCCCTGTCTTGAGTAGCAAAACGTGAAAAAATGCGTGGGAAAAAAACATGAAAAAATGCAAGGAAAACCGACGCTAAACACAACAAGAACTGCAGCTGACGTGACATTGGCCACGCGCGCGAAAAACAAAGCCTTGATTTCAAAATTGCTAACATCCCGGATAACGCGTGACATCATACGCGTGATGTCATACGCGCATGTTTTGCAACGTCATATACGCGCATGTTTTTCGAGGTGACATCGGTGATAAACATGGTAAACCAACGCATTTTTATCTCGTTAATGCGCATGCGCATTAAGCGAGATTTCGGAGTCAGTCACGAAAAAAGGGACAAAATTTGTTAACAAAATTTTGTGGACTTTTGTCCGGGGGGTTTCTTCTTCCTTCTTTATAGAAGCTATATTAGGGCATTGAGGATATGGTTGGTTAAACCGGTTAGGATTTCAAGAAGGGCGTCACATACTGCCACTAAAATTTTTGGGGAGCACCCCCGGACCTATTGTTAATTTCCCAAGGGTATTGGGATGTCAGAACTTGTCATGAACTTGTCATCTCACATTACGTTACCGCAAAGGTATTAAGTCCTTCGATATCTCACTTTACCTATCAGTTTCAATCATTTGTCGTAAAGCCATTGAAGCTGCTTTAGAAGGGATGCGTTTTCTTGGGAAACGCAGTTTGAGAATTTCACGGTGTATTTTTACGAATGGAGACGTTTTAAGAAAGTTAAATGGGACAGGAAAGTTTGTGTTTTAATATGAGCGATATGGAAGAGCAAAATAGCATGAACTTTGCGTTTTTTGAGGAGCACCCCCGGACCTATTGTTAATTTCCCTAGGGTATTGGGATGTCATGAACTTGTCATAATTATCTCACGCTACGTCACCACAAAGGTATTACAGTTCTTATTTAGTTTCGATATCTTACGTTACCTACGGTATCAATAATCTTTCAAATTTCAAATCATTGCCATTAATAGATTTAGGTACATGGTAGAATGTATTGACGGTGATAAAAATTGCGCTTTGATTATGCAATAGTATGCAAGGGACCTCGTGATTTTACAGACTTAGTCAAACTATTTCTTGTTTGCTGCAATTCTCTCTACAGTTCTATTCGTATACAAGTAAAATTTTGTTGTTGACAAAGCAAGCATTTTAACAACCATTTTATAAGCGATCTGAGCGTTTCAATTCAAGACAGACATTGGAACTTATTATTACGGACTTAATTGAGAATATATCATTTGAGTGCCAATACGAAGAAAACATCAAGAAGTGGTTAGGATTTTATCGCATACCGCCACTAAAATTTTTGGGGAGTACTCCCGGACCTATGTTAATTTCCCTAGGGAATTGGCATGTCATAATTTTTTTTTAAGTTTTGGTATATAGCGTTACATATCAATCTTTCAAATTTGTTTTTACATGGATGTGTCCGAGACGGCATTGATCTTCAAAGGTTCAAGAAATTTGTGTTTTTCTTGTCAATCATATGTCGTAAAGCCATTAGTGCTCATTTAGAAGGGTAAAGAAGGTCAAATGTTCTTGGGAAACGCAGTTTGACTGAAAATTTCACGGTGTATTTTTAAAATGAATGGAGACGTTCTGAGGAAGTTAAATGGCAAGGGAAAGTTTGTGTTTTCATATGAGCGACAATATAATAAATTGAGCTCAAATCAATTCAGCGAAATAACGAAATTTTTTAATCTTTTGTTGAAGTGTTGACTGTCTAAAGTATTCGGGAGTAACATTGTAAAGAAAAACAGTGTAAACATAACCGATCTGCAGAAACAGATTTCAAACTTTAAGGAAATCGTATGTACACATATAGGTATGTAGTTTATGTAAAGTTTGTTTGTCTTTGTTGACAGTTTTCTCGCGGTTTAGTTTTAGTTGAATTTATTAATGAATGGCTTTGAACTGTCATGTCATGTTATCATGACGATTTTTTTATTTTCTCTCAGCGATTTATATCACGCGAACGTCTAAGTTATCTATTTCGTTGTTGTTGATAGTTTCGTCGCGATTCTTTAGGGAAGCAGCAATTAATAAGTTCAATTTATGAAATGAATGGCTTTGAGTTCTCATGGCATGTTATGGCACAGGGAGCCCATACAATCTGTTTGTGTAAGATAATGACCATTTGTAATTTTATAGGAAATGTATGGGATTTACCTAAATTTCATATTATAGCGACGTATCGCCAAATGTATGTACTGATCAACGCTAAATAAGCGTTAAATAACCTTATTTGTTGTGTGTTGTCGTCCTTTTGCCGTAAAAGTGATATTTTGAGCGATTTTGAAGGATTCTGAGTTCGCCGTTGACTGTACGTCAATGTATGGGATTTACCTAAATTTCATATTATAGCGACGTATCGCCAAATGTATGTACTGATCAACGCTAAATAAGCGTTAAATTACCTTAGTTGTTGTGTGTTGTCGTCCTTTTGCCGCAAAAGTGATATTTTGAGCGATTTTGAAGGATTCTGAGTTCGCCGTTGACTGTACGTCTAAGAGAAAGTACAGTCAACGGCGCATTTAGAATCCTTCAAAATCGCTCAAAATATCACTTTTACGGCAAAAGGACGACAACACACAACAAATAAGGAAATTTAACGCTTATTTAGCGTTGATCAGTACATACATTTGGCGATACGTCGCTATAATATGAAATTTAGATAAATCCCATACATTTCCTATAAAATTACAAATGGTCATTATCTTACACAAACAGATTGTATGGGCTCCCTGTGGTTATGGCAAAAACAATAATTACTAAGTTCAATTTATGAAATGATGGCTTTGAGTTCTCATAGTATGTTATCATTTTGATATTAAATTACCGATCACGCGAACGAAATCATTTCCATTATTAGATTTAGGTACATGGTAGAATGTATTGACGGTGATAAAAATTGCGCTTTGATTATGCAATAGTATACAAGGGATCTCGTGATTTTGCTGAACAAACTAATTGTGCAAATGTAGAAGTTATTGTTTGCTGCAATTCTTTCTACAGTTCTATTCGTGTACAAGTAAAAGTTTGTTGTTCTGAATTGAATGACAAAGCAAGCATTTTAACAACCATTTTATAAGCGATTTCAGCGTTTCGATTCAAGACATACATTGGCATTATTACGGACTTAATTGAGAAGATATTAGGGCCATTTATACGGGAGAAAATAAGACGCGTCTTATCTAAGACGCGACTTAAATAAGATGCGAAGTGTACCATTTATACGTTTGCGTCCAACATAAGACGCGAAGATCACATATAAATGGTTCGCGTCTTATTTTTGATACGGCGCACTAGTTCACGTCTTATTTAAGACGCGAAAGCATTTATACGAGGAAGTTCACGTCTTATTTAAGACGCGGACAAAATAAGAACAGCTGAAAACCCTGTTCTAAGATAAGACGCGTCTTATTTAAGTCGCGTCTAAAATAAGACACGAATGCTTATTTTGTACTGTTTATACGATCGGTTCGCGTCTTATTTAAGTCGCGTCTTAGATAAGACGCGTCTTATTTTCTGTCGTGAAATGGTCCTATTATTTGAGTGCCAATACTACTCAAGTTAAAACCATTTCATTAACGTTTTTTCACCTTTTTTCCGGATCCACGGTTGTGGCGTGCAGGAAAGACAGAAACATTTCCGGTGAAGATCACAGACAGAAAAGTCAGAAAAATATAGCACTGCGACAGCTTGAGACTCAGTTGAAGTAAAAAGTAGTGAAAATTGCTTTTCAGTGTTTGCCTGGCTTTGACAGCTTTCGTAATAAAGTTTCCTTTTTATCATTGTGGAATGTCCGGTTTCCGGAAGATTAGAAAGGCGGGAGAGAGCGAATCTTAAAAATGAAATTAAAGTTGGAAAAATTAATATTTGCTCAATTCTTTCTTTGAGGAATAGAGGAATTCTAAGGATATGCACATTTTGTCCTGACTTCCTGACTGAATTTAAGTCTCAAAATAGCAATGAACAATGCGCTATGATAAACGATTATACGTGAATGGACTCTGACCGATCAATGACAGACATTATAGCGGCGACGAGTAGCACGCAACATTTTAGAATCACCATAGTTGTCATAGGTCATGATCAGTAATCAGTTCTTTTCTTCTTCAAAATCTCCGTAAAATTCTAAGATGTTTATGTCTTATATATAAAGATCTACAAACGCGGATAAACGTAAACAGTTTTCCGATGCGTTGTGGCACACATCAAAGATTAAGATAGGATGATCCTAGCTGCTTGACATTTCTGACAGTCCTCAGAGAATTAATTCTGTATGGCGATGATCCGCAATTTGCACGTACAGTTTCATAGTTGAGACTAGTTGAACCTCTCAAACTCCCCGTAATCTCGAACTCAAATCCATTTCCTTTCGGTGACCTTCGATTTTCTTTTATGTCATATACTATACGAGTCTAATGAGAGTGCGAGATGTCAGGAGTTCAACTGTATTTTCGAGGTCTTCAGTGCATGTGATTTCAGAGTAATGTTCTGAACTTACAATCATGAGTGCCAACGACCACTGATGTATAAATCTTCAAGGTTACCTTCATCATATTCCTTCCCAAAAAGTCATAAAATACCATAAAAAGAATTCACTTACCTTTTGCATCCTTCCGAGGCTTTTGAGTCTTATGAGCCTTGTGTGATTTGTGTCGACTTCTGCTTTTTTTTTTTACTTTTTTCGTTTCCTGTTTTCCTCCTTGTGTTTTACCATGCGGGAAGAGTTACTTATTGACTGTTATTTGACGATATAAGATCACCAGAGATCTGTACAACTCTGCAATTGATCCCGGCACCGCAAATGATCCCGGACCGCAAATGATCCCCAAATTGGACCGCAAATGATCGCGGACCGCAAATGATCCCCAAATTGGACCGCAAATGATCCCCAAATTGGACCGCAAATGATCCCGGACCGCAAATGATCCCCATAGAGGACCGCAAATGATCCCGCTCATAAATAATAATGGAATGGTGTGGATTTTTTTTTACTAGAGCTGTGCATATACATCTAGTTTATGCCTAAGCATGGATTTCTACTGTCGCGTATTTTTTACGTGCGTAAATATAATAAGAAATGATGTATGAACAGCTTGTGCAAAAGTTTACGCGAGTTGTTCATACATCATCTCTTATTTTTATTTACGCTCGTAAAAATTACGCGACATTGGAAATGCACCTTAAAATTAAAAAAAAATAAAAATTATAATATCATATGTATACAGACTTATACATATTTTTAAAAAGAGTAACTATTTAATCTAAGAATATGAATTAATAAAACACGCGTTAGGTCGTCTAAAAAGTTAAAGAGCCCAGTGTCTGTTATAAAGAAGTCAGTAACGCGGGACTTACTAATCAACAGCCCTCCAACGCCAAAAGATGGCAATTGTTTATTCCATGCGATGAATGACCAAATACTTTGCCTGGGGATGGTATCCCAGAGTGTCTCAGAATTACGCTCTAGCCTGGTTAATTATCTCAGACTAAACCCAACCACACCAGACGGAGCTCATTTCAGAGATTTTGTCAATCATGGCGCATGGAAGACCTATCTACGAAGAATGGCAAAGGATGGATAGTGGGGGACTGGATTGCATTGTTGGGACTGATCAACATGTTAAATATCCCAGTGGCGATAGTCTCAAGTTTAGGAGAGGCAGGATTAAAAGTCATTCATTCAGCTGGGTATGAAGATAACGACAACGATAAAAGCAACGGAGGTATGGCGTTACTTAGCCATGAAGCTGAGCTACATTATCACAGTCTGGAACCAATAGACCTTTCCGCTTCTAAGAGTACGCGACGTTCCAGTGTGCGACCGAACAGTTAAAAAACAAGTACGGCAAGGGGAAAAGTTTATACGGAGGAGATTTGTCCAGTAACTGTGGAAAAAAGTTTCAATGTTACACCCAAGGCGTCTTTGACAGTGGTGGAGCATTGCAGGTCTATTCCAATGACTGGTTTTTTTTTGTGATGTTTGCTTAATGCATGAACTTTTTTTGAGCCTAGTAGGTGAACATAAAGGGGACGAGCAGACCTGGAAGAAAACTAATTAGCCTGTAACATTGCGTTATGTTCCTGGTAATGTTTTTCCTTTGAAATACCAAATGTATGGTTTGACTAAATGAATGTCCAGTTTATAAGTAAGGATATGCGACGTATGTTGCGTGGGCATCAATAGAATCTGCTCACAATTTTATGATTTCAAATAAAACGAATTACGTTTTTGTTGATTGAGAGTGAATCCAATAGTGTCGTAACGAAATTCTTTAGCCTCGATAAAAAAATGTAAACCCTGATTTGTGAGGTCAAAATATGGCTTTAGAAATACTTGTGACAAAAGCTCAACTACAACGTCATTCCCCTATCAACTCCATTCCATTATCCACACCATTCCTCTATTTATTAAATCCAGGCTTAGGCATAAACTAGATGTATATGCACAGCTCTAGTAAAAAAATCCACACCATGCCATTATTATTTATGAGCGGTCCTCTCATTTGCGATCCGGGATCATTTGCGGTCCAATTTGGGGATCATTTGCGGTCCGGGATCATTTGCGGAGCTGTACAGATCACCAGAATCCAGAACACAAAGAATGACTTTGAAATAAATGAGTGCCAAAAATCAAAGGTCACCGAGTATGTATACCAAGAGTCTAGGGTCTACTCTAACTGCAGAGAGGAAGAGAATAGCCTGCGAACAGGTTCCTGGTTCGGAGGGGCGCTATTTTCCGGCGCTATTTTACTGGAAGCCTGTCCGCAGGCTAGGAAGAGATGAGCCTTGGGAACGAGGTTGGTAGAAGTTTCAATAAGAAATAGATCATTAAAACAGACCGTCCTGTGTTGATATGGACGATATGGTCAATAATGTTTAACTTTTATTGGTAAATTGCACAACTTTCTGAAATTGCTGTCTATATTCAGTGTTTATTGTGTCGCTGTCGTAATTAGTCGTATTTTTGAAGCGGAATCGAGTCGCTTGTCGCTGTTCTGTTCAGAACGTCAGTGGAACGTCTCGTGTCGGCAGTTTTCGGGGCCATGTCGCTTGTCGCTTTTACCCCTTGGAAGGCCTCTTTGAGCCGAGATGTTTTGAAAACAGCTTCGCATTTCAATTGGCTATAAAAGGAAACGAAACCTAATCACCAGCTCTATTCCTACAAGAGACACCATTCTGCCTGAAGGTACACATTTGTTGAGTCAACGGAAAAAGCGACAAGTAAAAGATTTTCATTTGCTTTTTTTACAATAGTCTACCTTAAAAATATAATGAAGTCTTTAGAGAAAACATTCCTCTTTTTAGAGATTACAATGGGAGGGGGGTCACGATCCCGTTTCACGCACTTTTTTTATGAATTTCACGCGTCACATATTCGTTAAATTCCTTAGTCTGGTTCCTTACAAGGATATTAGTTACTAAATTTACGAATCACGTTTCCATTTTACTAACTTTCACGTTTCACGCACTGATTTTTTCCCTGATCGCGCGTCATGCATAGACCCTTCGCCACCCTCTTTTTAGTGAACTTATTCACATGCACAAAGTTCTTGTTTTGTCTCATACATCCACATATACAATGCATATATGAATTGGCTGTTTAAAAACATTGCCAGTAAATCAATTTTAATCTTAAATGAAAATCGTTGCAATATGTTTTAGTTCTGTTTAAATATCAATAAATAAAGATATTAAATTTTTTTAACCTTCGTTCATCTTTCCCAAATTTCGATTGATAAGAAAATTGCCATTGTAATGCCATACAAGCCATTGCTCATGACTTTCATTGATTTGGTAGCTTCTAAAAGAGCCCTTAAGTCCTCTATGACTGCAATGTCTAACTCCATGATTAGACCTACAGGTATTTTCAATCTTTTTCTCAATGTTCTCTATCCTGCCAATACCCATATCCAGTTGACAGGTGCGACTCGCATTTTGTCCTTCTGCTATACTGAATAAATACAGGCAGCAAGTCGCCTCGTCTTACCCCACCCGATGTAGCCACAAAGCCATTGTATACTACATCTGTATGCTATACCTCGTATAAAAACGAAACAGATAATTCGTAAACAAGTTATATTATATATATGACGCAACTGTCAGAAACAAAACACGCGCGAAGACATACAGGTCAAACCCATTCGTGTCCATTCAGAAGTGTTGCTACTTTACCCGCTAAAAATTAACATCAACTTCAATAGACCATTTAGCAACTTTACACATATTACCTATCACATCTTGACTATATTTACCTATCAAAGGCACCCAACTTTTCCAATTCTTCTTGTTGTTTTTTTATTACCTTACGTTCTCTCGCATTAACGAGATGGCTTTAAGAGCCCTTTGATTATAATAAACTTGACGTTTCGTATGTTAAACGACATACATTTTCAAAAGTAACCGTTACAGTGTTTGAAAACGGTTTATATAGTTCAAAATTAGGGGTCTGGAACCAAGATTAAGAAAAACAATCTTAACAGTAATTTTATAAAATATTATGAGTACTCGTCACATGATTTCGGCTTAGCCAGCGAGCAAGCTCTCGGGTTCGGGTTTGGAGTTTTTTTTGGGGGGGAGGGGGTGGGGGAGGGAAAGGAATGAGAGCTTGCAACGATGTCTCAGAAATTTGAATGTTTAACCCGTGAAAGCTAGCGGATGAAAGATTTCCAGCCATTTGAACAGCTATCGAAAGAGTTCTAGTGTTTTGGCCGGTGCTATTTAGTTTATTTATTTTTGTTCACCACGCAATTTGCATATGTTCGAAAGTAATTTGAAACCTTTTCAATAAAAAACATCTCGCGATTCACAAAATTATAAACACGCTAGCGAAGTTTTAACGAAGCTTTACAATATCTACAATATTAAATCGTTTGGATCTTCTGCTTTCGGTTTTCTCCCTACACAGATCTATATTTGCCATACTTGCTGCGAGCAAGTTCCGTTTTTTTTTCACGTGGAGTGTTACCTGTTTGTTGACATTAACGCTCGTTTCCGGTTTGCGCTGATTGGCCGAATTCTGACAGCTCGGACAGCGGGAAGCCACGGGAAGTATTGGGGGCGGCATTCAAATTTCTGAGACATCGTTGCAAGCTCTCGCTCTCCGCTCTCTCAAACCCCGAGCCCGAGAGCTTGCTCGCAGGCTAATTTCGGCTATGTTGATACGTTATGTAAATAACATGTAACTTAGCAACCTACTAGGAATGGGCTCCTGCGGGAACTCATTCTGAGACGGATGGACGCGATAGAATGAAAAAGTCAATTCGTTTTAAATATTAAAATATTTAATATTTTAAAATATATGCCTGCCTCTTATAGTTGTCCATTTCTAAGTTATGATATATGAAAAATCTGTGCCAAGTTAGCAATCACAGGAGTAAAGCAATTCTTTGCATTTTCCCCTTGCAATTTCGTCTGCAAAGCCACCTGCCTTTCTAAGCCGAAAGGACCTGAGCCAGAACCGTGACTGGTCCTTATTCTCAGACTCTTAATTTCTCACCAATCTTCTCGCGGGAGAAAACGTCCTGGAACACAGGCTTACCATCCTCTGTTTGTGTGATGTTTTGTGCATTGTAATGGGGGAATTGGCTAATAAAACTAGGCTCACTAAAAGCGAAATGTAAGGCTCTTAAAATTAATGAAAATAAAATAAAAACTCTCAAAATCACTGCCATGTTGTTTAACTTTGTTTTCCTGTGTATATTTTGGTGATTTGTGGTTCGCGAAAGCGGACTCGCACAAAAAGTCCAACCGTTATACACAAACAGCGGATGGTAAACCTGTGCTTGGTAAGCCAAGCGATTTTAAAAATATTTGTGGGCTTTGTTGGCTACCTTTTGCCAGTAGTTTGTGTTACTGCGCCTTTCAATAACATGCGGAATTTGAAATTCAAATCTCCACCGACGGTTGCGTTATTCCCTGCCGTCAATCATAATTAATACGAAAGCCAACGGACCATGTAAAAAAGAAACAAACAAAATGGATCGAAATCTACCAATCAAAATGTACGGACGTGACCTTTTGAACTCATTGAAGTGAAGATCTGTTTCCCGAGAGGTAAGCTAAGGGGTGGACCATTAGAAATCCTGGGAGGGGGGTCAAAAATTTTTCAGTGTATGAATTTTTTTTTCGGCCTGAGTTTCCTGCAGGATTTTTTTTTTTTTTGGGAGGTGCAAGCCTGCAGGTTTTTTTTTTCTCAGATCTTCTTTATAAATGCCTTCAAACTCAATTTTTTTTTTACTCGGCCCAATCCATTTTTGGCTTGAGAGTAGATTTAAGTCAGAATGTGGAACCTTTGCATGAAAAATGGGGAGAAATAAGAATTGAGATGGAGTGGTCGAGCGCCGAAGGCGCGAGACGGCTAGGGGGGTCTGGGGGCATGGCCCACCAGAAAATTTTGAAATCTAGATGCTCTGAAACTCCATTTCTAGTGTTCTGAGACAACAATTTCTGTCAAAAATGTTTGGCAAATTGATGTGGCTTCTCGTCGCCTTGCGTCTCTTTGTGTGGCTCCGCATACAAGTACTCGATTTCATTTTATATTTCTTGCTGTTTCTTTTGTTTATCTGGATATCAGAGTTAAGTATACAAAATTTCGTCTTTTTGTATAGTAAGTATTATGAGAATTTGACGAAAATGACAGAACAGATGTCAAAATCGGGATTTTTCCTATCCCGATCACATATTGGCCTGGATTCGGGATTTTCAAGCAAAATCGGGGTAATCTCGACGAAATCGGGACGGTTGGACAATCTGTAATGTATTGAAAAAAATACTTTCGTGTAGTAGAGCAGGTTACATATTTCATGATGTTTACAGTGTTTTCAAATATGTACATAAACAAGGTTTTGGTTATATTAAGATACTGGTACATGTACCAGATAGACCTTTGAGGCATGTAATTTTTGACAGTATTTGACTCAACCTGAAGTTGCTTTTTGATGAATTTTACTACCAGAGAGCATGTCATACTCTCATATGTTCCAGTTTAAAATAAATAAATAAAATACTGAAATAAATAAATATATCCAGTTAGCTTGCAGGATTTTATTTTTTTATGGTCAACTGCTTGCAGGAATTTTTTTTTGGTAATTGTCACCCCCACTCCCAAGATTTCTAATGGTCCGCCCCTAAGATGATTGACGGCAGTGTAAAACGAAAGCGTTGGTGGAAATTTGAATTTCAAATTCCGCATGTTATTGAAAGGCGCAGTAATCAGTTTTCAGTTTTACAGTTGATCAATTTGCGGCACCTTCTTGTCTGTCATGTTTTCCAGCTGCTTAGCGTCAAGCTTCAACATGAACAAACACATGCAAATTTTAATCGCAGTAAATTGCACTTTTTCGTCTTGATTGTTATTGTTTTCCGGCGTCATTGTTCAAATCGTAGTTCTATTGAATGAGCGAAACCAAAAATATATCACATGCATACTGTATAAAAAAACCACTTTGACAATCACCAATGAGAGATGAACCATTTTGTGCAGTTAGCTTTGCCATTGGTTTGTTTTCTGTAGCTCTTATATTGTTAGAAGACATACAATTTTGCATTTGAAACAAAGTGCTGCTGTTTTTTATAGAATTATCAAGTAATTTGCAGCAAGAGAGAGCATCCTCATTTGTTTGCAGCGCTGTTTCCTGGAGCGGCTTTATTTGATTTCAAGGCTCCAAAACGAAAGAGTTTGCTCGGAAATCCCGTCGACAAGCAGAAAAGACAACAAGAAACTGTTTGGCATCAGAGCATGTTCAACGTTTTCGGATTTGGCTTTGTGTCTGCAGTTTTACTTGTCACGTTCGGAAAGCTAATCACCGACAGCTGGTTCGCTTACCTCATGATCGCTATCATCCAGTTTGAAATGGTGATGTTTTGGCTCGGCCTTAGAAGACCTTTGGGAGAAACGCGTCAAATCCACGACGACTCTGACTTTGAATTTCCCAAAAACGATCCTACTGTTGATGGAAGATCAAAATGACCTCGATAAGGACGGAAGGAGATTTCTCATAGCTTGAATAAATTCAACACAGGTGAAACCGGACATTTGCAGCTTTTAAAATCATTTGTGATAAGTTCTTGAGCATGGCAAAATATTATCACTTGAAATGGCCTCTAAAAAATTATTTGAGACAGTAGACCTTATTCGCTTGGGCGTAATGTTTACCCAATACAAACCTCTTGGGAGTTAAATTCTTTGTCTGAACGACATCCATATTAATGTGTCTTCTCTCCCCAGGGGAATGACACGTGGTCTCTAATGGGTAAACAAATACGCCCAAGCGAATAAGGTCTGTTGGTTCCGAACATTTCATATCAAACCATTAAAACGATTCGCGTAGACCCAAACCAAACTTAACGTTATGCTTGCAAATGGTCCCTTAATCGAGCAATGATGTCGCGATCATTCGAGAACTTATTTGAGACATGCGTTCAAGTGTAACTTATCCTTTAAATTTTCTTGAAAATCTTGGTCAACACTGGCAGGTGCTAACAGCCGGCTTTTTTTGACAAGTCGGGCAAAAATACTGAGTATTTATCATGTTGTAGTCAAAATTTCAGTTAAGTGTTTGCATATTCAGTAAATACCCCATTGAACATGAATAAAAATAAAGATGATCGTAGTATCTTTTCTACTAATTGTTTATTGCATATAACATCTTGCTCAGTGTAAATTTTGGGATGCAGCTTTTAAATGGTTTCAAGCATTCTCGTCCCCAGAGCTCCACGGTTTTTTTTAAATTGCGTCTCGTGTAGCTCTGGTAACGGACAAAAATTTGAATTTTTTGATTGGCCGTTTAGAAATAAATACACAACAAGGTAAAAAAATTTACGCTTCTACGCATAAGGTTTTACTTCCGGTTGAATTTCAAATGTTGAAGTCCTATGACGACTACATCAACAAAACCAACGT
Source organism: Cladopsammia gracilis (assembly GCA_022457155.1). Lineage (NCBI taxonomy): Eukaryota > Metazoa > Cnidaria > Anthozoa > Scleractinia > Dendrophylliidae > Cladopsammia > Cladopsammia gracilis. The sequence continues at coordinate 462,264 of JAJGOT010000356.1, forward strand.
TTTGTAAACTTCAACGCATTCGACGACCAATGTCACCCAGTTTTGTTTGGGATACGGCTGTTAAATTTCAAAGTATAACGGGATCTGATTGTCGCTAACAATATGAGCGATTCGTTTCCGAAAATAATCAGTATGTGTCTTGGAAGACGAAGCAATAAGCGGCCACGAATATTAAAGAAGTATGTTGCTTGCAACAGGGACGAGTATTAATTAAAGGAGAGGCAGAAATCCTGAAGAAATCCTGAAGAAAGCCCAAGGGTGAAAACAAATATTATTACTAGGTTACCCATTTTAAATAACAACAACAACGCTATCAGCACTCACGTAAGCAAGTTATATTTTCTTTATTGGGTAGGACTCTTTGCTACAACTTGAAACAACAAATCTAGGGAAACGGAGGTCACTCGAAGCCCAATCATGAAACGAATGCAAAATAAAAATTCCTCGATATTTCTTACCACTGTTCGATCAAATAAGCCTAATCAATGACCACAGCGTGTCCATCAACAAACTTTGCTGTCCCATCAACTGATTTGGTCGGATATGATAGCTTTCAGTGGCAAAACGATAAATACACAGCTCCCAAACGAAAGAAATCGGTTGACTTGTCGAGACGAGGAATTTCTAAAACTAATAGGCAAAATACAAAGACAATCTTTCTTCTAAATAACAGCAGCACGTAAAGCTTTTCTTCTTTCTTTTTCAGCGCGATGTTTTCCTGTAATTGTTAAGTCTTGTGCACTCCTTTCGAACGCCATATTCCACACACACAACATTCTCGTCTCCAGAGCTCAACCAAACGAAACGAGGGCTCTGGGGACGAGAATGCACACACGGAAGGTTTTTTAATTTCCGGTTTCTGGCATTGAACAAGCGCAATAGTACGTTAATGCATTAGGCATGCGTTAACGGATGTCGTGGATTTTACGACATCCGGAAGGCACTGTTACCAGAGCCCTTCGTTTGTTCCGCTGACCAAACCAAACGAAGGCTCTGGGGACGAGAATGGGTTTCAAGTCGAGCGTTTCAAGTAAAACAGTCATGCGCGTTTGAACACCCGTCATAAGTATTAAAAGTGCTTATGAAAATTCCCCCCAAAAATATTCAATCTTGATGAACTCTTTCAATCGCATGATTAAAGGCCCGTTTACATGTGAGTTTTCGTCCCGGGGTGAGTTCATCTTGGTGTTTGGTCATTTCTTTTTTAACCCGTGAATGCGCGCAGGCGTAATGAACGGGTTATCACAGACGACGGCAAATTCACTCGCTCACTCGCTCCTTCCATCAGCTGTAAACTTAGTGACGTAATGTTTTGTTAGGAATGCGTCGCATAACAAGAACAACTTGAATCCTGAGATAACAATAACTATTTTGTTGTAAACCTGAATATAAACAACAATAAGCCTAAAGACGTTTCGCATTTGGAGTCTTCCAATGCAAAATTAAAACTTGTAATGGATTTTAATACGCGTTTTACCGCATATCGTGGCCTAGTTGCGCGGTTCATGTTATGGCAATCAAGCAACCTTTTATTTCGCGTTCCTCAGAAGTCGTTACGTTTAATTAAAAAAAATATATCGAACCGAGTCAGTATAAAAACATAAGCTTACCTGATACCCGTCAATAACTTAGGGCTGTAAGGTTACCTGATACCCGTCAATAACTTAGGTCTGTAAGGTCACCTGATACCCGTCAATAACTTAGGTCTGTAAGGTCACCTGATACCCGTCAATAACTTAGGTCTGTAAAGTTACCTGATACCCGTCAATAACTTAGGGCTGTAAGGTTACCTGATACCTGTCAATAACTTAGGTCTGTAAGGTTACCTGATACTCGTCAATAACTTAGGTCTGTAAGGTTACCTGATACCCGTCAATAACTTAGGTCTGTAAGGTTACCTGATACCCGTCAATAACTTAGGTCTGTAAGGTTACCTGATACCCGTCAATAACTTAGGTCTGTAAGGTTACCTGATACCTGTCAATAACTTAGGTCTGTAAGGTTACCTGATACCCGTCAATAACTTAGGGCTGTAAGGTTACCTGATACCCATCAATAACTTAGGTCTGTAAGGTTACCTGATACCTGTCAATAACTTGGGGCTGTAAGGTTACCTGATAACCGTCCATAACTTATGCCGTGTTTAGACTTGAGCGTTTTACCGAGGTATTGGAGTTTACTTACCTAGGTAAATATTTTGCGAGTGTAAACGCCAACTGATACCATGGTAAACGCCGCCCAAGACAATAGAAAGTTGACTAAGGTAAAAAGTCGATTAGTCCTGTGATCAGGCATGGTTTAGGTCGGTAACCAAGGTCGAGATGACAGATATATCCGCTTGTGGTCGCATAGTATTTCACAAACCGTGGTGTGGAGATTGCATCAGTCTCATTCGATCACGTTTTCGCGACGTTTGTTTTGAATCTACTCCGAGTCACGGCAAAAAACAAAGATCTGAAAGACATTAATCCAAACGACAACGAACAATATCGCAACGACGCCACAACCTCTCGCTTGTTTACCGGAATACATTCACGCAATCTGGTGTCATCCTTCTTTGCCAGATCCGGACCAACCACTCGGACAATGTAATCGAACGTACGTCTGGATATTCTGAAGTTCTCTTTCCACCAATCTTTAATGAAATATCCGTGCAAAAGAGTTTCAAACCAGAATTGGTTTCTAGGCTGTGACCACGCACGTCTAGCGCGCCTTTTCTTTCTAAGAGTAATTTGAAGTAAAATTAATTGCTTTCGCCTTGACTTCTTGAGGTGCTGCAGAAGTAAGAGCCGCTGAAATTTTGAGACCTGAGTTTGCAGCTCAAAACCAAGAAAATGAAACGCGAGGGCTACAAGAGCCACAGCTAATCTCTTAAAAACGCGGGCACTTTATGCATGGATTTTACAATTTGCCGCCAATAGTCGATTTGATCGTGATCATGATTGATGAAAGGTTTACCTCAGTTATTTGAGCCAGTATAAACACTGAACAAATGTACCAAGGTTTAGTCAGTAAACATTCACCTCAGTAAATGCCCAAGCGTAATCACAATATTAGGTCTGTAAGGTTACCTGATACCCGTCAATAACTTAGGGCTGTAAGGTTACCTGATACCTGTCAATAACTTAGGTCTGTAAGGTTACTTGATACCCGTCCATAACTTAGGTCTGTAAGGTCACCTGATACCCGCCAATAACTTAGGTCTGTAAAGTTACCTGATACCCGTCAATAACTTAGGTCTGTAAGGTTACTTGATACCCGTCAATAACTTAGGTCTGTAAGGTTACCTGATACCCGTCAATAACTTAGGGCTGTAAGGTTACCTGATACCCATCAATAACTTAGGTCTGTATAGTTAACTGAGACCCGTCAATAACTTAGGGCTGTCAGGTTGACCTGATACCCGTCAATAACTTAGGTCTGTAAGGTTACCTGATACCCGTCAATAACTTAGGTCTGTAAGGTTACCTGATACCCGTCAATAACTTAGGTCTGTAAGGTTACCTGATACCCATCAATAACTTAGGGCTGTAAGGTTACATGATACCCATCAATAACTTAGGGCTGTAAGGTTGACCTGATACCCGTCAATAACTTAGGTCTGTAAGGTTACCTGATACCCGTACAATAACGTAGGTCTGTAAAGTTACCTGATACCCGTACAATAACTTAAGTCTGTAAGGTTACCTGATACCCGTCAATAACTTAGGTCTGTAAGGTTACCTGATACCCGTACAATAACGTAGGTCTGTAAAGTTACCTGATACCCGTACAATAACTTAAGTCTGTAAGGTCACCTGATACCCGTACAATAACTTAGGTCTGTAAAGTTACCTGATACCCGTCAATAACTTAGGTCTGTAAGGTTACCTGATACCCGTCAATAACTTATTTAGGTCTGTAAGGTTACCTGATACCCGTCAATAACTTATTTAGGTCTGTAAGGTTACCTGATACCCGTCAATAACTTAGGTCTGTAAAGTTACCTGATACCCGTCAATAACTTAGGTCTGTAAGGTCACCTGATACCCGTCAATAACTTAGGTCTGTAAGGTCACCTGATACCCGTCAATAACTTAGGTCTGTAAGGTCACCTGATACCCGTCAATAACTTAGGTCTGTAAGGTCACCTGATGCCCGTCAATAGCTTAGGGCTGTAAAGTTACCTGATACCCGGCAATAACTTAGGTCTGTAAGGTTGACCTGATACCCGTCAATAACTTAGGTATGTAAGGTTACCTGATACCCGTCAATAACTTAGGTCTGTAAAGTTACCTGATACCCGTCAATAACTTAGGTCTGTAAGGTTACCTGATACCCGTCAATAACTTAGGTCTGTAAGGTTACCTGATACCCGTCAATAACTTAGGGCTGTAAGGTTACCTGATACCTGTCAATAACTTAGGTCTGTAAGGTTACTTGATACCCGTCCATAACTTAGGTCTGTAAGGTCACCTGATACCCGCCAATAACTTAGGTCTGTAAAGTTACCTGATACCCGTCAATAACTTAGGTCTGTAAGGTTACTTGATACCCGTCAATAACTTAGGTCTGTAAGGTTACCTGATACCCGTCAATAACTTAGGGCTGTAAGGTTACCTGATACCCATCAATAACTTAGGTCTGTATAGTTAACTGAGACCCGTCAATAACTTAGGGCTGTCAGGTTGACCTGATACCCGTCAATAACTTAGGTCTGTAAGGTTACCTGATACCCGTCAATAACTTAGGTCTGTAAGGTTACCTGATACCCGTCAATAACTTAGGTCTGTAAGGTTACCTGATACCCATCAATAACTTAGGGCTGTAAGGTTACATGATACCCATCAATAACTTAGGGCTGTAAGGTTGACCTGATACCCGTCAATAACTTAGGTCTGTAAGGTTACCTGATACCCGTACAATAACGTAGGTCTGTAAAGTTACCTGATACCCGTACAATAACTTAAGTCTGTAAGGTTACCTGATACCCGTACAATAACTTAGGTCTGTAAGGTCACCTGATACCCGTACAATAACTTAGGTCTGTAAAGTTACCTGATACCCGTCAATAACTTAGGTCTGTAAGGTTACCTGATACCCGTCAGTAACTTATTTAGGTCTGTAAGGTTACCTGATACCCGTCAATAACTTATTTAGGTCTGTAAGGTTACCTGATACCCGTCAATAACTTAGGTCTGTAAAGTTACCTGATACCCGTCAATAACTTAGGTCTGTAAGGTCACCTGATACCCGTCAATAACTTAGGTCTGTAAGGTCACCTGATACCCGTCAATAACTTAGGTCTGTAAGGTCACCTGATACCCGTCAATAACTTAGGTCTGTAAGGTCACCTGATGCCCGTCAATAGCTTAGGGCTGTAAAGTTACCTGATACCCGGCAATAACTTAGGTCTGTAAGGTTGACCTGATACCCGTCAATAACTTAGGTATGTAAGGTTACCTGATACCCGTCAATAACTTAGGTCTGTAAAGTTACCTGATACCCGTCAATAACTTAGGTCTGTAAGGTTACCTGATACCCGTCAATAACTTAGGTCTGTAAGGTTACCTGATACCCGTCAATAACTTAGGTCTGTAAGGTCACCTGATACCCGTCAATGACTTAGGTCTGTAAAGTGACCTGATACCCGTCAATGACTTAGGTCTGTAAAGTGACCTGATACCCGTCAATAACTTAGGTGTGTAAGGTTACCTGATACCCGTCAATGACTTAGGTCTGTAAGGTTACCTGATACCCGTCAATGACTTAGGTCTGTAAGGTTACCTGATACCCGTCAATGACTTAGGTCTGTAACCCGTCAATAACTTTAGGTCTGTAAGGTTACCTGATACCCGTACAATAACTTAGGTCTGTAAAGTTACCTGATACCCGTACAATAACTTAAGTCTGTAAGGTTACCTGATACCCGTCAATAACTTAAGTCTGTAAGGTCACCTGATACCCGTACAATAACGTAGGTCTGTAAAGTTACCTGATACCCGTACAATAACTTAAGTCTGTAAGGTTACCTGATACCCGTACAATAACTTAGGTCTGTAAGGTCACCTGATACCTGTACAATAACTTAGGTCTGTAAAGTTACCTGATACCCGTCAGTAACTTATTTAGGTCTGTAAGGTTACCTGATACCCGTCAGTAACTTATTTAGGTCTGTAAGGTTACCTGATACCCGTCAATAACTTATTTAGGTCTGTAAGGTTACCTGATACCCGTCAATAACTTAGGTCTGTAAAGTTACCTGATACCCGTCAATTCTTAGGTCTGTAAGGTCACCTGATACCCGTCAATAACTTAGGTCTGTAAGGTCACCTGATACCCGTCAATAACTTAGGTCTGTAAGGTCACCTGATACCCGTCAATAACTTAGGTCTGTAAGGTCACCTGATGCTCGTCAATAACTTAGGGCTGTAAAGTTACCTGATACCCGGCAATAACTTAAGTCTGTAAGGTTACCTGATACCCGTACAATAACTTAGGTCTGTAAGGTCACTTGATACCCGTACAATAACTTAGGTCTGTAAAGTTATCTGATACCCGTCAATAACTTAGGTCTGTAAGGTTACCTGATACCCGTCAGTAACTTATTTAGGTCTGTAAGGTTACCTGATACCCGTCAATAACTTAGGTCTGTAAAGTTACCTGATACCCGTCAATAACTTAGGTCTGTAAGGTCACCTGATACCCGTCAATAACTTAGGTCTGTAAGGTCACCTGATACCCGTCAATAACTTAGGTCTGTAAGGTCACCTTATGCCCGTCAATAACTTAGGGCTGTAAAGTTACCTGATACCCGGCAATAACTTAGGTCTGTAAGGTTGACCTGATACCCGTCAATAACTTAGGTATGTAAGGTTACCTGATACCCATCAATAACTTAGGTCTGTAAAGTTACCTGATACCCGTCAATAACTTAGGTCTGTAAGGTTACCTGATACCCGTCAATAACTTAGGTCTGTAAGGTTACCTGATACCCGTCAATAACTTAGGTCTGTAAGGTCACCTGATACCCGTCAATGACTTAGGTCTGTAAAGTGACCTGATACCCGTCAATGACTTAGGTCTGTAAAGTGACCTGATACCCGTCAATAACTTAGGTCTGTAAGGTTACCTGATACCCGTCAATGACTTAGGTTTGTAAGGTTACCTGATACCCGTCAATGACTTAGGTCTGTAACCCGTCAATAACTTTAGGTATGTAAGGTTACCTGATACCAGTCAATAACTTAGGTCTGTAAGGTCACCTGATACCCATCAATAACTTAGGTCTGTAAGATTACCTGATACCCATCAATAACTTAGGTCTGTAAGGTTACCTGATACCCGTCAATAACTTAGCTCTGTAAGGTTACCTGATACCTGTCAATAACTTAGGTCTGTAAGGTTACCTGATACCCGTCAATAACTTTAGGTCTGTAAGGTTACCTGATACCCGTCAATAACTTAGGTCTGTAAGGTTACCTGATACCCGTCAATGACTTAGGTCTGTAAGGTCACCTGATGCCCGTCAATGACTTAGGTCTGTAACCCGTCAATAACTTTAGGTATGTAAGGTTACCTGATACCAGTCAATAACTTAGGTCTGTAAGGTCACCTGATACCCATCAATAACTTAGGTCTGTAAGATTACCTGATACCCATCAATAACTTAGGTCTGTAAGGTTACCTGATACCCGTCAATAACTTAGCTCTGTAAGGTTACCTGATACCCGTCAATAACTTAGGTCTGTAAGGTTACCTGATACCCGTCAATAACTTTAGGTCTGTAAGGTTACCTGATACCCGTCAATAACTTAGGTCTGTAAGGTTACCTGATACCCGTCAATGACTTAGGTCTGTAAGGTCACCTGATGCCCGTCAATGACTTAGGTCTGTAACCCGTCAATAACTTTAGGTCTGTAAGGTTACCTGATACCAGTCAATAACTTAGGTCTGTAAAGTCACCTGATACCCATCAATAACTTAGGTCTGTAAGGTTACCTGATACCCATCAATAACTTAGGTCTGTAAGGTTACCTGATACCCGTCAATAACTTAGCTCTGTAAGGTTACCTGATACCCGTCAATAACTTAGGTCTGTAAGGTTACCTGATACCCGTCAATAACTTTAGGTCTGTAAGGTTACCTGATACCCGTCAATAACTTAGGTCTGTAAGGTTACCTGATACCCGTCAATAACTTAGGTCTGTAAGGTCACCTGATGCCCGTCAATAACTTAGGTCTGTAAGGTTACCTGATACCCCTCGCTAAAAACCAGTTGACTGACAAACAGTTCCTCTCATATTTTTTGGCTCAATTTCCTAAAAGGCACCGCGATAATTCTAACGGTAGTCATTTTAGATTTTAGCACTCTTATCGGTACCAATCTACAAATTTTGACCCCTAAAAGATACGACGAGCATCCCGAGCATGTATATATGGAATCCGTTTTTTAAAAATTTAAAAGTTTTCAGTCCAAATTATAAGCAACTTCGCCTATATAACATGTCAATTTTCAGTGAAGACTGGATTTAGATGTTGTAATGTTCAGGCAGGTTGAAGTGTTGTGAGTCAGGGGTCGGATTAGCGAGTTAATTGAATGTTCAGGCTGGTTGAAGTGTTGTGAGTCAGGGGTCGGATTAGCGAGTTGATTGAATGTTCAGGCAGGTTGAAGTGTTGTGAGTCAGGGGTCGGATTAGCGAGTTGATTGAATGTTCAGGCTGGTTGAAGTGTTGTGAGTCAGGGGTCGGATTAGCGAGTTGATTGAATGTTCAGGCTGGTTGAAGTGTTGTGAGTCAGGGGTCGGATTAGCGAGTTGATTGAATGTTCAGGCTGGTTGAAGTGTTGTGAGTCAGGGGTCGGATTAGCGAGTTGATTGAATGTTCAGGCTGGTTGAAGTGTTGTGAGTCAGGGGTCGGATTAGCGAGTTGATTGAATGTTCAGGCTGGTTGAAGTGTTGTGAGTCAGGGGTCGGATGAGCGAGTTGGTGCTGATTTAGGATGGAGTGGCGATGTTCACCAAAGCGTTCGTGAAGATGTCGTTTTAGTTTCCCAATGTATTGAGCCGTTAGGGCATGCAATTCTGAACATGGTTTGCCAGTTTTCAGTAATGGTTTTTAGGTTACAAAACGATTTCTCGGAGGAAATTTTACTGTTTTCAATAAGGGATATCCCAGTGAATATCATGCGCCATTTCGTATCTTGGGAAAAATGTATCATTGCCCAACTATAACGTACAGTAAACAAAATGAATTTTTGATAAAAATTTAAGGACAATTCAGTATCAATTGTGTTATGTTATACCTGTAATTTTTGTCGTCCTTTTCTATTAAATTTTGTCTGCTTAGGGTTTTCATCAGACTTAAGGTGGCCCGCGGCTATTTAATGGCGCGGAGACTCCTTTTTATGAATCGAATTTTCGGCATGTAAGCGTTAACCGATTTTTGTAAGTTTTGGTAGGGCGGTAAAGGAGTCTTCAAATTATACAGGACTTTAAATTTTAGTGCATATAAGATAAGCGATTAAAAGTTACAAGCGTTTTTAGAAAACCTCGTTTTTTTAAGAAAACGCGAATATTTCCATAAAACGACGACCCGTTTTTTTCTAATTAAGCTCAATACGTTCTAAGACTTCAAGCTTTACTGTGAGCAATTTTCCACAAAATCGGCTGGACAGAAATTACTGCACAGTCGAATGCTGAATTTAAGCTTCCAAATGTTATGCTTGCGTATATGCTTCAGCTGTTGCAAGAACGCTAAAGTAAGGCTACAATCGCATCGAACCGATTTGTTTTCTGGTAGTTTGAAGTATGACAACATTCGATATATGTACAAACGGCCTTATGTACCAGTCAAATCCAAGAGCGCCCATCCCCCCCCCCCCCCCCCCCCCGGGCCTATCCCGGAATTTGACGAGAGGTTAGCTCCGCATCATGGTGGGGCATTTGACGCGAAACGAGGCCCGACGGGGCGGCCATTTGACTTCGACAAAAACGTTGGTCAGCGGTCGCAAGGTAAAGGATTTCGTAATCCATTCTTTTCCGGTAGTTTCCACGTGGTTTTGCTGTTGTGTCTGTTTACCCGGTTGACCTCTTTCGTCATAAATATTCATTATTCTGAAGTTCAGATGCCTTTGTTTAAAGTGAGGAGCGCGGACAAGGAAATCCGGAAAGGTGTTTTAGTGGGAAACTATTCCGACCTCGTATCGAAGGTTGAACTCTTGTACTCTAATAAACAATAGTTTTCGGCCAATTGGCGCACAGGAAATTTTACAGTTATGGTAAAAAAGGTATTAGCCTTTCTAGATGACCTATTAGCAGAGCTAATAAGGGCGAAGGCTACATGAACAACAAGTATACTTTGACTTTCAATTTCGTTTTGTTATCAGTAGAGTTATCTTATTCCTTAAAAAAGAATGTATATGTTTTATTTGTGGATTTGTTCCAATTAGTTTACAATCTGTTTATTGTATATATATTCAGCTATATATTATCTGTTTTGTTGGTGCGTATCTGTGTTTTTGAAAAAGCTTGTCCAATGTGGGCTTGCCGTATAAATAAAAATTTGTATAAAGTGGCCGTGTTTTTACGAGCGATTTTTCAAGTCGCTGAGCGAGTGACAGTCGGAAATCTCGTGAATACAGATGCTTGTCCAACTCGCTTAAAGTTAAGCGAGTCGGCGAACTTCAAGAGAATTCTCATTAAATTTAAGCCATCAACCCAGCTCTTGGATTTGACTGGTACATTACCTAGCTTCATGTATAGTCTCGACGAAACTCGGCGAATTTGGGTCGTCAAGTTTGCTACTTCACGTCTTCCATTTTATAAATGCTTTGAAAATCCCTCGTGCTTTGTTTTGTTCATTTATGCTCTAGTTTGACAGTTTCTTGGTCGGTAAACCTGATTAAACGAAGGGCGTTTGATAAGTCATAAAGCCTGTAAACAAACACCATTTACAGTATTTCCGGCAATTTGTTCCTAACTCCCGCTATCTCGAACCTTTTCCGATTTCCCTTGGAGGTTCGAGTTATCGGGATTCAACTGTATATCTCAATGAATTTTTCTCGAAACTATGATTTGTCATTAATGTGTTGAATTAGAAAACAGTTATTATCGTGCTCAGACTTGCTCAACTCGTCGTCTAAGTATCCGGCGATATTGCGCTCACTTTCGCACGATAACTGTTAAATATTCGTATTCGCGGTATTGAAATGGCACTAGCTTGCAGTCGAGGCTAATGCGAAGCAATCGTTTCACATGCAAATTTTTTTAATGATATTCCCCTGCATGAGCCTCCACTGCAAGCTAATTCCAGTTTAATACCGAGGATACAAATATTGCTTACAAAAAAAAAACCACACACATTCTTATTGTGTGTCGCGTGCTCACTGGAGGCCGCACGGTTTATTAACTGAAGACGTGAAAGGAGTTGAACTTCGTGAAAAACTAATTGACAGAAAATCTAAAGAAAAAAAACTGGTAAAATACCAACGAGCATCCATAGGATAAAAAAACCTCACCGCGCTCACCCTAACCTCACAGCCATCTGACGAAAGCGTTCCGTGAGAGAACCTCTGGTTCCCAGGGTAGTTGTGGTAAAACCCAGCCCTATGGATTGTACTCTCCGGCCTGCTGGGATCGGTCTTATTTAATTTCTAAAGATTTGGACACTAAAAGTAACGATTGAAAATTGTCCTTGACATAACCATCTTTTTAAGAGGCAACGACCGTGCCTCTTGTCTATCAGCAATGCCAGCATTTGCGGCAGCAGTGGCTCCTACGTCCGGCTCTAACACTGCGAAGACTTTTAGAGGAAACGTCAGTAATGTCGGAAGATCACAGAAAATCCTACCCTTGTCGGGACTTTCCCCATAGCACCCTAGTAAGTAATTTTGGTCCAAGACGGTCCAACGAAAGAACGAACCAACCAACGACCAAACACAGTGCCATAGGAGATGTTTTAATAATAATAATAATAATAATAATATTAATAATAATAATAATTTTTTTAAAAAAAAGCCTATAATAATAATAATAATAATAAATTATCAATAATAAAATTATCAATAATAATATAAAATTATATAATAATATAAAATTATCAATAATAATATAAAATTATCAACTGCAATGCCATTAGCAGGATCTTTTTGGCATAAGACTGTCCTGCCATAAGTCATCCATTCGGGTAGTCTGGTTGATCCATTTAAAATCTCATTGAGTTGGCTCGCAATTCTGCCATGCATCGTATCCAATCTTTTAATCCAAAACCCCTGAACGCCGTCCCAACCGGGAGCTTTCCAATTTGGAATTTTCTTACATTGTTTCTTAACCATCACCTCAGATATTTCCTGTTGGCCATAATCCCTTTCTCCCTTTAGCCCTTCCAACCAGTCTGCTGTCCGGTTATGTTCCTTTTCCAACCCCCAAATACCATTCCAAAAACTCTTACTTTCTTCAGCATCAGGTATCACACTGTCACCACTGAATTCCCCATTCAATTCTAATAAAAACTTTATTCGAAAAAGAAGTGACTTAGAAAAACATTTAACTATAAAAAATTGCGACAAAACATTTCTTAAAAACATTATAAAATTTTTAAAAGGCTAAAAAAACTTACGACGTTTCGACGTTACCGTAACGTCATTATCAAGTCAAAAATGTATAAATACTAGGTTCTATAAATACTAAGACGAACAATAAATGAAAATAATTGCGAAAATCACAAGTTAAACAAAAAGTTTCGCACGTATGGAGTCCGTTTGGACGTTCAAATTAGGTTTGAATTTCTTGATGTAAAGCATTTCAAACAAACTAAACAAACAAATTTGCCTTGACACCTTCTCAGAATCTTAAAATGACTCTCATTCAAAAGATCGCTCCCACCGATGGAGTGGCAATGGGCTCCCCTCTTGGCCCCCTAATGGCGAACGTCTTCATGTGACACCTCGAAGAGAAACTCACACGCGATGGCTTGATGCCTCATCTGTACAGAAGATACGTTGATGATACTCTTGCAAGAATGCCTGATACTGATGCTGCCACTATGTTCCTTACCACCCTGAATGGCCTACATCCCAGTCTAACTTTCACGATGGAGCTTTCTGTAGATGATAGGATTCCTTTCATCGGCATTCAAATCGTCAAGAATGGAACATATCTTGAAACTCAAGTCTATAGAAAGCCAACCAATACTGGCTTGCTCTTGCATTTTCATAGTCATACTGATAAACGCTATAAAAAATCTTTGTTAAAGACAATGCTACATCGCGCTTATGCTCTATCTTCCACAACAGATGCTTTTAATGAAGAATGCGCCAAATTGCGCTCCATTTTTAGTCGTCTTGATTACCCGTCGAGTCTTACAGATTTTGTTATTTCCAATTTCAATTCTCGAAACCCTCCAGTAAGCACAGCGGAGAGAAATACTGACGAGAGCAACATAGTCAGAATTAGTTTACCATTTAAAGAACAAGTTTCTGCTAATGCCGTTCGCAGAAAAAAAAGCTTACAGATGTTTTACCGCGCGGAACTTGCAACATCACACAGTTCATGAATGAAAGTGGCGCCTTTGTCAATATTGTGCAAGCTAGCTTGAACACTATAACTGTTTTATAATTCAACACATTGATAACAAATCACAGTTTCGAGAAAAAAATCATTGAGATATACAACCTTTCATTAAGTAAAAAGGCTAACTACAATATTTTACCTCGCACCATTTCTTAAACAACAAGCAGTGAATGCCGAAACTTTTGCCAAGCTAAAATTAATTTAGCGTACACAATCAGTTGACAGTTTCTACGAAGAGCTTTCGTCTACTCAAAGAACGGGACAGAGTAGTGACTACAAGAATTAAAACACAGTAAAATGGCATAGAATGTCTTAGTTACAAGTGTTTCGTATCTTAAAAAGTTCAATTCAGAATCAAAACAAATTGAACAAACACACGGCTACGAACCTAAACATAGCGGCGAAAAGTCGGAAAGAACTGCAGCGTTAATAGTAAGCTAACAAAAATTCATAGCTTTCGTCTACTCAAAGAACGGGACAGAGTAAATTAAAACAGTAAAATGGCATAGAATTTTTTAGTTACAAGTGTTTCGTATCTTAAAAAGTTCAATTCAGAATCAAAACAAATTGAACAAACACACGGCTACGAACCTAAACATAGCGGCGAAAAGTCGGAAAGAACTGTAGCGTGGATAGTAAGCTAACAAAAATTCATAGCTGAAGGATACAAGAAACGGTTAAAACATCGTTCCTGTAGTTGATTTGGCTTTTTAGTCCCTTCCATAAGCACCAAATTTTCAAACATCGAAGCACGAGCTGAGTCGATCAATGTTGTTTACAAACTAGGAATGCTCGTTTTTTAGCTCCCTCAGCCGTAATGACGAGATCAGAAACTTTTCTGAGGAAACATCAAGTCTATATCATATTCCAGAGGTGATTACAAAAGGAATTTTACAAACATTGTGCTCCTACATTCACTTCTTGTCGAGCGGTTAAACTTTGAACCAGTTTTCATTCAGCTACGCCAAGAAACACTGCGACCGCGACAACGCGAAAATTTCGCGCCTTTTTTGTCCAATCATGTAAACAGTATTTTTCTCTTTTCTTTTCTTCTCTTTTTTCTTTCTTTTCCCATTTTTAACTAATAGTTCACGCACACACGAAATTGCAGGCAGCAGTCATTTTCACTTTCCTTCAAAATGCGAAATTTACCGACATCGCTGGTTATGTCATGTTTACATAACGTATATCGATAACTTTTTTACCATATTTGGGCAGTGTATCAATGTGTTGAATTATAAGTGTTTATTATAGCGCGAAAGCGCGCGTGATATCGCCTAATTCTTAGCCGTATCACGCGCGCTTAAGCGCTATATGGTTTTATAATTCAACACATTGATAACAAAGCATAGTTTGAAGAAAAAATATCGAGGCCGTTCCGTCATTTTTGCATTCTCATTCTACATGTTTCGATAATTGACACTGGGAGTGAAAGGGTTCATATAAAGAGGGAAGAAGACAGAAAATTTACAGTCTGAGTTTTCGTTGTACCACAACTGTTTTATTACTTGCTTGGTGTTCAAGTTCACACTTCATATGGATACAAAAATAGACGTGTAGTTCAGCTTGTTATTAAACAAACCTGCACTCTTTAAATTGAAATTCACACTGTAAAATGTTTTCTGTTCATGTACAAGTTCAGGAATACTCCTCTGTTGCTCTGCAACAACGTTTTTCGTAAAATAAATACGATACATCTTTTCACCTTCAGCGACAATTCTTTCAAACCATAGTTAGAATCCCAAATCCAGGATTCACGTATGAGGCAAATTTAACAAAAGATAGCACGAGAAAATTACGTATGAAAACTCACAACCGGTGTACATCTAAAATAAAAATAACTTAACACTCTTTTAAATAGACGAACACAAAAACTTGCGGACAGAGGTTAGATATTTTACACTCCAAGGGAGAAAAGAAATAAAGAAAAAAAACACAAGCTATACATTTGAGAGAAATGGTTAAGGAACCCACGCAAGTGTACACACGGGACTGTGCACGCACCACTAATCATCTAACTGACAGAGTAGTGCCACGCCCCTGTTGACCCAGTGCCTCTCGGGTTTATTAGATGGCAAGTCAACATACATGACAAAGTTTGTTGAGTGTCCAGTTGTCGATAAAGTTCCTCGGCGCGCGCTTGTCTTATATACTGGGCTAGCATACGTAGGTTTTGGTTTAAACGTGGATTTTTCACCGGGAATGATCCACATCTGAAAGTTAAGATGGTTAAGGAAAAATGACAAAAAACACGGAAAGTAACAATAGGAAACTAACCAATGTTAAGAATCATATTTTGTTTCTCTAGATACACTCCCGTTCGGGCTATCTAAAAACAATTTCTCAAAGATTGAGTTTGCTTCTCTTACATAACGGAAAGCAGTCGAAATAATGATCTTAGTGTGACGATGGTTTGTTCTAGCCACCGTCCTGTAGATATCAATTGAGAGTTTCACAGTTTAAAAACATTCTTTCGCCAGTAAGTCAGGTTGGTTAGTCGGTCGGTCAGTCAGTCGCTCGCTCGCTCAGTCAGTCAGTCAGTCAGTCAGCGAGCCAGTAGGTCAGTCAATCAATCATTCAGTCATTCAGTCAATCATTCAATCAGTCATTCAGCCGTTCAGTCAGTCAGTCAGTCAATCAATAAATAGGTCAATTAGTCAGTAAATCATTCAGTCAGGCAGTCAATCATTTAGTCAAGCAGTCAATCAGTCAGTCAGTCAGTCAGTCAGTCAGTCAGCCAGCCAGCCAGTCAGTGAGTTATTCAATCAGTCAATCAATCAATCAGTCAGTCAGTCAGCCCGACACTATAAAAGTTACAAGAGCACAGACCATGACCTAAGTTATGACGACTGGACTATTTTATCAAAGGATACCACAGGTAGAGTATCAAACAGATTCTTTGGAAGAGATTCAGATACCACCATCTGTTCTCTGTCCCAGCGAGCTCCTTCTAAAAACAAACCCTGCAAAAGAAGACATAAAATAAATAAGTATGTGACAGTATAGTGACTACATGTAGTGGCTACTAAACAATAGTGCTTATGAAAGGTTTCCTTTGCATGAAAAGACTTCAAGGAGTATCGACTACTTTTTTTGGATGCGATGTTAGTCTTCGTTTTTCGCTATACACGAAACTCTCGCTCTTGTTTGATACATTACCTCATTGTACACCTGAAAGAAGAGAGGTTTTGTAAATAAAACCGTTCTGCCCAAGGAAAAAACAAAACTAGGATACGGGGCAATAATGTCCCCATTTGAAACCTCCAAACCGTCGCTAAATTTCTAAACAAAACGAAGAAATAGACTATTAAACAAAATAACGGGATAATCGAGGTCGAGGTAAGTTTAATCAGACAAAGGGAAAGATAACATGAACAAAACCTTGAATAACTGAATCTAATAAACCAGGAACTTATCGTCTCTTCTGAATAAACTCATCTCTTGCTAAATTTTCTTCCTTCAAAGACTGACTCAGTGATGATTAACATTAAAAAGTACACTCACGTATACATAGACGCCATCTTCAGGCTGGGAATCCATTTCTCTCTCGCTGTTCGTCATTTCAAACTGGAAGCCCACGTGATCAATTGGAATGGTATACTTCCGTGCAAAGTTCTGACGCGCGCCTAATGGCAAGAATTAAACCGCTGTTCAGGTAACATAACAAACTATATACTGTATGAGTTGGTTGCTTTAGCCTGGGGAAAAATCTTGAGCTAAAAGTGATACAGTGAACTGTCATAAAGTGGGCAACCTCTGTAAGGCAGACACCTTTCTAAGACGGAAATCAGTTATTACATACATACATACATACATACATACATACATACATACATACATACATACATACATACATACATAAACTTTATTAAAGTGTCAAGGTATTTAGCTAAAAGCTAATAATTGGCTGGTTGTGGCCAAATTTCACTTGTTATCTGTGACTAAACTCTTTATATAGAGGACACTTCTCTAAGATGGACAACTAGAGCTGGTCCCAAGGGAGTCCGGCTTGGACACAGTTCACTGTCCTGCCTCTATGTGACGTCTTCGAGTGAAAGGTGCATTTCCCCCTAAGCTAAACGCAGGCAAAACAATACTCCATAAACTATTACGACAATTCCTAAACAGGGTCAGGGTTTCAAACCATCAGCGGCACCCCTAAACACAAACATGGAACAAGTACCCCCCCCCCCCCCCCCCCACAACCCCGAGGGAATCGAACCGGGACACAGTAGTTTGAAGGGAATGCCTTCACCCATCCCTGCTTCTAAAAACGAAATAAAAACCCACCTGTTAAGAATGACTGAGTGAAATAAAATCCCGAGATCCAGAACACGCTTGGTTTGCCATGATCGATCCAGTCTTGGAAAAACGTCAATCTGAGAACAGTAAAATTGTGACATTTAAATCATTACTATCGAAAAACGCCAAAGAAAAATAAAAAAAACAGAAATGTAAGAAAGTACTGCTCAGTAGATTCCATTTCAATGGATCTACTTCAGGGCTTCATAAAAGGATTCAAAACTTAGAATCATATTGGATGACTTAAGCAGAAAGAATTATCTTTGTTCAGCGTTGTTTAAACAGGTATCGACTTCGAAGTGAGTCACTGACTATTATTGAAGTGGACATCAAGAGAAGACTTATTGCGTCTATAAAGTTTCCAACAAATATCATTTATTGGTTCGCGGGTTTTGTGATTATAAACGCTCTTGTACTGAAAGTAACATAAAACAAACAAGATAAAAACAAAAAAGCACGCAAAAACAGCAAGCAACATGTACCTTTCTAAGAGATCAGCGACGTAGCTGCCGAGTGGTTTGAGGGAGGGGTAGGACTTGGCAGCCCATACAGCCGGGACCTTGCCTACCAACATGTTGTTAAACACATCCTCAAGATCACCTGACATCACAACCAGACCCTGCAATACGGTAACAGTTACTCAGTCAGCAAAGAATTAAGGGGGAAGTATTACGGGGGTTTGGACCTTTTTTGGCTAACCATGCTACAATACCTTTACTTATTTAAAGAACATTTCTAAAACGCCAAGAGAACGAAATCAACCAGTACTTAAAAGAGCAAAAATCATGGCTGCTCTTGTCCATTATGGAGGCGAAAATGTGGGAACTTGAATAAAACGTTCGGCAAACTTTTTTAAAGTTGTAATTCATTCAGACGCAGTCCGTCTGACTAGAGAACTCATTGATAAGTTTTGGTACACTAGGGGACACACTAGTGTGGTAATTTATCACAAAACTGCACCGTTTCTTTTCGGTTTCCGTTAATACGAAAACATTAGTTTTGGTTTTTGAAATGACACCAAATCCCCGAGGCATAAAGCAACTCGGAATGGCCTATTTGGCGTTTGCTTTGGTTTTGCATTACTACGATTTTTGATTGGCTAAAACATTTCGTGCCACTTTTTTATCCACTCAGAAATTACACCAACATCCGCTCAATGGTCTAAATAACTATTCCCTCCCCATTAACCCCCGAGGCGATTATTCCGGTCAGTACGGTAGCATTAGAGCGGTTTTCACTTGAGTTTCGTAAAACCAAAACCAAAGAAATCATTCTGGCCAATCACAACAGACCAGACAATTCAACGAACCAATCAAGCTCGAAGTTAATACATGTAGCCGGCGCAAAGCGCGGGAAAAAGCGTGTGGGAGAGTCGCGATTGTTTTTGGTTTCATTTCGGATTGGTTGATAAAGTTGCGCAACATTTTTTATCCAATCACAAAGCGTAGCAATTCAAAACCAAAGCAAATACGATTGAAAATCGCTTTATTAATTATACCTTTATGGCCTTCTGCAGGTTCTGTAGCGTGCTTACAACCACGGTTGTAAGCCGGTTAAACCTGATGAGTTCCTGTCTGAGCACAGTGTTCATGGACTCCTCATATATCACAGGGTATTTATTCATCACCATCTCAATGTCGAATGGAGGCGGGAACTTAGAAAGGATATCAGCTGATAGTTCATCGATTACTTCAGCTGGTGATTTCCCTCCTCCGCCTGTCTGACGGGGCAGGGTTAACAAGATACTGTCAAACAACTGTAGAGAAAAAAAAACAAGAATGATGATGATAATACTTGTAATGATGTTGATGACGATAACGATGATGTTGATAATGACGACGATCATATTCATACTGATGATGATGATGTTGACAACGAACACAAAGATGACGATAATTTCTATTTTAACACGATGAGAATATAAGCACGTTAGTTGTGGGGTCATGAAAATAGTACAAACATCCACCGATCCAAAAGTTATATTTACAAAATCGATAAAAAAAAAAACTAAGATCTCTTTAGAGCTAACACAATTATGGGCGGGAAATCCTGCGAAGAACTAGCATACAATCCAGGGGAAGTTGAAATCCCCTACTGCTTCTTGCTACACAGACGGGAGGTAAATATTGGCACCAGTCATCCATGTGACATTCATTTGATACTTTCCTATCATAAGAGCATGTTTTCCCCTCAGTTGTGACTAACGTCGCTCTAACAGTGGCAATATCTAACACAGGAGTAACTCCATACAGTTACTTCTTAATAAAGTTACGGCCATGCATTAAATTCAAAACAAGTTCGCCGCTACCCTCTACAGTTGCAAAGCTCTAACTCGGAAATTTTATGGCGGAGTGAAATAATGTAAAAAAAAAAAAAAACGACAACAGGAGAAACTGTTAATTTCAAAGGATTTACTCGTTTATCGTTTTATAGTGGGAATGTATATCTGTTGATCAACAGGTGTCAATACTCTCACCTCTTGAGTTTCCTTCTGATCCTTTGTAATGTCAGCATTCTCGTGAAGACCAAACACTTCTGGGTGAGGAATGAGTGGTAAGTCCCGGATGTAGTCCACATATGACTCGTAGTCTCCCTTGCCAGGTGCATAATATGTACCACTGTCCGAAAACCTGCAGAAAAGGAGCCGCACGAGAAGATTTATTTAGTTGTGAGCCACTGGTGAACATTGTACACATAGTGCGCGGAATGTCATAGATTTGACCGGCGGTAATGGTGATACACTTAGAACCAAAACTTAAAACTTAAAACCAAAACCAATCACAAGAGACGCAGACAATCCAATAAACCAAACAGAACTCGAAGTTAATCCATCTAGCCGCCACCAAGCGCGGGAAAACGCGTGCGAGTAGGTCAAGATTTTACTTCAGATTGTTTGATAAACTGGCGCGAGATTTTTTTTTGCCAACCATAAAGCGCAGTAATGCAAAATTCAAGCAATTGCAAAATTACTTTTCGACACTCAATTGAAAACCGCATTGTAACACTGAACAGCATCAGCCCATTCAGAATCTAACTCCACTCACCCAACCCATAAGTGTGAAACAGGACAAACCACAACACCGTGGACTACCCCCTCCCCCTAATCTTTTCAAACAACTATCAGTACAACATCAGCACAATCATAATCTACCCACCATCCCAACCTATGGGTATGAAACAGGACTAACAAAAACACCGGGGACTACCCCATCCTCTACTCTTTCAAACAGCTATCAGTACAGTATCAGCCCATTTATAATTTACCCACCCTCCCAACCCATGCGTGTAAAACAGGACCGACAACAACACCGGGGACTCTCCCGCCCCTCCCCTAATGGGTCACCGCCGCCTTAAAACGGAGACCATGACCAAGAAGCTGGAGAAGAGTGTCAATGGATGTTACACCAGAATGCTGCGAACGGCCCTGAATGTGCACTGGCAACAACATATGAACAACCAGGAGCTATACGGAAGCTTCCCAAGAGTCAGTGAAACAATCTGCGCGAGAAGATTAAGATTAACTGGCCATTGTGCTCGTCAATACTGCTTCAAAGGTGCTGTTTTGGGAGCCCTAACATGGTCACCCAAATCGAGGTAGACCAAGACCTCCATACATTGACACCATCAAGGCTCACACTGGACTGGACAATACCAAACAAATCAGAGATGCAATGCTCGATCAGGTCGTGTGGAAAGTTTTCTTTAGGACGGCTCGGGATGATTCCCGGCCTAAGTAAGCAAGTAAGGGAATTGAACTGATTGGTTTAAGCTTTCACTAAGCGTGAAGCTTGACATGTAACGTGTGTTTTACGTTGATTTTTCAGACATCTTTGACTGGTGAACGTAGTGGCCTTTTATTCGAAGTTTAACTTACTTGTGATCTTCTCTTGTTATGATGTCTTCACATACAAAGATGGACAACAGGCAGACCAACAATCGTCGATCCTTGTCATCTGTGACACGGCCACCATAATTACATTGACCAATCAGATACATCAGAGCCTCCATCGGTACTTGGTCATAGTCATTCAAAAACATCTAGATAAACAAAACACACCGTTGAATAAAGTTCGGGTTTCTCTCTCTCGGATAGCTTGAAGGTACTAACGGAAAACGGTACCTCTTCAGTTGCGAATAAAAGCAATGGAAATGTTAGTGATGTTCGACAAGAGATGAATAACATGAAACCTCGATTAAAGACGGATTTTTAACCTTCTAGGGAATATGCACGGCGGCCATGTTGGTGTTTAGGAACAATAGAAGATGTTTGCATAAAAAAGAGTTCTTGAGGGGGGGGGGAGAGGGGAGGGAGGGTTAGGGGTAGGGGTAGGGGGAGGGGAGAGTTAGGGTTAGGATTAGGGGTAGAGGGGAGGGGAGGGAGAGTTAGGGTTAGGGGTAGGGGTGGGGGGGGGTTTGTACACAGGCTATTTAATTTCCAAAGGATGGGAATTTCATTGTTCTAAACATGATCACCGAGCGTACGCCCCATAAAAAATTCAGGTATTTTGCTGTTTTGCGAGATGCTGTTCAAGTTCTTAATCTCGGTCGGTTGAATTAACAGATAGAGTGTGTCTACTCTGGGTAACAAAGTTTTTTTTTGCGGCTTGCGTGGAGCAGTCAACAGAGGGCCTAAGATCAGACTTGTTTAACTTTAATGAGACTATAAATACCTGCAGTTGCCTCATGCTAATCCATAGATCAGACTATAAATACCTGCAGTTACCTCATGCTAATCCTTAGATCAGACTATAAATACCCGCAGTTACCTCATGCTAATCCTTAGATCAGACTGTAAATACCTGCAGTTGCCTCATGCTAATCCTTAGATCAGACTATAAATACCTGAAGTTGCCTCATGCTAATCCTTAGATCAGACTATAAATACCTGAAGTTGCCTCATGCTAATCCTTAGATCAGACTATAAATACCTGAAGTTGCCTCATGCTAATCCTTATTCAGACTATAAATACCTGCAGTTGCCTCATGCTAATCCTTAGATCAGACTATAAATACCTGAAGTTGCCTCATGCTAATCCTTAGATCAGACTATAAATACCTGAAGTTGCCTCATGCTAATCCTTAGATCAGACTATAAATACCTGAAGTTGCCTCATGCTAATCCTTAGATCAGACTATAAATACCTCAGTTGCCTCATGCTAATCCTTAGATCAGACTATAAATACCTGAAGTTGCCTCATGCTAATCCTTAGATCAGACTATAAATACCTCAGTTGCCTCATGCTAATCCTTAGATCAGACTATAAATACCTGAAGTTGCCTCATGCTAATCCTTAGATCAGACTATAAATACCTCAGTTGCCTCATGCTAATCCTTAGATCAGACTATAAATACCTCAGTTGCCTCATGCTAATCCTTAGATCACACTATAAATACCTGAAGTTGCCTCATGCTAATCCTTAGATCAGACTATAAATACCTGAAGTTGCCTCATGCTAATCCTTAGATCAGACTATAAATACCTGAAGTTGCCTCATGCTAATCCTTAGATCAGACTATAAATACCTGCAGTTGCCTCATGCTAATCCTTAGACCAGACTTTAAATACCTGCAGTTGCCTCATGCTAATCCTTAGATCAGACTCGTTGAACTCGTAAGGAATATTCCACCCTAAAGGACCGAACTTTCTTCGTTCCTGTACCAGGGCGTGGAAGAAACAAAGTCCAAATAACAGCTTCTCCCAAGGTGCCGGCTAAAACGGGATATAGAAAAAATACTTAAGTTGTCAGTAAACGGGTCAAAGTGTGACCATTCAAACAAAAGTTATTGGGCAGTACTTTCCTGTGGTGCTGTATATTATGCTAGACAATTTTCAGTCTGAGAATGAAATCCTAAAGCGTGACCGTTCAAATAAAAGCTACTGAGCAGTACTTTGTGGTGTTGTTTATTATGCTATAAAAAGCGGTTTTAACTTTTGAGTCGATGGATTAACTGTCACTTTTCAAATCAAAGTCCTATTCTCATCGGGGATTCCTTCAAACAATGGCGAAGTTCAACATATTACGTAACTTCAAACCCCAAGAATAGTAGCGTGGGAATGGGTTGCGCAACCTCCGGCACGTTGTTGGCTATATAATCTTATTCTGGTGCGATCAGTCCTTCTTAACCTCAAAAGTCCTTTCATGGCACTCGGGGAGGATTAGTTAAGTACGCCCCTCCCTCCTCCCCGCAGCGATGATAGCGCACGCTCCAGGGAGCTACCTACTCGCTACCGCCTCGGGCTGGCCTATCCCATATCTTAATATTACATCCTGAGGCATTGTTAGTTGGTAGCCCCGGTGAGAATATATCACTTTCGTAGTGAATGTCTGTGGTAGTTTTTGTTAGTCTTCGTTTCGTAGGTAGTGAAAGCCTGATAAAAGAAGAGTGCTCACCTTACTACAGGCAGTGAAGAATTCCCTGTCTGAGATAGGATCATTGAGGTATGAGCGTAACAAGTTTGACCGGAGACCTTTCGGAGGCTCGTTGGTCATCTTCACTCCTAAGATAGAACAAAAAGCAATCAAAGGTCGCTCTCCAAAACTGAAGTCCTTCAATTATCACTTGTGGTTTAACTTTCTACAGGGGAATTCTATTTCTAAGTTCGCTTCACGTGGTCACCTAACAAAAGATTACCGACCGCAACGTCCATGTGGATTGAGGTTCTGAGCCCTTGGTTCTAACGTTTGAAACGAAAGCCACTGAGATGAAAGCCACTAAGAAGTACTTTCCTGTGGTGTTGTTTATTATGCTGAACAAGGTGATTCTAACTATTAAATCTGTGGATGCAATCCTATTGTGTGACCATTTAAATGAAAGCTATTGAGCAGTACTTTCCTGTGGTGCTGTTTATTATGCAGTACAAGGTGGTTCTAACTTTTGAGTCTGTGGATGAAATCCTAAAGTGTGACCAGTCAAATGAAAGCTACTGAGCAGTACTTTCCTGTGGTGCTTTTTATTATGCAGTACAAGGTGGTTCTAACTTCTGCGTCTGTGGATGAAATCCTAAAGTGTCACCATTCAAATGAAAGCTACTAAGCAGTACTTTCCTGTGGTGCTGTTTATTATGCTGTACAAGGTGGTTACAACTTTTAAGTCTGTGGATGAAATCCTGAAGTGTGATCATTCTACCAGTTCAGTTTGAGGACTAAAAAAGGAGCATTACCATTCTGCAGGATGGAGACAGGAAAGTCCGGTGATGGGTAACTGGTCAGCCATAACCTAAAATCGTTGTGTGTGTTATCTGGAACAATGACATCTTCGCAGATTTTTTCAAGTTTTGACATCCAGCTGGTTGCCAAGTGACAGTTCTGCAACACCACCCACGTGCCTTTCTTTAAAGCCTGTTCTATCATGCGTGCCGCTATGGGACCCTAGGTAACAAGAAAAAAAAAAGGTACACCATACGCACATGCGTTCACTGCCGTTTGGCATAGAATCGCATACGTAAAAAAAACTCGCATTCTTATTGGCTATCGAAGAGAGGGTATTTTGCGTGGAATTGCATACCTGAGAAGTGATATTGCATAGCATCTTCGAAGGACGATGTTTGTGTACTTTCTTTATGTAGTATGTATACTTTCTTTTTAAATAGTGAGCTTTGATTTGAAGCGAAAAATACAGACGTGCTATTCACAAATGATAAATTTATCTAGAGTGAATTCCTGTTTTTCCCAATTTTATAACCAAAATGTGAACTTAATAGAGAGTGAAGAAGCCATTCACGACCATTCACACTGCAGTCCTACAAGAAGAGAGCGAGCTACTGGCAAAAACCGATATTTCATGCTCAGAAAAAACATGTCTATAATCAAACAAAGAAGTTTATGAAAACAAGCATACTGCACTGAGCTAATAAAAAGTAATTTACATTATACACCGAAACGACCGTCTGGTTGCTTTAAACATAAACAAGATGCTGTTCGAAGTAGAGCCTTCAGCGAACTTTCTTATTTCCAAACCAAAACTTGTATCCCAACTTCTGTCTTGTACAGTGTCAAAGAAACCCGGTGTAAAAAAGGTATAAGAGGTACAAAAGGCAATAATAATTTAATGATTAAGTAATAATATCAGTAGTCTGGTATTCTTAGAAATGAGTCGCCAAAATAAGGTGATAATAAAAATATTCCAGTTCGAGCGGACTGAGATGCGCGTCCGGATCCATTAGTCGTCAACTTATGAATTGAAGTGATCGACCGCGATAAGATAAGCATATTTTTTTTTTACGGAATGTTTAATGAATAATCCATTAGTACTCACAAATTTGCCTTCTTCGTTGTCCAAAGATTTTTTCCCATTTAGCGTGGTGTTTATTTGTCGCTGTGATGAAATTCTTATTTGCCGGCCGGCGATAACAAACTTTCGAAGTGTTGAAGCCTAATTTCCACCACAAACGTTCGCAGTTCGGCTCCACAGTCTACATTATGTACGTCAGTGTACAAATAGCATCAATTTCAGTCATAAAATGTCATTTACAGATAAACAAAACTAAAATTTGTCACTACCACAACATTTTCTCCTGACCGCGCGAGATTCAAATTCGTGATTTTGAATCAGTCTTGATTTCTATTCGCTAGCTCTTGACAGTTGGCTTTGAAATGGTTTTCTCGCTGGAAACGTTTTTCTTTGACATATGCGATTCAAGAAAAACTCATTGCCAGACTCGTGAATCAGTTGAAAAACCGATATCGCCCATATCGGTTTTTCGCGTGAAATTTAACGTGGAACTCACTCGTCAGACAATGAATTTTTCTATAAAATACTTTTAATTAGTATATACTGAAACAGTGGATAGCATTGTTGGCGCGCTCTGATTGGCTACTGAAACTCGGAATAGCAAGTGCTATTCACCTCCCAGCAATTTGCGTGCGAAAATTGCAATCGTTGACAGGAATAAATGAGTTAAAAAGCATCATTTTCTTTATATTATGTCACTATTTCAGATACTAAAACAACTATTCACCTCAGTGTAGGTGGGTAGTGGTGGTACCCGTGAGGGTGGGGGTGCTGGTCGCTTAAGAGAGGCGAACTGGTTTCTATTTGGGATGCCCATTTTCTATCCCCAGTCCTCTATTAAGAAACTTCAAAGATTCGTGTTTGAGTTATCCGTACCGTGGCATATTATTTGACGCACAGATACCTCTTCTCTACGTATAAATTGGTGCCATTGACCCTTTTAACTGTGTGCTACGTTTAAGCCGGTGGATGAAATCCTGAAGTGTCAAAGCTCTTCAACATTACTTTCCTATGGTACTGTTTATTTTTTAGAGTTGAACTTGTGTAAACTAAAATTTTGATTTTTTTTGCATGCTGATTTTGGTCGCTTTTGGAAATAAAATGAGGGTTAAACCAGATATTACTATCATCCTTAACAGTTCCAAAAAAATGCCCCCTATACACACGAGTGCAACTCACCTGTCCCTGGCCGAGTGAAATCGTCTGAATTCTGTTTCCGCCAAAGCCTTTATCACTGGCGAACTTAAGCAAGCCAGCCATAGGATCGGCACCAGGCGACAACACAAATATCAGTGGTGCACAGCAGTGGGAATCATTATAACTCAACTGCAGATTGAATGTTGGAGGTTCAATGTACGATCGACCCATGTTTTCCACGATAAAATCCTGTAAATAAAAAATATAGTAAGCGTATGTTTCCAGACACAATAACACTATAATATAATGTTTCCAGACACAATAACACTATAATGTGCAACGTCGCATCCTTTGTATCTGTAAAGAAATTCCTACCAGCTATCAAGCATTACTTTCCTACGGTACTGTATGTCTTTCGTTATTTCACAAAATGACATTTGGGACTTTTTTAAAAACATTCTGATTTTGAGGGTTAGGAAATGGGCACCGGAATTGTTAAGGCGAGAAACTTTCAGGAATAAGAACAAAGCATACCTGAACTGCTGGAACAATCTTATCGGGTCTGAGGCACCGTAAAATCACCAACCTAGGATGGCAAACAAGGGAATAAAGACGATTAAAGTACCGAATCGAACCCCTACAAGAATAAAACAATCTTTATTTGAAATCATTTAAGCGTGGCAGACAGGCCAAGGTATTCGTGGATTGTTCGATTTTCACGAGGCCCTCCCCAGACTGTAAGTAACGTAATGCGTTTCTAATGTTTTAATGTAAAGACTTTGGTTAGATCCTAAGTGAGACCATTTTAACAAACGCTAAACTCAAAAAGATTTATCATACTGTTCAACGTGGTTCTAACGTTTGAGCCAACGGATAAAGAAGGGTGACTAGAAAGTACTGCTCGGTATCTCATATTCGAGTGTGGTATAGTTGGGTTTTCCAAGCAGAGCGTTGAAAGTATCGCTTTCCCTATTCTTTGGCTTTCGTAGATATTTGGGTAAGTACTCACCGATCAAGACCCGACACAACGTCCCAGGGATCCGGCATCCTCTCTGCATTAGGCGTCGCCGAATCGTAAAAGGCTTTCCATCCTCGATCTGGGAAACCTGGTTTAAGCACACAACGGAAACAAGCAATCAATATGCTAATCAAACAGTTTGTTAATAAACAACTTCAAGCACAATTTACAACACAAACATTACAGCCAAACTTCTCTGTAACAACTCCTCTCGGAAAAAATTTCCCGGCTATTGTGGGCAGTGAGAGGATTTAGTGAATGGGTAGGCAGCCCCGACAAGAAGCCATGACCGTTGTAGAGAAGTGGCCTTTATAGGAAGGATCAATAGATGCTACGAAGTGGAGCCTCAGTACTCACTGTCTTTGAGTCCTTTTAGGTTGGGTAAATCGGACGCCCTCACGATCTCAGACCAGGATTTATCGCTCAACCATTCCGAGCAGGGGTTTGGAAACGGGTTATCCAGAGCCACTCCACCGGTTAACAGGAACCTCCAAACCTGATCATCGACTTTATCCCTGGAAATATAAAGATAATTGGGTTCACCCTTTCGCTCCCAGAGTCAGTTATTTATGGAGACATGTAGTGTAGTTGTAACTTTTGAGTCTGTGGATGAAATCTTATGATGTGGCCATTCAAATGAAACCTCTTTGTCAGTACTTTTGCATGCTACCATTTGTTTTTCAATATTTTAAAAATTTAGGATTTTTCTTGAAGTTTGGTTAATGGCACTCTTGGGAGTTACAGGGTTAACAGGTCCAACAAGTGAACGTATTTATCAAACACGCCATGTTCCTCATTTGCTTTTTTCATTTAAGATTATTTCCTTCCTAAACATTTTTGGATATTTGATGTGTCATAATAATGTGCATTTCGTCTAAGAACATGACTAAGACTTTGCTGTGTCTAAGAACATGACTAAGACTTTGCCGTGTCTAAGAACACGACTAAGACTTTGCTGTGTCTAAGAACATGACTAAGACTTTGCCGTGTCTAAGAACATGACTAAGACTTTGCTGTGTCTAAGAACATGACTAAGACTTTGCTGTGACTAAGAACATGACTAAGACTTTGCCGTGTCTAAGAACATGACTAAGACTTTGCCGTGTCTAAGAACATGACTAAGACTTTGCCGTGTCTAAGAACATGACTAAGACTTTGCCGTGTCTAAGAACATGACTAAGACTTTGCCGTGTCTAAGAACATGACTAAGACTTTGCTGTGTCTAAGAACATGACTAAGACTTTGCCGTGTCTAAGAACATGACTAAGACTTTGCCGTGTCTAAGAACATGACTAAGCCTTTGCTGTGTCTAAGAACACGACTAAGACTTTGCTGTGTCTAAGAACATGACTAAGACTTTGCTGTGTCTAAGAACATGACTAAGACTTTGCTGTGTCTAAGAACATGACTAAGACTTTGCCGTGTCTAAGAACATGACTAAGACTTTGCTGTGTCTAAGAACATGACTAAGACTTTGCCGTGTCTAAGAACATGACTAAGACTTTGCCGTGTCTAAGAACATGACTAAGACTTTGCTGTGTCTAAGAACACGACTAAGACTTTGCTGTGTCTAAGAACATGACTAAGACTTTGCTGTGTCTAAGAACATGACTAAGACTTTGCTGTGTCTAAGAACATGACTAAGACTTTGCTGTGACTAAGAACATGACTAAGACTTTGCCGTGTCTAAGAACATGACTAAGACTTTGCCGTGTCTAAGAACATGACTAAGACTTTGCTGTGTCTAAGAACATGACTAAGACTTTGCCGTGTCTAAGAACATGACTAAGACTTTGCTGTGTCTAAGAACATGACTAAGACTTTGCTGTGTCTAAGAACATGACTAAGACTTTGCTGTGTCTAAGAACATGACTAAGACTTTGCTGTGTCTAAGAACATGACTAAGACTTTGCTGTGTCTAAGAACACGACTAAGACTTTGCTGTGACTAAGAACATGACTAAGACTTTGCTGTGTCTAAGAACACGACTAAGACTTTGCTGTGACTAAGAACACGACTAAGACTTTGCTGTGTCTAGGAACATGACTAAGACTTTGCTGTGTCTAAGAACACGACTAAGACTTTGCTGTGTCTAAGAACACGACTAAGACTTTGCTGTGTCTAAGAACATGACTAAGACTTTGCTGTGTCTAAGAACATGACTAAGACTTTGCTGTGACTAAGAACATGACTAAGACTTTGCTGTGTCTAAGAACATGACTAAGACTTTGCTGTGACTAAGAACATGACTAAGACTTTGCTGTGTCTAAGAACACGACTAAGACTTTGCCGTGTCTAAGAACATGACTAAGACTTTGCCGTGTCTAAGAACATGACTAAGACAAGGCTTTTTAAGTTAAGTATAAACTCAAGTCAATTTTCCGCTTTATAATGAAAGCTAGTTAAAATACAATATATTCTGCATTTGAGGAGGCAAAAGGCGACGACAGTAAACAGCTTTAAAGTGATTTACACAGTTTCAAAGCTTCAACACTCTAATTGAAGTAACTTTTAAAGAAAGCGATGAATGACAACTTCAACTTTTCAAAACATAAGCCGTTCCTATGAATTCATTCCCTTTAAAGCTGAATTACAGTCCGTACTGCGCAATCTCTGGGTTTAGTTTCATTTTTTGTTTTGAATTTGTTGATATGTTACACTTCGGTAATAGCATACATGGAGTAAATGGGAGTAAACCGTCGGTCCGCCATTACGGCCGTTGTGTTTACGAATGCTCGATGAGCTGAAACGTCGGTTTGGGAAAACTTTGGGGTTCTTTTACTTGTTATTGTTTGGCAAGGACATCTGACGTTAATAATGAAGGTAAAGGTAAGTTTGTCCCGTAATTTTCATTTTCGCAAGTGAACGTTCCTTGTTTGTGAGTCTCACAAACATTGCAGAGCTGAGATTGCGCAGTACGGACTGTAATTCATCTTTAAAGTTCGGCCACCTTTTGTTAGAGCGGTTTTCATTTGAGTGTTGAAAGTAATTACACAATTGCTTTGGTTTTGCATTGCTACGTTTTACGATCGGATAAAAATCCTCGCGCCACTTTCTCGGTGAATCAGAAGTAAAACTAAAACCAATCGTGACTTGCTCCCACACGTTTTCCCGCGCTTGGCGCTGGCAAAGTGTATTTGCTTCGAGATCTGATTGGTTCATTGGATTGTCTGCCTCTGTTTTGATTGGCCAGAGTGATCACTTTGGCGTTGGTGAAAACCGCTCTATGTTAAATGATTTTCCTTAGGATCTTACTTTCCCTTCATGATACCAATGGTCAGAGTTATAGAGAACAGCAGCTTGTCCTTCTCAAACAGTGAGCGACAAACATTGGAGTACACGCTCTGGGTGAAATGCTCGTTCAGACTCTCTATTCTTTCTTCCAGGTCTGAAGATGGACGGCTGTTACTGATCGACTACGGAAAACAAAGAACAGATGCTATACGGTAAGTACCCTTCTATAAGAACAGATGCTACCGTGTAGCATGAAATTTTTGCGGGACTTTTATTTTGCGGATTGGCGATTTTTTGAGGTTTGCGGGAACAAATTTTTGCGGCTCGAATTAACTGAAATATCCGCTGGGAACTAATTTTTGGGGTTTCCTTTTCAAGCAGCGAGCCATTATTATCAGGACGTGCAGAAAAACCCCATAATCATCGAGAACGGGTGGAAAAATGTGGCATCCTAGAGGCCTTAGAAAATGGTGTCCCTTCAGATAACCCATTCGAGCTAGTTTAACGTGACCTTTTGACGGCTTTGAGTTCGTTTCTTGTGCCTCGGAGACTGGAAAAGTATTGACTTAGCCTTTTATCGTTTCGTTTTGTTTGTAGCAAGCTCCGAATGCTTTTTCTCAATGTAAATATCAAAATAAACGTTATTTTTTTTACCCCAGTGTATGATATACAGTAACACAAGTGGATTAAAAGCCGTTTTTGATTATATTAACGGGAGTAAATTTTCGCGGTTTTTAATTTTGCTGGTGTTTTTTTTTCTGCTGGAACTTATTTTTGCGGATCAAGTACCATCCACAAAATCCGCAAAAATTAAACCCCGCAAAATAAAAGTGCTACACGGTATACGGTAAGTACCCCTCTATAAGAACAGATGCTATACGGTAAGTACCCCTCTATAAGAACAGATGCTATACGGTAAGTACCCCTCTATAAGAACAGATGCTATACGGTAAGTACCCCTCTGTAAGAACAGATGCTATACGGTAAGTACCCCTCTATAAGAACAGATGCTATACGGTTAGTACCCCTCTATAAGAACAGATGCTATACGGTAAGTACCCCTCTATAAAAACAGATGCTATACGGTAAGTACCCCTCTATAACAACAGATGCTATACGGTAAGTACCCCTCTATAAGAACAGATGCTATACGGTAAGTACCCCTCTATAAGAACAGATGCTATACGATAAGTACCCCTCTATAAGAACAGATGCTATACGGTAAGTACCCCTCTATAAGAACAGATGTGGAGACACGGTGGTCTAGTGGTTAGCGCGTCGGACTTTCAACCTGAAGGTCGGTGGTTCGAAGCCTGGTCTCTGCCGTCGTGTTGTTTCCTTAGACAAGAAACTTTACTCCACACTGTCTCTCTCCACCCAGGTGTATAAATGGGTACCGGCGACAAAATGCTGGGGGTAACCCTGCGATAGACTAGCATCCCATCCAGGGGGGAGTAGCAATATTCCTAGTCGCTTCATGCTACAGAAACCGGGTTTAAGCTCCGGCCGTGTGGGCCATCTGGCTCGTGTGCGACTTTACTTTACTTTATAAGAACAGATGCTATACCATAAGTACCCCTCTGTAAGAACAGATCCTATACGGTAAGTACCCCTCTGTAAGAACAGATCCTATACGGTAAGTACCCCTCTATAAGAACAAATGCTATACGGTAAGTACCCCTCTATAAGAACAGATCCTATACGGTAAGTACCCCTCTGTAAGAACAGATGCTATACGGTAAGTACCCCTCTATAAGAACAGATCCTATACGGTAAGTACCCCTCTATAAGAACAGATGCTATACGGTAAGTACCCCTCCATAAGAACAGATGCTATACGGTAAGTACCCCTCTATAAAAACAGATGCTATACGGTAAGTACCCCTCTATAAAAACAGATGCTATACGGTAAGTACCCCTCTATAAGAACAGATGCTATACGGTAAGTACCCCTCTATAAGAACAGATGCTATACGGTAAGTACCCCTCTATAAAAACAGATGCTATACGGTAAGTACCCCTCTATAACAACAGATGCTATACGGTAAGTACCCCTCTATAAAAACAGATGCTATACGGTAAGTACCCCTCTATAAGAACAGATGCTATACGGTAAGTACCCCTCTATAAGAACAGATGCTATACGGTAAGTACCCCTCTATAAAAACAGATGCTATACGGTAAGTACCCCTCTATAAGAACAGATGCTATACGGTAAGTACCCCTCTATAAAAACAGATGCTATACGGTAAGTACCCCTCTATAAGAACAGACGCTATACGGTAAGTACCCCTCTATAATTCTCTGCATTGACTTATTAAACTCATTAATAATTCATTAAGTTTGAAAACAGAAAATCCTGAGCGTTACGGTGGCTTGGAAACCCGATCTTAATTAGCATAGATTTTGGCGATTTTGTTTCTTCGCTTCCTCTGCATTTAATGATCAGTTTGAGAAGCTATATCAAACACTCGAAACAGTGTCGATACAGATATCCAAACACCTCGAAGTCGGTTGAAATACTCGCCTGCGTTTCGTTTTTTCACCCACTTCTCGGTGTTTGTTTGGAAATCTTGATGCAACACTCTTCCTCGCGTTTGATATAATTATTACTTCTTTTTTGTGCTGTTTATCATGCTGTACACGATGGTTCTTATATTTGCATCTTTGGATAAGATCCTAAAAAGTAACGACTCAAATAAAAGCCAGTGAGCAGTACTGCACTGTGGTATCGTCCGTTTTTCAAATTTCTCCCCTTTACCGGTTAAGGCAATATTATAAGTGAGCAGTAAAACAGTTTTACCTGAAGGTATAAGAAGTTATATATCAAACACGAGGAAGAGTGTTTCATCAAGATTTCCAATCACCGAGAAGTGGGTTGAAAAAAAAAACGCGCACAGCCAAGTTTTTTAAACCAACTTCGAGGTGTTTGGATACCCAATGAAACACACTTTCTATATTTTGATGTAGCTTATCAAACTAATCATAAAATGCAGTGAAAACGAAGGCATAAAATCGCCAAAATCTATGCTCGTTTGGTCTCGTCATGGGTATTTTGGCTCGATTGCGTCTCGCCAAAATACGAACCATGGCTCGACCAAACTCGCCTGATATGTCGCCGAAGCGTGCCAAAAAGGTACCATTAGGTATAATTATTCAATAATATGTTTTTCCTGAAGGTATAGGTTTATGAACAAGGTGAGTGAATATTGGTTCATGGGTTCAATATTGGCCATTTATTGAATAATATGTTTTACCTGAAGGTATAGATTTATGAACCAGGTGAGTGAATATTGGTACATGGGTTCAATACTGGCGAGGTCTGAGATACAAAAGAACAAGATGGACGAGTGCGTCGCTACAGGTTTGTATCCATTTCGTGTCTCGTCAATTTCCTTCTCTGTTGCCGTGGCGATTTCCTGCAAAAAAAAAAAAGAAAGAAAGAAAAGAAAAGAAAACAAGGTTATTTCAGTACGTGGCAGTCCTCTAGCAACATAAAGGCTCAACTGAAAGAACTTCCAGAGAAAAAAGAATAAAATACATAAAAAATAACATAACAGCAATAAGATAACAACGAAATAAACTAGCTAGCAAAAGCGTGGAAGCGTTTCAGCTTCCTCGTGAAACAAAATGCAGACGAAAAGGGCGTTCATCCGCGTGTTCATCCGCGGCGAGGATTGTAGACAGAGCGGCTGACAAAAATCAGACTTTCACTGTAAATTTCGCATTTTCGAAACTTTGCAGGTCATTTTAAAACAACTATTGACATTCTTCAACATATACAGTCAACGGCCCAGCGTGCCATTAAAGACTGGAACCATTTTCCCAATCATTTATGAGCGTTCACGGTGGTTGTGCGTTCAAAACGCTTCTCTCGCTTCACCGTTTCGCAAAAAGTTCGAAAACAATTTTTCTTACGTCACAAAGTAAACGTTCAAACAGCGCGAGCATGAAAGGGCTGACGTCAAGACTTGCGCAAACCTTAAAAAACTCTTCGTGGTCGTTGTTAGAAATCTGTACATGGGAGAACCATTTACCTGTTTAGCTGAGATTTCTTCTGAGAGAACCTTTGATGATGACAGGATCTTGATTGCCGTTTCATCCTCCAAAATATTTCCCTGATTAAAAACAATACAAGATTGACACCCGTGTACAATTCAAGTGGCTTAACATGGTTTGCGCGCGCTCTTCAGTTTTCATCGCTGACGCGTCGGGTAACGCGCGCAGGGGTTGAGAAAAACAAACGTGGCGCCGTGCAAACAAGTTACAACTTTTCTGAATTTGTTGCAGGCAAACGATGGAGAAAATCTATCTGCAGGATTTTTTTTGCAAATGATCCGAATCTAATTTTTCAGGCTGTTTTGTATCTACAAGCAATTGCAAAAAGAGTTGAGACATTGGCCATGTTTTCACGAGCGATTTTTTAAGTCGCTGAGCGAGTGACAGTAGGAAATCTCGTGAAAACAGTTGCTTGTCCAACTCGCTTAAAGTTAAGCGAGTCGGCGAGCTACAATAGAATTTTCATTAAATTCAAGCCACCAAACCAGGTCGCTTAAGCTTGTCGGCAATTAATTTCAGCCAATCACATTTCGCCAGCGTTCAAACAACAAAGAAGGGCATTGTATTGTCGTTCTTTTGTGTTCTAATTTTCTATTGTTTTAACAAAAGAAAATATATCGCGCATGGTATAAGAAAAATGAATAAAGTTCTGTCCGTGAAAACGCATAATTTTTTTTTAAGCTGCTTAACGCGGTCAGTAAACAAATCACCTACAGGAATGTTAAGCGAGAAAAACCGCCTCGTGAAAACACAGCCATTGTGTACTGTAGACTCATGGTTCGTACAACTTCAGACAAATAAAATTCAAGGACTTTTCAAGGACTTTTCAAGGACAAAAAACAGTTTTCAAGGACTACGTTTTATTGAAGGGCTCGCAGCACACTAATCGTGACAGGCTCCCTGGGTTTCATTTGACCGAGTGAGACCTCGGCGCTTTATATACGGCGCAATAGCTCGTTTTGAGGATTTCGTGGACTTTTTCGTGGACTATGATTTTGAGTGAGGATGCAGTATGTATCGTCAGCGGCAGTAGTTGTAGAGTTCTGCGTGGTCAGGATAGGTCTGAACATGTACAACTGTATTAGTAACTGTAAAATCAACTGTATTAGCGCGCGCTAAAATAGCGAATTAATTTCGCGATCATATGGCGAGTAAAATTGTCATTTTAAGAGAAAACGATGATTGGTTTTGACCGGCTGTATTAGCAACTGTAAAAATAACTGTATAAGCGCGCGCTAAAATTGCGAATTAATCTCGTGATCATGAGGCGAGTAAAATTAGGAGACTTTAGATCGGACGACGAGTACGAGATTGAGTACGAGTACGACTTTTGAATTTGAATTTAAAGCCAGTCACGTCCCCAAAACTATCGGTCCCTCCTGTTGCAAACCAGAAGATAAGAAGACTCTAGGTATAAAATTTGTGTGGTAAATGGTTCTTTAGAGTACGGCGAACTAAGTTTTAAAAGTCGTACTCGTACTCAATCTCGTACTCGTCGTCCGATCTAAAGTCCCCTATTGTCATTTTAAGAGAAAACGATGATAGGTTTTGAACAACTGTATTAGCAACTGTAAAAACATCTGTATTAGCGCGCGCTAAAATTGCGACTGAATTAATTTCGCGATCATAGTCATTTTGGGAGAATTTGACGCAATTTGATGACATTAAATGCGCTATTTCAGCGCGCGCTAATACAGTTGGTTTTTCGCTATATAGCGCGGCACTCCTAAAGGTAACCAAAGCCGAGGTTTTGCGTTCTTGCTCGAGGTAAGCTGTTTACTTATTACGCAGAGTTATCATGCAAACACAATTTTATCATTCGCTGGAAGAAGTCATGGAAACTACCGGAAAATATGGATTACGAAATCCTTTAGCTTGCGACCGCTGACCAATGTTTTTGTTGAAGTTAATCGCCCCGTCCGGGCCTCGTTTAATTTTGCGTCAAATTTCCTACTATGTAGCACGAGGGAGGAAAGATTGCGTGACAATCCCTAAGGATGTCTACATTGGACTATGACTATGCGGAGCTAACCCCTCCTCGTCGTATACCCGAGGGCATAAAACATTACAAGATAAGCAATGGAAAACGACGAATTCTGTACTATTTAGTACTATATTTATATTTAACACAAATTCATGCTTATTATTCAAACAATTCACTTACATTTTTGGGAAAATATATACAAAAAAAAAACAGTAATCATAACATAACCTATTGAAAATCATAAGTATTGACACTACACTGTATTCCACCCCCGTCCTCCGATTTTTTGCTCTCGCCCCAATTTTCGCGCGGCCAGAATGCGGGAACGCTTGCTACGCAAGCTAGAGTAACATCGCAGCACTTCACTGGCTCTCAGCTATTTCTAGTTTACGAAATCGAAACTCTTTGTCCCCTGGTGCATGAAATTGAGGCAAAGATTACAATTTTGCGTCATGTACGCATTCACGTATTATGCCGACATTTTCGCTAGTTATTTTCGGATTTTAAAAGTCGCTGGTGGCCAATTTTTTCGTAGCAAAATCATTTAATTTATCAGAAAAGAGATAGGGCGTACACAAAGTCCTAAATTTCAAGGACTTTTCAAAACCTAATAAAGAAATCAAGTACTTTTCAAGGACCTTAACCAAATTAAAGGACTTTTCAAGACGACTGCTAAAATTCAAGACCTTTTCAAGATTGTAAAAAAACCATGTGTAGTGCATATTTCGAGGATAACATGGTTTTCAACAAGTCCCCACCCCCTCACTCCTTATCAATGTTGTACCAGATCAAAAATGCCATTCAAACTAACAGTCATCAACATTGAAAGGGGGAGAGGAGGGGAGTCAGTAGCACATTGCATTGATTTGATTTGTGTTACGCGGTCGCTTTTATACGGAATGAACATTTTTTTGGAAAGTGTCTCAACCTTTTTGCAACTGCTTGTAGCCTTGTTGCCATGAAAACGTCACATACGTCAACCAAACAACCAAAATTTTAAGGAACGAACTTTAAATTTGAATCTGACCAATTTTGGCAATCCAGGGATGAACACTTAGAATTTTATGGCTAAATGTATGTTCGGCCACCTCAAGTGCCGTGAACTGGAATCTCAGAACGTTCTCTCTATTCAAGGTCTACATGTAATAAGCAATTCGTTTTACTTAACCTTTTGACTCCCAAATTTCCACCAAAAAATTCTTTTTTCAGGCTACAAATGCCATTTTGAGGCCGAACAGTCAATAACATCGTTTGCAGTTCGGCAAACTAAACCCTCGTGCCATTTGTAGAAGTATTTGAGAATTTGAGTTCGGGCATGCGCACTGATCGAAATTTCGAAAAACACGACTTGCCTTGACTTTTTCTTTTTTATTCTCAAGCCCGTTCTTTTAGTTTCCTTTTTGTCTGTTTTTTTTTTGGGTCAGTTTTGTTGACCTTTTAATAGTCTTTCTTGACAATGTAAAGTTTTCACCCAAAAGTCGCGGAATGTGGAAATTTTGATCGTCAAGTAGCCGTCGGTGGGAAGGGCAAATTTTCCTTTGATTTTGTAACATAAAGTTCAGAGGATGTTTGTGTGAAACTCCAGTTCAATTCATCCAATCGGTCTCATCTGGGTATGTTTAGCAAGATTTCCTCCTTCCCTTGCCGATAATTGTCAAAAATATCTTCGGACACTAAAACTGATGACGTCACAAATGGTACAATATGTATGACCCTAAACAGCGCCTAAAAGCGCGCTTAGGAGTCAAAGGGTTAATTCAAAACTTCGAAGAATCAAATTGCGAGGAAGTTACCTCAGAAGACGACAGCACTTCTAAGATCTTGTCTTCAATTTCTTTCAGCTACAAAAAGTCAAATAAAGATAAGGTATTATGGTTAATGGAAAATATTATTCAAATCATTATCATTATCACCCTTCCATCACAGATGCCTTTTTACCCGCTGCCGACTGTCTTGTACAAAAGTTAAAAATATGCGCTGAAATGACCATCTGTCTTCAAAATAACCAGGCTGTAAACAGGGAACTATGTGGGAAAGAGTTCGAAGAGAAAATTTGGCGAACAAATCGATTTTCGAGTAAACAGGTTCATTAATGAGAAGTTATTTCTCTCTTTTGTCCCAATCTTTAAAAAGGCAACAAAATCACCGTAACAAGACCAAAGTTGGGAACAAAAACAACCGTTTCTTTTACCAACCTGTTTTTTATTTGCGGCACTTTCCAGAATAAGCTGATTTTTCTTTTCCTCGAGTTCAGGTTTCTCTTTTGCAGCCACAATCCCAAGCAACTGATCCTCCAACCCCAGCGGGGTGATCATAAAGTTCACAAGTGTCACCTTCACTGAGATTTCAGGCAGGTAGTGCGGGTTGCGCAGGCGCGTGGTGATGTAAAACCGGAAGTCACGTGAGTATTCGATACTGTTTTCGCCAAGCTTGAGATACTGTGGAAGATATGAACACAAAAATTATTTAACGGGTAACGGGAAAACGTGTTATAGCAGTTCGCAAGTAGAACAGAGTAGAATCCGAATAACTTGAGGCCGGGGAACTCAAACCTCTCGCTAACTTGAACTGAAACTAAATCCCTTCGAAGTTTAGTCTAGCCAGTTAACGTCATGCGTAACGTAACGTATTACCGTATTTTCTCGATTAAACGCCGGGCCCCGAATAAACGCCGGGTATAATAGAGGAAGTTGTAAGTAAGCCCCTCAAACGTTTATTTGTGGTATAATAAACTTGAGATTTAAGGGCAAGGTACACGGCTGCCAAGAAAAACGAATAATAACCCTTTCTTTAAAAATGGCGGGCGAGAAAAAACTGCTGATTCAAACGCCGGGTCCACTAGGCCAAGTTTGAAATAAACGCCGGGGGCGTTTAATTGAGAAAATACGGTAACCATTTATTCTCCCTTTTCCCTGTGCAAATATTTATGATGTTACAGTTTTGTAATTACATGTATTATGCAATGATGAAATTTCAATCTCTTAATCACTGATTCAAAAAAAAAAAAAAGAAAGAAAGAAAGAAAGAAAAGAAAAAATACAAGCTACACGACACTTAGAACATCAGTTGGCGTCTTTTCCTATTCCTTCCTCTCTTCAGTCTCGCCTCCATACGAATAAGCGATTGCCCTTGAGTACACGTAAAGACCAGCGAATCCCATCTGCGAAGAGCAGTTATTATGCACTATCCAAGTCCTTGTTAAAACGTACCTCAACGCCACCTTGTTTGAAGGTCTGCTTCAAGAGAAGTGGTTCCAAAATAGGATCCAGTTCCTCTCCAACATTTTCCAAGAGCACTGGTGTGCCAAACTAATAACACAGAAACACATTACAAATTAAATGACGTTTTTTATCTCAATGCGCAAGCGTAAACGAGAAATAGTATACGGGTAGAGATATGCAAGTCCCTCAGTCGTAAACATTTTTTCCAGGGGAAGTACTTTTTTATATAAGCTATATAATGGCATCAAAGGATATGGTCTGAAATTGGATTACGGTTTCAAGAAGCGCGCCGCAACGCACACCCCCACCCAAATTTCGGGGAGTACCCCCCGGGCTATTGTTAAACTTCCCAGGGTATTGTCTCGTTTCAGACTACGTACTATGGATATTTATGTCACGCTAACATGTTTTCTTATTTGTAAACTGAATACGCTTATTTTTAAACTGCAAATGGAATTAAAATGGCAAGTTAACATTTATCAGTTAAGTGTTTTATTTTCGCTCTTTGTGTTAGGTTTATTCGCTCAAATTACTGCCCGCTGCTCGCAAAGGCATGAAGCGCAGAAGAAAATTACGGTTTGATTATGTAAGAGTATGGAAGAGCCGGAAGAGCCAGAAGTCATGATTTTGTTGACTGTAAACTGAATACGGTTATATGTTGGTTATTTGTTTTTCTAAGTATGGAGAACACAGCGATATTATAGTATTTATTGTATTCTTAGTCAGTACAAGTCTTTCGCCGCCACTTAAAAAGAACGAAAACAAAGGTGAGTTTAACATCCTTACCGTGATACTGTTTAACACCCTTACTGTGATACTGTTTAACATCCTTACCGTGATACTGTTTAACACCCTTACCGTGATACTGTTTAACATCCTTACCGTGATACTGTTTAACATCCTTACCGTGATACTGTTTAACATCCTTACCGTGATACTGTTTAACATCCTTACCGTGATACTGTTTAACACCCTTACCGTGATACTGTTTAACACCCTTACCGTGATACTGTTTAACATCCTTACCGTGATACTGTTTAACACCCTTACCGTGATACTGTTTAACATCCTTACCGTGATACTGTTTAACATCCTTACCGTGATACTGTTTAACATCCTTACCGTGATACTGTTTAACATCCTTACCGTGATACTGTTTAACATCCTTACCGTGATACTGTTTAACACCCTTACCGTGATACTGTTTAACACCCTTACCGTGATACTGTTTAACATCCTTACCGTGATACTGTTTAACATCCTTACCGTGATACTGTTTAACATCCTTACCGTGATACTGTTTAACATCCTTACCGTGATACTGTTTAACATCCTTACCGTGATACTGTTTAACATCCTTACCGTGATACTGTTTAACATCCTTACCGTGATACTGTTTTCCAGGGTGCGAATGTAGTTAGCGTCGGAGAGTTTTATGACTGAAAGTTTCTTTTCTTTCTCCATGTTCTTGATCCATTTGTTGGCTTGACCT
Source organism: Cladopsammia gracilis (assembly GCA_022457155.1). Taxonomy (NCBI): domain Eukaryota; kingdom Metazoa; phylum Cnidaria; class Anthozoa; order Scleractinia; family Dendrophylliidae; genus Cladopsammia; species Cladopsammia gracilis. Next base: position 504,493 of record JAJGOT010000356.1, read on the forward strand.
ACAAGAAATTACAGCAAAATTAGCGCGGCAGTCATATAGACCAGAAGAGTGTAGCCAGAAAGTAAGTTATATTTTTGTGTATTTGCTCATTTTACACAGCCTCTGGATATGAACAATCATGATCGCGCACTCTGATTGGTCCCTGGATAAAATCAATCACGTGCTCTGATTGGTTGCCAGTCATTGGTAAAAGCAATCACGTGCTCTGATTGGTTGACAGTCCATGGATAAAAGCAATCACGTCCTCTGATTGGTTGACAGTCCATGGATAAAAGCAATCACATGCTCTGATTGGTTGACAGTCCATGGATAAAAGCAATCACATGCTCTGATTGGTTGACAGTCCATGGATAAAAGCAATCACGCGCTCTGAATGGTTGACAGTCCATGGATAAAAGCAATCACGCGCTCTTATTGGTTGACAGTCCATGGATAAAAGCAATCACATGCTCTGATTGGTTGACAGTCCATGGATAAAAGCAATCACGTGCTCTGATTGGTTGACAGTCCATGGATAAAAGCAATCACGTGCTCTGAATGGTTGACAGTCCATGGATAAAAGCAATCACGTGCTCTGATTGGTTGACAGTCCATGGATAAAAGCAATCACGTGCTCTGAATGGTTGCCAGTCCATGGATAAAAGCAATCACGTGCTCTTATGGTTGACAGTCCATGGATAAAAGCAATCACGTGCTCTGAATGGTTGCCATATCTATTACAGTTTTTCAAGCATTTCATTTTAACTATGCTTCAAGCTAGTGCGTAAAGTAACATAAACCGATCAGATAATCATGCGCGTGATAGACAGTACTTCATAGATAAATAGGGTAACTTAAGTCCATCGCATCTCTTTCGCGAGCATGGTGACCTATGTTTCTCATTGCATTTTTAAAAACAATGCTTGGTAGAGAAAAATCAGGGAAAGTTAAAAAAAAATCGTTCGTTAACTTTTATTTGAGGAATCACCTGAAGGGCATTAAAAAAATATATCGCAGTGTGTCAGAGATACCTTGCGGATCAATCATGAGCGGCCATCTTCGCGCGTTATCCACAATAATTCCGTTATCAACTGAGAATGAATCCACAGGAAGACCAGCAATGTTCCACGCACGGATCTTGACTGGGCTGCCGAGAGTCGCGTTCAAAGAGAATGACTCAGAACACGGAATCTTCTTCACATTGCACTGTTCTACCCAGCTAGATATACAGTCCTGCATAGACAAAAAAGACAAAATTACATGTTAAGCCATCCGTGTGGAGGTTGGTTTAAGGCCCCGTCCACACCAATGCGTTTTTGAAAACCTCTTGTCCCCCGAAAACGGATAAAAAGATTTGCGTCCACACTAGGAGCTGAAAAACGATGATCCAAAGATGCGTTTTCATCACCAGGCTCTGCTCGGACATTTTTCTGTTCAATACGCATGCTCCAATGGCGTCAGCAATACTATGCGTTACTAGTTGTGACGTAAGCGTTTTTGTAAAGCTCCGTTTTTGCCGTCCACACTAAAACGATAGACCTGCGTTTTCAAAAGTCTCCACTTTGAAAAGCATTTTCGAAAACCTCCGTTTTCATCCATTTCATTCTCCGTTTTTGATCGTTTTAGTGTGGACGATCGGTAAAAACGCATAAAAAAGTATGCGTTTTCAAACGAAAACGCATTATTGTGGACGGGGATTGAATTGAATGGGCTTAGTTGGTGAAGATGAATGGGAATTCAAAATTTTCTCAGTTCATGAGCTTATTTTTTTTTATTTCAGCCAATCATGAAACGTAGTTACGCAAAAATGATATAAATACAAATTACAAGCGCGGTTTTCAATTGAGTGTCGTAAAACACCAAAACCAAAGTATAATCACTTTCACAACAAACGCAGACAATCCAATGAACCAATCAGAACTCGAAGTAGCCGGTTTCAAGCGCGGGAAAAACGCTTCGAGCAAGTCAAGATTGGTTTTGGTTTTACTTCTGATTGGATAAGAAAGTGGCGCAAGGCTTTTTAGCCAATCACAAAGCATAAAAACGCGAAACATTTACATTTACATTTTTACATGTATTTGGTCGGTAAAAACCGTTAGGTTATCACACCAACCGTAAAAAAAAAAAAAAAAATAGAATGAATGAATAAAAATAAGTAGATGAATAAAATACAGATATATCAATATATAAAATAATTGTATAAAAATTAAATAAAAAAGACTATATAAACTATATATAACTATTGTTTAAGAAAAGCTGCTAACCTATATTTAAAAATTTCTAAGAAAGATGATGAAACAATGGCCTCAGGGAGGCAGTTCCAGTCCGCTATAGTCTTTCGAAAAAATGAAAATTTAAAAACGTCTTTATTTGCATATGGCACCCGAAATTTAAATTGATGGCTTCCCCTCGTGCGACTTTCAGAGTGTTGAGTTAAATATTTTGGGGTATCTATGTCAATAAGACCATGAGTTAGTTTATACATAAGTGTTAATCTAGACTGCCTTCTTCTCATTTCCAGCGTGGCCCACCCTGAGTCTTTAATCATGTCCGTAACACTGGCATGTCTATCATAATATATATCATAAACCAAAGTAATCGCAAAATTACGTTCCACACTCAACTGAAAATCGGTCTATACCCAATTGGAAAACACCCTCAAACAGAAAAGCCCAACTTACGTTCCTGAAGTCCACTGTGAAAGGACCCAAATATGCCACCACGCCTGAGGACAAAAGCACATCACCAGTGATCCTGTCATATCTGTCTCCCAGCACACGCGCTGCTTCTGTCCAGCGGTCTTTCTCGCCACCCAGTCCCCCGATCAATTTTTCTGCTCGGTCAAGCTTTTGTTCACAGATCATGATGTTGTGTTCCAGCTCTTTTTTCTTGTTGGTCATGAAGTCGAATTCGTCGTTCAATGCTTGAAGTTTGTCAACAACCTTTAAAAAAAACCGACAGTGAAATCACAAAGACGCAGAGTAGGAAAGGAAAATCATAGTTTTGCTAAAACGACTTTTTTTGAAGAGCTCTAGACAGCGCCTTTTTGATGACTGCACACACACCAAGGAACAACAAAAGCGTACTAAATTCACGAAGACTGAATAAACGATACATTAGGCGCAACATGTTGTGGGATTTTTTATGAGCCAATTAGGCCATGAGTCCAACGTGTTCTGTAGCACGAGCTATCCCTTGGATGGGACGTTAGTCCATCGCAGGGTTAATCCCAGCATTATAATTGCCAGTAACCATTTAAACAACTGGGTGGAGAGAGACAATGGGGAGCAACGGTTCTTGTCTAAAGAAGCAAGAGACCACTGACCTTACGATGAGATTAGTAGCGTGCTAACAACGACACCAACCCGCCTCCACACAAATGCGGTAGTAACACTGCAATATTAACTAACCTCTTTGAGTTGAGCTCGTTTGGCATTCAACTTCTTCATTTGTACTGACAGTTCGGCTTCTGCTTGAGCAAGCTTTTCTTTCTTGGGAGCAACAACCTACAAAATAATAATATGAAGCAAAATTCTAAAAATCAAACAAAATTAGAAGTTTGTATAAAGACACATGACTCAAATTTATAGGTTTCGTTCAGACATAAAACACCGGGTCCGTGACAACGTTATAGCCGGGGAAATGGACAGTGGACCGGCTATTATCTACATCCTTGGCAAGAATCGAAACAAAATATACGGCTGCTGTAGGCCTACTCCAAGGAATATTTCTGAAGCACGTCTTTCTGGGACACTTCTACCCAAAACTAATTGAACAACATAGCTGGTACGTTCCTACCAGGCCAACTGAGGGCTTGTAAATATGTCTCCTCTAAAGCCCGGTTTTCACTAGCGATATAAGCACAGTAAACATAAATTGGCGTCAAGTGAAAACGAACGATGACGTCAGCATAAGATTGATCTTTATGCTTTTACCGTATTTTCTCTATTAAACGCCCCCGGCGTTTATTTCAAACTTGGCCTAGTGGAACCGGCGTTTCTTTGAATCAGCAGTTTTTTCTCGCCCGCCATTTTTTAAGAACGGGTTATTATTCGTTTTCCTTGGCAGCCGTGTACCTTGCCCTTAAATCTTAAGTTTATGATACCACAAATAAACGTTTGAGAGGCTTACTTACAACTTCCTCTATTATACCCGGCGTTTATTCGGGGCCCGGCGTTTAATCGTTGCGTTTATGCTGCTTATGTGGGGCCCGTCACTGGACATGAGCGCTGTTATGCTTCCGCTTATGCTTATGTCGGTAGTGAAAAGCTGGGTTAAGGAAGGAATCTAGCATTTACCTTAGCTACTCTCTCGTACACCTCCATAGCACGAATCCATCTGCACAGTCCCTCGCAGGCTGAAGACACCGAACGAATGTTGTTGGGATCGAAGTCAGGGTTCGTCACATATCTTAGAGAAGACGAAACTGGTTTAAAACGTTTTAAGCCAAAGAAAAATTTAAACCACAACATATGCATAATTCCATACTTTTCAAATGATTTGTTTTCTCCCTCAAGACTCGACAGAACAGTCTCAAGTTACCAATAGCTACTTTAAGCATTTGCAACGGCAATGTCCAGGAAAACTTCAGTTACAAAGTCCACGGCAATGTCCTTTCTTTCAAACTGATTCGCAATTTTTCCATTAAGATCACCTCGTTAAATCGGAAGCTAAACTATCCAGGAGCTAAAAGGGCGGCGTTCCAGAACGAAAAATTTTCTTCATTAAACTTGGTCATTTCGCGTTGTCGTCTTGCATAGAACGTCAAAGAAATGCACCACAATACCTACGTGCAGAGTCATTATTTTGTTTGCTAAAACCTGTTTTGTGACGCTATCTTTGCCATCGCCGTAGTAGCTGCTTAAAGTCCCTACTGACTGTCTACAACTACTCATTTCTCTTTAATCTCTGTGATAATGGCGGCTGAAATATGACGTCAATAAAACGACGTCAATAAATTATAATGGCGTCAATAAATATAGTAATAATAATAATAATAATAATGACGAATATTTAAACAGGATAAAACCCATCAGTATTTAAAAAACACTGTTATCAATGGGGTCCTGTAAGTAAATAAATATAACTAAACAACTAAAAGATAAAAGTTATAAGATACAATAAAAAAACCATAACTATAAGATAAAAAGCTAAAGACTATAACTACAATTGTGATTAAAAAGATAAACGTTTCATAAAAATAATTAAAATGTGCTTTAAGTGCTTTCTTAAATAAAATGTTTGAAGTTAAGGATCGAAGTTCAATTGGTAGTTCGTTAAAAAGCTTAGTCTCCCATACAGCCGTTATTTGTCACTAGTGGGGAGGAGCGTTGCGTGACGAGACAGATAACAGCTGCGTGGGAGACTACAATAAAAATCGCTCTATAACATAAGTTATGTTAAAGCTTGTTTCCACTTTTTGTTTCTCACTTAGATCTCTTTACAGCAGCAATGGCGACTGAAAATGACGTCATAAAATCAGATAAGTTGTCAGTAATGACGTCACCTTAATTACGTCAATAATAGCACATTTTCACCACTTACTTATCCCTGATCTTTTTAATAATGGCGGCTGGAATGTTATCCTTATCATAAACTTTCAAGGACTCCAAGAATTTCAAGTCTCCCAGCATCTTTTGTGATGGACCCCAGTAGTCCTCCACCATGCGTCCCGAACCCGAGGGATCAGGCTTCCTTTCAGCTTTAATCCCTTTCATGATACAAACAGCTTCCATAACCAGCTTTACTGCTGCAGGTGGATTCTACAAACATAGAAATACAACACGTCACAAACATCTATCCTAATGGGTAACTCTCAAATAAAGCAAGGACCACTTGGACAAACAGCACGGCGAAGTCAAGCCGGATCTTGGTGTAGATCAGGATCAGCAGTATGAAATAAAACTTAAAACTGAATGCAAGGCTGATCGGACAGCTATAAAGGGTATTTTTATTGCCCAATATTTCGTTAGGCAAAACTAACCTTCATCAGGGGCTGCAAAGAACTAAGGCAAAAATAAAGTTTTTAGTTTTTAGTATCTATCCTAAAGGAAGGACAATGAACTCTTTATCAAACGCAATTTTTGCAGGTTTTCCAAGAACAATGAAGTTCTTTTTAGACCCAACAAGAAGCTGTACACAGCTTGAACTCGTGGCGCCTTTAACTCATTGCAGCATTGATTCCCAAGTGATATGAGTGCTTTTACAGAGAAACATAAGCTTAAAATTATATCTAATCAAAGGCTCCTAAGAGCCAATCTGAGAAGAAGAAATGCTAACGCGTAACGCGTAACGCAATATTGCCGTAAGCTTTAATACGTTTTCACACTAACACAGTTCGATTTATATTTTTTAAATTAAATTAAGGATTTTTGACGAACGAAATAAAAAAGTACATCACTTTCATAATGTCCAGTTCGAAAAAAGAAAAAAAAAAAGAAAAAAAAAAAAAAAAAGGAATTGATGGAGATTCGACCTCGGGCCGTCTGGGTTAAAGCCACAAACTCAATCACTGCGCTGTCCAAGAGCACATACTACCTACGAACTAAATTTTATTATTTTAACCTAGATACGCATCAGAACGCGTGTTTAGGTTGCAAAATCCTTTTAAATCGATTTTAATGTTGCACTAAAAACTCCAAATGCGAAACATCTGTAAGCTTATTGTTGTCTATATTCGTTTACATCAAATTAATTATTGTTATCGTTGGATTCACGTTGAATTCCTGTTACGAAACGTGTTCGTAACAAAGCATTTGCTCACTAAGTTTACAGCTGATGGAAGGAGGGAGTGAGTGAGTGAGTGAGTGAGTCAGAATGAATTTTATTTAAACACCCTTGCCGATAACCTGTTCATCATGCTTTCACGTATACACGGGTTTAAAAGTAAGACTACACTGCATTCACTAGATTCAGTAGCTGACACTTAAGCTCGACCCGGAGCTCGATCGCTAAGCAAATGGCAAGTTTAATATATAAAACACAGAACTTGCCAGAGCAAAAATCCCACAGGAATAAGCGGCGAACACAATATCAAACGGTCCTATCCATCCATGAACGCCTTGAATTGTCTTGAAAGTGTGCAGTTGTACGCAGTAGTTCTTTATCTTGCTTCTCGAGTACACAAACGGAGAGATTTTACGGTATGTATTTCATGGCCGAAAGCCATATAGTCGTCTATATAGACTTAAATATGCGTGCATAAATTTGCATGCGCTAATGTGACACGAAAAAAAAAACAAGAAAAGTCAACGCCGGATTTATAACTCGTGTGCTTCGCCACGAGTAACTAGCCCAACAACTCCAAATTTATACCGATACTCTAACTCCAACGCAAAACCGAGACAGTCTAACGACAAGTGCATTATTTTAGACACTTATTAATGACTACATGCATGCAATTACAGATTTATACCACTTCCTAAGACTCGCGGTACAATCACTTAATCTACCAGGTCCCTCACAAATTCCATGAATGATCCTGTGAGTTTTTCAATGCATTAAAATCAAAGAAATCAAATTTTAACTTAGCAAGAGATGTGAGTGTACAATGGACGTTTATAGCGACCTTTCCTTGAAAGAAATTTAAACAATTTCTTTTGACTAACATGTCGTATAAACACACATGTTATTTGTCGACATTTTTAAAAATATTTACACCAGGAGCGGAACTTCGTATCTAAAGAAGTTTACGAGGAGCGATTACCTTCATAGTCTTCACCATACTGATATCACTGGGTTTGAGAGTGTTGAGCGCCTGCATGGCTGCCTCCAGGGCCGGCATGGCTTCAGCCAGATCACTCTCACACTCATCCTTGATACCTTTGGCCACAGCTGCGGCTTCACTGGCTACCGCCTCGTCTGCTGCTACCACCTGCAAACACACGAGGACAAAGATTAAAGTGCTACTACGACGAAAATGTTTGTTTTTGTTTTCGATTTTTTAACTCGTGTCATGTTAAAGTATTTTGAAAAAAAAAACGTACACACATGTAGCGAAAACAGTTTTTATACTCTGGCTTTATAATATTTGCGATTGACAGAGCCAGAGATACGCATGGTTGCGCATCAAATATATGCACATTGTATGAATCTTAGGCACCGTCCACACCTATACGTTTACATAAGGGCATAAGAGGCCTCCCGTCCACACGTAAGCGATGAAAACGGTCACCCTAACGGATGTTTTCAAAAACGCTCTCCAAAGTGGATATTTTGAAAAACGCTGTTTACCCGTGTACGTGTGGACAGCATAAACAGATATTTTGGATGTTTCTTGGTGTTGCGGAAGCCATTGTTGGTTAGCTTTTGTGTTGTGGTGTGGGTATTGTTCAGTGTCTTTTGAATCTTTTGTTTTACGTCATTTGGTGATCACACCATCCGCAACACCAAGAAACTACCGATATTTTCGTAAACGCTGACGTCAGAGATTCGGATCAGTCCTAATTTACGCATGCTCAATGCAGATTTCTGGCGTATACGTATCGTTTTGGCGTTTACGTGTGGACGGGTGAAAACGAATCGTAAACGACAGCTGGCTTCGTGTGGACGGGAGCGTTTTAGACAAAAAAAAATATAGCTGAACTTTACGTTTGAAACAACTGGTCTTTCCGTTGAAATTTGAACTTAAAATTCTGCACGAGAAGTATTCAGCAATTCTGCTTTCCAAAACTGAAGAGAAAGGGGAGGTGAAATGATGATTATAGTAGCCCTTTAAAGTATCCAAACTTTGTACTTTTAAATCTCATTTACAGTGCTGGAAATAGCTTTTTTTTACTTAGAAGGACATGTGTCCTTTCAAGCCTCCATTTTGAGAACATTTTGCAAAAGTGGATGGACATCCATGATGTGCATTATAAGGCGATTTCAAATCACACAGCTTTTCCTGAATTTTCTCGAATCGAGAGAGAGCCATTTGCAGAAAATAAACGGTACAAACAGCATATTAGACGGGCGAAATTCAGTTTTCGGTCAGCAATGAACGCTAAGTCGGCTTTCCAAAACAACAACGTAACAGCAGCCAATTATATTACAGCAGGATTATCACAACAGAAGCTCTCACCTCTTTTTTAGCCTCCACCTCAACTGTATCCTGTTCAATTTTAATCATCAGCTTTTCCGTTTCCGCTGAAGTCTTGATCAGTTCCGGTTGCAGGTCGCTTAGCTCCTGTTGCATGACGGACACCTGCGATGAAGCAAAGTCGAGTTTCTCCAGACCAGTGACGTAACGCTGCTTCAGAGTCATGATCTCCTGGCGTTTGATGTCCAGAAGCTTCTTGAATGTCATGATGAGTTCCAGGTAGGAAGTAGGGGTAACATAGTTACGGCGCCTCAAGGATTGATAGAAGCTGTAGCGACAAAGAAACAGTTCTTTTAACTCTTCAAAGTTCTTCTCTTCACTCCAAAGCTGAAGTTATTTTAAACCGTATGCTGTTAGACTCATTTATCCTTCTCTTCTATAAAGCGCCTCTCTACTACCCCCGTGGCGGATCTAGGGGTGAGGCGTGGAGGCTTCCCCCTCCCCTATCTTGCAAAAAAAAAAAATTATAGCCTCCGTGGAGCCAGAAAAGGGAGACTGGAAGGAAGGATTTTGGGCGTGCGTGAGGCGGGAGTGCGAAGGGAAAAATAACGTTTTTGTTTTCACTGCCTCCCCCCTCCCCTTTACACACTCCCTCCCCCCCCCCCCCCCCTTACTATGGAGTCTGGATCCGCCACTGTATCCCCCAAAGGAGATTTAAAAGAGATTTAACGCTTTTTCTAACTGTTGAGTCTGTGCATAAAATCCTTTCAAATGCAACCATTTTATTTTCATGAAAGTTGCCGAGCAGTCAACCTAGACACAAAACTACTCGAGTTTGCGAAACGTTGCAGTTATCTGGAGATAAATTACTGTACCAGAGTGAAACAGGGGAAACTGCTTCTGCGTCTATGAACTACGAGACTCATAAAAATGGTAGTTTCTTGGTGTTGCGGATGGTGTGATCACCAAATGACGTAAAACAAAATATTCAAAAGACACTGAACAATACCCACACCACAACACAAAAGCTAACCAACAATGGCTTCCGCAACACCAAGAAACACCCATAAAAATGGATGGATAAAAATGGATCGAGCGGGTTTTATATTGATTGTCGAAAGTAATTTTGTATTTGCTTTGGTTTTGCATTGCCACGTTTTGTGATTGGATTAATCAGAAGTAAAACCAAAATCAATCGTGACTTGTGTGTACGCGTTTTCCCGCGCTTGATGCCCGCTTCATGTATTTGCTTTGAGTTCTGATTGGCTCATTTATTTGTCAGTGTCTGCTGTGATTGGCCACAGTAATTACTTTGGTTTTGGTTTTACGACACTCAAATGAAAACCACTCTAAGGGCCGATTTACACGGTACAACTTTGTCGCATGCCAAACGCTTAAAACATGCTTACGGCATGCTTACAACACGAATTACTCCGTGTAAATCAGCTCAAGTCATGTCGTAAGCATGCCGTAAGCGTATCGCATGCAACAAAGTTGTACCGCGTAAATCGGCCCTAATACATCTCTTGTGTAAAGACGGCCTTTCCAGGAAGAAGGAAGAGATGACAGTTACTTGTTACGCAACTTACCTGTCGGACAATTGTCTGACGCTCTCGTGGAAATACTTGCACATGAACACGCAGTCTTTACGCACTCCATGCGCCATGTCCACTTCCTCCAGAAATTTATTGGCCACCATCTCCAGTGCATCCTCAGGCCAAGCCTTACAAACAAAACAAGAACAAAAATGAACACAACTGATCCACAACTTAGGTCAATTTTAAATGCAGGAAACCTAAAAATAACTACAAAAAAATGAACCAGTGACTCATTACAATACCCTACTTACTACAGGACGTTATTGCCTTTTTTCGGCGGTAGATATATATATAATTCTTAATCAAAATGATGCACGTTGACTTTGGCGTAACAAAGAACATTAATAATTTGACAACTCTCCAGTGGCGTTTAAAAGAAACAAATGACACGAAACAAATGTTTTGAAGCATCAACCGTCTCCACGCCCGACAGCACCCAAGGTAGTTAGGACAAGGGGACGATTGACCAAAACCTAGAAAGTCGATCATTTACTCCAAGAAAGTTTAAAAAAAAAATTCCAAAATGGCGAAAATGAAAACGATTTTCAGAAATTTGCCGACGATATCCTGCGTTTGGGAAGCTGTTACAAATGGCGCATGAAATTAGTGCCTACGTTTTCTTATAGCCACTACAATTTAACTTGCATGCAGATATTTTGAATGAAGGACAACACAACAAATTCGCTTGGGGTAAAGTCAACTCATTAACAAAGAGAAACGGCATAAATTCCCATTAAATAAAGCTGGAATAACAGGTACATATTGGTTTTTTTTTTCTATGATCGATAAAATGTTACATGTTATTTATTTTGATGTTATCGTGTTAGCGAGTTGACTGACTGCCTATCGTGTCCATGAGTGTTGACTCGGCCATGCTGTTCGATAATAAATTGAGGTTGCCACTGGTTAATGAAAGACATCAGAGTTCCATTCTGACAGTGACTGCATTCGGGGTAACATCACAGCTTTACCTGGAACCAGTCGATAGTGCAGCAGTTAATAAGTGAAGGAAACATTCTCATTCTGCTTCTGAATGCATCTCCGATGGGGCTCATGGCTAACACCACGTGAAGATTGGCTCGGACTCGATCGATGAAGAAGTTGTACATTGCCAGAGGCGTGGCGTCAATTTTCCGACCCTGAAAAGGAAACAAAGGTGAACTTAGGTACACCATAAAATAAAGTCGCAGAACGAGAAGATGTAGTTATAATAGAAAGCCAAAATATTCACCGTACACTGTGGCGTGAACAATTTTTGCAAAAGTCAAAACCCGAGTATTTCGTAACAATTAAAATATGCGCGCGCTGAGAAACGCGCGAGCGTTAGAACGTTCTGAAGACTGAAAGCGAGGCTTTCCTAAAGCAAGCGACAAATAAGGCCATTTTATACGCTGGGCACATCTGGCGATTTTCGCCAATTGCCGCGACGAGCGTACAAGATCGCCTGGTGTGGTGCTGTCTTAAAGCTGGTATCCAGACATAACAAGATTTCAAGATAGTTTGAACTTTCGCTCTTCTTTTATCACGCTTTCGTCTATTCTCATACGCTTTCCCTTAGTTGAATATGCTGAAATTTTCGAGATCTTTGAGAGATTATGCACCGCGCGTTCTACAGCAATCGTCACATTGTAGTTGATTATCTTTACTTTTCCGGAAATTGTTAAATAAATCCACCGGAAAAAACGAAAATTCACATGTTCACAACAAACACGAAACTACTCACTTTCACGTAAAAACGGCAAACGGCAGACGGCAAAAGTTGGATGTTTGCCGTTCGCGGGAAAAACAAACGTGATGCTTATCTCTCCCTTATTAACTTAAAGAATCCGACGCTTTTGTAACAATTGGACAAGACAATCTAATAATTCGTGAACACCGACACAAACGTCGAAGAAAAAACCTTTCGTAATCCACTCTCAAGTGCTTAGTGCGGGTTCGTTGATGTGGCAACTGGACCGTGCGTAAAAATAAAGAAACAAAATGCGGAAGTTGATTTGGGGCCCTTTTGTGGAAATCCAATAATGATCGCAAGGCAAATATTGCATATGTCAAAGATAGCAAGCCTTTTGTAACAAATAAAGGACTTGGTGCACTTAGCAGGCAGAGCAATTGCAACAGCAAGTTCGGCAAAATGTTTAAGGAAAAAACGTTGGTAAACTTTGTAACTTTGAGCAGACTTCTAAGTGGGGGTATGGCGGAGCGAGCATGCGGACCAAGAAATAGGCGAGTGCATCGATGGTTGTTTTTGCTCACCTCCACTCTGGCCACTGTTTGCATCTTTTCAATCACATCAGCTTTTTCGTCTGCAGGGAAGATGTTAGGTACATCACCAGTGTTGAGAATCATGTTGATATCTTCCACAAAGGATTCTTCTTTTATCTGATTATCACTAAACAGGAACACTGTCGCTTTGCCGTCCACACCCGCTTTTATCAGCATCTGTAAAATAATATGACATCAAAGAAGGAAATAAATGAAACGAGCGCCAACATTTATTTTTTTTCAGCATGTTCGCAGTCAGCTCAATCAAAGGCTCCTATGAGACAACTCGTGAATAAGAAACGCCCGGACCCTCCCTTCACTTCACCAACCCCCCGCCCCCCACCCCGTGAGTCCAACTTCCCACTTTCCTCTCTTTCCAACACCCTCCCTGTGGGTAAGGCGGGTGACCAATACATATCGCGGGCTCAATGTTAACAGCCCATTGACCGACCGATGGAGTGAAGTTTGTTATAATTCGTTCGACCCTTCGTGTATTCACGAGTTAAAAACGCATTAAAAAAGTCAACAGATGTGAAACCAGGTCATTTTTAGCTCATTCATGTGCATGCGCAATGAATGAGGTATTGCGAGGGTAGCAAATGTCGACGGAAGTTGTGGATCCGTAGATAGTGACGTAATCGGGCGGAAGTGAAAATGACCGGAAATGGAAAGGCACAAGGCAGGCCATCAAAGCGGCCATATTGGAAAATTGCTGTTAATGTTTTCGTTTTTTATTGGTAAGTACGTAAAGCATTGCTTTATTGTTGTGCTTTTTCTTTGGAGCTCTTCAACATACAACACACACGTCAATAATAGCGGCCAAGATAGTCACACTAGAACATTTTTCGAGTTCCACCAGTTTCGATCCAGACTTGAGGCTCGCGCGTACAAAAAGTGCTTTACAATCTGCTTTATGACCATCAAGCGTACAATGAAAATTGTCCATTACATGAATGAGCTGGCTCTAAGAGCCCTTTGATTACATCTATACACATTCAGTTTTAGAACGATTTATATGCTACGATTCGTCGGCTCATCGGTGAGGACGGAAAAGTTCTTGAATTTTGATTGGCCTGTTGGTATGAAAGCTATCACAGAGTTTTATAAGTGATGTTAAAAAGTTAAAATTTACAAAAAAACCTTTGTCGAGTAGCAACGGTAACTGTAACTTTACGCCGAGGTTCTCTTTTAGCTATAACCAAATCTGCTCTGTGAACACTTGCTTTAATTATGTAAGCCTTTGTTTATTATTACCTTCTTCACGTCTTCTCTCCATTCATTCTTGGTGTAGTTTCGTGTGATTTCAATCTGGAAGAGATCGTAGTCTGCCATGAATGTCGCCAAACGTGTAGCGCTCTGTCGACCGCTTCCACCAATACCTGAACAAGTCAAAATTTAAAGAACATCAGCTTCTTCCCGTCCCTTATCTTTCTCATGGATAGCAAAGATAATGCAAGTTAAATCACATCTGGGTTTCTTTCAAACCAAATTTTAAATCACTGATACGTAAAAATTGAAACCAAAATAATCACTGACCAATCACAGCAGACGCAGACAATTCAATGAACCAGTCAGAAGTTGAATTATAGACATGTAGCCGGCGCCAAGCGCGGGAAAACGCGCGCAGGGAAGTCACGATTGGTTTTGGTTTTACTTCTGAGTGGTTGAGAAAATGACGCGAGATGTTTTAGTTAATCACAAAGCGTAGCAATGCAAAACTAAAGCAATTGCGAAATTCACTTTCGACACTCAATTGAAAACCGCTATATTGTTGGTGAGCAAGGTTGGACAATACTGAAAGCACTTGCCTTCCACCAATGTAGCCTGGTCGAATCCCAGATTCGGAGGGGAGAAAAATATAGCCAAACTCACCAACAAGCAGGGCGTGTCCATTGTCCTGCTTTAACACTCGAGCAACACGCGAGATGTGTTCAATGGCAAACTTGAACATCACAAGAGACATGGGTGTTTTGCTCATCTGGTTAAACTCGTCAAGATACCTACAAACATTCACAATAGTTCATGATAAGAAACAGAATCACCAACACGTGCATACGGACGTTGTCATCTGATAATATCAAACTTAAGTATTTTTGGAGCGGATGTTTAAACCTTTCACTTCTAGTGTTAAACCTTGATTCATGTGATGTAGTTTTATCTTCTAAGTCTGTTCATAAAGACCTTAAGTGCGACCATTCAAATGAAAGCTACTGAGCAGTACTTTCCTGCGGTACAAGCAGGAAGGTGGTTCAACTTTTGAGTCTGTGAACAAAATCTGTTTATTATGCTATATAAAGTGGTTCTAACTTGATAAAATCCTAAAGTGTGCTCAGTGCTCATTCGAATGAAAGATGTTGAGCAGTAGTCAACAGTGATTTGAGCGTTGCTAAGTATTTTAACTAAGTACTTATTTTAACTTATTTTAACTAAGTATTTTAGCTAAGTACTTAAAAGTAGTGGCTGCTACACTTACCCTTCCATCTGTTGAGTCAGATGCGATAAATCATTGACTTCATCATAGATTCTGTCAGGACTATCAGGGTTCATGTAATCACCGAAAAATAAACTCCTGAAAAATGAAACACGATGATATTGTCAGACGAAGTTAGATGAGAAAAGAAAAATACTTAAATCAATGGTAAATGGCAGTGGATTGGGTATGTTCTCCGAAGAGAATATAGTGTGGCCTTACGATGTACACCTGACAGCTGACCCGAGAGTAAAAGTAAACAGAGATGCCCTGGGGGAAGGGCTGTTGACTCGGATATAATGCTGATGAATCTGACGTAAGGTTAAGCTTCCAAGAAGCACGCTAAAGAATAAGATCCATGGAGGGATCTAGTTTCCGCCCCATGCGCGAAATTCAATATTCTCTCAGAAGTAATGACTTGCATTAACGGTACCAAATAAATTCTTTTTGAAAAGTTGCTCCTGTCAGAATATATGTTTATGCCTGCTAGGTTATTTATATCAGAATAATTCTAACAGTGGTTATTTTCGATTCAAACACCCTTAGAGGTACCAAACCACGAATTCTAACCTCTGAAAGGTACGACGACGATCACCGCAGTCACTTTTATAATGGGAGTCACCCTCCCCCCCCCCCCCCCCCTCCTGCCAATTTATATCCATTTTTAAGCAAAAGATAACCTGATGTGATCGTCCTTAAGTTTCTGTCCTGTTGGTACAATATGGTCCAGTAAGCTATCCATGTCTTTCTTGAACTGCTGTTTCGTCGTCTCTTTCATCATTTCAAAGAACATCACGCGATCGTTGTTGTCGATAAGCCTGTCGTAAAACACGCGGTAAACCTCATGGATCCACAAACGAATTAACTTGTCTCCTTCCTGAAGGTGCGTGGAGGGAACAAGTAGTACACCAAACACGACACGCGCGAAGTCACGCAAGTTGAACACGTAGTGTGATTTGCTGGGAGTGGGCAGGAATTTCTCGACAACGGCCTTGTACACGTGCATTGTCGCTTGGACAAGAATCTGGAACAAGAACAAAATGTAAAAAAAGTGCAGTCTGCTGAAATCATGAGGGCAAATTGCTACCGCCTTAGGGTTAGCTCAGATGGTAGAGCGCTGAGGACAAAGGTACTATCTTTGCTATGATGTCTGCAAATGGTTAGACCATCAGGTGGCTCGGACGTAAAAACAATCAGTACTGTCATGCTAACATACATTGACACTTAAATAAACTGATAAGACCTCGGGGATTCTCGTATCCCGCAACAGTATAGCAATGATTTATATCTCTTCACACAGTGTTACGATATGATCCACCCATCCCCCTCCCCCACTGGGACAATATGAATAACCCACGGTACCATAGCGTGCTACTCTAATAACTGACTATATCCCTTTTAACCAGTCTTAATCTGGATTCTGCGATCGACAATTCAATTTTCCGTTCCTTTTTACGAGAAACAAGTCTTAGTTTGCAGTCTGAGATTGCCTTGGCAACTAAATCTGGTTTCAGATTATGCGTTGCATTTATACTTTGGCAGACTACTTTCAGGACCGGGTTGTTCAAATGGTGGATAGCGCTATCCACCGGATAAATCACTATCCAGTGGATAACACAATTGGTTTTGCTAATGCCTATCCACTGGATAGTGATTTATCCGGTGAATAACGCTATACACCTTTTGAACAACCGAAGCCAGATCAATAGTTTCGATTGCGGTCGTTTAGAACCAGCACAAACAAACAGAGGCTCTTCACAGAGCGGCACGGGGATAATGAACAGAACGGATCGACCTTATTTTCTGATTTTTGTTCCAGCAAGGATGAAAATCCAAACAATCTGGATTACCTAAATCTGAAACTGGATTGTGTAAAAAGAGCGCTTCCTATGTTGCCAGTGAAAATGTGATAGAATCTTACTTTTCCCAGCCTTCCAAAGGATGCATCAAATCCTTTAGCAAAGTGCCAGTCCACAATGGAGGTGAAGATCTTGGTCATGGTGTTATCATCAAACGAGTCAATCGATATGATATTCAAATGCCGGGTGAACCGGCCTGAGATGTCATTACGACCTCCACCGGGGGGACCCATGGCAGAAACAAATAACTGAAAGAAAAAGAAATAACCATCCATTGAAATCAATCTGATAATGTTCACTTTAGTCTTTTCACGGTGTTTTCACTCACTCCCTTGAATTCAAGAAGACAGTTTTTTTCCCCTCACATAGTGCTACATTCGAAAACATCCTTTCATTTTAGGCCGCTAGCAGTCTCTCTCCGCTGGATAGTCCAGCAGGCGAGCAAATCATGTGATCGTCTTGTTCGCTCGCTACAGTCTCGCTGTTTCGTTATTAGCTCACCTGCACGACTTACTGAAAAGGGAGAGCTAACAGACTACTTACACTTCTAAAATACGGACAGTTCACTTGGTTCGAGTCAGAGAGACTAAAACCTTTGCAAACTCTAACTCTGTAACGACAGTTAAGTCCCTTTGATCTCAGTATTTAAAAAATAATGTTTGACTGTACTGCTATATTATGTTTATTTATGTTATTTTGTGTGAACGCAAGTTGAAAATTACCTGTTTCAAAAGTCGGGGCTAGTAACTATTGAAGGTATTTGACTGCTAGCGTTGTGAGAGAGCGACGCGAGTGTCGTAAAATCAAAACCAAAGTAATTACTCTGGCCAATCACAACAGACGCACACAATCCAATGAACCAATCAGAACTTGTAGCAATACATGTCATCTGCGCCAAGCGCGGGAAAACGCGTGCGAGCAAGTCACGATTGGTTTGGGTTTTATTTCTGATTGGTTGAGGAAGTGGCGCGAGATTTTTAAGCCAATCACAAAGCGTAGCAATGCAAAACCAAAGCAATTGTGTAAATACTTTCGATACTCAATTGAAAGCCGCTCTATGACTTATTAATTACAGTCTTAATTGGTGCCAAAACTCTATTAGTTAAATCGGAGGATTGTTGTAACAATCTACAGTCATCATGTATAAAATATCCCTACCATATCCATAAGTTCTATCTTGGACGTGTCCTTTCGGTCGTACCAGTGAGAATGATCAAGCCACTGAAGACAAAATTAAATGAAGTTAAATGAAATTTAACTCAGTTAACAGCTAGGAGCAATCATCGTGTTGGTGTCATTATGTTGGGTAGCACATAGTTAGCGTGCCCTCGACCGAATGTTGATAGCGTTTAGTGTTAAGCGTGGCGTTTTAGCGTGGCGTTTAGCTTAGCGTTTAGCGTGGCGTCTTTTGTGCAGCGTTTTAGCGTGGCGTCTTTTGTGCAGCGTTTTAGCGTGGCGTTTTTGTAGCTGGGTCATTTCATATACATTATAGTGCGAATTGCAGTGTACCTTATATGATAGGTCAGCGGCTTGCCTTGTTAGCAGTCGCAGGGTCAGCGGTCTTTTGGATTGGGGTCAGGCTCATTGCGTGTCGTTCTTCCTTCATTCATCGTTGATTCACGTGGCGTGGAGAAGTCAATTCAATTTTTTTTTCCACTGATGTGGTCAGTGTGACGGGTGCTCTGGGGTGCGTGAGGGGGCTCATGGCTGGGTTTCGGGCAGTGCTAGCCTTTCGGGCAGTTTTCCATCTTGGGGTTGGGGTCTCACCACTGCCTTAGGTTTATCCCTGGGTACCCAACCTCCAATTGCGACATGGTTGTTAACAATTAAATTTGTTATAACACATTATGACCAGATAGGGCAGTAAACATAAACTAAAAACCTTACTTTTTAAACTTAATTTTGTAGATTTTTGTTTGTAACGTTTTTAGCTTTTTAGACTATATTACTTGTAATTAATTTGTTTTTCTTTTTAGCGAGGTTTTTAACTTAACTTTGTAGATTTTAGATTATATTTTTAGTGTATTTTGAATGCACTTAGTGCCTTTGAATCGCCGAGAAAAGTTGCTATAGAAATGTATTATTATTATTATTATTATTATTATTATTATTATTATTATTATTATTATTATTATTAAAGATTGTAATAATACATTGCACAACAAGTGTAGTTTTAGTACAAGAGAAAGCCGTCTCCCCTCTATCCCCGACCCCCAACTCCGAGCTTGTGTGCTCGCAGGCTGCCAGGCTGTACAAGAGACTGAATGCCCGGAGACAGTGTGCATCATTGCAAGCAACAGTGAGTTAAATTTCGAAACTGTACCGTGTGTCCACCCCTGAAATTAATTCGAAGTCGAATCAAGGGTGATAGTTTAATCAGGCGTTATGATGCGTTTAATGTTGCACCATGTATCTTCACCATGAGTAGCGCTGAACACAGCATCCCACATTTAGTAATTTTTTCTTTCAATGAAAGGGTCGACATTGGGAGACATATGGGTGTAAATCATAATATTAACGGAGTCTGTGAAATATAATGTTGTGCGTATTGTGAAATGTGTATTGGTGATTGGGTAAAACTTTTATGATCAATTTTGTGATTTTGTTTACGTTTCTGTAATTCTTAACCTATTGGCGCTGTTTGGTTTCATTTTTCCTCAAGTGAAGAGTAAAAAAATCACCACATTTGTTACGGTAATTCTTGGCTATGAGATAAAGGATTAACAATCCAAAGTCTCATCTCACCTGTCTCAACAGTTCAATGGGAGGCTGGGCACCATATTTCTCCTTGGACGGCATGTTGAGATCGTCCACAAATACAACACACCTCTTACCGGGAGGGGGTCCGTACACTCCTTTGCGACGCCTGTTTATAGACAACATTACTCATTAGAACAATACATTCTGGGATGGGTAACATTTAATCGAACCATCCACATGCAATTTATGTTTTAAAGGTTGATTAAGAACGTTAGCATGTTTCAGACTGTGAATGAAAAGTGTGACAAATCAAATGAAAGCTATTGCGCAATACTTTCCTGTGGTGCTGTTTGTTATGCTGCACAAGGTGGTACTTACTTTTTAGTCTGTGGGTGAAATCCTAAAGTGTGATCATTCAAATGAAAGCTACTGAGCAGTACTTTCCTGTGGTACTGTTTATTGCACTGCACAAGGTGGTTTCTAACTTTTGAGTCTGTGGGTGACATCCTAAAGTGTGACCATTCAAATGAAAGCTACTGAGCAGTACTTTCCTGTGGTACTGTTTATTGCACTGCACAAGGTGGTTTCTAACGTTTCAGTCTGTGGATGAAATCCTAAAGTGTGACCATTCAAATGAAAGCTACTGAGCAGTACTTTCCTGCGGTATTGTCCATTATGCTGTACAAGGTGGTTCTAACTTTTGAGCCTGTGGGTGAAGTCCTAACGTGTGACCATTCAAATGAAAGCTATTGAGCAGTACTTTCCTGTGGTATTGTTCATTATGCTGTACAAGGTGGTTCTAACTTTTGCCTGTGGGTGAAATCCTGTGACCATTCATATGAAAGCTACATGTACTGAGTAATACTTTCCTGTGGTGCTGTTTGTTGTGTTCTTAAAGGTGGTTCTAACGCTTGATTCGGTAGATCGCAACCTACATATGTGACCCATCAAATGAAAGATTGTTTTTTAACATCCCAGGATTTTTGTTTTATTGTGGAACTGAAGCACTTATAGGAGTGTTGACATTACCTGTCCAACTTGGCCATAATGATGTCCTGACTCTGCCCAGCGCTGGTTCGGGCTGAAAAATTGATGTTGATTGGAAGATATCTGAAAAAGTAGGAAAGAAAGGAGATCAAAGAAACTTAATTACTTAACTTCTATGATGTTGGCTGCAGTAGACTTTCGTAAGGTTAAAACATTAACTTCTTCAGGAGGCTCGGCGGGGCTCGGCGGGGCTCTCCCATTTCATTAATCATCAGAATTATATGTCAGTGATCTTTCCATCATGTTCTATTTTAAAGTTAGCTGTCTAAATAATATCAAAATCGTTGCAAGATAACTGTACCCTTTCATGGTGTTAAAAGTTATGGACGGTTTTTAAATCGTATGCCAAGTAAACATCATAAACATATACTCTTCGAATGTTTGATAAAACATAACATATCACATCTTAACCAATAATCACAAGACAGTAAGATAGAACAGTTTTCAATCGAGTGTTGTAAAACCAAAACCAAATTAATCACAACAGAGTCATTTTCAATTGAGTGTCGTAAAACCAAAACCAATCTGACCAATCACAGAACTCGCAGACAATCAGATGAACCAATCAGAACTCGAAGCAAATACATGTAGCCACCGCCAAGCGCGGGAAAACACGTGCGAGCAAGTCACGAATGGTTTTGGTTTGACTTCTGATTGGTTAATAAAGTGGCGCGCGAATTTTTAGTCACAAAGCGTATCAATGCAAATCCAAAGCAATTGCGAAATTACTTTCGACACTCAATTGAAAAGCTCTCTAAACGCAGACAATCCAATGAACCTATCGGAACCCGAAGCAAACACATGCATGTAGCCGGCCCCAAGCGCGGGAAAACGTGCATGACGTAAGTGGGTTTTTGTTTCTGTTTGGTTAAGAAAATATGGCGCGATTTTTTAACCAATCACAAAGCGTAGCAAAGCAAAACCAAAGCGAAAGACTGTTTTGCAAACAATTTACACTGATTATAAAGGCGCTGTTACACCAGGCAATGATTCATACAACTTGTCTCGCAACAACTTAAAACCGTGCGTTGCGGTGCTGCGCAAGTTGCACCAGGGGTGATACACTACGCTATGTTTATCGCAACTTGTCTCGCTCTGGCATACTGAATTGCTGCGAAAGCGTTTGTGAATCATCGAGTTTCCTTTGTTTGTCTTTGTAAATTGCTATCGAGGTATTCCACATCGACGGACGTTCTTTCAATGCTTGAATTAGCTTTCTTTTTTTCCGCATCTGTCATCGTGGGTACTGTCGTGGCCATAGAGTCACTTTCAGCCACCATTTTGTCTTCGTGACAACAATGCACATGCGCTAAAAGGAGTAATTCAATTGGCTGATGTCACAAATCATTGCGACACACGTTACAGGAAGCATGTTATACTACGCAACGCTTGAAAAATTCGTTGCAGCGTTGCGAGAATCGTTGCGAAAAGTAGAACCGAGTTTCACTTCTCGCAACGATTGTGGCAACAAAAAAAAATCCGAGAAATGTTTGTCGCAGGGTATGTTACACTCGGCAATTTTTCACGCATCTTGTGTCGCAACAAAATTGGGAGACAAGTTGCACAAAACATTGCATAGTGTAACAGCGCCTTAACTGTTAATGGCAATTTTAAAAAATTATACTTCTCTTTCGGCATCCCAATAATGTAATTGTTGGTTATAGCTGACTTGCCAGTCCCAGTAGGGCCAATAAACAGTACAGGCTTGTTATGAGTCAGGAATGATTCCAGGAAAAACATCTGTCGAGCCGTTTCATCTGTTGGAATCATCAGCTCGCTGACCTATCATATAAAGTCAACAATATCAACACAAAGTCTAGTTACGTCTAGCCTGCGAGCTCGCTTGCGAGCTTGCTTGCAGATTATTCTTAGATGATGTTCTTAGATGATTCACCCAAGTTCGTTACCTTGGCGTCTTTGGCGATGACATTCCTTGTTTTATCCACTCTTTCAATCCAGTTGTTCCACAAACCACTGGCTTGTTTTACAAAGTAGAAGTCGTACACAGTACCACGGTCAGGAAACACGTTTTGCTGCAAAAGATCAAGAAACGGTATTCAAATCATTAAAACTCAAGAGTTTTTTCCTGTTACTTTATTTATTCAGTTCCATTTAATTACAGTGATTAATAACAGTGGATTTACACGTAACACAAAACACATACACGACACAACATTTGGACTAATTAGTATAAAAAATTGTCTCAACGCAAAGATAACTAAGCTCAAACAGATGAAGACCTTCGACCAATTCACTTTGGAATATATTTACTTTAAAGGCATCCTACCAAGTGCCGTCAACTTTATTTCTTTCTGGGGATCTTCAAACTCACTTTCTAAACCGGAGGACTTGCATATCCGTGCTGCCAGACTAATTCATAATATAAGTCCAGATGTCCTAAAACACGAGCTTCTTAGCAAGGCCAAATGGACTTCTCTGTTTTATATTTACAAGAAAAGACTTGCTTGCATCGCTTATCAGGCATATCATAATATAACATCTATTGGCATCACTACTTTATTTACAAAACACAGAACCAATTACAACCTGAGAGATAACTTTCTTATTAAGTTTCTCTAGTTCATGATCCTTTTGAGCAATAAATAATTCTGTGGTATACTTTTGATGTAACTTAACTTTGAATAATTTTATGTTTGGTTTCACACTACTTAAATTTTCCGACATTAGCAAATAGTAGATTTTCCAAGTATTATACAATAAATGAAGAACTCGTAATTCTTACCGATAACACCTACAATTATGTCTCGTACAGTTTAGCTTTATTTCATTGTAACGGCACCCGTGTGCCTTAGTTTTCTCCCGCAGTATTTTAGCTATTTCCCCTTTTTACCGCATTTACGTCACATGGTTTTTCCGCTAGCTACCACGTGACTCTAGCTTAAGTATAGCACGCGCTTGTAAAAAAATTCGATAAGGCTCACAGAAATTCGACGGGAACCACCAGTTATTGCTGTACTAACTCAGAACCTTCCAGAGCGTTCGCCAACACGTCCTACTTAACAGGATCGCTGTAAGAGTTTTACTCAATAAACCTGAGCCTTGTGGAACCTGTGAGTCACTTCAATTTCTTTAGTTTCATGGATCTCTCCGCCACCGGAGCTGACGCCGCTACATTCATCTTCATACAGTTTATCCAGAAAAACTCGAAGTCTTTAAAATAGCAATAGAGCGGTTGTCAAATGAGATTCCTAAAACCAAAACCAAATTAATCACCCTGGCTCAATGCAATTGGGAAATTACTTTCGAAACTCGACTAAAAGCCGCTTTAATAAACAATAATAAGTTCATTGGGCAAAATTTCACCAATGAAAAGGGAGGCAGCTGTTGATAAAGGTTCAACAGAATGCAGAAGACGAGTTTAGGAGGGCTGAGAACGTGATTCTATTATTTTACCTTTGTCATCTTGATGTTGTTGGGTTTGGGGTGATCCTTATCTGTTCCGCTAATCAGCAGCCTGAAAAACGCGTCAAACTTCTTACGACTGTCACCGTTTATTGTTCCACCAATGGACCAAACCATGGCAAAGATAAACAGGCACTGAAGCCAGTTGGTGATCTGTAAATAAAAAAAGGGCATTGCATCTAACAAAATCGATATAATGACAGCAACAACTAGGAACTCGATATTCTTGCGGAATACCTAGTTAGGAATAATGTGTGAGAGCCGCGTGGCACTCAGATGAAGCCGTGAGAGGAAATGTAAATGTCATTTTTATGGGTGTTGAGAGCAGTGAAACCCTTACAAATCCTTATGTAAATCCTGCAAATCCTACAAAGTATATGGCCTGTTGATTCCCTTACAAATCCTTATGGACTGCAAATCCTACAAAGTATATGGCCTGTTGATTCCCTTACAAATCCTTATGGACTGTAAATCCTACAAAGTATATGGCTTTTTTATTCCCTTTCAAATCCTTATGGACTGCAAATCCTACAAAGTATATGGCTTTTTTATTCCCTTTCAAATCCTACAAAGTATATGACCTTTTGATTCCCGTTAACCCCATTATCAAAAAAAGAAAAAGAAAGAAAGAAAGAAAGAAAGAAAGAAAGAAAGAAAGAAAGAAAGAAAGAAAGAAAGAAAGAAAGAAAGAAAGAAAGAAAGAAAGAAAGAAAGAAAGCAAGAAAGAAAGAAAGAAAGAAAGAAAGAAAGAAAGAAAGAAAGAAAGCAAGAAAGAAAGCAAGAAAGAAAGCAAGAAAGAAAGCAAGAAAGAAAGAAAGAAAGAAAGAAAGAAAGAAAGAAAGAAAGAAAGAAAGAAAGAAAGAAAGAAAGAAAGAAAGAAAGAAAGAAAGAAAGAAAGAAAGAAAGAAAGAAAGAAAGAAAGAAAGAAAGAAAGAAAGAAAGAAAGAAAGAAAGAAAGAAAGAAAGAAAGAAAGAAAGAAAGAAAGAAAGAAAGAAAGAAAGAAAGAAAGAAAGAAAGAAAGAAAGAAAGAAAGAAAGAAAGAAAGAAAGAAAGAAAGAAAGAAAGAAAGAAAGAAAGAAAGAAAGAAAGAAAGAAAGAAAGAAAGAAAGAAAGAAAGAAAGAAAGAAAGAAAGAAAGAAAGAAAGAAAGAAAGAAAGAAAGAAAGAAAGAAAGAAAGAAAGAAAGAAAGAAAGAAAGAAAGAAATTTGATCCCGGCAAAAAATGAACTCACGACCTTTGGGTTAGATCTTCCAGATCAGTGCTTAACCCTCCATCGCTATTCTTTGCTTAACCGGAACTCTATTTTCTCAGTTATCGGCCTAATGAAGTTCTGTTCTCGCGTACGTCAGTCATATAACGATAATATAAATGCTACATTGGTGTAAACCTCATACGGTATCCAACGTCATTTTGATCGAAACAAAGAGCCATGTATCACGTGATCATGATGTACACACCTGTGAGCTAGACATCCTGTCGCCTCCTTCAGCGTGCTCCTGTGCAGCGATCTCATCCAACAAACACGTGTACAGATTCATGAAGGAGTTCACCAGATGCATGTCAGAAGTCTGAATGAAGAACTTACATTCATGACGGAGGAAAGCTGATAATTAAGAAAAGGGAAAAAATGGTTACGATATCATCACCATAAGGAATTAGAGCCGTTTTTCAACTGACAAACTTCAAGCAAAACCAAACCAAATTAATTCATTACTGTGACCAATCACAACAGACGCAGACAATTCAACGAGCCTATGAGAACTCAAAGCGCCAAGCGCGGAAAAACGCGTGCGAGCAAGTCACGATTGGTTTGGCCCAGTATTGCCCATTATGCTTCATGAGCCTCTGTTATTGTTTGGTTTGCACAGGAGCAAGGCTTCCATTGTTCAGAGGCACGTGGAGCATAATGGACCATACTGGGTCTTTAAGAAAGTGGCGCGAGACTATTTAGCCAATCGCAAAACGTAGACTGCTCAAACAGAATCTATTAATATTTACAGATAGACTGGGCCTAACAGCGTAGCTCTCTGAACAGAAAGCTGACGATAAGCTTAACTAAGGTGAAAGGTCGGAAACACAAGAATTAAGATTGACGACCGGGCTATTTTTCAATTTTAGCAATTCTCAAAAACAGTATTACAGTTCACAAAAAAACAAAAACAAAAATTCCGTATAAAATACACCTGCTGCGTATCAAAAATTGCCCGAGAAACTGATTTGGAAATCAAAATTGCAAAATATACACAAACATATTTGCATAAGGCGACGCGAGTGCAGTTAGAACTATAAAATCCAAGTCTTGTTTTGTTTACATAAAATCACTTTTCAACCTATGTAATGAATGAACAAACACATAAAAATGGGCAACACAATCTTCTTTCGAAAAATTTTATTCAAATCTCCATAAGTTAATGTTTAAAAGCAAAACGCGTACCATTTATAACGCATCGAGGCCGAGCTGTCTTCGCTGAAAGAATTTAATACGACGGAATTTGAGCACGGTTTATAAGCAATTCTCCAAAACTAACGAGAACACAAAGAAAAAGTCAATCACAGATTGATATCAACATAAATTCCCATCAAAAAATGTCTCTCGACTGCTTGGAAATTCTTTAAATCTCCGCTTCTTCGGTTCTGAAATCTGAAGTTAGAAACATCTCCCCGCATTGCTTCCGCATTGATAAAAACGGATGAAGTTCCTCGAAGTAAGATTTTATCCCTGAAAGCTCTTCTTTTTCCACTATAGTGGCTTCTGAGTATCCCTTAATTACCATCCCTGTCGTGAGTAGCAAACCGCGAAAAAATGCAGGGAAATGACGGCTTTAATTTGAAACGGTTTTCTCCGCTAAACACAGCAAAACATCAAAAGTTTTTACCGAGCTGATGTGACATCCGCGGCCGTGTAGCCGCGCGAAAAACAAAGCCTCGCTTTGGTTTCAAAATCGCTAAAATCCCGAATGTTACGCGACGTCACACGGGCATGTTTTGCGAATCATACGCGCCCGCGAGTTGGCCCTGCCAAACGCTGGGACACACATTTAGAGACGCCGCCCGCGAAATATTCCGCTAGCCATGACCATGAAAAATTGAAAAATGACGGGCATAGGTTCTATGAGTATGGAGCTACGCGAGCGGGCCTTCAGCCAGCGAGAGCTCCGCTATAATTCGTCAGATGGGCGTTATTAAAACAAAAAAAAAATAAATAAATAAAACATATTTATCTTAAGAACAACTGACGACCTAACCCTTCAAAGTTGTTCTATCCACCACTTACAAAGACACGGTTGTATGAGCCACATAAACAGTGCTCTGATGGTTTCCAAGTGCTCAGCATTCAGACTCTTTGGAAGTGTATTCATGTAAGACTCCATCAAAGGCTCCCAACCAAGCTACATAAAAGCAGAAAATACATTAGTTAGGATAAACCTCGCTACTTTGATTGATACTAAAGAAGCCCATACAGTCGTAAGTTCAAACACGAAGTTCCGGTATGAAAGGTTTAGCTCCTCCCCCGTTTCACACCTTTTGGGTGTGAAATGCAAATTAAGGCGTCTTTTAGTCACAAAACGTGGTTAACTTGCGCGTCCTTTAAATAGAATTTGCTTCAAAAATCTAATTAAACCAAGATTTTACATAAGCAAAAAAAGAAATAGAAGTTCATAAAGACTTCTGATATAACTTTCGTAAAGTTTTTCCACATTGTGTTAGCAATGGTCTTAGTAATGACGCATGTGCTTTGTCAGTTGTTAATACTTCAGTAGGTTGATTGACGACTGGAGGTGAGAATGGCCAGGCCAGGATCCTTTTATACTGGAACTTCGTGTTTAAAAGGGAAAAATCACCATATTTCATTTCGCACAATATTGAAAAACAAAAGTCACAGCAAGTACTGCTAACATCACATACGAAGCGAGGTTTAACATTTTTCGTAAAACTGAATGACCTAATTGCAAAATTGCAATTCACTCACAGGGGTTTCAACCTTTTTGTAAAACTTTCAAGATCACAAAGTGCCTAAAATGGTACGATACGTCCGATACAAGTCTAATGGCTCACAACTGTCGAAGCTTAACCCGGTTCTGTAGCATGAAGCGACTGAGAGAAATAAACCAAGAAAGAGGAACAAATGACGGTCTGTTATCGCCCATTTTGGAAACGAAAATGTGGGAACTTGAAAAACGTTACGTTAACATTTCTCAAGATGCTAATAATTCAGACCCAGTCCATCTACGACGAGAGACACTCATGGTCAGTTTTGGTGCATTCTGTCGTAATTTATCACAAAAC
Source organism: Cladopsammia gracilis (assembly GCA_022457155.1). Classification (NCBI taxonomy): domain Eukaryota; kingdom Metazoa; phylum Cnidaria; class Anthozoa; order Scleractinia; family Dendrophylliidae; genus Cladopsammia; species Cladopsammia gracilis. The sequence goes on from JAJGOT010000356.1 coordinate 533,138, forward strand.
TGAAGCATTCTTCTTCAGTTTCTGTTAATACAAAAACATTTTCTGTTTTTTTTTTAATGACACCACCTCCCCGTGACACTGTCCCTTTTAATATTGATAACACAACAAGCCCGATGAAAACATCAGTAAAAGAAGTCGCATATGTTCGTACCTGGTGTGGCTCAAGGTAGATCATACCACATCGACTGACAGTGGCAGGGGAAGCTTGCTCCAGATCTGCCGGCTCAAAGATCAAACTCTGCCTGTTGTTCATTTGGATGATTTCACCACTCATTAAACACAACTGACAAAGAAACAGAAGCATTAAATGATAAATAGAAAAGAAAAGTCGTCCAGACATATGTATAATTTGTATTTAGTCGGAATAGTTTCTGTATGATCTCAAGCTAACGGTATAGACCACTACCGACGGGGAATTTAAGGTGCCTATGAAGTGAACAATAGTTGTGTGTACTTCGAAGGTGCGAGGTGTGCAACTTCAATTAAACTTAAAGCTGATGTTACACGGGACAATTCGCAACGACGATTTTTAGCGCAACAAAATTAACGACAGGTATGTTACACGAAACAACTTGAGCAAAATTCGTGTTTTTGCGTTGCAAGTTTTGAAGCTGAATAAAAAACTTGCAACGAAAAAATTGCGAAGAAAATCGTCCGTGCACCCATGTTGCGCTAAAACTCGTCGTTGCGAATCGTCCCATGTAACGTCACCTTAATGGTATTCAGCAAAAAAAGGCAGTTTTCAATTGAGTGTCGTAGAACCAAATTCAAAGTACAGTTGAATACCGATAACTTGGACCTCCGAGAGAAATTGGTAAAGGTTCGAGTTAGTGGGAGCTCGAGTCACCGAGAGTTGGGAACAGATGACCAGAAATTAGGCAACACTGTAAATGGTGTTTGTTTACAAAATGCTTTATGACTTATCAAACGCCCTTCGTTCAATCAGGTTTACTGACCAAGAAAGAGTTAAACTAGAACAATTTTTAAACAAAACATAGCATAAATGAACAGAACAAAACAAAGCAAAGCGAAGTAAAAGAACACTATGGTAGGACAAAGGACAATGTGTACACTAATAAACTCAGTGTTCTGGATGACATCTGTATGTTTTAACTTTGACAGATAAGGTTCGAGTTATCAAGGGTATAAATATAAATATAACGACCTGAAGGAGTTATCGAGGGTTGGAGTTACCGGGGTAAATTACAGTAAATATTATAAAAACAAAACCAGGGGAAATCGATTTTGGTTCGAGTTAGAGTGAGGTTCGAGTTACCGAGGGTTCGGGTTATCGGGATTCAACTGTAATTACTCTGGCCAATCACAACAGATGTAGACAATAGAATGAACTAATCAGATTTCAAACCAAATACGTGAAGCCGGCAACAATGGCGGGAAAACGTGTGTAAGCAAGTCACGATTGATTTTTGTTTTTCTTCTGATTGGTCGAGAAAGTGGCACGAGATTTTTTTGCCAATCACAAAGCGTAGCAATGCAAATCCAAAGTAATCGCGAAATTACTTTACAGGACAAGAAATGCAAGTGGTTGCAAGGTGGGAAAAACGTTTTGGAATTTGACACTTTGTAACGCTGAATTCCTTTACGAAATAATATGTGAGATTGAGAAATCACAAATGTATTATGTGTTCTTTGCTCAAAGAGTCACTTTCTTGTTGTCGTCCTGCACAGTTGTTCAAGCATGTTTACAATAGTCCAATTTCGATATATTAAAATTCAACTTCAAACAAAAGTCGTCACTACGAGGCTTAGGGGAATAAACCGTATAAATCCCTACTATCATTCCCCTAAGCCTCGCAGTGATGTCTTTTGTTTCAAGTTGAATTTTAAAATATCGAACTTGGGCTATTCATACAACATCAACTAGTATCGTGGAAAAATCACGAAACCCAACAGCTCTTAAAATCACAGCGGATTTTTGAACATCATGATGTAATTTGTACAGCATGTGGCACTGATCCATGGACGTTTGCTGGAAAGATGCTGGGAGGATGCTGGGAGGATGCTGGGAGGATGCTGGGAGGATGCTGGGAGGATGCTGGGGGATGCTGGGAGGATGTTGGGAGGATGCTGGGAGGATGTTGGGGGGATGCTGGGAGGATGCTGGGAGGATGCTGGGGGATGCTGGGAGGATGCTGGGGGATGCTGGGAGGATGCTGGGAGGATGTTGGGGGGATGTTGGGAGGATGCTGGGAGGATGCTGGGAGGATGCTGGGAGGATGCTGGGGGATGCTGGGGGATGCTGGGGGATGCTGGGAGGATGCTGGGAGGATGCTGGGAGGATGCTGGGAGGATGCTGGGGGATGCTGGGGGATGCTGGGAGGATGCTGGGAGTCCTTTTTATCTCCTGAATACGAGAATAGTTGAACAAGTTGTAGTGTTTGGGTAGAAATCGATTGATCGGTTGTAAACATTGAGCCCGCGATATGCAATGGGTACCTGCTTTACCCACAGGGGCGGGATTGGAGGGAGGAAGGGGATCTTCGAGGGTGGGGAATTGCTCGCAGTTGGTGGGGGGGTCAGTGGTGCAAAACGCTTACGAGAGGGGAGTGTCCGAAGGTGAGCGGTTTGAGTGTTTCTTATTCACGAGTTGATAGGAGCCTTTGATTTGACCCAGAGACTTACTTTCTTGTTGTCGTCCAGCACAGTGTTCATGTTCTCAATCCAAACAGCATCCACAGGTCCGTCAAAGATCAGCCACTTTCTGTCCTCTGTTGTGGATGACGCATGCTCTCTGAAGGAGTTGGCTAACACGCCATCTGACCACTCATGAGAAACTGGGTCGAAGCAGCCGTACAGCTCACCCATGCTGATTGACTTGGGATTGATGATCTTATAAATCACCTAGAAATGGTTTTAAAACAGAAAGTTGTGTTTTTTGGCGAATGTTTACTGACGTCATTGTTTACACTTTGTTCATTAGCATACGAATTTACGTAGAGAAGGCATCGTGCTAAATATGAATTGACTTCAAACATTGAAAAAGCTTGTTAATTTAGTAATCGACGCAATTCGGATAGCAATTGCTGTGTTGTGCATTGTATCCAAAGGCAGAAACGTTTGGTTCTTTACCAACTTTTAGCTAACAAAGTAAATTATAAATCGGTGTGGTGGTTTTTAGAATTTGTCACAAAATATGAACTTTTTTTCAGACAAAACTTTGGAAAGTTACGTACTGGCACTTATCCCGGCACATTTTGGACATTTATGATTTAATTTTAAGACAGTAATTTCAGAGTGAAGTACTTAAAAGACAGTAAATTAGTAACTATCACACTCTAGTCCATGAACGCTATATTGATGGTAACGTTTTCAAACAATGTCACATACACACTACTTAGCTGGAACTGCCATTCTTTTGTTCGGACGTTTGGTTTTTAACCCGTGAATACTCAAAGCATAATGAACGGGTTATCGGAGACGATGGCAAATTCACTCACTCGTTCCATCACTCAGCTGTACACTTAGTGACGTAATGCTTTGTTACGAATGCGTTTCGTAACAAGTTTTAATGTACAGCGCATTAGATCATATACACACGTATTTTGCGCGTTATAAATATTAAAGTTATTATAATTATTATTAAGAACATAAATCCAGCGATAACAATAACTAATTTGTTGCAAACGAATATAAGCAACAATAAGCTTAAAGATGTTTCGCATTTGAAGTCTTCAATGCAACATTAAAATCGATCCAAACGGATTTTTCAACAGAGACGCGTTTAGTGATGCGTATCTACCTTGAAATAATAAAATTTGATCTTAATTAGGTATGCATTCCAGGATGGTCAAGTGGTGTAAAGTTTCCTTTTACGTGCTGACGGACGACGAGGGACCCAGGGTTTGAATTTAATGTCATCAAAATACACAACCATGTCAAATTCAACTGTTTCTTGTGAATGAAAGGGTATAAGAAATTGTCATTCACTTAAAGCTATGTAACAAATTTCTCAATTGTTTACAAAAACATTTACCTTTTGATGAGGGTATCCTGCTTTATTAAGGTCTGACATTGAGTCTGCGAGAACCTAAATAGAAAAAAGAAACACTTTTTCAGCAAACAATCTGTTATTCATTACCAATCCAAGATGTAATGGTAATAGAGTGTTTTCACTGACGTCATATCAAAATTCAGAAGCAGTTTTCGATTCTAAAATGTTTATGGAATTGTAGAGAGTTTAAAACTACACATCTGGGCCAAATTTTGAAGCGCAAGAGCATTTCATTGAAGAGTTATAGGCGAACGAGTATAGACATTTTTAGTAAGAAATGTATGGAGCGGCCATCTTGGTGTCCCACTTAGGGACACCAACATGGCGGCCAGAAATTCAGAAAGTCTTAATAACACCAGAAAGTCTTAATAACACCACAAATCTCATCACAAAATATTGTATTCACTATAAGAGGCATGAAATCGGCTTATAAGCATCTATAATTCAAAAATAACTTTCAACTAGTTCAATTTTGTTTATTTTCACGGCTTATCTGTAATAGCGTGATGAATTGCGTGCCACATTTACAACCTTTATAAATCGAAAACGAAACATCGTTAAAACCTGAAACTTTTTGTGAAAGCTTATAACACTGGTATCCACATACCATGTTAGAAATAGCTTTGTAGGATGTATACTTCAGATTTTTGAATTTCTATGACGTCATGTGCAAACACTCTATAGAGCGATTTTTCACTTGAAACAAAGTGATCACTCTAGCCAATCACAACAGACGCAGTCATCAAAACTCCAAGCAAAAGCATGCGTGGAAAATGCGTGCGAGCAACTCACGAAAAAGAGGCGTGAGATTTTTTGTAACCAATCACAAAGCGTAGCAACGCAGAACCAAAGCAATCGCGAAATTACTTTCGATACTCGATTGAAAAGCGCTTTAAATCAGTAGCAAATGGATATGTTGGTTATCCTTGGATAAAAAAAGATGACAAGTTTCTTCATCCTTCACTATAAAACAAAAGTGAACAAAACATCACGAGAAGAGCATTCCAATTCACCTTAAACGCCATTGTCTTCCCTCCCAACGGATCTCCAACAATCATAAAGCCATGTCGGACGATCATCATCTCGTATACCTTTAAAGAAACAGTAAAAAAAAAATGAGACAAAAATTGCTTAAGTTCTAATCTGGGTGTGTTGGTTATAAATAATAACTGCTTTCAAGGAAGAAAACAAAGAGTGCGATTGTATATCGTGTCTGAAAGTTTTACCAATTCATGACTAGTGTGTCTAAAACAGGTTTTCGACAAATAAAAACCAGTGAGAAGATCTTGTAGTGAGAAGATCTTGTATCTTCTAATGGGGAGGCCATGGTGCAGCAGGGCTGCCATTAAGCTTTGAGGTAACCAGCCACACAATGAAAGTAGGCGGTCGTAAAAGTAATCTCCTCCCATAGTTGTTCTCCTTTAGTTATTTTTAAACTTTGAGTAGCCGGTTATCTTTAGTGCAGTGGCTGGTCATAATAGCCGGTTGCCAGCAACCAACGACAGCCGCGCATGGTGGTATCAGTTTTTCAATATTTTACAAAACGGAATGTTGAGCTTTTTAAGTTTTATAGGGAGTCATATGGTTCAAATGTTAGAACATACCTGTATGATCTTCTTCATGAACCACTTTGTGTACTGTAGGTTACGTATCTTGCAGTTTTCTCTGAGAGCATCCATCAGCACTCCATAGTCAGGGCTTGGCCAGTTGGTGCCAGGGAACAAGTCCGAAATGATTCCCTCAAACAGAGGAACATCCTCAATGATAAAACGATAATTGTGATCAAACACCCCATTAATATCTGCTTAAGGTAGGTGCCTGTTTACGAAAGCTGCAACCTCGACAATTAAGTTGGAACACATGCAAATGTTTTTCCCCTCCACCCCTTCAAAAAGTTGAAAACCGTTCGTGTTTTCAGTTTTGGTTAATAATCGCCGGATTTTTACAACCTTGTAAACGGAGACGGGGTACTGCTTTATAAAATGTCAAGTGTTCCAACGATTAATGACTGACATTGTAGGCTATTGAGCGCGGAGTAGGATGAAACAGACACTTCTAAACCATCCAAACGCTTTTTAAATAATTTTACACCATTCTCACATTGTGAGTGAAACGAAAACTCCAACATGGCGTATTTTCAGAAATCATTAAAAATTGAAAAAAATAAAAATATTTGCAGACAATGATTATGAGGGAATTATATGTTGATGAATCGTAGAAAAGAAGTAGCAGTGTAACAAATTGATAACACGACAAAAAGAAATGTTAGAAACGTTACCTGTGCCAAGAATTTAGCAAGGTTGACTTCAAGAACAGCTCTTAACATGAGTTCAGCTTCATTGTCATCAGGATATCGAAGCTTGAGATTGCCAGCAGCTGTCAACACAGACTTGACTGCCCTCATACCATAATCATAATGGGACTGAGACGAGAGCTGTTCTGAACACAACTGGTATGTGGCAACAATCTTCTGCGCTAAACTGATGAACAACAAGGACAAACAACAAGGCTGTATTATTAGCTGCTGCATAAACGTGTAATGATGCGTCCGCAACATGTAATAATTAAAACTTATTTGAGTTATTACAAATAGAAAAATGTTTTGACAGGATAGCTGGTAATCGTTGAATATATGGTCGTGAAAATAAAGCGTTACCCTTCATTAAACCATTGTTAATTGCTTCCACAGAGTCTTAGCTTGTATACAGACTAAAAAGGCCGTTTACACGACAGAAAAAAATGGGTACGGACCCGTCAAGAAGTACGGACCGTGTAACTATGCGTACCATGTCTTTTGGGATTAGTACGGACCCACGTTTGTTTGTTTTTTGTTTTTTTTTCCAGGTTTTGGGGCCATAGATGTCTATGACCCCAAAACCCGAAAAAACACGGGTCTGTACCAGTTTCTTCATTTCTTATGTCACCTGGCATAATAACTTCGCTGATTGCATGCGCAGTCGCATGCGCAATCTCAAATTGGTTCGGTCCCCCAAAAAGTGTAGTCGTAAACGCAACCTTTCAAACTTGGTCCTTAGGCCTGTTTTTGTCCCACCTGTAGCAGAACATTATCCGTGTAAACAGCTAAAATTATGCGGCCCGTACCACTTTTTTTGACGAGTCCGTACCCGATTTTTCTGCCGTGTAAACGGCCTTTGAATCAATAATACACGGTTTGCTCATGAATTAACTCATTACAATACGAGGTTAGACTAAAGAGAAAACAAACTTTCGAAATAACTTATCAAGTTTTAACAAAGCACCTGTACTTGACAAACTTTCGTTTAAGACCGCAAGTAAAATTACGTTACCTTCTTGCATCTAAGAATCCCATGGAATAGAGAGAAATCTCACTGATTAAGGCATAATCGGGAACCATCATCGCCACAGTACGGAATAGAACCTACGGTGATAAAACAAAGAGTCGTCAAAGTAATTCAAAATTACTTGATGCTGTTCCTTACCCCAAATGCCACAAGAACACGGTAAGAGCTGTCACATGCTAGCCCTCAGGGCGTAAACCTACCTAATTTGAAACATTTAAAGTTTCGTCAAAGGAATAGGAAATGTGACCGTGGGCAATGTTCCATGCACAACAAAACAATGCGGATATACCTTAAGATTGTCAGGCAATTCTTGTCGTCCTGCATAACCAGGATTCATAGTGATAAACATTGTGCATGTTGGATTGAGAACAAGTTCCGTCCCTTCAAAAATAAACTTCAACTTCCTGTCTGCGATGGCCTTCTGAATTGTGTGAATCTGTTGTGCTACCACGGACAGTACCTGTCAAAACAACACATGTCAAATTCTTCATCAATCCACTTTTTAGGCACATTTGGCTTTTGATATAGCCAACGCTGATTTTAGGGGCAGAACGAAAGGAACACTATTCCGTTCATTTCAAAAACAGAATAGTTAAAAAAATATAATTACTCTGCACTCCAATTTCCCTATTCCGGAATAAGCTCAAAAGAACGCGCCCTGGATTTTGTCATTGAATACCTAAGCTTTAAGCTTCGCAATCGAAGAAGACAGGCATGAATTGCTGGATCTTACTGCACCTTTCAATAACATGCGTTCTCTGAAGTTCAAAGCCCAATTAAGATTTACATTTTATACTGCCGTCAATCATAACTATGGCGACAAACACTAGACCCCTGAAAACAGAAACTGAAAAAATGGATCGAAATCCACCAATCACAACCCACAAACATACAGCATCCTTGTTTCCTGAGACGTCCGCAACTGTTGGTTGAGTTTTGAACTTCAGAGTTCGCGTGTTGTTGACATGCGCAGTAAATTGGTAAGACGTTGCCCTAGCTACGCTAAATGTAAATGGAGAAGAATTTGGTCACAAGAAACCAAGTCATACTCACACGAAACCAAAAAAAGGTGATGCGACTTACCTCCAGTTCAATTCTGTTAAACTCATCAAAACAGGCCCAACACCCTGCCTGAGCTAATCCTTTGAAGAACTTTCCCATTGCTTTGTAGTCCAATCCATCGGAACAGTTAAATACCACGCACTACACATAACAAGTTAGAAAAAGAGTATCATGGGCGGATCCAGGAATTTCTGAAGGGGGGAGGGGTGTACACCTTAATAACTTTGCACGCTATGGGCATGGACGGCGAGTGCCATTCAGCATTCCTGAGACTCGAAAAGCGTTTGTGAAGTCAATTTTATTCTATTACTTTATGAACAACAAGGGATACAGAAATATTAAAAAAAAATGCTGCTCGATCTGTGGATGAAATCCTCAGTCTGACTATTAAAAAAAATATTATTACAAAACACGCATTTCGCACCTAGAAAGGTAGTGCGCATGAGCAAGAAGGCAGGGCTTTGATTCACTTTCCTTAAGTATTCTTTATTTCCGATTAAATCAAACTTCAAGATTGTAAAACCGCTCTCTCAAGCTTCAAATCAACAAAACAAACACAGAACAACAACGTTCAACATCATATTATGAGTGTTTTTAATCGACTTAATTCATTTTAAAAGCCCTAAGTTTATAACCGACACAACCACTTAAAGGCACAGTCAACCACACAAACACAGGATGGTAAGCCTGTAATTAAACAAACCTGTTTAGCGACAGCCTTGGCCAGATCTTTACAAGTCTCAGTTTTTCCTGTCCCAGCAGGTCCCTCAGGAGCACCACCAAGATTCAGTTTGATGGCACCCATCAATGTTCTGTAATCAAAATCGTCAAATTTAATAATGGAAGTGGAAGGTTTTACCTAAATGAACCCTATTTTCGCTCTTGAACAACAAATGCAAAGAGGTATTAGGACTTTGCCTATACAGCAAACACAAAGCTAAAAGGAGAATAAAATATTGGGATTTATAATATGACCGTACCGCCCCGCTGACGCAATCCTACAGAAAGTAGAATTGCAAGGTGACGAGAGCGAGGCCGGACGGGTTGACCTGAGCCTGTCCGGAAAAAGCCGTCCGGCCCCACTCGAGTTCAAGTGACCTCGCACTGCACGACTATTCTCTACTTTCTAGTCATATTATAAAATACTTATTGACTGAGTTAGGTCGGGCCGGACGGGAAAATATTTGGCTCTCGGTCATGGCGCACGGACCTCACTGCGCTTGGTCCGTACGCTATGACCTCGAACCAAATATTTTCCCGTCCGGCCCTCCCACTCAGTCAATAAGTGCATAGTTCCCTTTCTCTGCTTTGAAAATTCCATGTTTGACGTTAGTATCCTTTTTGACGTTTTAAGTAACTTGGACAGGGTTTACTTGATGGGTTTAAATGTGAGTAGAACAACAACGCGATCTGGCAGTTTGGGCCAATAGTAAGAGCAGTTTTCAATTGAGTGTCGTAAAACCATAACCATAGTAACCACTCTGGCCAATCACAGCGGAGGAAGACAATCCAATGAACCAATCAGAACTCGAAGTCGCGATTGGTTTTGGTCTTACTTCTGATTGGTTGAGAAGGTGGCGCGAGATTTTCTAGCCAATTACAAAGCGTAGCAATGCAAAACCAAAGCATTGCAAAATTTCTTTTGGCACCCAATTGAAAACTGATCTATGGCATCCTTCAGGGAACTTACCTGTAACATCTGTCGGTGAGAGGTGTGATAACAAGTCGTCCACTGTTACCAAGGTATTCATACCCATAATCAATACTGGTGGTTATCATCCGCACAATTGTCTTCTTGTCTTCAAAGCAATATCTGAGCTGTGACAGCCACTGAAAATCATTTATGCTGTTTACACCATCCTGGCACATCTTTGCGACTACATCTCGAGCTGTCAAAGACAAAAGCAACTTGATGACGAAATTGCCAGTCACCTTGAACGCTTTTAATACCAGAATCGTTGAAAATATGGTATCGGCATGCCAATTTTGAGAACATGATATAGCAAAAATCTATTCACGAATCTTTTGTTAAATATTTTGAACAACAACAACAACGACGAATTGGTTTAACTGTATTCCAATCCTTCGAAATGGACGGCTTCACACGCGGTTGGTTTCACTCCGTGGTTTGAAAAACATTCATCACGTGATCAAATTTTTGTTGACCGTAAGTCAACCACAAGATCGGTGGTAACGTTGAACTTCTGAAGAATGAATTTGAACTCGTAGTCGCCAAATATGTCTGAACTTAACTTTCTGTATCTTGAACAAGAAGAAATGTTTTTCTAGGAAAGGTTTTATCTGAGCACATTTGAGGCCGGAGTAGCCCAGTATCTCGTGTGCACCACTTATTAAATTCGTTCTCTTTAACAATAAACTTTATTGTTATGAGGGCTAGGGACATTGGCTGTGTTTTCACGAGGCGGTTTTTCTCGCTTAACATTCCTGTAGATATATTTTCTTTTGTTAAGAATATAGAAAATTAGAACACAAAAGAACGACAATACAATGCCCTTCTTTGTTGTTTAATTGCCGACAAGCTTAAGCGACCTGGTTTGCTCGCTCGTGAAAACACGGCCATTGATTAGCTCTTTTATCTATTGTTCTCTCGAACAATAGTGTTGCCGCTTCAACGAGGTGCTGTTTGCCCCCATTTGAGGTGACTGCGAGTTGAAATTCATTCATTGCAAGTTCAACGCTACGTGACATAACCAATCATGTGGTCGATCTGTAATCAACAAAAATGTAATCACGTGATGAACTTTTTTCAAACTGCGGAGTGAAACCAATGGTGCGTGAAGCGCGCCTATTTTCAAGCCATTTCAAAGGACGGCCGTGGTAAACAGATCTGTTCGATTCTTGGAATGAAAGAGTTAACAGGTAACATGTAGAATTCAATAAGTGGATTACCATGGACATCAATCACAGTCAATGCACCAAGTGAGATCCTGATACCAGGGTCAAGTTTTCCTCGGACAAGGGCCACAATGGTCTCAATCTGAGAGTTGGATTTAACCAAATAATTCTGAAAAACAAAACATGCACAATTATTGAGACAGGAAATGTTTTCTGTTTATTCTTATTCCGGAATACGGTCAGTCGAACGCGCCTTTAAAGTGCCAGTTCGATGAAAGTTTGCCTCTTTCGTTTGGCTATTTTTTGGCTTACAATAACTCACTGGAGTCCAAAATACTCATTGATGGTTAAAAAATTACACTCACCTCCGTTAACGGAAAAATATTACGCTCTGAAAACACGATCTGAGACGTCTGCCATTAATTTTCGTTCCTGGGTAAGCCCGCGCTTTTATATCAGCATGCTGCACTGGACAGGAAGTGACGTCACAGAGAGCCAGAGACAATTTTAGCCAGAACACCGTAATTTAGTTACATTTGTTTGGCAAATGTGGAAGAATATACAGTGACGGTTACACCCGATTTACGCCAGGAAAGTAACCGAACAAGAAGTATTCTGATGTACAAATAATCCAGGTATTGCAGTATGTCGACGATTTGATGCCAAACGCGCGACAAATCGAGTCTTTGGAGTTTGAAGATGGAGCTCATATTTTGTACACACTGTGTTTTTACAAATATTTGTAGGGGAAATATGGGACATTTCAAAGGACGATTTTGGCAGATTCACGCAAGAAAACGATCTAAACGAGAAGTATTCTGATGTGAAAACAATCGAAGTTTTGCTGCCTATCAATGCTTTGCATCTGAAAGCAAGTAACCACGCATGAGTTGATGGATTTTGTTTTCAAGTTGATTTCTGTATAACCCGATATTTTAGTTGTGCATTGTTTTTCTTTAGGCGTGCTACATGTATTTGTTTCGGCTTTTTTTTTAGATTTACGAACGGTATGCATAACTAATATATCGGGTTATACGGAAATCTTTCCCTTTCTATTTACAATGGCTCCATAAAATGTGAATTTGCCAAAACAGTTTCCTAGTTGTACACACCACTGAAGCAGTGTCTTAGTAAAGGTAATAAGCAAAGTCAAGTTTAATTTAGCCCATATTTATGGAATAATATTGGATTGTATCTCGGATATAAAATTGCCTTTAAATCTCATATGATTAAGTACGCAGCTCTTACAAGGTCTTCTCTGATTTGCTGAGAAAACAATAGAATAAACAACACAACAATGGACCCTAGCCCTGAAAGCAACAGAGCTGCGTGGTATCCGTTATTAAGGCCTTAGTTTATGTTAGGATGTCCTGATTGATAAAATTCGGTTAGTTTGTTCTAAATGGAGGCGCGGTGTTGTAGTGATTAGCGTGTTGGACTTCAGACCTAAAGGCCGGTAGTTCAGGGTCATGTCGTACCTCCTTTGAATAAGTTGTTTTATTGGCTCACGAAAACAATAGATGAATGACCTAAACAATGCCCCTATCCCTATAAACAATAGCAGGTACTGTTTTAGAACGGCCAATGAAAATAGAGGTTTATGAGAGGTACGACCCTACCGGTGGTTCAAGGCCCGGTCTCAGCCGTCGTGTTGTTTCCTTGAAACTCCACATTGGTCCACATTGCCTCTCTACTCCCAGGTGTATACATGGGTACCGGCTACAAAATTCTGGGGGTAACCCTGCAATCTGAATGGACTACCATCCTATCCAGGGGGGAGTAGCAATACTCCTACTTGTTTCATGCTACAGAAACTGGGTTAAGTTCCAGCTGAGTGAGCACCCTGTGGCTCGTGTGCGACTTTACCTCCCCTGTTCTAAGCTATGGTATAACACTACTTATTTTAGCCTTAAAAAATGGAGTGATGTCTGCTTGTGTGGTGAAGTGTTTGATCAGATAAGTAAACAATACAGATGCTACCTGACATTCATAGATTAAACATTGTTAGTTATCTCTTCTAAAATCAATTTCGCAATGTCCACAAGGAGTTTATTACAGTTGTTCATCTGGTGAGATTTGCCTCCAGAAATAGAAAAATATATCCACCTCACGTTTATCATTACGGTGTTCGCGTGGCATATGCTCCCATCCATGATGAAAAAAAAAAAACATAGGCACGTCTGACTTTGCAAAGAATGAGGTCACTGTCTCCTTTTGAAAATATTTGCGAGCGGGCAAATGAATCATATCACCCTTGAGCAATTGCAGCATGTCAGTCCATGCTATAGACCCTTTTAATAAATACCAGAATGCATCATATTCCGCTATGGATGTCAAATGTATTAGTTTGAATTGCAAAGAGAATTCAAAAGTATACATTTGACGTCATAAGCGGAAAATGATGCATTGTGGTATTTATGAAAAATGTCTATAATGGATGGTTTGTACCGAAAGTCATTTAGGCATAATGCTTTCCGCCTCGTCTTTAATAAGTAAGCGCCAACCCAGGTGAATGTTCCGGTCGCTGCTGGATTGCAAACGGCCTTCTGTATGGCCTTATTTTTAACGAATTCTCAGCTCCAAGATGAATAACACGAAGCGCTTTCTATACTCTTGACCACACCCACGTTTTTCAGACAATTGTAGACAGAAGTAGTTGGGAAGGTTGTAAAAATGAATAGCATAAGTGCTGAATTACATCGATGCTCTATTGACGTTAAATAATGATCATCTGTCAATCTTCAGAGTCGCCCCCACTCCCCCTTTCCAATGTTGGGATCTCACCCAACCATTTCGCATTAAAAAAGTCCAGTTATAACCAACATTTTAAAAGGGGGAGGGGAGAAAAAGAATTGAATGGTAAAAACTGCCGACCTTCCCAACACTTTTGTCTATGATTGTAGACCCTGACATTTTTACCTCAATAATTCGGAAAAACAGGAAAAACAGTCGAAACGGACACGTTTTAGCTCGGGCAAATTCTCCTACAAACAACTCATTTGAAGTTCCCGCGGCTCTCTGTGATGTCACTTCCGTTGGTGAACTTTTGATCGCGTTTAATATGCAACAATATGCAAGATAACAATATGCAACAATATGCGTTTAATGGCGGCCGTGAAAATGCGAAACGTGGGGCCGGAAAAAAGCGATCTTCCCATTCTCTGGTTAAAACACGCTTTGGAGAGGTAAGTACATATACACGATTTCCTTTCGAAAAAAAATCAACATGTCAAAGTTTGATCGAACTGGCACTTTAATCAGCCCATTTGGCGTAGTGCCAGCCTTGCATTCATTTTCACTGAGACAAAAGATAGACAAAGTACTTACGAATCTACATTGATTAACTTGCAGTTAAATGTTTCTCACCCAGGATATCTAGAATGTCTGTAAGTAACATCACATTTACCTTCAAGCCACCTTTTTCCAAAATCGCTTGTGAAACTTCTGAAGTCCAAAATATACCACTACAAGCTAAAATAATCTGAAGGAATAAATATAGTGAACACTTCAGAAAAAACCCTACATTTCTCAAAGAGAAGAAAAGAACAGGATATATAGACCATTTTTACGAAAGAGAACACGTTCTAACCCTGTGGTACATTGCTGTGTCTCCATGACAGATACACGAATTTTTTTTTAAAAAAATAAAGTAACAGCATCCATTCATTTACTCCTCGAGTCAGACCTTTAAAACGACGGATTCATCTGTTTTCTTCAGTTTTCAATTTTCTTCAGTGTCGGTCGAAAGTAATTTCATAGTTGCCTTTGTTTTACATTGCTACGCTTTGTGATTGGCTAAAAAATCTCGCGCCACTTTCTCGACCAATCAGAAGTTAAACCAAAACCAATCGTGATTTTCATCAATATCTATACAGGGACATCTATATAGCTGAGCTAGTTTAAGTAGGGCCCTGTTAAAATATTAAATTACGACATGGCGACATGTATTTGCCACAATACTGATGGCTCATAGATTGTCGTGTCTGTTGTGATTGGTCAGAGTAATTGCTTTAGTTTTGGTTTTACGACACTCGATTGAAAACTGCTCTAACAGGATATGACGGATTGCTGTTTTACCTGTCCAGGCCACTCTTGCACCCACTTGCCTCGGGGAGTCTGGTAATAAGCATTTACTGCATCCTCTGTAACTTTCTTGAGACTGCTGATCATGACTTCTTCAACTTGAATCAACCACTTCTCCACCATGCCCTACGAAACATAATATAGCTCGGTGAAGCTTTAAGGTGTATACTTAGGTGGTTTGACGATCTTTAGTTGTCGTGATTTTACGTGCTCGCGTTACAACGACAAGACTAACATGAGTTACCTTAGCTTTAGCAGGGATGATTTTACTGCTGAATGGTACAGTTTCGTTCTCAGCACTGATCATTCCTACAACCTCCTGATCTTCAGTGAACTCAAGTCTTGATATTCCCTCAAAGCACTTCTTTAAATGCGGCTGAACTCGCAATGGATCTTTGGTTTCTGACAGAATTTCCAGCAACTCGTCATTTGACAAGAAGAAAAACCTGAACAACAAAGAATTAAACAAATCACTGATTTAGCTCTTTCCAATGCAAACACATGTATTTGTTTACCAGCTTAACTATTACTTCTTTCACTCTAACAGTGGCTACCTTCAAAATTAAAATTTAAGTCTGAAATTTTCTTCTCAAGCAATGAAGTTATGCTTGATATCATTTGAATAGTCACAGTTAAGGATTTTATCTCCAAACTCAAATGTTTGAATGATCATTATCCAGAGTTTGAGTTTAGGGATGAAATATCAAGAATGTTTGAAATATTTCAATTACTGCTTGTAAGATCGAGTTTGTTGTTGTTGTTGTTGTTGCTGCTGCTGTAAGCGCGGTACTGGCACTAGTGGCACAATCGGCGCTTCTCATAATTTCTACTTTGATTTCTCACAGTGCTCTATCGAGTTATATTCTTTACTGTGTTTATCAGTGAAATTGCGTTTGGTTTCATTGGCCTACTATCAAGGTAATGCTTCATAAATGTTTTGTTAACGTACTGGTATTAGCTCTAGCGCTTAGGTTCGGTTTAATCGTTAAGCATTGTTATACTTGCCTTTCATGTTTCGAAACTGCTTGTCAACAAAATGTGTACATTTTCAAAGTAGGCCTTGGACAGTTTAAATAACAAATTTATTCATAAGCTTTTTGGTGCTTATACTACTTTTCCACTTCACTTTAACAATATATTTTTTAAAGAAAGCTAAAGATGAGAAATGGATAAAGAAACAAAAGTTGTATTTACATGTTCACATAATTTATTTCATGTTACATTTTTCCAATGGTGGACTGTTACTGCTGCATGAAGAAGGGGAAATTATGGGGAAGAAAGAAAACAAAACAGATATTTTTACCTCGGAAAGAAGAGTTGCTTCTTTTCCAGATAAGCATTAAGACCCTTTTGAATTTCTTCCAACAGCTGATTGGATTCATTTAGTCTTCCCAACATGTTAGGCTGAGCTGTCGCAATAAGAACTTGAGTGTCTTTCACCTACAAATAAATAATTTAATTCATTAAAATCAGTACCCTGATTTAAAAGGGAGAGTTTGCTGTTTTAGGAAGAAATTGTGCTTCACTATTGACACAGTGCACGCAAGTACTGATTAATAAATACTTCATATTTATAAATGAGGACACTTTGTGATGCCTGTCATGGCTTGGCCGAGCCCCTCTGCGTTAGAATGTAGGTACTTACAGCTTCACTCATAATGTCCTTCCAGTAGCTGTCTACTATTCCAAACTTTCGTCCTTCTTCAGGCATCTGAGCCATGATGTCCTCTGAACTGAAGATTGGCTCCAGGTAAAGCCATGTTGCTTGGCACTACAACAAACAAGATTTTTAGTTAAAGTGATAAACTATACACAGTGTAAATTTAAGTAGGAGCAAAAGTTGCTATTCCCCAGGTGATGTGTGACACTTGATTAAATATAAAATCTTTCTTCAAAACGGGAACAAAATAGTAAAAAGATTTGACAGTTTAAAATCACATGTGAAAACGTAACGGTCACCACACTGATGAAGGGCTATATATTTAGTTATATAGCCGAAACCTTTGTGATCTAAATGACTTGGACACTCTCTACCATTTCTTCTTTAAAGCTTTTAATCAAAGGTTTACAGGGTTTGTCTATGGGCTTGGGCCATTTTTAGTTAAAGTGATAAACTATACACAGTGTAAATTTAAGTAGGAGCAAAAGTTGCTATTCCCCAGGTGATGTGTGACACTTGATTAAATATAAAATCTTTCTTCAAAACGGGAACAAAATAGTAAAAAGATTTGACAGTTTAAAATCACATGTGAAAACGTAACGGTCACCACACTGATGAAGGGCTATATATTTAGTTATATAGCCGAAACCTTTGTGATCTAAATGACTTGGACACTCTCTACCATTTCTTCTTTAAAGCTTTTAATCAAAGGTTTACAGGGTTTGTCTATGGGCTTGGGCCATTTTTTGCTGATTATTCTCTTTTTTCACGTTTTAAACACAGATTTATACACAGTGTACCCTTTCTTTTACTAGCATTCACCTTGGGATAAAAAAAAATGGATGCCACTCCTTACACACAAACATATAACGCACTTAAACTGATTTCAAACTCATTTAGAAAGAAACGAGCGGAAACCATGAAAAACATAAAGGTAAGAAAAAATGCTTTCACGCTTAAAAGAAGATAGCATCCAAGGGTGACAGTTTAACAGAAGTGTTTCCACCGAACATATCCAATGGAATATAACGTAATGTAACAACCTTTCTAAATAGCAACACTACAACACTGACATCCTTACGGTAACAGCAAGTTTAAGTTAAGTTTACAAGTTCGCCTTCTTTTTTCAAACAAACCATAAACAATGATGTAGTGTTTTCAAAAACCAAAGACACAAACCTTGAGCCAAGAATCAATAATATCCTGCATTTCGATAAGCCTTTCACACCATTCCTGTCAAGAAAAGTTTTAGTTTAATGGGTAAGCAAAACTAGACAACGAGTGGTCCCTCTTTTCTCTCAGGGATAGTCGACCGTCAATCACACGCGCAAAAATCGCGTGCTCGACGACACGCAACAATCGTGTGCACACTCGAAAAGAGGACTACTCGTCGTCTAATGCAATACTAACAATTTCAGACCAAAATCTCTTTGCTTTCTCTCATGCTTCAACAGTTTTTGCACCAAGTATTTCCGTATCCTTACATTTCTCGACCAAATCTTAATTACAGGACAATAGTTAACTTAGGTAATGAGGGCATAACGCAAAATGCAACTGTTAAAGAGAGGGAATTAATTAAAATGAGTACATCATATCTCAAGATTTTTTTTTATTGTTGATAAAATCTAGTGCAAATTCAAGACCTGATAGGTACTACGAAGTATTTAGTGTTGTCATTGGTAATCGAGGTCTAATGCGTGTGCGCAACTCTAGGGACGGGAATGGACTTGTTTATTTATATAACCTGTTGTGTGTCAATGCGAGGCGAACGTGACAAGGTGCGAATTGTGTTTTCTCTATTGCATCTAACAGTTTAATTTCAATTTGCGTAATGAAACTTAAGAAGATACTGCGAAAGTGTTTGACACTCGCGACGAATTCTACGAAACCTTCTGGACGGAAACCCGCTAAAACATGTTAAAACCAACGCAAGGTACACCGACTTAATGTAGCACTGGAAAACGGGACAGAATATTAGCGAACATGAAGAAGATTTAGACGAAGACATAGCGCTCGTTTCATAAAACGTGAACACTGGACAGCGAAAGAAGAAATATAGGCGTGGTAGGAATCCCAATTAATTTCACTTCTTTCGGTTGTTTGCCTTTCATGAATTTTTATACATACATACATACTTTATTACCTTTCCCAAGGGGGCTATTCAAAGATAATTACAACTAACTAACTAACTTTCGTGAATCTGAAGGAACAGAACGGGCAACTGAAACTTCGGGTGCAAAATTCACCGCCGATAGAAGATGTAAACAGTGCACGTGTCTTGTGATACCGACGTTTCTTGTGAGTTTCGCTTGCGCTAGTTAATGTTGCTTGGGCGAAAATAACCTTAAAGTGATCAATTTTGCATTTAATTTTCTTTTTTTTATGTTTTCGAATACAGAGGAATAAAAATGGATATATTTTCATTGTGTCTGATTGGGAGATGAGTCCGCGATGTTTTATGAAATAGCTGCATTATGCGTTACTGGAAAGGTTTCAAATTACTTTTGACATCATGCAAATTGTAACATTTTTACCTCAACTGAAAAAATATATTTCAAAGGGCTTAATTTGTTTCTCTCTTCTAAAATTATAACTTCTGTCATTAACTTTGATTAAATTTATAAGTTTCATTCAAAATTTATTATAATTTATTATAATAATAACTTTGAATTCAAAAAGTTGTTTTTATCCCGGGTCCGGGCCAGGCGAAATAAACTGAAAGATTCATAGCTACGAAAGGCCTCTTTGCGGCTACTTTTGCATTTACTTCAAAAGTGTCGGAAACACAGACCAGTTACAAAGATCAATTTAGCTAGTTATAAGATTTAGCTAAAACTAATAACAACCACCGGGAAACTCTAATATACAAGCTTTTTTTCAACGGTACGTACAAAGTAGGCATCGATTTGTATTTTTCAGTGCTCTATTCTTTTGACACAGCAGACACGCTATTTAATTTGCGTGCGATCTCGCACGCTAAGTGTGCTGTGTCTTCTCGCACGCTAGCTTTTGTTTTCGAAGGTTACTAACATGTATACAGATTACTAAGACATACATTCCAATATGCCTAATACAATGACGCCCAAGCATACGCTCCCACAGTGTCTTGTTTCATACACAGTTGCCTCAGTCATCAATGATTCTAAAACTCATTAATAATTCACCAAGTTTGAACACAGGAAATCCTAAGCGTGACGGTGGTTTGGGCACCGATCTTAATTAGCAAAGATTTTGGTGATTTTACTTCTTCGTTTTTTCCGTATTTAATGAACAGTTTGAGAAACTATATCAAACACTACAAAGAGTTTCATCAGGTATCCACAAACAGCTTGAAGTCGGTTTAAAAAAAAACTCAGTTATGCTCGTTTTTTCAACCTACTTCTTGGTGTTTGGAAAACCTGATGAAAACCTCGTCCTTGTGTTTGATATATTACATCAAACAAACCTTGATGTCTGCCTCAAATGGTTTAATGAATGGTGAACCACTCATGGGCTGTGCCTTGATATATTACTCCTCCCTCCCCCCCCCCCCCACTTGTTTTTCAACCCACTTCGTGGTGTTTGGAAAACCTGATGAAAACCTCTTCCTTGTGTTTGATATATTACTCCCCTCCCCTCCCCTCCCCTCCCCTCCCCTCCCCCTTCTTGTTTTTCAACCCACTTCTTGGTGTTTGAAAAACCTGATAAAACCCTCTTCCTTGTGTTTGATATATTACTCCCCTCCCCTCCCCCATCTTGTTTTTCAACCCACTTCTTGGTGTTTGGAAAACCTGATGAAACCCTCTTCCTTGTGTTTGATATATTACTCCCCTCCCCTCCCCCCCCTGTTTTTCAACCCACTTCTTGGGGTTTGGAAAACCTGATGAAACCGAAATGAAACCCTCTTCCTCGTGTTTGATATATTACTCCCCTCCCCTCCCCTCCCCCCTCTTGTTTTTCAATCCACTTCTTGGTGTTTGGAAAACCTGATGAAAACCTCTTCCTTGTGTTTGATATATTACATCAAACAAACCTTGATGTCTGCCTCAAATGGTTTAATGAATGGTGAACCACTCATGGTCTGTGCCTTGACAATGTGGTCATCAAGTAACAACTGGATATCATCCACAGCAGAAAGAATGGACACACCCTAAGAAGCACGAAAATAAAAAAAAGATCATTTAGCCTCATCATTTAACACGTGTAGAAATTTGGGGTACATTGTTACAAAGAACACATTTTAGAGGTCACCCTTATTATCCAAGATTTAATAAGGTATTGTAATAACGTACTTACGTTAAACCCTTATTAAAAACCTGAATTGAAAATGTACTAACTACACTGGAGATACATGTTGGATTAAAAGCCACTTACCGTGTCTCTGTAGGGAATGAACTCAAAGTACATGTCCCTCCATTCAACTTTCATCTTCTCCATAGCTTTCTCAAGACCAAACTCTTTGCTAGCAGCACCGCTTATCTCATCAAGTCTTGAAGAAAACAAATCAACCAGTTAGCTATTTTGCTAACATCCCAGTATATGTGGGTAAAACCGTAAAGAGCAATTCGATTTGAATGATCTTGTGGTAATAATTAAAGCTGGTTTTCAAGTCTGTAGTTCATAGTTTTTACTGCTAGACATCACATGTACCTTTGTTAAACCATGACAATTAGATTATGCACGATGTGACAATACAAATAACTTACTTTTCTGTGAACTTGTGAAGGTTGAACTCCAGCATGTTACAAAGGGATGTTGTTGGCTCAGGTTTAATGTCAAAACCAACAACTTCACCCATCTGCAATAATCATACGGAATTGCCATTAGGAAATGATATTCAGGAAACATTGATAGCTCGGATTTTAAAAACGTTTTCAGCCAGAGAACATTTTAAATTTACATTTACTCATTGATAGTTTCCTTTGAAATACGAAAATATCTTCACTAAGTTGTTAAAACAAAATCCTTGAATAACTTCACCTTCTACTCCCCATTATAAAACACAGTGAAACCTTAACATTCAATGACTGATCACCTTGGACATTTTTTTACCTGTTCCCAGTGCCGTTCTCTCAGTCCAGGATTGCAAATGATCTGCAATAGAGGAATGTGAACTTTGAACTTGTCAACCTTGCTTTTCACACTGTCAGCCACTCTTCGAGGCCCTGGAGCATCGCCAAAGGTTTTAGTCAGTTTCAGCACCGTTCTGTACATGGTGCCAATTTCATCTTCAACCTCCTCTGAGTTAATTTCAGTAAACGGACCTTTTGAAACAAAACAGAAATAAATGGTGAAGTTCTTGCTAAGGGAACTAATTGTCTTGAATTTTACCACTTTTTCCGTTAACACATTAGTGTAATAAGTATATATGATAATGAATAATTTTATATATATGTAGCACAAATAAATGTATGGGCTTCAGAAGATAGAATCATTGGTCAACATACTAAAGCACAACTGACAGCTGCTATCAGTCTATTTATGATCTCGCCCTACTCTAGCCTAATTTACACATACTGATTATCGCCCTGATTTGTCGGCCACAACAACTCGAGAAGCGCACGTGAATGGCGATCCAATGTGCCCGCTACTACTATCCAACAAGTCGGCCCAATAGCCTGCTTTCGATATTTTGAAATTCAACTGGATAGCAAGGCCTTGAGGACAAAAACAAAGGGAATGAAAAAGCATGTTTATTCATTTGTTTGGTTTATGTCCTCTAACGACTAAGCCTCACTATCAAGTTGATTTTAATATATCGAAAAGTAGCCTATTCGAAAAAAATATGTGGCAGCCGTTTTCCGCGCGTCATGTCCGATTTGTGAACGCTACATGTAACTGACATGCATACACCAACCTCCATTGGAGGCAAAATGGCGGACGTGGAAAACAAAGGTAATCAAAAAAAGATTATTTGAAGAAAAAGATTTCTCTTAATATAGCAGCATGGATGGAATATCCCTGTATATATACATATACGACAACGCCGGCCCTGTAGAAGACTAGTTCTACTAGTCGAAATATTGGCCATTAAACCTGCCATTAATTTCTGTTGTACTAGCCTTGCATTTTAAACTGTTCATATACGACAAGTGTGACCCATAGTGCAGTGCTGGAAATAATTTTTCTTGCTTAGAAGGACATGTGTCCTTTTAAACCTCCCTTTTGATCGGACATTTTACAAAATTGGTCGGACATCCGCTATTTGGGATTTTTCCTGAGACACAATCTGTAAGCATACACGACGTGCTATAAGATGTTTTGCAATGCATTGTAGGGCGATTTCAAATGACACGGCCTTTTCTGAATTTTCTCGAATCAAGAGAGCGGTTTACAGCAAAATAAATCGTACAAACAGCGTAAATTCTTATTGTAATGTTTTTGGGATCAAAACGCGATGAGTTAACAAGACTTTCAAGGCAAAAGCCAAGTAATTTTTGTGCTCGGTCACCATGTCCGAACATAATTTAAAATTGGTCGGACATTTTCGGATTTTGGTCGGACAATGTCCGATGACCGACTGTTATTTTCAGCACTGATACTACCACAACTTCCCAATTTCTTGTCGCTGACAAATCGCGTCGATAAATCGGTATATGAAAATGAAGCTTTACACGACATTTTTTTATGAATACATTTGATAAGCCAGCACTACTTAACCTGCAGGTTGCATTTTTGATGTGTAATTCAAACAGTCCATGGATGTTAAAAGCTTTGTTGCCTCGATTTGCTTCTAAAGTAACTTGTTTAACACTGTTTGAATAAAGTCACTGTCGTCATTCAGATCAGTGCAAAGTTTTAGATGTGTTTGTGAATGTGTCTGATGTATCTGTACCTCTGCATACTGTTTTACATGTGCTGGTAAGTAAATTTCATTGTAGGTATATATAATGACAAATTAGATAAGGTTCACAATAAAAGCTAAGTTTTAAATCACATGAAAAAAATCAGGGGAAAATGCTTACCATTTAGCCAAGCTTCATGTTTGTTATGGAATGATAATGCTGTTCTCCACAGCTTATCATAAGGTTCTTTGTAAGCAATCATAGTTTGAAGTATTGGGAACTGTGTGGCCTCAAACTCCAACAATTCTTCTTCTGCGTTCACTTGCTGCATAGGAAATAAACAGTAATATCAATTGTAAAATTCATTAATAACTCACAACAGTTATGACCAATAAAAAGGCAGTATTTTAGTCACATGTATACCTTTGTACACCCCAATACAAATCAACTGAGTCGATAAATTATTAAACAGTAGAATTAACTTTTGATACAAACACCTGCTCAGCTAATTAGTATTCATTAACTTTTCAAACAGATCTCTACTCATCTACTCATCACAAGTACGATAAAATATTCGCGTCCGATCTGTATGGGCGTTAAACGCCCATACAGATCGGACGCGAAAGTGTTAGTATGTGATTAAGACCATGACTATACAGTGTTCGTTTTGGAGAGGTGTCCACTTATGGGAGCTTTTAAATGTTGAAATGTAGTGTTTGTGTGTGTAATTGTGGCAGTACCACTATTATGTATCTGCTTTGAAGAGATATCCACAGGAGGTTTCAAATGAAGTGTTAGTATGTGACTGGGACCATGTCTAAGTTTCTGCCTATGTTTGACTGCCGTCATAGGTTTACCATAAAGGTCCTTTGACTTTATGACCTGCCTATTTTGGGTGAAAAGGGCAAAAGGTGAGGCTACCCTTTGCTTTCAAACAGATTCCTTAGGTCCTTTTTGAACAAAAAGGATTAACGGTCGGTCAACAAGAAAATGGTGTAAGTGACATCGTCAACGCTATCAGGATGGAAAAGCACAGGTGGGCAGGTCACAGCACGGCTGTCAGATAATAGATGGACCATTAGAGCAATGGAGTGGACCCCAAGAGATTGGACCAGAAAACAGGGTCGTCCAAAAACAAGATGGAGGGATGATCTCACCAGACAGCTTGGACCTGTATGGTCGAGATTGGCTAAAGACAGACATCTGTGGGATCATTCCAGGGAGGGGTTCCTCCACCAGGAGTGAATTTAGCCCTGATGATGACCTCATCATTTACCAACTGGTGAAGAACCATTTGCAAAGACAAAGTATGGACTATACTTCTTAATTTAATATCTAAACTTAACAAGTCTGCTGAACATGACAGCTAGGTAAAACAACAGTGTAATGCACAAATAATAAAACATACAATCAGTTCTTCTTGTGCATTCTTCAGTGCTTCCTCGAGTTCATCAAGTTTCTCAACATTCTTTTTCATCTCATCTGCTGCCATAATCTGAAGTCAAAACAGAAACAAAGTTAGCATTTGTATAGAGATCAGTATGAAAGATAAAACAAGTTAATGTGGAGTTCTAATTTATATATAAACTAATTTAATATCTTGCCTCTTTCTTCCTGAATGCTTCAACTTCTTTGTTGTATCCATTAAGTTTTTCTTCAAATGCCTTGACCCTACATAAAAAAAAACGGACTTAGAACATTGTTTTCTGTTTCCACCTATCATTTTAGGGACTTTTTGAACACACAGTTTGATCTTTTAGCTGTTTTAGCTGAGTATTTTTAAGCACAACTTGTAGGGTCCGAAATGTTATCACTGCCTTTTAAGAACGCCCAGCTTCTGCTCCCCCCCCCCCCCCCCCCTCCCTCAAACATGCACACACCACCAAAAAGGTTTTTACAAGGAATAAATAATATTTTCCCATACTACAAAAAACACCAAACTCTGGACGGCTAACAAAGTAGCCATATATTAATGAACCTGGTAACGGTATGTGCTACATTCTATGCCACAAGGTGGGCTTCCACTGACTGTTTCATAGAATCAGCCAACAGAAAACAGAGGGAACAGATAAAAATATCACTCACTTTCTCTTAACCTCGTCCATAGCAAGATCCTTCCTATGTTCAATCCGGTTTCTACTAAGCTCAAAGATCTTCAGAATGTGATCAGGCCAGTGAAATACAGTGCTGTTTAATTTCAGATCCTCGTCTGTAAAGCAGGCAAGTTATTATAATTATCATTACAAACTGACCACTGTTAACACAGGTTAATTGACCCTTCTACTGCTTAGTGAACTAATTAAATGTATGCTTGGAACTTTTAAAAAAAATCCCAAACTATCTAAAACATTAATAACACCACAGGATATTAAAAGGGATGCTCTTCTTTCAGATTCAACTGGATGACCAACACTTGATCACAGATTTAAAAGTCACAACCACATTACCCAACGCAATTTGACCCTGACAAGAAAACTAGAAAGAGTTAAATGGATTAAAAGTTGTCTACATACATGGTAGAGTAGCATAATCCAGCAAAAACAGAAGTCGCTCTCCAGCTTCATCAACAGCAGTCTGTAAATTGGCAACAGTTACAGAACTGGCATTCTCCAAGAACTGCGTCAGAGCTACCAAGTCACTTGTGTTGTCTGGCATCTCTTGGACTTTGTCAGATATTTCATCATAGGATTTACACAGTCTAGGAACAAAATAACACAACTCAGGTTAGGTTTTTTAACACTTTCTGGACCAAATATATATTAATGAAATTTCAAACTTTTTAGTGAGTTCTGTTTTAAAAGCCAGATCTGGAAAACTATTTATCATATTTTGGTAATTTTTTTACAGGTTCACTTGAAAGAAAATTGTACTTCTAAAAAATAACATGTAATGTTATATTACGTCATTATTGCGATCGACGTTAGGAGAACACATCCTAAATCGTGGGTGTCCTCTGATACCAAATGGTGATCTTTTTCATTGTTCATGTACCTTTTCAGCACCATCTTGAATTACATCATATGCATTAACACGCACCTATATCGTGCACTTTGGTCAAATACGTACTGGAACCTACTCGTGGCTGTAATTTCATGAAGTGTTATGCTTGCCGTCGGTCGGAGAAGGACTCTTTATGTAGTACATATATAAGTAACTTTACGCTTTTCAACGGTGGAAAAAAGTTGGGAATTGACCGCTTTTTATCACATGGCAAGTGAAATGAAGTATGGCAGAGGGTTTAACGACAAAATCGACCATGAACATTTCAGGGCAACAAAGTTGTTTTTGAGTACAAACACCGTCAATCTTTAAATAGGATCGCGCTGATATGTGGCACATAAAAGAGACTTTATACTTTTCAAATGTACGGAAAGCTAGACAATTAGCCGGTCTCTGTTTTACGGCAAGTAAAGTAATGGTTGGCTGCGACTTCTTTTCTGTTTGGATCCAATTTTTGCTCCCTGTTGTTGCTAAAATATAGACGGTCCTTTGTTTTATATGATTTTGTTCAGATTTATCAAAGATCGAGTAAGCTTATGTTTGAATCACATGTAGTCATCTTTATTACATCTATGCTGCTGCTTGTCCTATATGTCAAATATTCAATGTCATTCGCTTATGACTAGTTTATGTCAAATTATGTCAGTTTATGTCAAATATTCAATGTCATTCGCTTATGACTAGTCGAATTTTCCAGATATATTTGCATGTGGCTGAGCAAATGCGAACCTGAAACGTCTCTACAAAAAAGTAACGCAGCTGTCACGCTGTTTCTTCTGCACCGCAACCAAAATGTTTGTGAGTTGATTACACTCTTAAGAGGCGGCTAAGGGTGAACAGAAACATTTAGCAGGGCGTAAATTGACATCAATACGACTTCTTTCAGCTTTCTTTCAACATGTCGAACGCACTCTTTTAATCTGCGATTACTACAAGTATTAAAAGGTGCTCTCCTAGCAACAGCTAAATACCGGTAATGGGATGAAGCAATACTAAAGCTGAGATATTTTTTCTCTGCCATATGCTATTAATCTATTTCACTTCTCTGCTCACTCAATTCACTGTTTTCAAATGTAAAACGTGCAGGATGGCCACTCACTCTCTCTCTCTCTCTTCTTCACCTGAATCACTATCTTTTTCATTACTATTATAACTGATAAGGAAACCTTGGCAAAGCTTCTTTATCTTCTTCCATTTGCGTCTTCCACGCCAAAGGAATTCCTTTTCCACGCTTCTTTTTTGAATAATAAAAGAAACTTTTAAAAAACAACTAGATGCAAATTTCCAGGAAATAATAAGCCTTCAACAACAACAACAATTTATTCTTAGTACAACAACAGAAGAGTTGAACGATTTGTTTGCCCTGCAAATAGCTGGAAAGCTAATTGGGGCAACAAGTACATGAATAATACAAATATCTACAAAACCAAAAAAAACCTTATACTATTGAAAAGCCTTGCAGATTGCATATAAAAATGAATAAAAACACAGAATTTAAGTGATCTAATTACGTTAAGACAAGGTGGTTCTGACTATAGTAAGTACTTTATTAATAATCATGGGGATTTGAATATAGTCAGCCTCCTTTTCTAAAATATCGAATAGCAATTTGCGGAGAGCTCTTTTGAAAGCATTCTTAGGAAGATGCGTTATATAGCGTGGTATCTTATTCCACAGCTTTACTCCGAGCCAAGAGAAAGAATTGTTTAGTATTTCTAGTCTGGAACTTTTAACATACATTTCATTTTGAATGCATCAATTTTCTGTGCAAGACATTTCTGGTTGACTGATTACTGAAACAAGTTGCTCATTTCACTGGGTCGTAGTTTCGTCATTAAATCTGAAAATCTTCTGAAAAAAAGCTGGCCAAAACTTTGTGATTTTGTTCCCACCTATTTTCATATCTAACCCTCTAGGTTAGAATACAAAATCAAACTTTGCATTTTTCCACCTGAATAGATTTTTGGTCCCAGTTTGTGATCTCAATATTTTTTTTGGTAGGGGGCGGGCCGTAGGATTTGAAAAAGTACATCTGCAAGCGGTTTTTTGTGCGAGTTTACTTCCGCTGTTTTGTTGCTTTCACTATTTCATATCATTCAGGTAATTTTCAAAATAGCTCATGCACACAATGCATGCCTATGTTTAACAAGGGTCAACCATCAAAGACAACGAAGATGATGTTTCCAACATGTCCAATTCGGCGACATCGCAAGAAATATCAAAGATTTCTTCCAAATGGTCAATCAAATTTTGAGCAGTATACATTCTTCTCCTACTTTGTGGTTGTACAAAGATTATTGCGGATCAAAAGCCAAAAAATATTGATAAAACGCTGAAAGAAACACAAAGATGCTGGCTAATGAAAGCTACAGGTACTGTAAACACGAAAATGACCATGGGGGCCTGGTTACTTTTATTTGGAATCGCTGCTGAGCAGTCACCTAATTTGTCTGATATATCGGACACTGGTCCACAAAGGGTTAAAGGTTTAGTTAGATCACTGTTGCTTTCATCAAAGATTGGACTGAAACAAAGACTATTTTTAGTATCATGACAAATGGATGTCTTAAAACACTAATCAATAACTTCAACAAAAAGTGTGTCAATTCCTAGACAGTTAATGAAATAAACAACTTAATAAAATTAACAACATATATAACAGAACATTTTTAGAGGACATATTTTGGTCATCCTGAAGGAACAACACACTGAATCATGTTATTTTCTTTTCATTGTCTGACATCAAAAAGCTATAATAATTTCTTTTCATATTTTATACAAGACTTTGAGGTATTCTGTTTTTAAAGTTTGGATAAGAAGAATGATGTTATTTGATTGATATCACACTTACCCTCTGTTTTTGTCTCTATTCTGATCCACTACATAATTAATCATTCTGGCCGCCAGACGTGCAGCTTGGGCAGACAGCTCTTGATTGACATTGTCGCAGTTTAAGCAGAGGATGTTCAGTGGAACTGTGATGTGCAACAAAGCAATCTCCTTGGAAAGATTCTGGTATGAATCGATTTTCTGGACAAAAAAAGAAAACACAGTTACGGTAAATGAACATTTCACTGTAACATAATTTATGGACCTCAGACTCCAGATCAAAATGCTTTACAGTGATTACAGTGCAAGAGTTATCTGTGGAAAAGATCTGACAGAGGATTTTGCCATACGGACAGGGGTAAAACAAGGCTGCGTGCTCTCTCCTCTGCTCTTTTCTCTTTGTATAGACTGGCTTATGAAAAGAACAACCGTGAATGTCAGAAGAGGAATAACATGGACCCTAATGGACACCCTTGAAGATCTAGACTTTGCGGATGATATTGTGTTGCTTGGTCATCGTCATCAAGACATCCAGAGTAAAACAGACGACGTGGCCACAGTAGGCAGACAGGTTGGTCTTAACATCAATATAGATAAAACCAAACTAATGAAGGTCAATGCAAGATCGGACCAACAGGTTACCATCGATAACAATAACATCGAAGAAGTTCAAGAATTTGTCTATCTGGGCAGTAAGATAACAACTGATGGAAATTCTGAAATGGATGTCCTACACAGACTATCCAAGGCAAGAGGGGCATTTGCGATACTTCGGAACATATGGAGGTCTACAACGATTAGCATCGAAACCAAACTGAAGATCTTCAAGAGCAATGTCCTTGGAGTCCTCCTATATGGTGCAGAGTCCTGGAAGGTCTCGCAATCCATATGCCACAAGATAGATGTATTCCAAACAAGATGTCTTAGGAGAATACTCAATATTTTTTGGCCAAGAACCATCTCCAACAAAGAACTTTATCGCAGAACAAATACAACACCACTGTCGGTTGAGATTAAAAAGAGGAGATGGCGCTGGATAGGACACATTAACAGATTGGCCCTGGATGCTATCCCCCGGGTTGCTATGAGATGGACTCCTGCAGGGAAGAGGAAAAGAGGTCGGCCCAAATTAACATGGAGAAGATCAGTAGAGAAAGAAATGAGAGAGGTTGGCTGGAGTTGGAACCAGGTCCAGCATTGGGCAGCGGACAGAGAGTATTTTTCTTCGTTGGTGTCGGCCTTATGTGCTACCGAGCACGAAGAGGATTAAGTAAGTAAGTAAGACTCCAGATCTAATTACTTGGGCGGAGAGCCCAAGTTATAAAATGCAGTTTGGTAGTGCACGAATTTGCAATTGGGCTCTAATGCGCGTGCGTCAAACTCAGTCAAGCGTAACAAGAAGAATACTGGTCAGCTGGCGTCTCGGCTAGCTTCAACGCTTTCTTGATATGCTCGCCGGCGAAAATTAAATTCTAGTGGCAGATAAATTCTGATATCTTGATCGCTTACTCTTTAGCCGTTATTCAGTGTTTAATTCAATTGAATCGATGGAATATTATTCGAGTTATGAATTCTCAAAGGTACATGTATGACATGTACATCTTTAGACTCTTTGGAATGAAACGGTCCGATTTATGACAATTTCCCATCCGTGCGCTAAAACGGGCGGACAAATCGTCACTTATATAAAATCGTCCATTACAAAAATACAGTTTCAAACGACTAGTTCTTCTAGATATAACAATAAAACAAGGAGCCCGTTGGGCTAGGAAACTGGCTCGTTTGGTCTCATTTTCCACCCGGTTTTCATTTTAGAGTCCAAAATATACAATCTAGAGTCTATTAATATGCACAGTCCAGTCCACATTTACATTCCACAGTCCGCTTTACATTCTGCACTCTGCTTCAAGGAGGCTGCAATTTCAGGTCTATATCTTTTTCTTTGAACTTTGTTTTGGTTTTTTCGCTTTAAAATCCTTGAAACCACCTACTACAAGGAATCAGGATTGTTTTAACACAGGCATTTTGGAGAATCGGTGATGGGGTTTCGAATAAATTAACAATATCAACATGATCGATCAAATAGCGTGACATAAATACGAGATGTTCGGAATTTGAACGTGACTCCACGGAGTAAATGCTTGAGAACCTGCCGGGACGTGTTTTATTCAACGATGATTTGGTTAGAAAAATTCAACTCGCTTTCCTTTTACCAGAAATAGATTGCATCCGAAAATCACAGAGATTTAATTTTAAACAATTCCGTCGAAATTAGAACGGTAAATATTTGAATTATAGTTGCCGACATCACTGATTACGCCATTTCTGAAACCGGAAGTAAACAAGGTACGGTGTTGGCCGCAGCAAAAGCGATTCCCGGGGCAGGTGACCCGACAGGCCGAAAAAAAAAAAAAGAGGGTATTTTAAGAACTGACTCGTCGAAGCGACGAGCCAGTTAATAACTTTCGCACTACATCCAGAAAGGTGCAACAAGAAAGAACAATTTTCACGGCAGATTTTGATCACGTGCTAGGCAACGAGATCTGCCAACAGATCGAATTTCATTTTAACGCCTGAACAATTATTTTGAACGGCTTGTAGTGAACGGCCGAAACAGAACAAAAATTTCGAACGGCTGGCTGTGAACGGCTATGGAAAAATTTCGAGTGGAGTGAGTTTTCAGTCAGAAAGCGAACGAAACCAAAATAGGTCACTTAATGTAAACAAGGGCCCCAAGTGCCAGCGTCACGCAAAATTCTTTCTGAACTTCATGTTTACCAATTGTGAAGATAAATCTTGAATGAAACTAAATATAACAAGGAGCCCGTTGGGCTTCGAAACTGGCTCGTTTGGTTTCATTTTCCACCCGGTTTCCATTTTAGAGTCCACAATATACAATCTAGAGTCTATTAATATGCACAGTCCAGTCCACATTTACATTCCACAGTCCGCTTTACATTCCGCACTCTGCTTCAAAGAGGCTGCAATTTCAGGTCTATATCTTTTTCTTTGAACTTTGTATTGTTTTTTTCGCTTTAAAATCCTTGAAACCACCTACTACAAGGAATCAGGATTGTTTTAACACAGGCATTTTGGAGAATCGGTGACGGGGTTTCGAATAAATTAACAATATCAACATGATCGATCAAATAGCGTGACATAAATACGAGATGTTCGGAATTTGAACGTGACTCCACGGAGTAATGCTTGAGAACCTGCCGGGACGTGTTTTATTCAACGATGATTTGGTTAGAAAAATTCAACTCGCTTTCCTTTTACCAGAAATAGATCGCATCCGAAAATCACAGAGATTTAATTTTTAACAATTCCGTCGAAATTAGAACGGTAAATATTTGAATTATAGTTGCCGACATCACTGATTACGTCATTTCTGAAAACCGGAAGTAAACTAGGTACGGTGTTGGCCGCAGCAAAACCGATTCCCGGGGCAGGTGACACGACAGAAACAAGGAGCCCGTTGGACTTCGAAACTGGCTCGTTTGGTCTCATTTTCCACCCGGTTTTCATTTTAGAGTCCACAATATACAATCTAGAGTCTATTAATATGCACAGTCCAGTCGACATTTACATTCCACAGTCCGCTTTACATTCCGCACTCTGCTTCAAGGAGGCTGCAATTTCAGGTCTATATCTTTTTCTTTGAACTTTGTATTGTTTTTTTCGCTTTAAAATCCTTGAAACCACCTACTACAAGGAATCAGGATTGTTTTAACACAGGCATTTTGGAGAATCAGTGATGGGGTTTCGAATAAATTAACAATATCAACATGATCGATCAAATAGCGTGACATAAATACGAGATGTTCGGAATTTGAACGTGACTCCACGGAGTAATGCTTGAGAACCTGCCGGGACATGTTTTATTCAATGATGATTTGGTTAGAAAAATACAACTCGCTTTCCTTTTACCAGAGATAGATCGCATCCGAAAATCACAGAGATTTAATTTTTAACAATTCCGTCGAAATAAGAACGGCAGATATTTGAATTATAGTTGATTACGCCATTTCTGAAAACCGGAAGTAAACTAGGTACGGTGTTGGCCGCAGCAAAAGCTATTCCCGGGGCAGGTGACCCGACAGGCCGAAAAAAAAAAGAGGGTATTTTAAGAACTGACTCGTCGAAGCGACGAGCCAGTTAACAAGGAGCCCATTGGGCTTCAAAACTGGCTCGTTTGGTCTCATTTTCCACCCGGTTTTCATTTTAGAGTCCACAATATACAATCTAGAGTCTATTAATATGCACAGTCCAGTTCACATTTACATTCCACAGTCCGCTTTACATTCCGCACTCCGCTTCAAGGAGGCTACAATTTCAGGTCTATATCTTTTTCTTTGAACTTTGTATTGTTTTTTTCGCTTTAAAATCCTTGAAACCACCTACTACAAGGAATCAGGATTGTTTTAACACAGGCATTTTGGAGAATCGGTGATGGGGTTTCGAATAAATTAACAATATCAACATGATCGATCAAATAGCGTGACATAAATACGAGATGTGCGGAATTTGAACGTGACTCCACGGAGTAATGCTTGAGAATATTGTTTACTCAGCAGTTCTGTGACCTGCCGGGACGTGTTTTTTTATTACGTGATTTGGTTAGAAAAATTCAACTCGCTTTCCTTTTACCAGAAATAGATCGCATCCAAAAATCACAGAGATTTAATTTTTAACAATTCCGTCGAAATTAGAACGGTAAATATTTGAATTATAGTTGCCGACATCACTGATTACGCCATTTCTGAAAACCGGAAGTGAACTAGGTACGGTGTTGGCCGCAGCAAAAGCGATTCCCGGGGCAGGTGACACGACAGAAACAAGGAGCCCGTTGGGCTTCGAAACTGGCTCGTTTGGTCTCATTTTCCACCCGGTTTTCATTTTAGAGTCCACAATATACAATCTAGAGTCTATTAATATGCACAGTCCAGTCCACATTTACATTCCACAGTCCGCTTTACATTCCGCACTCTGCTTCAAAGAGGCTGCAATTTCAGGTCTATATCTTTTTCTTTGAACTTTGTATTGTTTTTTTCGCTTTAAAATCCTTGAAACCACCTACTACAAGGAATCAGGATTGTTTTAACACAGGCATTTTGGAGAATCGGTGACGGGGTTTCGAATAAATTAACAATATCAACATGATCGATCAAATAGCGTGACATAAATACGAGATGTTCGGAATTTGAACGTGACTCCACGGAGTAATGCTTGAGAACCTGCCGGGACGTGTTTTATTCAACGATGATTTGGTTAGAAAAATTCAACTCGCTTTCCTTTTACCAGAAATAAATCGCATCCGAAAATCACAGAGATTTAATTTTTAACAATTCCGTCGAAATTAGAACGGTAAATATTTGAATTATAGTTGCCGACATCACTGATTACGCCATTTCTGAAAACCGGAAGTAAACTAGGTACGGTGTTGGCCGCAGCAAAACCGATTCCCGGGGCAGGTGACACGACAGAAACAAGGAGCCCGTTAGGCTTCGAAACTGGCTCGTTTGGTCTCATTTTCCACCCGGTTTTCATTTTAGAGTCCACAATATACAATCTAGAGTCTATTAATATGCACAGTCCAGTCCACATTTACATTCCACAGTACGCTTTACATTCCGCACTCTGCTTCAAGGAGGCTGCAATTTCAGGTCTATATCTTTTTCTTTGAACTTTGTATTGTTTTTTTCGCTTTAAAATCCTTGAAACCACCTACTACAAGGAATCAGGATTGTTTTAACACAGGCATTTTGGAGAATCGGTGACGGGGTTTCGAATAAATTAACAATATCAACATGATCGATCAAATAGCGTGACATAAATACGAGATGTTCGGAATTTGAACGTGACTCCACGGAGTAATGCTTGAGAACCTGCCGGGACGTGTTTTATTCAACGATGATTTGGTAAGAAAAATTCAACTCGCTTTCCTTTTACCAGAAATAGATCGCATCCGAAAATCACAGAGATTTAATTTTTAACAATTCCGTCGAAATTAGAACGGTAAATATTTGAATTATAGTTGCCGACATCACTGATTACGCCATTTCTGAAAACCGGAAGTAAACTAGGTACGATGTTGGCCGCAGCAAAACCGATTCCCGGGGCAGGTGACACGACAGAAAAAAAAAAAAAAAAAAAAGAGGGTATTTTAAGAACTGACTCGTCGCAGAGCGACGAGCCAGTTAAAAAAAAAAAAAAAAGAGGGTATTCTAAGAACTGACTCGTCGAAGCGACGAGCCAGTTAAAAAAAAAAAGGGTATTTTAAGAACTGACTCGCCGCAGGGCGGCGAGCCAGTTAATAATCGATGTCATACAGCGGGAAAAGGTACGTAGCAGAAAACAAATTTATCCCTTTTAAGTTTGTTGTAGTTGTCAGGAAAGGGTAATTTGAAACCTGAATACAGAATATGCGCTGCCATGTATTCTCTGTTTTCCTTACAGTTTTGCTGGCCACAACTAAGCTTTTCCAAATTCTACAAGCGTTAAATATAATTTTTGCACCCGCACTTCTCGTAAGTCTTCACGTGTTCCACTTTACAAATGTGCACCAACAGTCACGACATACAAGACTATCCCAATACTCAGTGCACTCCCTATCATCAAACCCTAAACTGACGTGCATGAAGATTTTCCAAGATATTTTCATTCCAATACGCCTAATACAACGACGCCCAAGTATACGCTCCCACAGCGTCTTGTTGGAATTTTAAAATGTTGGAGATTGATAAGAATGGAAAAACCTGAGAACTGTGGAGAAATACCATAAGAGCAAGGATGAGAATTTACAACAAATTCAGTCCACTTTTTCACTGAGGTTGGGATTCAAACCCAGGCTACATTTTCTTCTGGCTTGTTGAGGTTAATTCCCATTTTATTCTTCAGTTTTGTTATGTGGCTGAATGAAATTTAGGCTAAGTTAGACTCAGGGGCTTCTCAGGTGTTTTTATACATGCGGGTCATGTTTGGACAGTTTGCATTGAACTTCTAATTAACATGCTCATGGTGTGCTTTGGCTCTCATCCCTTCTTCGCACAGTTGGTTATATGTAAGTATTTGGGTTCGGGAAGTATCTCCACTGATATTATCAGTGTGATGGTGCCAGGTGGTTGCCACCCTCAGGGTTGCCATGGATACCTGCACCCCCTGCTCGTATCATGCAAGACTCCACAGTTCCAAAGGTACCTTTCCCAAGCTCATCTATTGACGATGATATTTTACATAATATTGTATAGATGGTGCAGATGTAATTTTTTTGTGAAGAATATGACAATAGCATTTGCTTACACTGTTCATGTAGCATCACACAAGTTAAACAGTTGACTTACATCATTCTGCATAATTAACAATACATTCACATCTCTTAGTATATCTTTATATTTTAAGTGATAAATGGTACCTTGGACAAGGCAAGCAGTTCGGGTTCATCTTGAATGAATGTGTTGATGTCTGTTTCTGCCTTGTTGTTAAGCAAATCCTGATATTTCTTGTACGTGTTTAAGTACCTGCCAGAAGGTGAAGTCTCATTATTGTTCCAGCTTAAAATTATGCTCTAAGAATAGAGTAATTCATGAATCAACACAATAAAATGCTTAATAACGCCTACTTGTGAGGTCCAACAGTGTTGAGTTTGAACACATCCACTGCCTCATTCATGTAATCTTGAACCAGGGCTTCTTCAACATGCACCGAACGAAGAAACAGCTTCTTGTCTTTCATGTCAGGAAACAGCTCAACTTCAACCTAAAAGGATATGAAAACATTTACTAGATGATACCTTAATCCCAGATGCAACTACATGATATGAACATTTTTGCCCTGTACTATGTTTTAAGGCCATGGACAAAATCGTCACGTACAGGTATAACCATGATTACAGAAAAGCACTTCTGCTGTACTTTTCAGTAGCTTTGTTAATTATGGTGTACAAATGTTTGTAACTTTTGGATGGTGACATAATAAAAGCTAATAATGTCCATAATAATTATTACGGAAATTTCAGGGACCATATCAAACAGGTTAACTTTAGAGAAAATATGTGGGCTTTTGCGATCTGTCAGGAACAAAAACTCCCCATAATGTTCATAAAGCACAATTCAACTGCAGTACTTTTCTGTAGTATTGTTTGTTTTTCAACATGTTACAAAAGGAACTTTTCGATAATTTATGTTGTTATTCACAGATCATGCAGCTACTACTGTGTAGTGACATAACAGCCATTGATCAAAATGGCAAGGGTCTTTTGCTAGCAAGATAGCATGACTAGAATCTCTGTAAGTGACTTACCCTCGGTAGTTCTGCGGCATTTTGTACAATATCTGTTAACAGTCTGAGCAGGATATCACGCAGTTCTCTAAATGGAGGGTCAAAGGTCAGCTTCCCACCATCTATCTTCAGTTGAACGATCATAATCTGATAAAAAAGGAACTAATAAATATCACAGCTCAAAAAACTTCATTAAATCCACAAAGGTCTCTGTGAGATTGTCAATGCATGGGTAAGGTAAAGTCACACACGAGCCATAGGTGGCCCACTCAGCTGAAGCTTACAACATGGTTCATAGCATGAACAAGAGAAGTCAGAGAAAGCTAAGGGTTTAATCTCATTGCATGTTTAAATTTCAAGAGTTCTGTTGTTATTCGTTTAAGGGAAGTTCAAGTCTTTTAGAGCTTTTCTTTTTTAATGTTGAGGTCTGAGGTCTATTGAATGATACTAAGAATGATAATTTACTTTCAACCATTAGTAAGGAGTTTTGGCATGACTAAACCCTTTCCTTCCTATAGTCAGACTTGTCAATAGTGGTTTAATACCACAGACAAACTTAGATAAGTCTGTGGATGAAATCCTACAATGTGACTATTCAAGTGAATTATACATCACATGTACATAATGTAATTTTGTAGCTAAAATAATATAACTACAATAAGCAAGGTGTATAAAATTTTTTACTTAAATCACATACCTCTGTCATAACATATCGCAAGTCTGAGTATGTTTCACCAAAATCATTCCCATCCTAAAGTAGACAAGAGATGTTTAGAGCAATACTAACAAAGATTAATCAAAGTGTGCTATCAACTTAATTAAGCAGTTGAAAAAAACAACCTGAAAAATTTCAGGCTTGAACAGGATTCAAATTCAAGTCAAATGTTTTCTTCAGGTTGCTTTTTCAACTGCTTAAGTTGATAGCAGACTGCAAGAACCACAAATTTAACTCATGTTTCATCCACAGTTCACATATATATGGTTTTGATATATTCATATTCATATCAATAATGAAAGTACAGTCAAAGCTCCCATTTGACATAAGCGGACACCCTCACGAAGGAGAAAAAGGGTCCACAACTGGAGCTGGCTGCTTATGGATCCTCATGGGAATGATTCCAGTAAGAGGAGAATTCAAACAGGGTTTGTTAAGGCAGCAGTAAGTAGAGCTTGGACCCAAACAGCTTTTTACTACATCAATGTACCTTGTACAAGCTTAAAAAGCTAACAAAGTCTGCAAGGGAGTTGATAACAAGGCTGCGAAGCTGTGTTGACATGAGCGATGTAAGGCATGCAAAAAACTGCTGGACAAGGACAGTAGAATCACCCTCTGAATTGGGTACCAAGTGCATCCATTCATGCCGCTCCTCAATAAGAATTTGTGCACAGGCAGGAATCCATCTGAAATAAAGAAGTAAAATTATTATTAGCACAGCTTAGTACAGCACTTGTGACTACGTGACTATAAACATGCAAACAAAGAAAGAGGACAATTTTCAGTAACCTTGACTTTTGACTGTGCAAAAGGTTGCAAATAATTTAATATGGCAAAAGTGTTGGGTAAATCACGGGCAATCCTGAGCAGGCAATAAGATAGACTCATCTGCCCACCTAGGTAGCCAATCAGAATTCAGGATTCACATCATCTTGCCAGTATGTGGTCCCGGGGGGTGGGGGATACCCTATAATGGGCTATACGGGGATGCTCCGCCCGAAAGGGGTACCTTTTTTAGGCTGGAGGTATATGAAAGGGTCGGGATTTCACGAGTTGAAGTATATGAAAGAGTAGGGATTTCACAAAGAATAGGAAAGAGTAGCGAAAACACGAGTTGAAGTAGGGAAAACTGTGATTTAAGTATTATAAAAAGCGCCTTTCAAAATATATCGAACAGACGCACGTAAAGGCTATATGAAAGGGGTACCATTTTCAATGAAAGGTATATGAAAGGGGTACCTTTTCTCTCAAAAACGGTATGAAAGGGTAAGGGTTTGGACCTCGGGGCAGAGCATCCGCGTACATAATTTTGTTGAGTACCCCCCCCCCCCCCAGGGTGTGTGGTTCCAGATACATTGAGGTGTATTTTAAGTCTAGTGCTTGTAATATTTTCTTCCTCATCAGATTGTACTATTATTATAAGCTTATGACATATTGACTTCAATCCCAAGCATTATATCAACCAGTGACCAGTTACATATGATGTAGGGATAAAAACTATTAAGGTGATTCCTCAGTATTGCACTGCGCATCCTGTACTGCGCATAACACGTAATAGTCCTTTCATGGCAGCCAGTTGATAACAACACTCTTTTTAGTGAACGGTTTTTAAAACACGCAGCTGAAAATTTAATTTTCTTACGAGTATTTTTCAAAAGGAGAATTACCATAATTTATAAGCAATGAGCGTGCGCGGTTGAGCAAAATGAGCGCGCGCACATTTTGGAGGATGGAATGTTTTTTATCAAAGGCCCGCAAGCTCGTTAGAAAATATGACTGTCTTTTTCTCTCTAACGAGCATGGTGACCTATATTTTTTATTGCATCATTTTGATGTTAAATTAATGCTTTTTAAGTTAACAAAGTTAAAAAAAAATTCCTCGACAGGAAAAAAAGATATCGCTAAAAACGTTCTCAAATCAGTTACTCGTGGGAGCAAATTGATGACCTTGAAAACATGGACGCGAGGAACGTTTTGAGTCCGTGTCATTTGAAGTTGTGTGACGTTTTTATAAATTTTATTTTGAAGTGTTCCCATATGGTGGAGACTTTAACCTATCAAGTTTTTTTGAAGAATTGTAAACTTTGCTTTCACAGGTTACCGGGAAAAGAAACATGAACCGATCAAATAATGACGTGCGTGATCGGTATTGCTAGAGGCATAAATGGGGCAGCATTGGTCCATCATATCTCTTTACCAAGCATGGTGACCTATCTTTTTTATTGAATTTTTCGAAACAACTTATGGTAGGGAGCTGTTAGGGAAAATTTAAAAAAAAATCGTTCGACAACTTTTATTTCTAAGGAATCACCTTAATAAGCACTTAGAAAAATACTCATTTGCCAATACTTACGTTTTTTTGAGGAATTCTCTTGTTTTTGCACACTGTTGTTTGACAAGGGATTCAAACTCTGCAGGAGTGACAGGAAGCCCTGAGGCAAGCAACCTATCACCATCAACAAACCTAACATTGGAAAATCTAAAGAAAGACAAAAAGCAATCAATGGTTTTTAAGGTCCATGAGCAACCTGACCCCTATAGAGACATTGTAATTTATTCATCTTTTAACTGGAAATAATTAAATTTTTCTGAACAATAAATTTAGGAAGAAGATAATTAACTTTTAATAAAGGGAATAAGATAAATGTGACCCTCCATATGAAAACACATCTTATCGAACATCGCAATTTAGCTCAAACCGGGTTTGCAAAGGGTTTGCAAAGGGTTTGCAAAGGGTTTGCAAAGGGTTTGCAAGTGTTTGCGAAGGGTTTGTAAAGGGTTTGAAAAGGGTTTGAAACCCTCTCAAACCCGGTTTGGAAGGCGCCTCAAACCCCCCAAAAATGCTTTTTTCGATAAGACGTGTTTTCCTATGGAGGGTCACAAATGTTAAATAACTTTTAATTTTGTTAATGTACAAACAATTCATTCATGACAGTTAGAGGGAATAATGAATAATTTGCTATCTAGACTGAGATAGGGCAAAAGCAAAAGAGATTACAGGGAATTATGGAAACCGCTCAAGACATACTTTACCACACTCCTGAAGTTAAAAGATGTATACTAAACAAACATCCTCAACTAAGAAGACAAAGATACTCACTTGTCATACCACAGGTTCTGAATTTTCATCATCACTGGATTTGTAATAAACAAGTTCTTTGTGCAGGACTCTTTTGCTGAGCGATAAGAGTTCCGCCATGGTACAGGTGCTCTAACAGTTCTACAAGAGTTTCAAAACATCATGACAATTTTATTATATAAATTATAATTTTCTGATGCACTGCAAGTAGTAAATAAAATGTAATCAGCACATTGGACCCTAAAGGGGGGTGAACCTTGACTACAGTTTTAGAGTCATTGTTAAGGACATTGTTGTATGGTTAGCATTTCTGATGTGGTATAAACTGCTAACATGCATGGTGGGAACTATGAAACTGAACACCAGGCATCACTAATCAACTCTGCACATGTGCACAGTCCCCAACCATGCGTACAAATGAAAAAGTGCAAAAATTCAAAGGAAAAGCAATAAAATCCAATTTTTTTGGCCAATCATAAGCAATTTAATTTTTTTCACATATGTAGCATGGAATTACCGTTAAAACAAAAAACAAATTGAAGCTATTAAAGAAAATGTAGGAAAATACACCTTTGTTTTTTTTTTTTGGGGGGGGGGGAGGGGGGGATGCAAGATGTTTGAGTTCTAAGGATTTTTATGTTCTGGTCATGTGACTATTTACCAAAATTAATATAGTTGTGACTCATAAAATTTGATGGAACCATTAAGAGAACAAATGTGACCAAACATCACAGCCAAGGAAGTTAAGAAACCGATTAATGTGTGCATTTGGAACTCCTTCATAGCAACCACCTTGTAGTTATGGTTCTTCCAGCCACCTTGAAATCATGCGTAACTCTCCTGGGTCCAGATGTTCAAAAGCAGGGTTACTAAACTAATCTCCAGTTAGGCCTAACCAGAGGTTAAATTTGTTAACCATGGGTTTCTTAACCTGACTCTGAAATTGCATAATAATTTTTTTTATGTTCATAGCCTGGGTAGAGAGGACCGGTTAGTTAACCTTGGGTCAACTGCGGCTAACCAGCGGTTAGTATCTCATAATACTCTTTAATGAACAAGTTAGAAGCCGCTTCGTGCTTCGGATATAAAATAGTCAAATATTGTAGAATTCAAAGTTAACTCTAGTAGCTAATAGTGTAGCTCTTCTGAGAAGAATTTTTCAAGGAGTTCAAGGTCAAGCATCACAAGCAAGAAGGAAAAACGACTCATCCACGGATTTGTATTCTCACAGCTACAAGAAGCTGAACTTTTTGTGCATCTTCTTTCCAGTTTCAACTTGAAAATATTAAAGAGTTGTGGGGGTCATCTGCATAAAAATCTCTAGACTGACATCTTAAAGGATATTTAATTGGAGTCAAAAATGAAAAATACGCAGTCAAAGACTGCATGTGGCTGGTGCAAATAGCCTTGAAAAACAAAGAAATGTTACAATTGTGAACTAAAATATTATGATCCTATAAAATATCAATGCTAAAATGTCCCAACATTATTGTGGGGCAGATAGAAAAGTGGGGAGACTTGCGTTTGGAAATGCCATAAAAAATTGAAAGAAATACATATTTTCGATGCCTGAAGTCGGGGGCTGTATCACCTGCTTGTTTGTTTGTAAAATAATAATAATTTATCTGACACAATGAAGTAAGACAGGGTTTAAAGAACAATACAAATCGTTTTATTTTGCTGATGTTGTACAATATATAAACTTTAAACTGTAACGAACCATAACAAATCAAAAGGTTTCAACAAAATAGAGCAGTTTTCATAACGGTCATTAACCTGTGATGTACACTTTGCAGTACTTAGTAGCATTATAAAACTCTCAAATCTCCTTTATTGTAAGTATTTTAGTATTGCACTATTTATTTTGGTTTATGGGTTAATAAAAACTGCTCTATTGAAAATATTCAAATAATATAACTTATAATATAGAGGGCAAAATTACTGAATGCTGATTGGCTGACGAAGAGGGCATTTTTTCTTAATTGAGGGCAAAATTACTCGCTCCTGATTGGTCGAGCATCAAATTTTCTCACTTGTGATTGGTTGAGCGCGTCGTCGTTGCATTCAGTTCGCTCGGCGGGATTTTGAAGAAAATTTACAAACGGAGCGTTCGCATGTTTCGCCGGAGATTTTGTTATAAAAAAAAGAATGAAATCGGAAGATACCTAAGAAAGGAATTCTACAGTTGAATTACAGCATTTTACGCCAAACAGGAAGCGATTATTTGTGTCAAATCTTGGATTAACTTGACGCCTGCAGGCCAGTTTGCGACGTTGAAGATCTAGAAGAAATTCATTCATGGCGACAAAAGCTGGTTTTAAAGTTCCATCACTTCATTGAAAAAATGCGGATTTCTGCGGACCTAAAGAAAAGAACTTTGACGTATTTTGCTGAAAGGAAAAATATACGTTTAACAGGAGAACGAATAAGACTAAAAGACGTGAAAGAAAGCAATTAAATCGCCAAA
Source organism: Cladopsammia gracilis (assembly GCA_022457155.1). Lineage (NCBI taxonomy): Eukaryota > Metazoa > Cnidaria > Anthozoa > Scleractinia > Dendrophylliidae > Cladopsammia > Cladopsammia gracilis. Next base: position 577,268 of record JAJGOT010000356.1, read on the forward strand.
CGTGCAAGCAAGTTTGAACTCTCGCCATTTGTTGTTGTTATCAAAGCGGCAAAAACTTCAAAACACAGGTACGCTAAAATAAAACTTGCTTTGTTTTTGTCGTAAAGTGTCTATGTTTTCTAGATGTACATAGCAGACAAATGTATCTTTGACCGAATAGAAATTTATTTAACCACAGTGAGTTGAAAAGTTTTTCTTGTCAGTTTGCGAGAGAGTATTTTCACTTCGGTTGGTTTGAAGTCCGAGTGACTCTTAAAAAGTCTGAAACGTTTCCCTATAATTTTGCCCTCTATATTATAAACAAGTAATCGCATGTTTCCTCGTAAAATTAAGGATTAATATCACTTGTGTTTTCAGAAGCTGTAGAAATTGCCCTCGTCGCTTCGCGACTCGGGCAATTTCTACAGCTTCTGAAAACACGCGTGATATTAATCCTTAATTTTACTCGGGCCCATGCGATTACATATACAAATTGCTAATAAATTTTATTAATTTCTGAACTATAACAAACTTGACACTGTTTAGAAATTACAGTGTATGAATTTTAATAAAGTTAATTTGAATGACTATTGTTTTGTTCTGACTAGCCTTCCATTCATGTGCATGAAAACATTTTTGTGTTTCTACTTTAACATGAGGCTAATTAGTCCAGAAAACTTGTTATTCAAATTTGCTGCTATATTTTAATGGGTCAGTGCCATATAACAATAACAAATGTGAAATTGACAAACATTTACTGCAAAAATAACTCTTGCAACAGCAAATCAACATGGTATTTAATTTAATATTTTGGTATTAACAATTTGGTACCATCTATAAATAAGAGACTAATGATGTTAAGTGGTTTTCAGTAAATGAAACTTATTTGGTGCAATCAGCATATGTGGAAAATAAAGCTGGCTACAGTATTGTAAATAGAAAACATAACTTTTGGAAATATGAACTGCTATAAATTATTTTTTCAAACCTTATCAGAGTTAATGAATTTTAGTTTCATTGACTATTTAATGCTGACAAAGTTTGAGATTGCTTACTATTATTATCATTCGTCAAAGGGAATTTGTTTGGCACCCGCGAACAAGCTTTATTTCTGCTCCCCAAAGGGATTTTATCGCTCCCCGAAGGGAATTTGTTTGGCACCCGCTAACGGGCTTTACTTTTGCTCTCCAAAGGGATTTTTGGCTCTCTTTAAAGAGATTTTTTGTTCCCATATTGGAATACAATCTGTTGTAGCAGGTAGAGGTGGCCAATTCGTGGACATATAACAGAATTTGTTAGGATAAAGAGCTCTTCGGCCATGACTGGTCGTCAACAGAACACGCTTACACACTTCAGTTGTTTTTTTCAAAAACGAAGATCCTAAATCTTGAAAAAAGCTAGAAAAACTTTTGATAGGAAACACTTCACAGAGACATCGAAAATTGAGCCTGGTTCTTGATGAAGAATAGTATAAATCGTACCTTCAAGTCGATTTGCTTGGAGTTGCTCTGAGCACATGGCACACGAAGAAGCGGCCCGGCGATCGATAACGTATCGCCGAAGAAGCAGAGAGTCACGAAGTTAACCCGAATTGGAGTTGCAGTCACGAAGTTAACCCAAATTACATGCACGCATACACCAGGGCAATGGCATTGTGGCTTGAGCCTCGTTCCAAGGCACTAGCCACAAAAAGGAAGTGGATAAATACTGAAATTAGTTTGATCTTGAGTTTATCATTTCAACAAGCTGCTTGTCTGTTTTAATATTTCTTAAACTTACACTGACATGGTGACAGTCTTCTTGGAATCTCAGATAGTATCCAAAAACGTTGGAAAAATGCAATAGACTTATATCATTTCGAAGAAAGGCGGATTAATAAAACATGCCTTTAAACTGAATTATATTTTTATAACTTCATTTGCAGAAATGTGTTTACAAAAAATACTTTCACTTTCGCATGCTGGTATAGGGCAAAAAAAATAATAGTTTTGGAGCGGCTGGCACCATTTGCAAACTTTGTTTAGTGTTTTTTTTTTCTGACTTGTTGAATCTTATTACAAACTTCAGCATGAGCTTACATGTACATAAAATGCAGCCCTTTTTGGAAAATGCTATGGAGATCTCAACTCTCTTTTTCTGATCCAATCTATTTAATTGAACTTGAGTTGTTGTTTTCCCACTTTTCATGAAGTTATTTTGCAAAAATGGCTGCTGAAGAAATATTTTCTGATAAAACACAAAGCTTCATATAGAATACTGAACAGTGTGCCAGCCTTTTCTTAGATTTTATGCCAGTTTAGTTTTACTTGAATAAATAGGAAAGATGTTTTACTTGAAGAAATGGGCAAGATGTTAAGTGATCATCCTTGTTCGATCCTTAGTTCACCAGTCCAGCCGCAATTTTCACTTGGACACTTGATTTCCAAGGAAAGAATAGTGTGTGTGGAGGACTGATGTAATCAAAATAGTAACTGAAACAACAGAAATCGAGCCTCCGAAGCTGTCAAATAATGACTAAAATCTTGAGGGCAAGGTAAAATGTAAATATCTTAAAAAACGTTCAAGGATCGGAATCGACCCGCTTCTTATCCAAGCCAAAACTTTGAGCGAGGAAAGCATTCAACCCGTCGAATTGATGGATTTACTTTCTTATCTTGTGCTTTATACTATTTTTATACAAATGCACAATAAAGCTTACCGAAGCCTAGCAAACAAATGGTTAGTGGCTTTGTTTCCATTGTCCTTGATGAAGGTTCCGTGTCAGCACTTGGCTTCACTCATACCAAGACTAGCAAGTGTCCTAGCTTTTCTACCTTGAAGTGTTGACCTTTCCATTCGTTCCCGTTAGTTTGTTAAAACTTTTTATAGGAACACGAAAACATGCTAGATTCGGACACTTGTCACTCTTGTTTCCACAACCAACAATTAAACAAAATGACCAATTCAGACGCTAGTTTATATTAATCGCTGAATTTTTTGTCCACTAGTTTGAACTGAAATCCCTGGAAAATCAACCGTTATTATCTGCTTTCCAACAGCTCGTTTTCTTGGCTAAATGGTAAGCACTCGGAGCTAGTTCAAAATGATCGAAACAAAATTAATATGGCCCTAAGAATCAAAATAAAAGGAGTTTTGGGATTTAAGCTAGTGCAACTGACAAAAGAGCACTTTAAATTAGCTACCTTTTCGATTTTAACTCACACACAGCGTTAAGGAAAACGTGAGTAATTTTTTTATAAGCGCTTGCGCTGCCCGCTCTCTGGAAGGTAAACACAGGGAAAACCCATCAAAGTGGTCCTCCAAAATGGCGGATGTTAATTTAAAGGTCACGCAAGCGCACACACACTTGAACTTGAGTTGTTGTTTTCCCACTTTTCATGGAGTTATTTTGCAAAAATGGCCACTGAAGAAATATTTTCCAATAAAACATTAATTGTAAGCTGTTTTTGAAAACATTTTACTGCTGTAAAGAAGTTTTTTTTGTCAGATTTAACCTGAGGTTAGTTTTTTAACCCACCTACCTGGGAACCCAAGGTTAAAACTTAACCTCCGGTTAGAGCAATTTAACTCGAGGTTAGGATTTATCCGGCTTTCAAACAACCAGGCTGGCCCCTTTTGTTCATGGTTCCTGCACCCTTGACTCTTCTCCCCCTGCCCCCAACCCCTCTAGACACATACAACATTTTTACTGAAGTTTTATAAGTGATAGATAATGTATGGGCGATTACAATGGCGAGCCGAAGGCGAGCCATTGTAAACACCCATACAGATCGGACGCGAATATTTTATCTGACTTATGAAATGAAACAATGAGTAGAGATCTGTATGAAAAGTTAATGCATACTAATTAGCTCAGCAGAGATCTGTATCAAAAGTTAATGCATACTAATTAGCTCAGCAGAGATCTGTATCAAAAGTTAATGCTACTGTTTAATAATTCATCAACTCAGTTGATCTGTATTGGGGTTTACAAACCTTCATTAAACATTCATTTCTTTTGTATTTTCCTTATGAATTATTAATGAATTTTATAAGAGAAGAAACAATTAAGAAGGATATAGAAAGAAGTGAATAATTATATACCTCTGTGGAAAGGGTTTTGGTATTTCTTTTATGTGCAATCTTTGTCTTTCACTTGGATCCATCAGTATGTAATCAACTGCAATATTGAGAAAAAATATCTAAAATTTAAAAAACGCTCCATGGCTTAAATTATTTGAAAACATATTGAGCTTTCGGCTACCAATTTGCAGCCTTTGACAAATAATAAAAAAGACAAGAATAAAGAAATAATTAAATCATACAGTAAAAAGAATGAAAAAGTTGGAAACGGAATGCAAGATAAAAAAAAAACAAATAAAATTACTAAAAATGAAGGGATCTATTATTTAATTATAACCCGTTCATCATACTTCGCATATTCACAACGGTTATCATGAATGGCTGTAGAAAAAATTTGAATGGATAAAGTTGAACAGCTGAATGGCAGGAGAAAAATTTCGAATAGCCACAGGCTTCCCAAGCTACATACGTGGTGTATGCGACAGCCTGTGTATACAGAGAAATGTATGGGAAAATCACGGATTCTCTAAAATTGGGTAAATAACTATTTATTTTGAAATAAAGTTTACGTACCTCAAATGTGTTGTTGACTTGCGTCTTGTACCGAATTTGAAGCCATTCCGACGCCATTTAGCGAAGTTATTCGAAGTCGTTGTCTCCCCTTCTAAAAAGAAGGAAAGGCAGACCACTGCATCGATCGCTGGCCAGAGGTCACTCCACAAATCGCTCTCTCCTCAAAAGGAAAAGTCCCGAATCGCAATAAAACCAACAGTTCCATAGAGCCCAATAAATTTCACTCCACATACGTGCGCTTCGGCGGTCGAAAGACTCATAAAGAACGAGATATTTTGCTTTAAATTCGCCTTTTCGGCTTTCCAGATATGCTTGTGACCGACCTGGCGACAACGGTCGTTGCGCAACGACACGTATCTGGTTTCATCCTCAACTCTGATTGGTCCATTTGAACCAAGTCACGCGCTAAATGTAAAAACATAAACAGAAAAAGAGGGTCGCCTGTGTCTGAAAAAGATGATGCACTTTATGCGAAATGGAAGCTTTGGCTGATTTCTCATTACCAGTTTAAGTACGAATCGACAGAATAGTTGAACATTCGGAGTCCAAGTGTGACACTTGATTCGTGACAAAATGTACCTTTCCCTCCGGTGGAGGGTCGTGTTGTCAGCGCGTGACTTGGTTCAAATGGACCAATCAGAGATGAGGATGAAACCAGATACGTGTCGTTGCGCAACGACCGTTGTCGCCAGGTCGGTCACAAGCATATCTGGAAAGCCGAATAGGCGAATTTAAAGCAAAATATCTCGTTCTTTACGAGTCTTTTGACCTCCGAAGCGCACGTATGTGGAGTGAAATTTATTGGGCTCTATGGAACTGTTGGTTTTATTGCGATTCGGGACTTTTCCTTTTGAGGAGAGAGCGATTTGTGGAGTGACCTCTGGCCAGCGATCGATGCAGTGGTCTGCCTTTCCTTCTTTTTAGAAGGGGAGACAACGACTTCGAATAACTTCGCTAAATGGCGTCGGGATGGCTTCAAATTCGGTACAAGACGCAAGTAAACAACACATTTGAGGTAGGTAAACTTTATTTCAAAATAAATAGTTATTTACCCAATTTTAGAGAATCCGTGATTTTCCCATACATTTCTCTGTATACACAAGCTGTCGCATACACCACGTATGTAGCTTGGGAAGCCTGTGGAATAGCTGGCTGTGAACAACTTGTAACAGCAAAATAATAATTTGAACGGCCGGCTGTGAACAGCACAACAGCTAAAGAATTATTTTAACGGCTCACGTGAATGGCTGAATCGAATGACAGAAGAAAAATTTTGAACTGCTGGCTGTGATAAAATGGCTATGCCATAAATTCAAATGGAGAGAGTTTTCTGTCAGGAAGAGAACAAAATCAAAATAGTATCTTGGGTCACTGTCTTGGAAGACACTTCAAACACTAAGTGTATGAAGTGTCTTGTGCATTTCTTGTGACTTTGAATTTGGCTTGTTCTAATTAATTTTTGCATTACTGGTTGTAAGATGTTTTATGAAATGGCTGTGCAAATTGTGTGCATTTTTTATCCCAACAAAACTTATATAATGCCGGTGAATGAAAATAAAGCAATCAACTATAAAGTCACTGGCCAAAAGATTTAAGCTCTCTCGATAACTGTTCAAATGGCTGGAGATTATTTTATTCTTTTTGAGCGGATAAGCTTAGCTGTTGATTTTTTTTCTAAATCAATAACATTAGCTGTTCAAACGGGTGGAGATTTCTTTATGAATGGCCAGAAGCAGCCGTTCAAATGGCTGAATATTTTTTCTGAACAGGTTAAGATTTTTTGAATGGCTTAAAGTAACAGCTTTTTGCACAACTGAATATTTTTTTGAACAGGTAGTCATGTGCAGCTGTTCAAACAGCCTCCTACCATTCTTAAACCGCTGATAAATGACAAGCGACTGGCTTTAGCCATTCAAACAAACAGCTGTTAGTAATTTTTTCACATGAAAGATCACAAATAACTCTTTGAAAATTAAGCCGAAGGTGTGTTTAGGTATGGATGGCCAGGATGAAAACAATTGAACTTGCAGGTTTAAATCAAATACGATAACACAAGTTCTGCCACTCTGTTTTGAAAAAAATAATTTAAATCATGACATGGTTTGCTTTCACTTCAAGTTAAATTTAGTTAAATGACAATTTAACAAAGTTAACCACCACGAGCTTAGTAGATGCTTCTGGTCAGCGGTCAAACTCTCAAGTACAGGCTCACGTGGAACGTCGCGGCTTCATCTCAGCTATGATCTTCAAGTTTTCGATTGGTTTCGTAGCGGTTTTTTGTAGGGGTTGTTTCAGTCTTCTTAAGCGGTTTTGTAGCGGTTGTCTTAAGCGTTCCTTTTGGCTGTTCTCCTGGTGTAGCAGCGGGGATGCCACCTTTGCTAGTCCTTCTAGGCCAGCCACATCATCTGTACATATTTTTGACTCCTTTCATGTTGGGTCTTCAGTTAGTGTTTCTCCGTTACGGTTGCATTCTTTTCATGTTTCAGTTTCTCAGCAAGGACTCCCCTTCAAAGTTACCAACCAACCCCTTCCGTTGTCCTCCCCAGGGATCTCCTCCAAGATAACAACCAACCCTGTGGCGGTATGTCCTTTGAAACCAGTTTTGCAGCTCACTTCCATTTTCGTGGACATATTGCAACATGAACAGGCCCTGTGCGCCTCATTGGCGCAATAGGCCTAGATGATGATGATGATTGCAGCATGAACTCCATCATCACCCTGACCCAGACAAAGTTGCTTAATGGTCCAAGGTCTGCATTACGGCTTTCAGCTGGGTTTCAATCACAGTATTTCCTTGAAGTCTGCCTCAGGGAGTATGTCCTCTGCCCTCCTCAATCCCCAGGTCATCGACGACTACATGCAGTCCGAAGTTCAAATGGGCAGGGCAGCAGGCCCATTTCCTCAGCCTCCTCTGCCTAGTCTCCATGTGAGCCATTTTGGGGTCATCACAAATGCGATCAGCCAGGAAAATGGCATCTCATCTTAGATTTGTCCAGCTCTGTTGGCCGTAGTGTCAATGATGGTATTGTAAGCACAGATTACTCCCAGCAGTACATAAAGGTAGAAAACATCATTAAGGGCATCATGCAGTTTGGTCAGGGGCCCTGAAGGCAAAATGTGATGTCCAAAATGCATATCGCATTGTGCTAGTTCATCCAGAAGATCATCATTTATTGAGAATGAATTGGTGTGGCGCCTTGTATGTGGACATGTTCCTTCCTTTTGGCATCAGGTCAGTGCCATACATCTTCACCTGCATAGCAGACTTAGTTGAGTGGATTGCGAAACAGAATCACGATGTCACCTGTCTGATGCATTACTTGGATGATTTCCACACTCTTGGTCCTCCTGGCTCTTCTATTTGTCAACGCAATCTGGGCAAGTCTATTGACTGCTTCTTTAACCTCTCCACCCGGACAAACTGGAAGGGCCGTCTACATGCCTGACTATTCTTGGCATTGAACTGGACTCAATAAACTTACAGGCACGTCTACCCAAGGACAAGTTTGACAGAACAAATGCTTTGCTGGAAAAGTGGTCACACTAGCATTCTTGTAAATGCAAAGAACTGGCGTCTCTAATAGGTCACCTTCAACATGCATACAAGGTCGTACCCCAAGGTCACCCTTTTTTTTGCCATATGATTCATTTGTTGTGTGCCTTTCATCACGATGACCATCCGATTCGTCTCAACCATGAGTTCTCTCTTGACCTAACCTGGTGGCAAGAGTTTTTCGAATCATGGAACAGTTGCAGCTTTCTTCAGTACCTGCAATAGCCTGCATTTCCCGATTTCTAGGTTTCATCCAATGCCTCTGGGGCATTGGGTTATGGAACCGCGTTTCAGTGTCACTGGTTCTCAGGTTCGTGTTTCCCATCTCATGTCTCCCTGCAGTCAATTAAGTACAAAGAACTTTTCAGTATCGTGGTGGCAGCCTACATTTGGGGTCCTCGGTGGGCTTCAAAAAGGGTCAACTTCTTATTGGATAACAACTCCGTGGTAGCCATCATGTGGTCAGGCACTTCAAGAGCCCCCTACTATCATGGCCCTGGTTCGTTATCTCTGCCTTCTAGCAGCACATTAGTCATCATTCCTTTCTTTCACTACCTCTTCAGTTGGTGGAAAGTGTAACCCCATTGCTGACTCATTATCACATCCAGTTTCAGCGCTTCTGTTGGTTAGCCTCTCATGCAGACCCCAATCAGACCCAGATCCCACAGCAGCTGCTCTTGGATTTGGACCTACTCTGACAGATTTAAATACCATTCCTATCTGACTCGTGGTCTTGCTCCTTCTATTCAGAAAGTTTATTCTTCAGTTCAAGGTCACTTTCAAGCCTTTTGCACTCAGGACAATTGTCTCTCTCCATCTGGATCAGTGCTTGCAGCTAGCAAAGACACGCTCATACATTTCTGCTCCCATCTTGCAGATACCCTTCATCACTCAATAATTTATACAATACAATATACAATACTTTATTTTCACTCATCCATAAAGGTTTACCTTTCAGCAATTTGATCACTTCACATTGACAAAAGCCTGCCTGACACTTTGGTTGGTTGCCTCCAGTTTCATCGTGTACTGCGGGGTATCAAGTGCCAACCCATCACAAGTGATCTGATATAGATTATTCACAGTTCTTTGGATTTTTCTAACCACAACCTTACAATGCTCTGGGCTGCCTGCTGTCTTGGGTTCTTCGGCTTCCTATGAATGGGGCAGTTCACTGTTAACTTTCCATTAATTTTTTAATCCAGACATTCGTCTGACAGTCAGCGATATCCAAGCAGACGGATCCCTTCCGCGAAGGTTGCTATATCTACAATGGCACTGGAAAACCTGAGTTCTTCCCTGTGCGTGCCTTAACACAGTATTTATGTCTTTGTGGTTCTTCTCCTGGTCCACTTTTTCTCCTTGCAAATGGCACCCCATGAAACCACCAATGGCTGTCATCCACCATTCAGTCTATTCTCTCCTCTGCTGGAGTCCCTGGTTTGTGCGGCCATTTCAGCAGCCTCTCATGGTCTACTTCATCATCTCATCAAAACTCTGGGTAGATGGTCTAGTGATGCATACCAGATATACATTTGCAGTCCAGTTAGCGCCATTGTAGGCGTAGCAAGCCAGCTCACTTAACAGGTATTTTTGTTTTGGGTCCATCTCTTCCTCGTTTATTTTTATTTATTTACTTTTGTGTCTACTGCTTATGCGCAGGTAGACACTAAGACGGAAAAAAAAGTTTGTTAACTTGTCGATATGCAATCGCTAATCAATAGGTGATCTGTGATGCCGAGGTGAACGCAAACTTGTCAATAATGATTGTGACGTCACATAAAAGCCAGTGCGCATGTCTTGAAAGAAAGCGACTTTCATATATAAATCTCCTGCCTTCCTCGCTGGAATAGCGCTGGAAATCAACTGGAACTCCGGAAAATTACTCTAACTCTGATCTGATATATCTTTTCATGTGCAATCATCGCAAGCGTGGATACCCCGGATAATTAAAAAACTAATCGCTAACGCTCAAGATCGAACTACTATTCATTTATGATGTCAAGCATACGTCATTAAATAATTGTTCCTGAATTTCGCAAGGCGTCTACTTATCTGATTGATAATTGACATTCGTGATGTAGCCCTCGCGTCACTAATTCCGACATCCAAAAAATCGAGAATTTTCACCACTTTCTCTTAAATAGTGTGCTGTCTCGCTAAGGCTCGCCAGCGATAAAATAAACTAATGGAAAACATGGATTTCTTGTTGCAGTTTCCCCCACATAAAAGCAATATGCACCAAAACAAGGCAGTAGACACATGTATGCTTTGCGTACCTATTTTATTCTTTTAGGGTGCTTCGGGACCTTGGTAGTAGGGACATGGCTTCCCCCAGCCAAAAGCCCCTTTTTCTCTCCAACCTGAGCCTGCGGTCAGCTCGGAGAGTCCCTCTACATGGAATGGGGGCTCATAGCTGGGTTGTGGGGATTTTCCATCCATGGGGGTAGTATTTTATCTAAGAGTGGGCTGGTTGGCCACAGTGGAAGCCCCTGGACACCCCTGGCACCCACCTTCCATTTAAGTGAGGCAGTCGGATAACTTGATTTTTCCCTTAGTTGGTGTTCTATGGCAGTTCTTGGATGATTGAAGGTACATTACTTTTAGTAGTATTGAAGGGAAAAAAAAAACAGTGAAAACTCAGTTACATTCCCTGCAATCCAATTGTTAAGAAACTCACCAATAGACTTGCGAACACTGAAGTCATAATCACTGACCACTTCTTGCTTCAGTTCAGTGACAAGAGGATCAAGTTCTGTATTTCGTCGTAGTTTCTCTGGGATTCTTTTTTGCAGTATTCTCTCCATGACCTCTTGGTCTTGTGCTGCCAAGGAATGGTCTGGTACTCCACGGGAAATGTAGTACTCATAGCGCTGTAAAGACATAGTCAGTTAAAAAAATCCTACAAGTGAAGAGGTCGGGGCATAACCAACCTATGTTGAATTTTAGGCTTTTTTTTCTTGCTCAGATTTACCTCATTTTATCGCACAACAAATAATATCACAAACTCTTGCTGAATTTGTGCTTAGCCTAAAGAATTTGACTAATTTCACCTGAAAAAAGCAGAGTTGTGGCCCTCTTGTGCTTTGACTGTACATTCAGAGCATAATTTTGATGCCATTACAAAGCAGATTGGCCTTGAGAATATGCGACCGCAATACTTCTGACCCACGCCAATCACCTAAATGAGCATACCGTTATATAGGCAGTTCATATTGATCAAATTCGCAAGTACAGACAACAACTGGCCACAGCGGCTAGTTTAAGCCCAGTGATGGAAGGACATCATGAAGTCTGGAAATCCTTAAGTCTCTGGTACCTCTCAAAGAACTGAGTGTGTGTCCTTGCCGTGCCTCGGCCCAAAGTGCTATTCAGCGCTCTGGGTGAAAATGGACCGTAGTGGACAAGACGAGCTGACGAGAAAGTCTGGAATCACTTGGGATCAGAAAGGGGGCAGCACTGTGAGTTGTGGGCCATTTGCCACCCTGTGGCATGGTCAAAATGCCCGATATCTGAAGTGCTTCGAGACATACGTGTATTATTTTCCTATAATTTTTGGGCAGGAAGGTCTATTTCGGTTTTTCCATAGAATCTCCCAACATGCTTTGCAACAGTGGCAGATAGGTCCGCTTTGTGTGGTCAGGCACTTGAAATACAGCTTTGGGCAGCTCCAAGTGAGTTCTTGCTGGCCGGCCGAAATTGGGCAAGGTGGGCAAAGGCTATGAGCCGGCAGTGGAGGACCAGGAGTGCTTCTTAAGAGGTCGATAAGGGAGTTAACGCGAAACTAAGTGGCTGACTATTGGCAATAAAATGAAGTGATTTTGAGTAAATGGACTTCAGGATTGTTTTTTTTTCTTGAGCGGGATTTAGCGGCATAGGCCCAAACTTGGCCATCTGAAGTGATAAATCAGCATAAAATCAAGAAATTCAGGTAAACTTTGGGATTCATTTTTTTGAGCAGGAGACAGAGTTATTTTTATGCATATGCAATTTCTAGAAAACAAAACGAAAAAAAAAACAGAGAAAATTCTGAACAATGTTTTGCAATTAATTTATAGTTGACATGCCAAAAATGGACAAATCTGAGCAAGAAAAAAAGCCTAAAATTCGACATAGGTTGGTTATGCGCCAACCTCTTCAATTGCAAAGGGGGAGGGAGGGGGAAGGGGAACTATAAAGTCCCTATAACCAGCTACAAACTCTAAAATTCATTAGATGTAGGAGCACCCTTTTCCTGCATATTAGGGCCATTTTCATTTTTTATTACTCTGACCAATCACAGCAGATGCAGACAATCAAATGAACCAATCAGAACTTGCTGTAAATACACGTAGCCAGCGGCAAGCACAGGAAAACATGTGGGAGTAAGTCACTATTGCATGGTGTTGGTTTTACTTCTAATTGGTTGAGAAGGTGGAGAAGTGTGGCAATGCAACACCAAAGCAACTGCAAAATTACTTTTGACACTCAATTGAAAACTGCTGTAATATTAATACAAGGTATGCGCTCTATCCCACTGCAGACAGGTGAGGGAAATCTACATTGTCTGTCTTGTCATTTACAGTACGTGTATTACATGAAAGGAAATGAATAATACTTTAATTAACTACATGATCACTTATTTTCACTTATTGTGTCAATGTCATATAAACAAAAACCTTGGTTATGGATTACACAAGTAAATCTTGTAGGAAGTTTTGCGATGACTCACTTCAAGATCACGTTTAGAGACTCCATCATCATCCATGCTTTCCACCTCCTCAACAGACCTTATAATATCCAACTGTTCTGCAGGTGTCATAGCTCTGCTGGGTGGCAAGCTACAGGCAACAACAAAGACACTGTTTATTAGGAACAAATGACAATAGATCAGGGTATTTATAATGCTAATAAAACCTAGTCCAAACAAAAGCTGTGACTGTGGAGGTGTGACTGCGGAGGTGTGACTGCGGAGGTGTGACTGTGGAGGTGTGACTGCGGAGGTGTGACTGCGGAGGTGTGACTGTGGAGGTGTGACTGTGGAGGTGTGACTGCAGAGGTGTGACTGCGGAGGTGTGACTGCGGAGGTGTGACTGCAGAGGTGTGACTGCGGAGGTGTGACTGTGGAGGTGTGACTGCGGAGGTGTGACTGCAGAGGTGTGACTGCGGAGGTGTGACTGCAGAGGTGTGACTGCGGAGGTGTGACTGCGGAGGTGTGACTGCAGAGGTGTGACTGCAGAGGTGTGACTGTGGAGGTGTGACTGTGGAGGTGTGACTGTGGAGGTGTGACTGCGGAGGTGTGACTGCAGAGGTGTGACTGTGGAGGTGTGACTGCGGAGGTGTGACTGCGGAGGTGTGACTGCAGAGGTGTGACTGCGGAGGTGTGACTGCGGAGGTGTGACTGTGGAGGTGTGACTGCGGAGGTGTGACTGTGGAGGTGTGACTGCGGAGGTGTGACTGTGGAGGTGTGACTGCGGAGGTGTGACTGCAGAGGTGTGACTGTGGAGGTGTGACTGCAGAGGTGTGACTGCGGAGGTGTGACTGCGGAGGTGTGACTGCGGAGGTGTGACTGTGGAGGTGTGACTGCGGAGGTGTGACTGTGGAGGTGTGACTGCGGAGGTGTGACTGCAGAGGTGTGACTGTGGAGGTGTGACTGTGGAGGTGTGACTGTGGAGGTGTGACTGTGGAGGTGTGACTGTGGAGGTGTGGACCTTTAACCTGAAGGTCAGTGGTTCAACGCCTTGTTGCTACAAGGCTGGAGAAAGAATTTTAAGGTCCAGACCCTCCTCCTGCCCTGCCCCATATCAAAAAGGTGTCCAAACTACATTAAGTCTAATGAATTCACTAGAAATTATTAATAATCATAGTATTAGTTCTACACGCTTTTAATGCTCACAAACTGGAGCTAGTTGTAAGTGATTTCCTGAAGAGCAACCTAGCAATGGATTTGGCAAATACTGTATGTAACTGGGTGGCACGAGCGGTCTGACGCCACAGCAGTGGGATGCCACAAGATGGCAACACGACTGAATGAATTCTTTGGATACAAGGAGTGGACTTATATGAATGTTTATTTCAATCACAAAACTGAGTACAAAACAAATCTAACAAATACATGTACACAAGATAAAAACTAAAACGAATTTAACAAAAATGTATAAAGAAAAAACAGCAAAACAAAAAGATGGGAATGAGTTACATTCTGCAACTTACCAGAGGTTTAGCCCCTCTGGGGAGCTGAGCTCCACGCTAACTCAAAGAAACCAAACTAAAACTACATGTATTTATATGCAAGTAAACACATAAATGCTTATGTGACAGGAAATGAGTCATGATTACAAAACGATTATAACACATCCTGCTAATAGTGATTAATCAACACCCGACTACGTAAATCACGACTACTACACCTACACACATGAGAGCCAATCTTACAAAAACCGCAATCCTGTGCATAACTAAAAGATGAGTAATGTAATTCCAACCATTATGTGATTTAACATCCCATGCAATGCTTTTAAACTAAAACAGAACTTTCTAGACAGTGAATGTAAACCGATCTGCTAACGTCTACAACATACTGCATAACAAGTCATGCTATGGATAAAATAAAACTAAAGTTCTGTAAGCTGACTTGGAAAAATACATGAAAATGCCTATAAAAACGACCTAAAAAATCCTTTTCAAAAACAGGCAAAGTGACACTGTCACACATATTTTTATTCGGTTACAAGGCGCAGCATTTTTCTATGAAAATCTGCTTGTCGCTCTACATCTGTTCTAAAATTGGGGTGCGTCTTATAGCCGAGTGTTTTCACACAACAAAATTCAACAAAACTTGTCAAAGAACCCTGAGGAGGTATAAAGAAAAGAGAAACACTGGTGGCTATTGTTGCTAATGTTCATGTTACCACAGGGTCTTTGAAGCAGTAGCCCATCAAAAACATTGAACAACAATTTAAAAATCAGTACCATTTGTGCCTGAGGCAACAAACATTGTTCAATTCGACCTCGTCCGTCACTGGGCACAAGGGTCAAAATACAGGAGGGCATGACATTTTTGAAACCTCAATTTTGCCTCGCCTTCCTCCCTAAAAAGCAAGCTTTTGTCAACTCCATTGTCTTCACTCTGCCAAACAACAGAAAGGGAATCTGAAGACTTTACTTTGTGAGTTCCACGAGGAAAAATGTAAGTGCATGCTTTATTCGCTAGAAAATTTGAGGTATTTTTACCACTGGGAGTTCCATGGCTGAAATGCAAGTCAGTCTCCTTCCTTGTAAAAAACGGCAAGTAAAAAACGTCATGGTGTCATTACGTTGCTATGGCAACTCCGATGTTAATATAACACTGGTCTTAACAAATTTTCATCTTTATTTATATACAGCTGTGGTGACATGTTTCCATAGCACTGTTAATGGCATCGTAGTTGATGCTCAAACTTGGGGGGTATCGCCTCCAGAAAATCCAGTCAAGCCACCTTAACATGATTTGGTTGCTTAGTTTAGGGTGCGCCTTATAACCGAGTGTGTGTTATAACCGAATAAATATGGTATGTTAAAATAAAGAAGTAAATAGAAATTTCAGTGGAAATCCACAAGATGGTTCTTACTTTCACTGCTTCCAGATCGAATGGGATTGAATTGGCATTCTTCTGGGTTTTCAGACTCAGGCCACATGGTGGGAGGTGAGTGCTGTCACCATTGCACCATCCCTACTCCCCTAAACAAAAAGACACAACTTACTTTGGTTTTTCTCCTTCTGATTTGCTCCTCGTATGAGGACCAGGAAGTCTTCTCCTGGGTGACGCTGCATCTTTAGCTATATTGTGTCAAGGATTCTACAGACTGCACCTCAGGACTTAGCTGTACATGTACATGTACAGAGGGTGGAAAAGGGGGTTGTTAGCTGTTGGAAAAGTGTATAAGTACCACGTAGCAAATAAACTTAGCCTAAATGTGGTAAAGACAAAATATATGATTGTAGCTAGTCAATATAGGATAAAACACCTTCAGCACCAGTTTAATATTCATGTCGATCACAAACCCCTTGTAAGGGATAAGACGTATAAATATCTTGGTGTTGAAATAGATCAGTCATTAACTTGGAGAGATCATGTAGACAAAATTGCTAAGAAAACCTCTGGAGGGATTGGCGTTCTGAGACGTGTAAGGCATCTCTTACCTTATCATAAATTAATTATGATGTACTACTCCCTTGTACTACCATATTTCGATTATTGCGTAGTATAGTGTGGGGGAGTTGTGGGAAAGGGATGTGTAACAGACTCCAGACCCTCCAAAACAGAGCTGCCAGGGTGATAACCTCCTCTAACTACGATAGACGATCAGTTGAGATACTGGATGAACTTGGGTGAGATAATCTTGAAACACGAAGGACAAGACAACTAGCCATAATAATGTATAAATTGAAAAATGGAAATGTACCTGATCATTTGGCTCAAATTTTTAATAGTACAAACTCTATGTATTCTTACAATCTAAGAAACTCAACATATAATTTATTTGTACCAAGACCGTACACTGAGGCTGGAAAAAATAGCTTCCACTATAGAGGGGCAGTTCTCTGGAATAGTCTATCAAATACTACTAAAGGGCAGACAAGCCTGAAATCGTTTTTATCATATTTGTAATTTAGTATAGTTTTAATGATCATTTTTATTTTTTATTGCATGATTATATTATAGCATGGCTCTCTGGAAGAGCATTTTTATGATGAGATTCCGTGAATAAATAAAGATGATTGATTGATTGATTGTAGAGGTGGGGTGTGGTTGTGTGTGAGTTGGGGGGCGGGGGGGGGGGGGGCGGTCAGAGTTCTTAGTTAGTGGATGCCTGGATACAGATAAAGATGATTGTCACATATTCTTTATCCAGAGTTGAGTGTGTACATTAAAACCTGCATTAAGCAGACATGCTGTATTGAAAGAACACAAAGGTCAGATATCCTATGTTTTCCATCTGGACATAATATTGAGAAAGCCATTGTTGCAAGGAATGGAATGAGGTACTCATTTATTGGCTCATTTTCTACTGTTGCCAAGCAATGGGTTGATTACAATTGCTAAAAGATAACTGCTTCTGAACAGCTTCAATTTCTTGCTGCTGGCATTGAGGGATTGAAGAAAGCTACTCATTTCCACGGCTGTCATTAAGGGCCACCACCCGTAGCATCTGTTACGGGTGAGTACACTTGATGGGAGCTTGACGTTACACATGTTCTTGCCTGTTTAACCTGTTCCAGGCTCTCAGTTAGCGAGCGAAGAAAAAACGAGGGGGGGGGGGGTGGGCGAAGGGTCAGAAGGAGAGCCTGTAAGACTTTATTTAACGGACCGCTTCTGGTATACCAGCTCCTGGTATACCCTCTGATTGGTCAATTTTGACAGATAGCGTCAACACCCGCAAAACGCGTAAATATATATGAATCACTCATGTCAATCAGCATTTTGGTGAACACGGTTCACGCGCGCGATTTCGCGGAATCCGAGTTATGTGCTATTTTGAAAGAATGTCTCCTAGATTTCCCAGACGTAAGGTCGCTGAGGAAGGAGCAAAAAACGTGTCTTGTAAACCTGGCTCATGGAAAAGACAAATATGAAAAGATGTGCGGTTCTGCCGACCCGTTTTGGGAAGAGTTTAATATTCTGGCTCTTTCCGCGACTGACTGGAGATTCAAATATTTCAAACCGGATGTAATGGTGCCATACTTCTGACAATGGAGATACTGCCTAGCTCCGAGAAACACATCAACTTAAACGCAGAATAAACTCTGAGGAGCTAAAAAAAATTGCAAGATGCCACTATTCCAATATTGACCGTGACTATCGCATAAGACTTTGATCTTAGACTCTTTTAGCCGTGATCAGAAGAAACACTATCTCGCAATTTATGCTAACCGCAAAGGTGCCAACCGCAGACTTGCGCTCACATTAAATCACAGAATGAGAAATGAACTGATCCTAAGCAACTAATAATTCCTAATTAATCGGCTACAACTGATCTTCCAACTCTTTCAAAGTGAGTCAAAAAACTCCACTGTTATGCCAAGAGCTAGCAAAGAAATGACGCATAACTAAATAATTCTAAACGGCTCTGGAAAGCGTAAATTCCTCCTGTCAGTATCACAGCTAGAGATTTTTTCCTAAGAGCAAAAAGAAATGACAACATTTAGCGATCTACTCGCGCAAGAATCTGAGAATGATTTCAGTAAATTGACAGATGGACATCTTTACAGCAGAAATCCAATTATCCAACCACATGTAAGTGACAAAAGTGGGCGGAAGAGGCTCGGTAAAGAAAGTCTCACAGGCTCTCCTTCCTTCTCCCTCTCCCCAGTTTCCACTCGTTTTTTTCTTCGCTATCAACATTTTTCGCTCGCCTCCACTATCTGAGAGCCTGGAACAGGCTATTGCCTGTTGTATGTCAAATCTACTGACAAAGCAACAACCTTGTTACAGGTGTTAAGATCAGAGCAATGCCCATCTTTAATAAACCTTAATCCGGCCTATATGTATTAATGGCAGCCCTGATATCTGTTTCTTTGTTATAAACAATGTCTTCTTCATTTTGAGGGTCAAAATCAGGATGAGAAGATTCACTCTCAACATTTTTGTTCTCTATCCCTTTTTCTTCCGTGAGCCTTTTGTTTTGTGGCTTTACATTTGCCATGAGAAGGCCTGTTGTGGTTAACAATGGGCAGATAACATAAGCCAGCTGTCAGCCTCTACTGGTTCACTCCCTTCACACCTTTCAACTCCACACTTTTCAAGGGAATGTTTCATGAAAGCCTTAAGTGGAATGTGTGCACAACTCAAATCAATCAAATTTCCATTTATTTATTCCAACAGGAGGTTGATTTATGAACAGTTAAACAAGCTAAATGCAAGACATGCCTGTAAACTGTAAAATACCTGTAAATCGGCGTGATTAAAAGACCAAAATGGAATTGATCAAATTTCTTTGCCTGAATCGAAAGAGTGTACCATATGTAAGTCAAACTTATAGCCGAAAATTCTGTCGATGATTTCATCTTAAAAATCATCTTCAAGGTGATTTCTTTCAAATATTTAGTTCATATTCATGTTTTGGTATGTTTTCTTTTATTTTCTGTCATTACTACATTCATTCTCTACATACTGTCAGCTGACATTTGAATATTTATATTACCATTGATATAAAATGACTGGTCGACCATAAAGAGAGAAAGATGTAAACAACAGAAATAGCTCAAAACCTCTCGGCTCAGTGGAGGCGTTTTTGCCAGCATCTATATGAAATATTCCATGGAGGTTGAAGGAGGTCTTCCATGTCCCTAGCCATCAATTTTTTTTCGATGCAAACTTTTGAAGCCCAATGCAAATCAGATTTACAAGCGAGGAAGCGAATTCCTCTCCTGTATCCATCTTCTTTCTAATTGATTAAAAATCCTTTTCTGGCAGCTCCCGAACAAACTTTCTCACCATTGAACTCTCCTAATCAAACTTGCGGGAATCTTTTGAGCTTAAGTGAAAGATGAAGGTGTCACCACATGAGTATGTGAGGCTAATACTGAAAGCGAGGCAAATGTGTGTCGACACAGAGACAAATCTCATATGTTGTCGCTATGTACACACAGGAAACCAAACATTGCACAGTACAGCCACAAAATTAGGCTTGCATTCTCCTTTGTCAAATGCAATAAGTTGATTAGACCATGGCAGCCATGACACCACTTTCTGGTCTTTTCTTGACCTTTGATCTTCAATTTGATCTTACAGTAGGTCCAAAAATCTTGACACAATAGACATAAGTTTATGTAGGACAATGCCCTTGTTTATTTTTTTGACAGTTTAGTTAACGGCGTGATAGATTGTTAGATGTCTCAGCACTGTAGTGCCAAACCTGTCCATCCCATGAAACAGTTGAAACAATGTTGACCAAAACAGTAAACAGAGAATCAAGAGATGTTAGAGTTCTGGTATTATTTTACGCGGCTCCGAGATGATAGCAGCATTAGCAGTTTTGTTCACGTTTCCGTTTAGATTTGATTCATAGAAAAATTTGCAAAAGTGATTGTAGGTCAAACAAATAGTATTGTTTTTAATAGAAGAAAATTATTTATTATTAGAAAATGTTCTTTTGACTTCATGCATTTTCTTCCATGATCTGATCTGTGATTCAATAGATTGAAATCTTTTCATTTTCTTAGTTGAGTGCACTTAGTCCTTTTTACGAGATGCATGATGAGTTGAAATTGTTCTCCGTGATACATGATTATTTTAACCTAAAAATTCAGCTTGATGCGTGATTGGACCCCTCCCCCCCCCCTTTACCACCATCTGTACATGTTTGTGATCACTGTAATCCAACTAATTAAAGGATACAAGCTTGCTGAGTTGAAACTCGTGTTGGCGGTCTCACAGGAGTCTGGAGTTTTGCCAGATTTTTCATCTTTAAGACGCTAGCAGTTGGTGTGTAATTGTTAGCAATAGACTCACTGGGCGTCCTGGCATGAGCAGTTTCTTTGAATGGAGCGGCTCGTGTCCATGAAGGGTCCTTCATAATTGGTGGATGTTCACTGTGGCGCAATACAATCTACAAAAAAGAACATGATAATATCTGAAAATTTTTCTACTTCTTAGAAATGTATGTTGCACGGTCATGTGGGTGTCCAATTACAGCTGATATCCAATTACAACTTTTTTGTAATTGGATATCTGTAACCTACATTTCAATCAGGTGCACTTAAATGGGTTCTTTTTTGCTGTTTTTTCCCTGGCATTTTTAGTAAAATAAAGTTTACACATAGATTTTTAAGTCTTGTTTGTTATTGATGCAATTAATTCAGGGATAATCATGCTCATAATTTCAAATTATCAGTCACGTAACATCCTCAGCCGATTGAAATTACTTGCCCAATTACTCAATAAATTATACTCCACTCAGTCCAATTATTTTTACTTATAATATAGAGGGCAAAATTACTGAATGCTGATTGGCTGACGAAGAGGGCATTTTTTCTTAATTGAGGGCAAAATTACTCGCTCCTGATTGGTCGAGCATCAAAATTTCTCACTCGTTATTGGTTGAGCGCTTTGTTCTCGTTGCATTCAGTTGGCTTGGCGGGATTTTGAAGAAAATTTACAAACGGAGCGCTCGCATCAGTTTCGCCGGAGATTTTGTTATAAAAAAGGAATGAAATCGGAAGACACCTAAGAAAGGAATTCTACAGGTGAATTACAGCATTTTACGCCAAACAGGAAGCGATTATTTGTGTCAAATCTTGGATTAACTAGGCGCCTGCAGGCCAGTTTGCGACGTTGAAGACCTAGAAGAAATTCATTCATGGCGACAAAAGTCGGTTTTAAAGTTCCATCACTTCATTGAAAAAATGTGGATTTCTGCGGACCTTGACATATTTTGCTGAAAGGGAAAATATACGTTTAACAGGAGACAAATAAGGCTAAAAGACGTGAAAGAAAGCAATTAAATCGCCAAACGTGCAAGCAAGTTTGAACTCTCGCCATTTGTTGTTGTTATCAAAGCGGCAAAAACTTCAAAACACAGGTACGCTTAAATAAAACTTGCTTTGTTTTTGTCGTAAAGTGTCTATATGTTTTCTATATGTACATATTAAACAGCCAAATGTATCTTTGACCGAATAGAAATTTATTTAACCACAGCGAGTTGAAAAGTTTTTCTTGTCAGTTTGCGAGAGAGTATTTTCACTTCGGTTGTTTTCAAGTCTGAGTGACTCTTAAAAAGTCTGAAAGGTTTCCCTATAATTTTGCCCTCTATATTATAAACAAGTAATCGCATGTTCCCTCGTAAAATTAAGGATTAATATCACTTGTGTTTTCAGAAGCTGTAGAAATTGCCCTCGTCGCTTCGCGACTCGGGCAATTTCTACAACTTCTGAAAACATGCGTGATATTAATCCTTAATTTTACGAGGGCCCATGCGATTACATATACAAATTGTACTCCATGCAGTCCAATTATTATTACTCCTCTAACATTTTAATTAGAGCTGAAGTCCTAGATGAGGTACTCGAATGAGGCTAAATTGTAAGACCCAATAATTAAGTCTGATTTGGCTAAAACCATGCAGACCCAAAATTAGTCCTACGACCCAGAACGTCACCCCCAAAAAGGTTTCGCTTTTTGAAGACCACCAAAAACGTCCTCACAAATATCTTTCACCCCAAAATTACAAACCCAAAGAGGTCCTCAGATCACAAATTTCAAAGCCCAAAAAGGCCTTTGTTCCCCTCCCCCCCTTACTTTTATATCTGAGTACCCCCCTGGGACCAAAGCAAACAACATTGAGAGCCACATTGCATCAACGCGCATTGGATGGCCAAACAGTGAAAAACTTAGATCAAATTGAGGCGATTTTTAGCTTGACAACGAGGAACCCAAATTAATGTGCAAGCAGTAATAGTAAAATGAAGTCACAAGTTGCATTGACTTGCATTTGACCATAAAAGTTGTAAAGTTGATTCACTTACAAAACAATATTCATTCGTTATTTTACGGGGGGTGACAACTCTAAGAAGGCCTGTTTCAGGAGAAAAACACAATTCTTCCGGGAATCTGAAGATTTTGCCGGGAATCGGGAGACTCGAAAAATTTTCAGGGAAACATGAGATAATGTTGTTAAAATTTCGGGAAGTTTGAAATTTTTGGGTGAATGTCTCCGAAAAAATCGGGAAGATATTCTAAATTTTCGGGACAACTTTCAGTTCCACACAGTATTGCTCAAACAGCGTTTATTAGAGTTGTCACCCCCCGTTTATTTTGAAAGGCAAAATTATTAACTTTGTAAAAAAAAAAAAACAAATAAACATATAACAATTTTGTCATGTCATGTTTGTTTACAAAAAATTAATTATTAATCAAGTAAGCTTACTTTTATCATCTCAATCACAAAATATTTTGCAAAAGCGCTCCATTTTAACGACATTCAATTGACTTCAATTAATAAAATATATCATCTTGAAATTTTTTTTAATTTGTTTCAAATAATGGCTACTGTGACTAATCGTAGCAGATCAACAAACGATTAGGTGTATCAAATTAAAAAAGCGCCATAATGTTTGCACAACTTTACAGTATTATACTCTCTTGAGGTATTTTTATCCGCCAAAATGCCCATATCGCTCAGCATGTATTTGCGCTAACAAATTTTGTTATGAAATTCAGTTAACATAAACAACCGTAGGAATAAACAAACAACAATTGACTATGATATCGTAGGTCAATTTGCATTCGGTTTTGCCTGCGATTAAAAACGATACCTGTTCTCGAATCCATTGATTCACTAAAAACAGTACCCTCTCGACCTTTTCCATTTCATTTTCTTTAAAATATTTTAGAGCTTGCATGGCAGCAGTAATAAAGGAACCTCGACTTCCTGAGCTAGATAAATTATGAATAACCACTGCTTAACTAATAAGCTTAAAGCTATTTTAATTTTTCACGACATGGTGTTTTGTTTTTACAATCAGTGGGATTTTTAGGTTAACGAGACAATGGTATCTTGCGCCTTCAGGCAGCTGGTTTCCAGCAGTTAATTAAATTGAAATCTCTTGAATTAGATAAAACAACGACTTGCGCATTATATTTTCGCGGCAGCTGCAAAAATAAAACGAACCTGATATAATTCAGACGGCGTTTCGTGAGATGGCGGGAGTGGAGGCAATCCGGGAAGACCGCGGGTTTGTGAACAACTGAAAACTCCGCTGTCAGCATACTGAAATTAAATCAACAAAAACGATTAAACACTGTTTTAAAACAACTCAGAAACACAATATGCACACTATGGAGTACAGTTTCGATATATCTACTTGCCTTTACTCGCTGCATTTTGATGCTCACTTTCGAAGATCCAATCGCTCGAAATGAGTTGTGGTAAAACCAAAGTCAATTTAGCGGCTTATTTAACCGCAATTCGGATAACTACGATACGAGCTCATAATCATCATAATTTGGAAACGGACTTACATCTTGGATCAGAGCCTGAATGCCTGAATCCAAGAGTTTTTCTAGTTGAAACTCAAGAAATGCCGCAACTTTGAAGTTCTTGACTTATTGCTTGACACTTTTTCATGATTTTCATCCGGGACTCCCAGTTGCCATGTTTACCCATTGTCTTGTCACGTTGCTAAGTACTCCCGCGGGAACGCGCGTAACTCAAATTTCGCAAAATAACGTAAGCGTAGTAACGCAACTAAAGGCCCCATTTTCACTATTCCAGAACATGTTTGGCACGGCTCTGACAGAAAATGGATCTCGTACCAAAAATAATGCTTCATTTCCGGTAAAGTTTTAAAATTAATAAAATTTTAAAAATTGGTTCCCCCTTTTAAAATTGGTTTTAAAATTCATTGGTTCCCCCTTTTTAAAAGGCGTGGATAAACGTTAAAACTGAATGCAAGGCTGATCGGACAGCTATAAAGGGTATTTTATTGCCCAATATTTCGGTTAGGCAAAACTAACCTTCATCAGGGGCTACAAAGAGCTAAGTAAAAATGGAATAAAACGGTTACAAGATATAAAATGATTCAAATGAAAGATTAAATATGATTGGTTAACAAAAATAAACAGTAGAAACGTTTACAAAAGCTACTATAAAAATAGAAATATATTAAGTTTCATCGCGTCTGTTCATCCCATAGGGTTCAAGAGTCTTGCCCTTGGAAATTAAAAATCCTTCTCTGGCCTTACGAATGGCGTCTCTGTCAGAGTTAATGAGTTCAAGGGGAATGAGTTCTATGTCATTGATTGAATGGCCAGGAAGAGTAAAGTGATCTGAAACGGCGGTAGGCTGATGAATGTGATGTTGGTTAATGGCTTTTTCGATTGCGCGTCTGTGTTCGCCAAATCTGTCGCTGAGATGTCGTTTAGTCTCTCCTATGTATTGTACTTTGTACTTTGTCGTTTAGTCTCTCCTATGTATTGCAAAGTACAATACATAGGAGAGACTAAACGACATCTCAGCGACAGATTTGGCGAACACAGACGCGCAATCGAAAAAGCCATTAACCAACATCACATTCATCAGCCTACCGCCGTTTCAGATCACTTTACTCTTCCTGGCCATTCAATCAATGACATAGAACTCATTCCCCTTGAACTCATTAACTCTGACAGAGACGCCATTCGTAAGGCCAGAGAAGGATTTTTAATTTCCAAGGGCAAGACTCTTGAACCCTATGGGATGAACAGACGCGATGAAACTTAATATATTTCTATTTTTATAGTAGCTTTTGTAAACGTTTCTACTGTTTATTTTTGTTAACCAATCATATTTAATCTTTCATTTGAATCATTTTATATCTTGTAACCGTTTTATTCCATTTTTACTTAGCTCTTTGTAGCCCCTGATGAAGGTTAGTTTTGCCTAACCGAAATATTGGGCAATAAAATACCCTTTATAGCTGTCCGATCAGCCTTGCATTCAGTTTTAAGTTTTATTCAATACTACTGCTGATCCTGATCTACTCCAAGATCCGGCATCACTTCGCCGTGCTGTTTGTCCAAGTGGTCCTTGCTTTATTTGTGGATAAACGTGAATTTCAATGAAATTTTAAGGTATTCAGAGAAGGGATAGAAGAAGAAAATGATTCTTGGAACACCAACAGACAGTTGATATCCACCCAAGAGCACTCCAGGTTGATAGTGGGCTATTTTGGTGTCACGGTCAATTAATTATTATAACAATAAACTGCAAAAAATCTATTTTATTTTATTAAAAATTGAAAATCTATTTTCGACTGCTTTCTTGTAGTCATCTTTAGATCACTACGCCGCGCTGACAAGCTCCAATAAGAGCGAAACAGCTGTCCGCGATTGCTAACCTGTTTTATCGGTTTCTGTCGTATTGGTGTCTCGCAAAGTTAATTTTTTTTACGTAGTCAGATCAGCCTTGCAGTTTTTTTTTGTCATGCACTATGTTCGTTCATTTTTTTGGCTGATTAGATCTTTCGTAGATCATACGTATCCAGTTTACAGCATTATCGTATGCGGTCCTTTGCAAATTTTGCTTATATTAATTATTAACTACAAATTCTAATTATTATTCTAAAACTTCATTAAGGCGGGGGTAAACCTGAATTTTATACCTGAATGCCATTTTTCCGGCACGTAACACGGCTTTAATGGTATTATATCGTTCACGTTTCAAGCAATCCGAAAACTCTTAGCTCGTTACATGAATCTATGTTGTGGGATGTTCTGTAAATTTTTGGGTGATTTTGGGGTATTTTTGGGATGAAATAGTTTTTTTTTTAATCAAAGGATTTGTAAAATTTAGAGAAATAAGAAATATTGAAGATTTAGTGAAGTTTTAAAATTAGAATTTGTAGTTAATAGTTAATAGACGGATACCAAGTTAGTCCACTAGCAACCTGGGGTGCTCTTGAGTGGGTATCAACTGTCTGTTAGTGTTCCAAAAATCATTTTCTTTCTCCTATCCCTTCTTAAAACCTCTTAAAATTTCCTTAAAATTCAGGTAAAACCCCGCCTTAAGGCCGTTTGTAATTGTGCGTGATGTTGCACGCAACAAATCATTAGGGGTGCACATATGGTGAAGGTTGTTGCCGCGATGTCACAGCATCGTGTGCCCCTGCCCTTATAAACGCACGTGCAGAGCCAGGGCGTCACAGGGCGGATGATAATATGCATAGCTCATGTACGGCGACGTCGAGGTTGTTGCTTTAGGTCCGTTTTGTTCCTGTTAGAGGTGGAGTACAGGATCATATTCCGAAATGTGCCTGGCATTATAAAATTGCAAAAGTTTCTTGTTAAAGCTGCCAAAATCGTCTAGATGTACAAGCAAACTAAAACTCCCAAAAACAATTTTTGTAAAAAGAATCTACTTCCTGTCGACAGGTCACTCTGCGAAGTTTTTTTAATATGTGCAATAATTTTTGATCCACGTAGAAATTAATAGGATTATACATGTAATTAAAATTTTTAATCAGTGGTCATGGACAGCCACAACTTCGTAAAATCTCAAAACGACTTGATAATTACGTCGCGAAAGCTATAGCAATTGATTCTCGGCTGTCATATACTATTGACAGGGTATTTTCTTGTTATTGACCATCGAAGTAGCTTATGTGTACAAAGAACTTAACAAGAACAATAAGGGTCCACTTATATATTCTACAGTAAAATTAACAGTCCCATAGGACCCCAAATAACGGTAGCGACGCCATAACAGCTAGAATAAACAAAGCTACTTTTATGCTAATCAACGAATCTTTCCAAAACTCAAACGGTAAACTTTAGCTAGACGAACGGTGTTAAAACATCTCTATTCCGAGAATCACAATGGGGACTCTTGAAGTCATTCCTGAAGGTATAGTTTCATTTTTTTTAGCAATATTTTTATAACCGGAGGCTCCTTTTTTTACTCCTTACTAATTACATTCTACTGTAACCACGGATACACTTTGCGGGCATTATAACGTCATAATTCTAAGTTCCATTTCAATGAGGTCCAGCATACAGTGGAATAACCGGCTCTCGTAAAGCAAACACTAAAAATATCAGGAAATATATAATACCGACTAATACCGACTTACTTACTTAACACTGTACTTACATATTTCTGACAAACGGGCTGACAAAACTACTGAACAGTGCCGTACTACGACTCAACTTAAACTAACGCGACTACAACGTAAGAAAGACAAAAAACGACGAAAAACAGACGACAACTGGGTCAGGAATATCTCTTCCCGTCCCTTAGACGAGACTGAAAACCGAGTGCTTTCATACGGACTGAAACACTCAGTGACGCCAAGACGTATACCTACAGAGACCAAGTGTTGAGGCTGCTCTGTCTCGTCAAAGAGATCTATCAGAGCCAGCCAAGGATAACATCAGAAGTAGAATAGCTTCTACTATACAATCAGCCTCGATAACAGACAGTAACTTGACTAAAGACGAACGACAGGCCCTTAAACGACTGAAAACCGACGAAGACATTGTCATACTACCTGCAGACAAAGGACGAGTGACTGTTGTTATGGACAAAACAGATTACTATAACAGAATGGACACGCTTGTTAACGACAAACAGACCTACGAAGAACTTAAACGAGACCCGACTCCCGCACTGCAACGAAGACTTAACGGTAAACTGCTCAGCCTTAAGAAGGATGACGCTTTTGACGTTACACGCTACTACCGACTGAGAAGTTCTGTACCGCAACCACCGAAACTGTACGGACTACCGAAACTACACAAACCCAACATACCAATGCGACCCATAGTCTCATTCTGTGGGTCCCCGACATACCAACTGCCTAAATACTTGACTTCTGTACTGCAACCCTTAACAGATTAATCTAGCCACAAACTACAATCTACTGAGAACTTTATTGACACTATCAAGACAGTACAGATACCTGACGACCACAAACTAGTGTCTTTTGACGTGAAATCACTGTTCACCAGTATTCCGCTTCAACTGGCTTTAGATTGTACTGAGACAGCCATCAAGAACTCTACCTTCAAACTTCCACTGCCGACTGACGACATCATGGACTTACTGAATCTTTGTCTTACTTCGACATATTTTCAGTATAACGGCAAACACTACAAACAGCTACACGGAACAGCTATGGGTTCACCTGTCTCAGTTGTTGTTGCTGAAATTGTCATGCAGAACATCGAGGAAGAAGCCCTTGCTACATACAAACAAACAGTACCACTTTGGGTACGCTACGTGGACGACACCTTCACTGCTGTATACAAAGACGAGATTGACACCTTTCACGAACACCTTAACAGACAAAACGTTGACATACAGTTCACTAGAGAGGTTGAAGAAAATGGTACGATTCCTTATCTAGACTGTCTAGTAAGCCGAAACGACAACAAACTACAGACTACTGTCTACAGGAAACCGACTCATACCGACAGATTACTAGACCAGTCATCGTACAACCCTACATCTCACAAAGCGACGACCATACGAACTTTGACAAGACGAGCGCAACTAGTTTGCGATTCACCTACAGCCTAACCGACGAAACCAAGTACCTTGACAACGTTTTCAGTAAGAACAACTACAACCGAGACTTTGTTAAACGCAATGTTTACAAAAACAACGAATCTGACACAACTTACGCTAAACCTGTCACCACAGCGACAATACCCTACATCAAGGGCACTTCTGAGACTATTGCACGGATCTTACAACCTTACAATATCCGTGTCGCTCACAAAACCATTACTACTTTACGACAGCTTCTCACAAACGTTAAAGACAAGGACGAACCTAACGACAGACAAGGAGCAGTATACAAGATCAAATGCTGCGACTGCCAGGCCTCTTACATCGGTGAGACTGGCAGGAATCTGAACATACGACTGACTGAACACAAACGGGCGACAAAAAATGGTGACATCAACAATCACATTGCTGAACACCATTTACGCACGAATCACAGAATTGACTGGGACTCTGCCGAATGCGTTACCTACAGTACGGACTACTACAAACGACTCACTCTAGAAAGTTGGTTTACTAACTTAGAACAGACACCACTGAACAGATGTCAACAGCTACCTGCGGCTTACAAACGACTTGTCAACAGAACAGACGAACAATAGACTGAACAAACTGACAAATTTGACTAACAATACGACTACAGAAATTACACTAACAATACACGGATCGAAACGCACCTATCACTGACTTGAGTCTTTACAGCCAATAACATCACGGCTAAACTGACCAATGACAGTTATAACATCAACTGACCATTCACAATTTACATGACTCTGAAGATGACTTCCGCTCAGGTTGTCGAAACGTCAGTCATTGTCAACAACAACAGTTCTTTTCAGAACTACACTCACCCGGACGATCACAAACAACAGACTACTGAAATATATGTAGTCGTCACCTAGGATAGGTAGAGGTGTGGTGATCGACTGCTCAATCCTATCGATAGTTCATCACAGAGCCGGATCGGCTTTAGGTTCTACTGATAAAGTGGCTTCTCTATGTCCATATATGTATCCTTTTCTTTTTTCCGAACTTCTTTATAAACGATAATGTGCTCTAATTCCCGTCCATAAATTATTCAGGTAATCTATTGGCAACTCTCTTGCCAGTGCAAAGGACCAAGGTGTTTTTATAGTAAAATACATGCAGTCGAAAAGTCATCAATAGGGCAGGAAGCTCGAGACTGAACCGAGTGTCCGTATTATATGAGGACTGATGATGTTGGTCTAATCCTTGGTACTCAATGAAATGTCTGAAATGAAAGGTGTCCATTATGGCCGATCAGTGTAAGGACAAGTTTGACTGAAAGTTCAAGTTGCTCGCAAACTCGAACCTAAAAAAGCGCCACAAAATTCGTGGCTGCTTCTCATTGGACTCGGTGATCTTAATTGAGCTCGGTGTAAAATCCTTCAAAAGTTACGAAATGAACCGCAATCCTGGTAATAAACAGAACATTCATTTATTTTACTTGTTGACTTATTTTGTTATTGCAAAGAAAGTGGAAAACAAAATCTATTGAAATTTATCTTGCAAGATTGAAATAAAATGAAGAAGTGAATAGAAATAAATGTGACTGACTTATGTGTCACCAAGATAAAATAATTGGACAGATTGTCCAAATCTCTTGGTGTCACTCATGTCAATGTTGTTAGAAACTAATTCAGTATTGGAATATATATATAATTATGCTGAGGGATTTCAATTTGACTTAAAGCCTTGTGATCTTAACTTAAAGTCATATGGTTGAAAATTAGCATTTTCTCTATACAAAATTTGACTCTGACATTAAAAAGCCTTATAAAAAGTCTTAATTATTTTTTCCAGGCTAGAAACAAAGCTAAACAACTCAAGACGATAAAACCACTATGTTTTACTGTAACAAAAAAGCTTTCCTTCATTTGAATTTAGACAAAGGTTGAAGCGAAATTCATCATTTTTGCCATTAGTTAATAACCCTAAATGTTATCTCCATCTCTCGGTTGTCAAAAAATTCATTAAAACGTCTTAGTTTCGTTTTATAATGTTAAGCTAATATGCTTTTAATGAGAACCGAGATAAAAATAAACAATAAAAGATAAATATGTGATATTGAGATCTCCACCTGTACAATGCTTCAGTTGTTTTACTCTGTTTCAGTTGGTCGCAAGGTTTTCCCGATAACTTTATCGTATATTTATTGAAAAGGCCTGATTTTCTAGGGGAGCTAAACGCCCAAAGAAAGAGGTTTTCACCAGGTACGATCATATATTTCTCGCTTATTGTGAATGAAAAGCCAATTTGTCGTGTTGAAGCAAGTCTACAAAGAATATGCAAGGTGCCAAAGGTATGGCTTCAGTAAGATTTTAAGGTTCTTTTAATTTCGACTATAAGTAAGGCGGGTTAATCAGTTAGCAGGGTCTAGCCTGCGCAGACGTATCCGATTTCCTTGCTCCTCGCGGGTAAATTCGTTAAATCAACTTTCAAAGAATATATCGCTTCCTATTACAAGCGTTTTTACACACATACAAGCTTTTTATTTTTGCATTTACTGCACTGTGCATTTTCTACACCCCGCATTTTCTACACTTCGCACTCCGCATTTTCTACACTTCGCACTCCGCATTTTCTACACTTCGCACTTCGCACTCCTCATTTTCCACCTTTAATACCATTTTCAGTCGGCTTATGCAGTTGAAAAACAAATTGTTAATTTTACTTTTATAAATCAATGTAAATTGATGTACTTAGAAATCGTTGCAGTGTTTCCGTAACCGATGCGAAAAGTTGAACAAAGTATAGCTTTAGATTCGGAAAAACTGCGGCACGAAGTTTGCATAAAGTTCATGATTATCCTCTCGAGTGCGTTTGAATTCTTGGCTTTTACTTACGTCATATCAAAATTCAGAAGCATTAAAAAATAGATTTCGAATCCAAAATGTTTATAGAATTGTAAAGAGTTTAAAACTACACATCTTGCCCAAATTTTGAAGCGCAAAAGCATTTCGTTCAAGAGTTATAGGCGAACGAGTATTACATATTTTTAGTAAGAAATGTATGGAGCGGGCATCTTTGTGCCCCACTCAGGGGCACAAAGATGGCGGCCAAAAATTCAAAGTCTTAATTACACCAAAAATCACATCCAAAAATATTGTATTTGCTATAAGCTCAATTAACTCGGCTTATAAGCCCTTATAATGCAAACAATAACTTTCAGCTGATTCAATTTTGTTTATTTTCGCGGCTTATCTGAAATAGCGTGACGCATTGCGTGACACATTTAAAACCTTTGTAAATCGGAAGCAAAACATCGTTACAGTGCGACCACACGAACCGAGGCCACCCAGACAAATTTTGAGACAAATTGAAATTAGCCAATCACAAGTCAAGATCTAGACAATGAAATAGCGGATAATTATACTTGACCTCAGTTCAAAATTCTGAGCTGTGATGTGTTGCGAGCCTTTGATATCCATAAATTCTTCATTACTCAAATGATAACAATGAAGAATTGTCACGTTTGTATAAATCAAGCTGGAAAATTTTATGACAACGTCTGGGTTGGCCAGAATCAAAGCCAGTAGTAAAGAAATTTTGAACAATCCAAAGTAAACGTGACGGCCGCTCATTTCATGCAAACCGGGCGCCGCGAGCGATTCGCAGTTTCGGTGATTACTAAACAGAGCAGTCAACAAAGATTGTTTTCATTTTTCGAAGACTCATTGAAGCGGTAATTTCTAACTTTCTCTCCGGTTCCATTTGAATTTGAGAGCGATTCTTCATACATCCGAGAGTTTTATATTGTTATTTTTTTCACTCTCCCCTGGCACCTTGCGTCTCGAGAAAATCACAATTTATAGTTTAGGACTTCCAAGCCTTAACCCGACCAAGGAAACAGAGAGACGACAAAGGGATTTTATATAAAGTAACGTGAACATTTTGTATAAAAAGTAAAATACCCGCTTTCAGTGTACGGTCGCTGGATAACAAATTTAATATACTGACAACTCTAACAACTGGATAAACGAGCGGATCCGTACGGATAGTTCGCAGTTGTTTCTTAGAAAATAGTGCTATTTTGTCCACGCGATTTTTGCCGTTGAGTTGAGAAATCGGGAGCAAACTGCAATGAATTATTCGTTTGAAGAAAAGAGGAAAATACTTTCTTATTTTGAGAGTTCTATTTTTTGATCGCACGCCGGAATGTGTTATCCTCCTGTCAACTGTGCGACTGTGATGCATCTAATTAACAATTAGACCCGTAGCCCGAAAGGGCTACGGGTCAATAGCCCATGAGGCGAAGCCGAATGGACTATTGACCCGTGGCCCTTGAGGGCGAAGGGTCTAATTGTTTTAGTATCACCCAACTAGTCGGACAGAAAAAGGCAATAATAAAAAAAAGCAATTGCAAGTTGAAGAAATATTTATTTGGGAATAAAACGAAAAATAAAACCGGCGAATTTCGCTACTCGATGACTATTACTATTAGACCCCTAGTAGCATAGCCAATCAAAATGCAGGATTTGCATTAGTCCACTAGTTGGGTGATACTAATTTGTAGTATTCGTCGCCAACTTTGCCCGCTTTTGTCACGTATTTATACATGTCTCTCATTAGAAAACAATTTGCTTCTTTGTTCATTTTTTTTGTTTCAACAATCAGAACTCGAAGAATTAATAAAAAGGCAATGATCATGTTTGCTTTCCAACACGCCTGAGAGACTCGCGGTTTTCAACTCACGAGCTCATGATTTCTCGCTGAGAAGTGCCAATGTGATATAAATTCAAAACTTCCTCGCATAGAATTTGTGAGTTTCGGCGCCGTTAAAAAATACCTTCCGGTTTGATTTATCCAAACGCGGCAATTCATTTTTAGCCTTTGGTCATCGAAGATTCTCGACACAGCGCACAGTTCAGAAGTCTGAATTTTTCGCTCGGCGGTACCAAACAACTGGGTCAAGTATAATTATGCGCTATTTGATTGTCTAGATCTTGACTTGTGATTGGCTAATCTCAAAATTTGTCTCAAAAATTTGTCTGGGTGGCCTCGGTTCGTGTGGTCGCACTGTAAAACCTGAAACTTTTTGTGAAAGATTATAACACTTGTATCCACATACCATGTTAGAAACAGCAAAATACAATACTGAATGCAAGGCTGGCACTACGGCAAAGGGCAGATTTATTAATGGCCAATATTTCGACTAATTGTACTAGTCTTCCTCAGGGCCAGGGCTATACTGAAAGAAAATATTGTAACGGCTCCTCAAATTTGAAAATTACATGGTTATAAATGATTGGCTAATACATGACATGTAGACAGCGTACTTGTAAACATAAGATAGAAATAATATATAACATATATAGTGTATGATACAAAACTGTGTTCAGTGTTCGTTCCTTCGGTTAAGCCTTCTGGTGACAAAGTGTTCCCTCTATGAATTAAAAAGGCCTCGCGTGTTAGAAACATCCTTGTAGGATGTTTTATTTCGATTTTTAAATTTTTATGACGTCATGTGAAAGCCAAGAATAGTCCCGACCTGAGTCCGACCGTGGATACTTTTCACCCGCGGGACTTTTCACAAAAAGGTTCCATTATGTGTGTGCATGGATAGTACATGGTGTGTGTTTGCATGCCATCACGCAATGTGTTGCTAGGTTACCAAGCCCGAGATAAAACAGTCGCGATTTGAACAAAAGAACAGTTACTGAAACCATCACCGTGGCGCTCATCAATAACAACTTAATAAGATAACATATGTTTAATTGTCGCTTGTTTTTACTTAAGAAATCTTCTCCAAACCAAGAATGCGTCAGCCTGGACAAGACTCTAGTTTGTACCAGCTTAGCATCAGCAGAGCTCCCCAACTTCGGTGTGTTAACAGCCCGGTAAAATCTTGTGGAATTTGCGAAGATTGTTGTCTAGGCGCGAAATTGAATCATACAAAAGAATGGTTTTGCCGTTGCGGGGAACCAGTCAAGAGAATGTATCTTCTGGGTCTTGTTGAACGATTTGATTCCATGGATTTGCTTGAATATGTCACTTCTCTGCTGCAATCTTTTCAATACAAAGACTTCACTTACATGCGGTCACGGAGCAAACCGAGTTTGATCGTCGACACTTCAAGCCCACCAACAAACCACGCGTTAAATGAAAATGAATTATCACACATTGTGGACAATTATTTGAAGTGGTTTTCAGCAAGTACTTATTGGACGAAAGCGAATTATTTGCTGGGTTTAATGCAGTTATGTGATACACACCTTCTACATATTATGGCAATCAAGACCAGAGCCTTGTTTGAAAGAGAGCGTAGGAGACAAAGAGCTCTTGAAGATGGCTTAATTATTGATAGAGGTATGTATTTGCGCATATAATATGTATGAAACAAATACACCTATGTTTGGTTTCTCGAGGCAAAATTGTGTAAATATTGTATAAAATGTTTAGTTTTTTTCTCACAAAATAACTTAATATATGCCTGGGAAGGGGGGGGGGGAGGGGGAAGGGGGCAACGGCTTTGGTTAATTTTAGGGGTGCTGCAATATATAGCGAAAAATAACCTGAGTATCAGGCCTTCCTTTGGGAGAGAGGCTAAAGGGAGAAAAGAAAAAAATGGGAAAGGGGGGGCAGGGGAGAAAGGGGAAGAAGGCCTGACCCAAAAGCATTCACGGGCTTGTGTCAAACATCCGAATTCTGGATGTTGCGCTGATTGGACGAAATACAAAAGGCTCTTACATCACAACACTGGAAATGAATACAAGCAATTTATATCTTGTGGAAGCCATCACGGATTAATTTCAAAGTATTCGATTGTGGAAAATCATTCACTAGCTTGAGCTGTCTTTTACGGAACCTGTTATGGAAAAAAACGAATTTAAAGAAGCACTAGAAACTTAAGGAGCTCTCAAATTCTTTCTTGGGATTGTACTGAAAAGTGAACAAGAATTGTGTCTCAAAAGCCTCGTAGTTGAAAGAAAAGATGTCCTTGGTGTTCTGCCAACTGGCTACGGAAAAAGCTTCATTTATCAGCTGCTTCCGAAGCTACTTTCCCAGTATTGGTTCAGAAAAAGTGCCACACAGAAGACGTGCGCAGTGTTGGTTGTTAATCCACTCGAGCTTATTCGAATGCAACAAGCAGAAAGGCTAAATAACAACGGTATTAAAGCAGCTTCGCTTGAAGAGTTGAATTTTGAAAATGATAATAACGAGTGACAAGCCTACGCGACTCTCTCGCGAGTGTTTTAGCCATTTTATAGTTAAGCTCGCAAAATGATGCTTCTTGTATTTGTAGCGGGTATATGGAGATTTCGAGGTGACTGAATTAAAAGCTTTTTAAACGTCGCAAAATGGTACAGACTTTAGTCTCGAGGTCGTTTGTGTTTTTAAGCTGCCTGCTAGTGTTGACTTCTTTGTCGGGGCGTCTGTTCAGTAGCGATGGCAGTTTGAGCAAGCTTCGATTAGGAGGCCGTTTTGAAATTATGCAGTATTCTCGGCGGCTTTCTTCAACTCGGCGGCTTTCTTCAATTCTGGAGCTCTGTTCAATCGGCGGCTTTCTTCAGTTTTGTTTGACCTCTTGCTGTGCTCATGTAGCCATTCTCTAGTAGAAGTTTACAAACAATGTAAGCTTCTTCACTCTCTCTGAATCTCTCAGGTAGTCAGATCTTAAGTTTGAAACCGTGCAAACATACGACCCGGATTTCGACCGCAAATTTTCAAAGCAAATTTCACAATTCTTCTCAGAAGCCATTTACCGGTATACACTTTCGTGAGAGTTCTCGCC
Source organism: Cladopsammia gracilis (assembly GCA_022457155.1). Classification (NCBI taxonomy): domain Eukaryota; kingdom Metazoa; phylum Cnidaria; class Anthozoa; order Scleractinia; family Dendrophylliidae; genus Cladopsammia; species Cladopsammia gracilis. The sequence continues at coordinate 614,194 of JAJGOT010000356.1, forward strand.
ATTCTCTTTTTCTTTCCTTTTCTTCCCGTTTCCCCCCTCCCCGAACCCCGAAAGCCTGATACTCAGGTTAAGTGAAAAACAACTGTATAAGTGCGTGCTAAAATAGAGAATTTAATGTCATCAAATTGCATCAGCAAAATACAAATTAAAGTTCAAAAATGAAAAAATTCAAATTTGATAAGTTATAAAAGAACGAAATGTCGCTCAAAAATTGCTCAAATACAAAATGTCACATTCCGTACATGTGTAGTTGCTCTTTATTAGGTTTTCTTTTTCTTTAAACCATGCAAATGCTGACTCGAGATAAATTACTATGTTTAGAAATTCGATAATATCCATCGTTTTCTGTCAAAATGACAATTTTATATGCCATATTGATCGCGACGTTAATTCGCTATTTCAGCGCTAATGCAGTTGTTTTTCGCTATATAGCGGGACACCCCTTAAAGGAACCAAAGCCGGGGCAACTTCCATACATAACGTGTGTGGTTTTCAAGTAGTATGGAATAGGGCAGAGAAATCAGAAGTTTTGGGTCTAGAAACTGATCAGTGGCATGAAGAAGCAAACCAGCCTTACATACTAATGAATAATGAAAGAGTTAATTTTATAATAATAATTATTTAAAATTAACTTTTTCATAACATGTATTCATTGTATCAAGTGCCATGTAGCTTTTGAACTTTTTATTTCAAGCAATATGCCTACTTACATAAACTAGTCTGGGATAGGGTAGGGATTTTTGGGTTACACAATGCAGCTCAACATGGTCTGGCATATGGTGAGGGAGTCAAAGTCAAAATCCCAGCAGCACACCACCGCCCAAACAAAAATGTACCCCCCCCCCCTTCTCCTTCCGAGATATAAGCTAAAGGAGTAACTGCTGGTCATGATTGTGTGACATGATGTGTCAATGAGGTCATCTGGACTGTAGTTGCAGCATCACCTGAGGGTGCATTACTGGATGCTGTTTTAGTTTAGAATAGATTTTCACTAATTAACTTAAACCCCAGCCACATTGTATCTTGAACAGAAACTCATTGTCTTTGAATACTGTTGTAAACTAATGTAATCTACATGGTCAAACCTGTTGCAAGTGGAGATCATATATAGTGAACACTCTATTTGAGAATTGAACCAGCATGAAACTAATATAAGAACATATATGTTGCAGTTAATTTTTGTCTTCAGTTAATTTTAAATGTTAATTTGGCACATGTATGACTTTTGCAGATGCCATGAGCCTAAAATAGGTTTCTTGTTCTTTTTTGTAGAGGATGATGAGTACATGTCTTTGTACAGTCGTGTATCTGGAAGTACCACTCAACCTGCTGAGACAGAAAGCAACAAATCTTTGCCGACAAAATCAGCAGCAAGCCATTCAGGAACTTCAGGCATTCAAGATGCTGATACACCTGATATTCACTCAATATTCAGTGAGGATATTGAACTAAGTCAGCATAAATCCCCGGCAGAATTAAGCACAACAAAATCTCAGTCTCACAAAGGAACACTATCTGCCGACATGCAGTCTGACATCAGATCTCAAACATCTGCAGGATACATTGGAAGTCCTGTATCTCCTTGTCGTTCAAGGTCTATTCCACCCTCCAGACAGTCTGTAAGAAAGCCTTTAGATGAAATGACAGATTTTGAAAGGGAATTCTTCAGTGAGGACTATATGTCTGGTGACGAATACGATGATGAGAATTATATCCATACATTGATTCCGTCTGGACCAGAAAGTGAATCTCTCCTGTTAGGTAGTTTAGGTTCTGAAAAATACAAAGATTTTCTAAGGTGTTTACCTGTTCATCTGTCCAAGCGAATCTTAGGAATGTTAGACAAGAATAGTTTAACAAACTGTTTATGTCTGAGTAAACACTGGAGAGTTCTTGCTGAGGAAGTTAAACAGGATTACATGGTTCACCAGCTCATGACTGAAGAGATCATGCTTATGCAGGTCAGTTTTCAGTAAAAAAAAAAAGGATGTTACATAAAGCAATGTAATTTTTGTGCCACTTGTTTTGCAACAAAATGTGATCTAAGTTACAAAACGTTACCTTGTGTAGTGCACAGGGATGTATATTCAGTTTTTAACAGGCGGGAATATAGAACTGACAGATGGGTAAAAAAGAGTAAAATGTAGTCCTTTTAAAGCTGCACTTGGCTTTTACAGCTGGAAAAATGAAGTTCACAGCCTGGTAATTTCCCCGGTTCCCGGCTATTACCTACATCCCTGGTGCAACTTACTTGTGTAACAATTTTCTTAGTTTTAACCCACCCCCATGCACCCCTCTGGAAATTCCAGTTTAGCTTCATACTTTTTACTTTACAAACTTTACTTTACCTTTAGAGGTCCCCCTACACCTCACAATTTTTCCAATGACTTTTTCTGGGGGTGGGGCAAGGGAGGGTGGGTGGTATTGATATTTCCAGGAACAAACACATTATCTCTCTCCACCCAGGTGTATATGTTGTGGTTCATTTTTCAGACCAGTTTGCAGGGCTTCAATAGGCACTGACGGCCGACGAAAACCATTGGCTACTTTGCGTGGAGAAGTCAACTATTTTCCCCACCAAATTGAAGAAATATAAGAAAAATTATTTTAAAACTTGTTGATACAGTCCATTACTCTACTCAAACGCGCTGCCAACTTCAAATTTTATTGAAACCCCTGAGTTTGATTTTTGTTTTCCTTTGTCTCAGATTATGGTGATGAATCCAAGACAAAGGAAATTAAGTATTAAACTGGTTTGAAAATTTTCAAGCCAAAAAAATTAATCACAATATATCAATTAGCAACTACCAGTACAATTTTTTTTTTCATATTTAGGGAGCATCTGCTAAAGGCATGAACCCAAGATATGCAAAGTTTGTGCCAGTTCATGTACCACTGGATCTTGATGAGAACACAAAAGAAGTTATGAATCTTGGTAGGAAACATCTTAGAGAGTTCAGTAGTAATAATCTGAAGGAATGCTATGAAGGGATTGCCACCAAAGAAGTGCAACTAGAAGAACGAAACATCTACTGTGGGGCATACAATGTACTGGTGCTTCAAGACATGTGAGTAGAGTATGTAATAACTCTTTCTGGTGCAAAGAACAAACATATGATCATGCATGCCCTAGCGGGGAGGGGTGGGGGGGAGGTACTCAGCTATAATAGTGACAGGGAGGAGCAAAGGAGGCCAAATTGTTACACACCACAAATGCCCAATTAGGCTAAAACCAGACCCCAAAAAGTTTAATGGCCCAGAATGTAACCCCCAAAAAGTACTTTTTCTCTCTGCATCAAAAAGGTAAATGCTTTTTGCCAACCCCCCAAAAAGTCTTCACCAAAATCTTTCACCTCCAAAATGCACCACAAAATGTCTAATCCCCCCTCCCCCCCCCAAAAAAAAGTCCTCAGATTGCAATTTCAAACCCCCATTAAGTCTTTACACCTACCCATCACTATTTCTCCTGGTGACCACGCCCTTCAAATAGAATTATTCTGAACAAGATGCTCGGTGAAAAAGGTGCAGAAGTTGTGATTCCAGCCAAAGTATATAAAACAAGCTTGGACATTGTAATGCATCAGCACCGTCAATTTTAAATCATGTTAAATTTTGGGGACTGGGTTAAGGAGTCACTGTGGATGGACATGTTTTAGCTCACTCTGATCTCTCAAGGCCAACATGTAATATTCACGTTTAAAATTGAATCTTGTAAATAATAAAAATTATGCCAGGAAAGTGAAGAAGAAAACAAAACAAAAAACAAACTTAGGTAGCTCTTCAAGTTGTAAATTTTTCTCCGCCAACCCACATTTCAAAGAAGCAAAATTCTGGTGATGCTGTAATTGAAGTCATGCACGAGGTCTGTGTTTTTGCATTTGCATGCTTAACTGTCAGTTCATGTATTACCTTAACACTTTGCTTTCGGAAACTTGTCTCTATAAAATAATGTCACGTAAAAATGTACAATTCTCGCACTTAATCAGAACAAAAGGAGAGCAGTCTTTTGTTTTTTAAAACAACAGTAAGCTACTGTCTTTTGTCTGCAAGAAACTTATTCATTACCTACTGGGCTGCAGAATGGGGCGGGAAAATTATTTTTTCCCATGGAACAATGCACTCCAAGGGCACTTGTATTTTATTAAACCCAAATTCAACCTCTGGCCTTGAAAGTGTACAATCAGTCTACACTGAACATAGTGAAGAAACGTTTTTTATTGTTAACATTTATGCTCCAAATGATTATCATGATCAAAACAAGGTCATCACCTCTAAGCTGATTATTGCAGGCAACTGGAACTGCACACTTCATAGTGTAGACAGACAAGTCTACCTTGGAAAGCTACTAACTACAGAGACACTGTTTTTGAACTTATGGACAAATGAAACCTAATAGATATATATAGGAATTTACACACAAATATTAAGTCCTTTACCTATGAATCGAAACCTCTCAATTTGAAGTCAAGAATACATTTTTCCTCGTTTCCCCTGCGATTTCAGTTGATGTTAAAAATGCATTAGTGTATGTGTTGTAGTTCAATTTTATCCTTCAGGTTCAATTTTTATTTTTCCATTGTTCTTTCTAGCTAATATATGATAATGAATATAAAACATTTAGCAAAATGAAATTTGAACAATTATTATTATTATTATATTATTACTATAATATTAAAATATTTATTGTAATGTTATGTAAAGTAGTGTAAGCATTCTTTAAATAAATGTTCTTTGCATTAAATAAAAAAAGTCATGTTAAATTTTGATCCATATTCAGTTTTCACCTGAAGACTTTATTTCTTAGGATTAATGATGAGAGGTTCACTATATTTTCTGTATTCAAAATTTGAGGGTTATGCTCCCAGCCTTAAAATAAATGAACATTTAATGATGTCACTGTACAAATTTCTGTATTATTTTGCAGGGAGGACCCCAACCGATGTACAAACTTTAATGGAGGGCGACTGGTTGTGTCTGGATCATATGACAGGAGAGTTCGACTTATAGATGCTTCCACTGCCAAGTGCGAGAGGACCATTCAAGGCCATGCAGGTTCCATTCGCTGTGTTTATGTTTCAGAAGAGAGGGGAATTGTGCTCAGTGGAGGATATGACACATCAATAAGGTAGTTAAATAGCCAACAGATAAAACTTTTGTTGCTAGGTGAAGTGGTATGGTCATTTGAGCAGAATGTGTGTACTACTGATCCCAGACATCCTTTGAAATGACTCGAAAATCAGCCTGCTTCATGCACCATTGGTTTTACTCTGCGGTTTGAAAGAACTTCCGTAGAATGTATTTAAACTTGTAGTTGTCTATTATGCCTTTAAATATATTTATTGAACTTTACTTTCTGTAACTTGTGCAGGAAGAACTGAGTGTATTTGAGGCCACTGCAAGTTAAAATTCATTCATCCCAAGTTGAAGTCAACAAAAATTTGATCACTGGATGAACCTTTTTCTAGCTGTGGAGTGAAACCAATGATCCATGAAGTGGGCTGATTTTTAAGCCATTCAAAGGACATCTGGGAACCACAGTAGTTGGTGGTAGTCGTTTGTGAATGTGTAAATGCAAATTTTTAGCCTGATTTCCTTGGTAGCTTTGCCACTCATCTTGGTGGCTCCAACCCTCCAACCCTCCATCCCTCCATTCCATACCTTCGCACAAAGAACATCACCGCAGTTAGACAGACTATCAAGCAGATAAATGTAATTTGCGAAAATTGTCGTTATTTATCTTTACTAACAAATGTATGTTGCTTTTACTAGATGCTGGGATATAAGCAGAGGGAATTGCAAATGCATATTCAGAGGGTACATCAGATTTGACTGGTCAATTCAATTTGGCTAATGTTATTTCAAGTTTTAATTCTCATTCCTTATTTTATATACTACAGGCACCGAGCCACTGTGCTTTGTATTGCGCTGCATGGAAACCACTTGGCATCTGGATCCAGAGACAAAAGTGTAAAAGGTAAGTTTTTAAATTTTAAAAGTTACTAGCTTTTTATCTGCAAGAAAGAAGTTATTTTAATATTAAGTAGAACTGTACGTACCGATACTTCAAGTCTTATTTTTAAACAACCAGCTGTTAAAATAATGATTGCAAAGTAAAGGACAATCATTATTTTAACGGCTGGCTGTTTTAATATGTAAGGGCATTTTGGAAGTATGTTTGTTTATGCAAATTATTTGCTTTACTACAGTAAACTGTTTTGCGTATCATGCCCTAAAAATGATTTTTGATTTACTCGAAAACCGTCTTTATAATTTTTCTTGAAACTTCGTCTGCAGATAGTGTTACGTGAATACTACAAAATTCATTATGAAGTGTCTGACTAGATTTTGAGAAAAACGATATGGTTTAAAACAAAGGGCAATAAACTAGCGTTGCTATAGTAACTGCTGTCACTTGGAAACCAGTGACACATAAAACTTTGATTACATTTATAAACTTGGTGAAGTATGAAAGCAATCGAAGCATGTCTTAAGGGTTTCTAAACAAATAAAACCTTTCTTCATAGTGTGGAACTTTGCTACTGGCAAGTGCCGGAGGACGTTTCGTCATCGACATGTGGTGCAAACAGTTCATGTAAGTAATACGGACCTACCTTTTTCTTTTTCAGTTGTACTACTTATGTTTCTCTTTATTAAATTAGGTAAGGTTAGTTGATAAATCCGTTATCATTATTTTAAAACCATGTTATACTTTCCTTGTTTTTGTAGGTGTCTGATACGCTTGTTGTCAGTGGATGTGAAGGTGGAAAAGTCAAAGTTTGGGACATTGAACAGGCTTCGCTACTCAAGGTTACTAGAATAAATGAACATTTGAAATAAAAAAAGAAGGAAAGTTTAGTACGAAAGGAGATATAGTCACGGTCTTGTAGACTGGAATAGTTGTTGATCAAATAGCTGATGAAATAGTTTTGATCTAGAAAACTGTGTAATATGTGAGCACATTCACAAACGTTTTTTCTCTTTGTTAATTTTTTTTGAGGTTAGGAAAACATTTACTGCCACTGAGATGTTACAAGTTACTCGAGAAAATTGAAGCGAACTAATATTTCATTGGTTTGAGTTTTACTTCTAATATTTGCCTCCAAGGCAACATCTTTACCCTAATCGCATAGAACACGCTGCACAATTATTTTACGAAAATATTGGGAGGCATATAAACTTTTAAATGAATTTTTACTTGAGCGGTTTTCAGTTGAGTGTGGTAAAACCAAAACCAAATTACTCACTTTGACCAATCACAACAGTCGAGACAATCCAATGAACCAATCAGAACTCAAAGCAAATACACGATTGGTTTTGGTTTTACTTCTGATTGGTTAAGAAGGTAGTGCGAGATTTGTTGGTTAATCACAAAGCGTAGCCATGCAAAACAAAGCAATCGCGGACTTAATTTCGACACTCAATTGAAAACTGCTATAATTGGCCAGATTTGTTTACTTTTACTTATGCTTTACAGCAATCCAATCATATAAAGCCAATCACTTTATCGAACGTCACTGAGAGTTGCTTAATGACTTTTTGTTGTTTCCAGTCCCTTGACGGTCATCACGGAGCGATCACGTGCGTGAAGTTTGACGACTATCACATCATAACTGGAAGTTTAGACTGTTACGCAATGGCGTGGAGCGCCATTGGAAAACACAAGAAATGTCTGCAGGCATTTAGACACCCAAAGTACGTTCGGATTAATGATTGTGATTTATAATGCTTTAACTACCTGAACGCTGCTATAAAACATCACGTAAATGGGAAAAAATAGTTGCACTGTCCACAGTCAGCTCAGTACCCTGAAAGAGCATCCGGTTCTCTGTAGAATTATTTAAGTCGTCACGCAACAATCCTCCCCTCTAAACTGGGAGCAGTTTCCCGTGACCATCCAAATAGAAGTAATAGACGGTAGACTGACTTCCCAAACGGGCTTTTCCACGATTATTTACGCGGTTTACGATAACAAGAAGTTCCAGAACGAGGTTGCTTTCGAGAGCTCTAAATTAAAAATAGCTCTTATTTTTACAGAAGCTCGACAAATTCGGCCTCAAGTTGAATGCTGTGAATAAAAGCAACGTTCACCTCGATAGGAGAATCAAATTACTTAAAACGTGTGTCATGCGCATGCAAATGCGCATCTGTGTAAACCACGTTTCTGTTTTTAGATTGCTTTTATAAAGAAGGCTACCACAAGGAAACCAGCGGTTCGTCGTAACCTTATCGCGTTCGAAGAACGCAATCCTAATTTCGTGTTGATTGTACTGTGGTTTATGTGCAAAAAATTTGAGGATTTTTGGTAGACGGTCGGCCGCCCCTATTGGTTTTTTTCAGGTGCTCATTTCCGCCGGAAATTCCTTCGAACGCGTCTCCATAATCTGTGATTACTGCTAGTAAATATGTAATTTGAAGATTAATATTAGTGTAGTGTAGGTTCGGGGTTGGCGGTATACCATGCGCGATTTAGGGGTAACACTTATTCTCTTGTTAGAACACAAAAGAATGACAATACAAAAAAAAAATACAATACCATAGAATATATTAGAATACATAATTTTACCTAATACAATGGAGGTGTACAATGTACAATGGAGCTGACACCCTAAATCGGGCATCATACGGTTGGCGGCGTGACGGTGTGACGCTTCCGTGACGTTGTTTTGGTGGCGTTACTGATTACATCATTCCTTAAAACCGGAAGTCAACTAGGTACAGTGTTGACCGAGGGAAAAGCGGAAGCTCAGGGTAGATGACGCGATAGAATTTTAAGAACCGGCGACGACCCGGTTAATAATGAAACTACAATATGCGTGCATACATTTGCATGCACTAATGTGACACCAAAAAAAAAAAAGAAAAGAAAAACGGAGGGCAAACCTAAACAAATGCCGCTCCGCTCATGAGTAATTATGCCTCCATCAATTCCAATCCCGCTTGGGACATTGTTAGAACAACTGTATGTTTCGGATTTTAAAAGTCGTACATGCTTCGTTGATTATTATGAGAATCCGGCTTTTTTACAATTCAATGGCAACTTAACTTGACATTTTCAAAAAATCAAAAACAAAATTCATTAGAATAAATGACTAAGAGCCAAATAACAACGAGAATCGACAGGAAATTATTGGAGTCAAAAGTTTTCTGGAAACATAATAAATATTTAGAACGAATGAAGGAACGGATATAAGTTATACTGAGGTAAAACGAAAGAATTCCTAGCGTGAATAAAATTTGTGAACAATTATTGCTTCCATCATTAATCATTAAAGTAAAATTTTGATCTTGTCCCATGGGTCGGGCATTTGCACTCTTCCAAAAGCCCCACCGTGGTAATTTATACGTATAAGCTGACCCCACAGTGGGGCATTTGCAACATTATTAAAAAAAAAAAAGACAAATGGCCGAGGGGCGGGAGATGAGCGGCCTTGGAATTAACGGAGCCATTAAACGGCTGTTCAAAATAAAGGCTGCGTGGGAGACTATAGAACTGCAAGCAATCACTGACCTGTCAATTTTTTCACAAAGATAACGGCTGTTTGTAGCTTGCGTCTTCGTTACTCTTGGCTAATTCCTTGTACCTCATTTTAAAAATTTGCTTTGTCTTACTCGGACGGTCTCGGTGATCTCAGATGGTCTGAATCAGGAGTCAGACTATTGCCACACCAGGAGAACCTGGCCACACTCACTTCTTCGCGCACGTTACTTTTATCTTTAAAGAAAAAAGCGACGGTGGGGGGAGGGGGGAGGACTCGTTTAAAAAACACCAGGAATTATTTGTCACTTTCTTCTCTATTTACTATTTTCAGGGAAGTTCTTTGTCTGGAGTTTCTCTATTGTCGAGTTGTAACAGGCTCTGCAGACGGAAAGGTAAGAGTTTGAATTTTGTGGTTTTGTATTTCCAGCAACATTTATTTGGTTTGGTTTTGCATCACTACGCTTTGTGATAGGCTAAAATATCTCGCGCCAGTTTCTCAATCAATCGCGCCAGTTTCCTACACTAAGCGCCGGCTACATGTATTTGCTTTGAGCTGTGATTGGTTAATTGGATTGTCTTCCTCAGATGTGATTGGCCGGAGTAATTACTTTGGTTTTGGTTTTACGACACTCAATTGACATCCGCTCTAAGCTGTAGTTTCTGCATGTTTTCAGTTACGCATCTGGAATCTCTTGAACGGGGACTGTCTACGGATTATCCGCGGAAACAGCAAAAACGATGCCATCACTACAATCAGAGCGTCGGGAGACAGGTGAGTTGATCAGTGATCAGCGGTTATTTCTCTCTAGTCAGGTACACAGAATATGAAAATAAATTAGCATACAAATAAGAAGTTGTTTCCCGAATATAAAGAACTTACGATACGTTTTCTTAATTACTTTATAAAGCAGGCCGTTTTTGCGGCGATATTAAGTGCGATTTTAAAGCCCGCCAGTTTATATACTGGGCGCAATATTTCGCGAATAGAACTTGAAGGGTCCCCAACTTCCTTTCGCGCTCGCGAGGGGCACGCGTGTCCTCGAAATCGCGCCCTATATATAAACTGGCTGCTGTTATGCAGGGTGCATGCGATTGGGCTCCCCCTGAGAGGACAGATTTTATCCTTACATTGCATAGGCCCTACCCTTATCGTATCAAAATCACAAGAAAATTGTTTCAAAGATCGCGTCAAAAATTGTCTATATAAACGCCGCTTTCATAAAGATTTTCGGCTGAAAAGGTTCGCTAGTAGTACTCATTACCATGTAAGACAAGAAAAACAAAACCAAAAAACGTTACGTTTCACGGCAAATCAAGCAAACAGTTATTTCACATTTCTGCTATTTGGTTGATCACCTTTCATGGGAATAGAAACAGGTATTTCATATCACAGAGATAAGAGCGCGAGAAAAGCCTCTGGTACCCAGGGGAAATCCATCGTCGATTTTCAGCTAAAAAAACTACTTACTGATAAGATGTGTGTCAGCCTTATCTCAAAAGCCAGTGAGTTGTAGGCACAATCAGTCGCCTCCTCTAAAGCAGTGACTTCCTCTGTCAAGCTGGAAATTTAACTGTGTACTGTGACACCCTATTCTATTCCTACAGTCAACCAAGTCTTTGAAAACATGTTGAGAAGGCTGTGTGTTATATAGCAGACACTGGATTAGTATTTATTCATAATCTTTTATTTGTGAATTTCTTTCCAGGATGATTGTAAACACACTGAGCAACCTTTTGATTTTCAACTTCGAGGCGGTACAGTGGGATTTCAACTTGGAACCCGAGCGACCGGAAGGACTGGGTAACCTCAATATCTACGCAAAGACTCCTCCTCGCAGACTAGCACGCTCTCACATACGTGCGCACAAGCTTATGCGCGCTGGTACAAAAGACAGTCTACCTTCCCGACCTCCTTCGCGGGTAAAAACACCAGCTTTTGATCTCAACGTCACCCTGATTCCACCAAACAGCTTGGCAGAAAGAATTTTAAGCGCACCTCCACGAATTAAGCACCACGAAAGCACCTTAAGTAGTATGAATGCACACGTGCAAAGAATTTCAAGTGCACACAAGGAGAAAAAGCGAAAACCTCGTCCCAAGTCCTCACCGACCACGACTTCGCACAAGTCACGTGAATTGACTGAATATGACGTCACGCCAACTGAGTTTGATGGGGATCTGAGAGCGAGCATGATAATTACAAAGGTTGCGCACGTGCATCCCAAACAGGCATCTCTCACAGACAATAGGCGTTCTCAGGTTATAACACGAAGCCGCTCAGCTCCAGCGTATCGCACGCAGGTTCTCCCGCCAGGCAGTCGTGGGTGGACAACGTCTGCGGCACAGCCGCTAAAAGCGCCGGAAAACAAAATCATGGTCTCCGCCGAGCAAGCGCGGGAGAAAATTGCCAGGATGCGACCGCAGAGCGCGCAGGTGCTGTCGAAGAAAGAGTCAATTTCAATCAATCCGGTTAAGAGCCTGTCATGCTTGAATTTGAAGACATACACCAGCCAGTTGCAGATTGAACAGAGTTTAACGCAGGGGAACTTGCATAACAGAACAGGTCGCGTGACAACGGCCAATACTTACCGTCCAAAATCCTGTATTCCTTGTGTGCGGTAGCGCGATGCTGATTAGCCAATCTGTCCCTGTTAAATAGGAACAGTTTTGTTACTGCTTGCAACGTAAACTGGGTACAAGGTATTGATGGTAAATGCTGCAAATACGTTCAGTAAAACATCACTTTTTCGTTGTCGAGAGTAGTTATAGTGTTACGAACAATTCTGCAGTTGTCTCCCAAGTGTGTAGCAAATCAAGCATAGACTTCATACAGTCCCGTTGTCAAAGGGTTTACAGTCACCTCGCCACCAGGGAGTTTCGACACCAACGAAGTCGCCACCAAGAGAAAAGTCACCTCGCCACCAAGGTAGTCGCCGCCTTGCTGCCAAGTAGCTGTTTGATTAGAATATGAAGAGTGCCTTTATTTAATATTTTGTGCCGGAATCGTTGTGCCGTCACGTCACGATCGTGGAGTCGTGGATACACGCGTAGACTGTTTAATTTTCTTCGCGCTTGTTTCGCGAGCAGAAAGAACTTCTTTGTTTGATTCTTTGTTTGATTCTTTGTTTGTCTTTGACATAAATGGCTATGCAAGTTGTGAAAACTCATCTATTATGTTGCAAATTATATGTATAAATAAATGCTACTACTACTGGTGTGATTTTTTTCCCGACGCGCGTGATTGTCTTTATTGGGGCTGGTAATCAACGTGCGTGAGTGTTTGTTTGTTTCTTCTCGTTTCACCCGCCGTCATGCGAACGTTTCAACAGCACGGTCCGATAGTATGCAAGATAGTTTAATAGAGCGTATGCACTCACGTGGCAAGCAGCTATGCAAATTTATTGGAACAAAAGAAAGTGTTAACATAAGAAAAGCGTTCAAATCCCACAGGATTGTTTTGGTACACCAACATGGCCGCCGTTCTATTGTTTTGGTACACCAATATGGCCGCCGTGACGTCATGTGCATACGCTCTATAAGTTTTGGTTTATAAGGACATGATTCGATTCTTCTGTTTGTTGTTCAGTGTTAAAGCATGGTGGCGAGGTGACTTTTCTCTTGGTGTCGAGTTCGTTGGTGGCGAAACTCCCTGGTGGCGAGGTGACCGGATCCCTGTCAAAGTCCACAAGGTCCGCGAGTTTGTTACCGAGTGGCGCGAGAGGGACATGGATATGTGCCCGGCATAGTAAATCGAACCCAATCGAACTAAATTTCAATCGAACGCAATCGAACTCAATCGAACTCAATTCATGGATTGAGTTCGGCAATCGAACGAAATCGAACTCACCGAAAAGAAAAAAAATCAATCGAACCCAATCGAACGTTCGATTTTCGAACTCGTGATTTGTGTAAAACAGGCGTTGAAAATCCATAACCAGATCTTGGAAGCTCGAGTTACTTCAGCCCGGAGTACGAGTGTCCCGGGGGGGGGGGGGGGGTACTCAACAAGGTTTTGTACGGGGATGCTCCGCCCCGAGGTCCAAACCCTTACCCTTTCATATACCGTTTTTGACAGAAAAGGTACCCCTTTCATATACCTTTCATTGAAAATGGTACCCCTTTCATATACCTTTGAGTGAAAATGGTACCTCTTTCATATAGCCTTAACGTGCGTCTGTTTCATATATTTTGAACGGCCCTTTTTATAATACTTAAATGGCAGTTTTTCCTACCTTTTTTATGCTTCAACTCCTGTTTTCGCTACCCTTTCCTATTCTTCGTGAAATCCCTACCCTTTCACATACTCCAACTCGTGAAATCCCGACCCTTTCATATACCTCCAGCCTCAAAAAGGTACCCCTTTCGGGCGGAGCATCCCCGTATAGCCCATTAGAGGGAGTACCCCCCCGGGACGAGTGTAGCGCACGTGCTTTTCGTAAACGAAGAAATTCTGCAGAAATGGCTTCAGATGCGCTGTGGATTGTAAGAGGCCCTGCCAGGGTAAATTCCGACAGGCGACATGACCCAAAAAGTAGCGACAGCACGTAAAATGAAATTGCAACTAAAGACAATCTTTCTCGGCAAAATTCCGACAGCGACATCAAAGCCGAGAATTAGCGACAAAGAACGGTGGTTTGGCATATTTTTTCACCAATTTGAGGTCCTTGAGGACCCTTGAGGTTACCATGAGGGTCTCTTGAGCATCGCGTTATACATCATTTACGCAACTCCACAACTCCCTGGGAGACCTGGGACCCTGGGAACGAGGTCATCAGTCAAGCGACAGCAACACTGATATTCATTCATCATTTTGCATGACTCTTGCATGTTTTGCATGCTTGCGGCTTGCTTAATAAAATTCCGACAAACTATGTTCGTTCAATTTCCGACAGCGACGTGAAGCATTGATAAAACGCCGACATGAGACATTTTAAAATTCAGACAAGCTACACGGGATCCCCCCTGGCATAGCCTGCGTGGCAGGCGTTCAAAGGGGAAGGGAGAAATTCGGGCGCGCGAGAACGCGAAGGGCGCGCCCCTTCCATCCCCCTCCCTCGCGCGCCCTTCGCGTTCTCGCGCGCCCGAATTTCTCCCCCTTCCCCTTCCCCTTAGAACGCCTGCCACGCAGGCTACCCCTGGCAGGGCCTCTTGTAAGCTTCAAATGCGTAGTAAAAGGCTACCAGGAATGCCGCTTTGACGTCAAGGATGACGAAGTTTTCAAGGTTTTAAAGAAAATAGGCGACTGAGAAAGGCTGGAAAGGCCGTGCATTCCGAATTGCAAACGAGCGCGGACAATTAGATCACGTTCATCCATCTACTGTATGCCGTTGCTTGTGTCGCGGTTCAGGCGGTGTTGGACACGCTTCGCGCTGCATGCTGGGAGAAATTTAATCTTCACGTTATTTGCATCGTGACGCCAACCAGTCAACATCTCTGCTCTCCGTGATTCAAAGACGATTAGAGGTAGATTTCTTCGCTTTCTTGGAGAAATTACTGCGCTTCTTCGTTTTATATCTTTCTCTAACCTACTGGCTATTGTAAATGTGCATTATGGATGCTTAGAACAGCTATAAAGGACGGAATTTAGTAAGTCCCGATCGCAACGTGCGATCGCCGGCGCTCTCGCGCTCTAAAAAGAAAGATCGCTTGATCTGCCTGATCGCAGGTTAATCGTAACGAGAAAGGCGACATTACCGTCCGTCAGTCGATGCTTTTGCTACTATCCTTTGCCGAAGTTTACAACCGTCACGTATTTCTCGTCTTTGTTTAGTGAATTCGTGCAAGGAATTTAAAAACTGGCGTGAATCTGAAGAATCGTTTGCTCTTGTTTACACGGGATGTCTCAGAAGCGCCAAGGCAAGAAAAATGAACTGCTGGTTTTGCAGAAGGCCTTATATTGCATTTTATTCTTTAGGGCAGAGTGTAATGAATACCTTGCGAGCCGTTTATACATACGAATTACAGCAGCTTACTGCCACTGGTAATTTCTAAAAAAAATTGGAAATAAAATACTCTACTAATGCACCACTGAAAGTCCATCTTGCGAAATTATTGTATGGTTGGCATTTTTGAAAAGCTGGAAAGCCTTTACTTTAATATTTAGGGAACTGTATGTTGCTGCTACAACAAATTTAATTGTTTGTGTCAGCATTATTGTATACTATTTTTCTATAAAATAATGTATTTTTTTGGCCAATCAGTTGTAAATTTCATAAATTAACTTTTATTTCTTTATTATGAAATTGATTCTGCCAAACTGACCAGCCTCCTACATAGGTGCATCTTGGGATAGAGAGGAGAAAGACTAAAACAATCAAGACTTTTACTTGGTTGCATCTTTCAGTTACAACACAAAATGAGCAAATAGAACATGACATCACATATTACCCGGTATCTTCCATTGTGGCAGACACCAATAATGACTCAATACCAGCATTCACCCTCTTCTTTCCTGGCAAAGATCTACATGCATGTACAGTGAAAATGGAACTGAAAGAACTTGCCAACTAAATAATTCAACTACAAAAAATGTCAATTAAAATTTTCAAGGAAGCTGAAATGAAAGTTTCCTGGATTCCATGGCTGTATGTTTAAAACGGTTATAAAAACTAGTATGCCAGTGCTTCCTTTAAGGTTACAGTGTACCTTCAGATCGAAAATATATTAAAAAAATTTTTTTGGCGTTAAAATAAAGTTTACAGAATGAACTTTCATCCAAAAAAAAAGTATCGAAAAATAGTGAAAATTGACGGAGAAATGATGGTATAACTTTTGTGGGCGGAGTTTGTTTATTAAGCGATATGTTTTTTTAAGCGCCGTTTTCTCAAAGTTAATTTTTCGCTTGTTGGGGACACTTTAAAGAGCTACAACTCAAAGGAAATTTGTTCGATTTTCCTTAAATTTGGACAGAAGCTAGGCTAACATATAATCAATAAAAACGTGTTGGCGAATTTCTTAATTCCGAAAACTTTTTCGTCAAGAGGCATTTCCGTGCGATCATTCCAATTTTTTTTCTCCCCTTTTCGAAAATATTCTGTAACTTTTCACTGCAATTGAATATGAAAAATCGCCGACACGTTTTTTTAGCGCTTCGTGTCCGGAAGCCCGAGAACAAATCAAATTAGCAAAATATAATAATCGCTTTGAGTTATAGCGTTTTAAAGCTGATTCGGACGTTCGAATTTAGACGTTGTAAAAAATTCGACAATTCATTTTATTACCAAATGGTTTCCATATTTAGATAGCCAGCTCTATAAGCTTTAATTTGATATTTGGGTTGAGGTATATTAAGTGTAATCTTACGACGCTAGAGCTGTTATACCGGAGAATCCCGAAGGTACACTGTAACCTTAAATCGACAGTGGTTGAATTAGTGGTTGATTAGGAGATAAACTAGAAAGAATTACGAGATAAACTAGAAAGGAATAACCTCTTATCTCCTTTTCACTTTTTCAATGGAATTGTAAATAAACAGTTATTATTATTATTATTATTATTATTATTATTATTATTATTATTATTATTATTAATATTTTATACGATAAAACTCTTGTATGATGGTGTTATAAGGAATGGCAAAACAATTCAAATTCGCCACATCTGTTGCCAGTTCCTCCTGCAAACCCCTCGGGCCTCACATTGATTTAGTGGTATGACATGTACAAAGCAAGTGACTCAGATACCATCATTCTTTTATTATTCAAGGCCCCCTATGTTCAATAACTTATTAAGTAAATTATGTTCAGTACGTTACTTAAATTCAACACTTTTTAAAAGTGCTACTTTCCAGCCTTATATTGCAAGTAATCTCCTATTTCCTATTTGTGGATAGTCAAGTGAGGTAAACATGCAAGTGTCTATGCCGGAAAATTGGCTCAGGTAGCCAAAGTTCTTGCACACTGGCTTGCATGTTTCCCTTGCTTGACTATCCCACCAAATAATCCCTGAGAGAAATAAGAGACTCCCTACTTTGTAGTCTATGAACTTTCATCCAAAAAAAAAGTATCGAAAAATAGTGAAAATTGACGGAGAAATGATGGTATAACTTTTGTGGGCGGAGTTTGTTTATTAAGCGATATGTTTTTTTAAGCGCCGTTTTCTCAAAGTTAATTTTTCGCTTGTTGGGGACACTTTAAAGAGCTACAACTCAAAGGAAATTTGTTCGATTTTCCTTAAATTTGGACAGAAGCTAGGCTAACATATAATCAATAAAAACGTGTCGGCGAATTTCTTAATTCCGAAAACTTTTTCGTCAAGAGGCATTTCCGTGCGATCATTCCAATTTTTTTTCTCCCCTTTTCGAAAATATTCTGTAACTTTTCACTGCAATTGAATATGAAAAATCGCCGACACGTTTTTTTAGCGCTTCGTGTCCGGAAGCCCGAGAACAAATCAAATTAGCAAAATATAATAATCGCTTTGAGTTATAGCGTTTTAAAGCTGATTCGGACGTTCGAATTTAGACGTTGTAAAAAATTCGACAATTCATTTTATTACCAAATGGTTTCCATATTTAGATAGCCAGCTCTATAAGCTTTAATTTGATATCTGGGATGAGGTATATTAAGTGTAATCTTACGACGCTAGAGCTGTTATACCGGAGACACCCCCGAAGGTACACTGTAACCTTAAATCGACAGTGGTTGAATTAGTGGTTGATTAGGAGATAAACTAGAAAGAATTACGAGATAAACTAGAAAGGAATATCTCCTTTTCACTTTTTCAATGGAATTGTAAATAAACAGTTATTATTATTATTATTATTATTATTATTATTATTATTAATATTTTATACAATAAAACTCTTGTATGATGGTGTTATAAGGAATGGCAAAACAATTCAAATTCGCCACATCTGTTGCCAGTTCCTCCTGCAAACCCCTCGGGCCTCACATTGATTTAGTGGTATGACATGTACAAAGCAAGTGACTCAGATACCATCATTCTTTTATTATTCAAGGCCTCCTATGTTCAATAACTTATTAAGTAAATTATGTTCAGTACGTTACTTAAATTCAACACTTTTTAAAAGTGCTACTTTCCAGCCTTATATTGCAAGTAATCTCCTATTTCCTATTTGTGGATAGTCAAGTGAGGTAAACATGCAAGTGTCTATGCCGGAAAATTGGCTCAGGTAGCCAAAGTTCTTGCACACTGGCTTGCATGTTTCCCTTGCTTGACTATCCCACCAAATAATCCCTGAGAGAAATAAGAGACTCCCTACTTTGTAGTCTATATGATTGAGTCTCTCCAGTATACACTGCTTATAGTAGTTGTTACATTTCTTCAAATGTATATTCCTGAAAACAATTTGGGCCCAATAATTCAAATTTTTCAAAGTTTCAATTATTATTGATGTAAAGTGGGTTTTCGCAAACCAAAAAAACTTTAGCTTCTTGAATTTTATCAGTGTTGTGAACATAAGAAATATTTTTTACATAAAACAAAATTTGGCACAGAATATTTTCAGGACCTTCATGAGAAATGAATTACAAGTTCTTTTCCAAACTGCAAATTTGAAATAGACCTCATGATTTAGGAGTCAGGGAATACTTGAAGGGCTCAGTGCAAAAAGGGGCCTACTATATGTGCTAATGTTTGAAAGAAAATCCAATGAAACATTTTATTTTGAGGCCCTGGACATGAATTTACAGTTTTAAAAGCACTTGAAATGGCAAAAATGCTTGAACGCTATGTTAGAATCAAGCTCCTTCCTAACATACCGGGATGTAATCTAACCATAAAAATGTCAACAGGCATCCCAGACCATTTAATACCAAAACTCCCTCAGCAAATTACTAAAATAATGAACAAAATCATGCAACATCTCCAGATCATGACTCCTGTAAGAGATTCAGAGAGATCACAACTTAAAAATTTATTATATTTTTTTTTCCCTGAATAAAGCTATGCAGGAAAAGAAAGCAGGAACATTCCATGGAAGCTGACTCAGTAATCAAAACAATATATTTGTACATGGGGTGAAGAGCCTTCGGGCCGTTTAGAACCTGAAATACCTAGAAGAAAAAATATATGTATTTTAGATAAAAGGAATCAGTAAAAAATAGTATTCTGAGTTCCAAAAAATTTGTTTCTATCCCGATAAAGCAAGTTTGCGTGCATCAATCACGCCATCACCTCCCGTGAAATCTTACAAGATAATACGTGACAAACGCAAAAAAAGCTACAACTTCAAGTCGATTTTTCACCACTAAAACGGCGGGGCCCCAGTGGGCCCCCCCGACCTTTTCTCAAAGTTTAACTATTAAACTTTAATTCTGTGCAAAAATAAATCCAAATACTGACCGAACGATGCAAAGAAAGGGCAAACTAAATACCCCTGTCACACATTAGTGGTAAACAAAGATTTTGAAGACAACATGGTTTTCATTGAACAAATTTGATACAAAATATGCTCACCTGAAGCTACAAGTTGGGTTATAGCTTGCCACGGTATTTCTCTTTCGGCCGTCCGAAAACGATAAACTAAAACGTTCGATGAAACGAGAAATCAATCCAAGAACAGAGAGGAGACCTCAACACGAAAGAGTGAAGACGGCCGCCATTAGTATCACTAAAGTGACGCGTGATTGGACGAATGAAGTCACGTGGACCGTGTCCAACACCGCCTGGTCGCGGTTAGTAATTTGCTTGTATTTTTGCATAAAAGTAACCTTTCGAGTTGTCTTGCCGCAATTGTAAGTTAGCTAAAAAAGGAAAGGGTACAACAATTTCGGAATACGCCCGCGGGAGTAATGATAGCTTTGCTCTGTTCTGTTCTGTTCTCTTAACGACCTTAACCCGGGACATGTGATACGAGCAATGCCTTTGTTGAGCATGAAAGATTCCAGTCTCTCGTCGGATGTTAAACGGGCACTGCAAGCGTTCTAGATCTTCAGCCTTCAGACGTGGAAATTTGAGAAACCTTGTCAGACCTCATTCGGCGTTTTCTGTGATTGCATGCTATTCTCCCGTTGAATTTTGTCGCTGGGACCAGGGACAGAATCGGCACCTTACTTCATTTACAATGAAAAGGGTTTATGCGTGACGCGTGATCAGGGGAAAAATCAGTGCGCGAAACGTGAAAGTTAGTAAAATGGAAACGTGATTCGTGAATTTAGGAACTGATATCCTTGTCAGGAACCAGACTAAGGAATTTAACGAATATGTGACGCGTGAATTGCGTAAAAAAAGGTGCGTGAAACAAGATCGTGATCCCCTTTTGTTACCCTCTACAATCCATGCGTTAATCGTGATGTCTGCCGCAGCCTAGTGGGGTCAAGTAACTTGACTAATTCAGGACCACACAAGTCAGAGAGATCTATTATATGTTACAAAATGAAGTTCGTTTTATATTACATCTTGTTGTGTGATTTTTTTGTTTGTTTTGAGCTGCAGGCTGCCGATCAGGGGCCCGTTTCTCGAAGTCTCAATAACTTTCCGGGCCCGGAGCTAAATTTTAAAATCAGAATCTATAGGGTGTATTAACTCCCAAACTAGCCGGAATTGTTTCCTCGCCTTAGAATTTTATTGCTTAGCCTTTAAAACCAACAAATATACATCTTTAATGTAAACATTGCAGACAGAAAATAGCTTTCCGGGCCCAAAAAGTTACCGGGACTTTTGAGAAACGGGCCCCAGGTGTCTTAAGCCCGTGTCCTCCATGTTCAGTCCCAAAATATCTTGCAATGAAGAGAAGAAACAAAAATGGCCATTTTGTGCGGCTGCGAAATTTTGCAAACAAAAGTCAATCACCGCCAGATTAATTAAAATGGATTAATTAACTAGTAAATTAAACTGAAAACTATTTACCTCGTCCCCTTAAAAAGCCCGTTTGGCCTGTGTCAATTTTGCCCAAACTGACAGTACTCAAGGCCGTGGCAGTTTGCTGTCGGCTTTTGCCGACTTCCTTTACCAGCACTACGTAAAATAATAATAATCACTTTATTTAAGTGTCAAGGTATCTAGCGCGCGAGCACTAATTGGGGACACTAAATATAGAAACAAATATTCAAATAGAACCGAACATTTTAAAAATCCCAACTGGCAGGAGACAAACCAGTTGGCTGTTTTACAAGCGTGTTCGAGGAGTTGAACTCGGGTCTGCCGTGAAACAACTCCAGCAAGCGGTCAGAGCGGGACTTGAACCCGGGACCTCCGGATTACAAGTTCAACGCCCTAACCACTCGACCACGCTGCCTCCTGACGTATCATTACCATGCCTGGCTGGCATTCGCAGTTTCTGCCTATTTATACCACTCCTTGATTCGTGCTATTCACTTGACGCCAATCAGTCATTCTACAATTTTGCTCGGGGTAATTTTTTGCATACCATGTACCGCCATAAACAGCATTAAATCATTTTAGTTGTTATTTTCAACCTTTAAACTCCAGAGGTTAAGGTGGTTCTGCATTGGTTTGGAGAATATGTTTCCAGTTTTTTCTCCGAATTAGGAGTTTTTCCACTGGTTTTTCGCATCCGGCTTAATCACCGCTATAACGTTACGTAAACTTTCAATTTTTCGTACCATTTACAATCAATACTGTCTTTAGAACAGACTTCCCTTACGGGGGCTATGATTTGCGATGCGCTTACGCAGACAGACATTGTAAGACCGGATGGCTGGTCGGCTCCCTCCAATTGTCTCGAGTGTTTACATGGGAAATGTGTTCTATTCGGCTGATTGCAGTGATAGAGAATAGAACAGCGGTTGCGTGCTAAAATCACAGGGTTAAAAAAAAGAATATTTCTTTTGGAGTGAAGTCAAATCAGACTGACCAAAACTCGCTAAAAGTCGTTTAGAAGCCATAAAATAAATCAAAGTGCCCTCTGGGCTATCTCCTGTAAGTTTTTCCCATCATGCAATGCTGTCATATTATGTCCGAATATTGTTTTTGATGTTGCAATTGGACATTTAGGTTGGAGTGTCAATTAAAAAGTGTCAATTGCTTCTCGTCGTTTTTAACAGAGAGTAACATATGGTAAAAAAACTCCATTTGTTCTCTGTTCAAAGAATGAACAAGTTCTTTATAACTGTTATCATCCATACGATTAATTACCAGCTTTTCATTATCATTTGCTGTAGAAAAAATTCCAGCATTACTTGAAAGATTGTTCCCTTGGTGATTGTTATCTAAACATGGGTTAAAACAACCAAACAGTTCACTGCATTGCCGTCTTTCTTCACTTATATCCTGCTCATCGTTATGTTGAGCAGACGGAGCTACAGTATCTAACTGATCACGTTCCTTATTTTCAGGATCTCCCATGGCTTTTTCTTAAGAGTTCTCCTTTCTTTCCTTTCGAATATAACATGTTTTACTTGCTGAAATCTTATTTTTACATGGGATAAGCATCAAGAGCTCTCTGCAATTAATCTTCAGCATCCATTTTATTACACATAACTAAATGAATGATTTAGCTTTTATTCTGCGAAAAAGTTTCATTCCTCCTTTCAAGTAAAATTCTTTACAACTTTGTTCTCTCTTTGTTCATCATCAATCTTATCGTCAAAATCTGTTTCAGGTGGAAATCTAGTTCCTGTAAACTTACTCAGTATTCATCCCCTCATCTTAACTTTTGTTTGTTTGAATCAGTGTCACTGTTAACAAACAGTTATACCAAGAACAGAAATGAACTAAACATAGTTGCTAGAGCTGTCGTGGTCGTCTTTGACATTTTCATTCATTACACACTTATACATCTCAGAGTGACGAAGAAACATTCTTTCACAAGCCTTGCACGTCGCAGACTTAAACACTGCATCACGAACAAAGAAATTTACTGGTCCTAACATTTTCATAGCGATAACATAAACTTATTTATCTTGCAACACGACTCTGAGCCAAAGAAACCCTAATATATGCCTAATGTAATCTAACGGGACAAATATCTTGCAGGTATACTCGGGAAAGCTATCCTAAAGGCTACTTAATACATTTTGCGACTAGTGGGAGTCGTGTTTGGCCTGCCTCTTTTTATACTTCTTTGTGATTTTTTTTACAGAGACTATACCGTAAAATGCTGCTTATAAGCCCTGGGCTTATGTAACTTCGTAGGGTTTTTTTGGCTGGCAAGCAAAAATATTGCCATAAAGAAGCGTTCTTTGAGTTAATTTCATTTAGGCGTAAACTTTTGTAAAGAATTTCTGTTAAGCAATTAAGAAAGGAATAAGGAATTAATGGGTATAACCGGAGTAATGTTTTGTTACCGATGGGCCTATAACCGGGTTGGCTTTTTTTTTTATTTATTCCATTACTCCATTACTCCATTACTATGGAATTACTCCATTATTATGGTACGCATGGAGCACAACATTACTTCACGAGAATTACACGCTTGTTGTACAAAAGATACGTAGTGTAGTCTCGTGTATGTCTCAATGAATTCAAAATACTTTGGTACAACTCTACAAGTGAAGCTGTTCTTCGCGTACAGAGGATATACTATTGGATGCAGTGATCGCAATGCCTTGATAAGACAACGGAAGTTCTGTCTAGCTCCAGGTCACTACTCAACAAAAGAATAAACTAAAGAGCTAAAACTACCCGCAAGAAGTCGTGATTCCAATATAGGAACATGACAGGAGTTTATTACTCCTGAAAATTATTGCATTTTCATTCTTGGATCTTTAATAGACACTTATCCGTGATCAAGAAACACTTTCTCACAAGTCTTGCATGCCGCAGGCTGTGGACACTTATCACAGCCTCTTTACTGATCCTAATATTTCCACAGCGGTAACATAATCTTTAGCCGATTGCCATTTATTTTGCAACACGAGTCTGAGCCAAAGAAGCCCTAATATATGTCAGGACAGTGTAGAGAATACATAAAGAAATAAAATAATTATAGTCATGGCTATGGCATGAAATCCTCCGGGATTGATCCTGTCATTAGAGAAATTATCCAAAGATCAATGGGTCAATATTATAGAGCAAAGCGGATAATTGCGACTTGTAACATCCTAACAGTGATCTATAGCAAGGGACAAATACCTCGTTAACCTACTTGGGAAAGCTATTTTAAAGGCTTTTAAATACTTCTTGCGACTAGTGGGAATCGTGTTTGGCCTGCCTCTTTTTAAGAGCTTATGACGCGTAAATAAGCCATTTCACAGCTATAGATTCGAATACCAGATATATTAAAACCATCGATAGGAAAAATCTAAGGACTATCCGTACCACAATTATCTCTTTAAGCAGAGACTAAATTGGGCACGAATCTTTCTGACCAAAATGAACCAAAATGAGGCCTAATAAAGTAAAAACAAAAATGAACTAAAACCCCGAACCTCTCTGAAACCTAACTGTTTGACATTGGTTTGTTTGACCTGGAAAATCAATCTGATGACAGTATTGCAAAACTCTGCTTAATCATTTCTAATGATATGGCTAAAAAAAAACAGGTTTGTTTAGTACACTGTACGATGACTCACTAAAAATAAAATAATGTCGCTTAAAACAGTCCCCTTGATAAAATAAAATTCTTTTCTTCACATCTTACAAAAGCGTTCGTGAAATTGTTTCTGATCGCTTTTACAAGCACACTTATAGAAAAAGTTCTATATTTGTTTTTCTTCCTACAAGGAAATTGAAAGCACTAGTTCGTTAAAACCTATTGTTGTTTAATTTAGTCAGCTTCTATAACTTGCAAATGAGGTAAATTAACCGAGGACATTTTTAACTAAAGGAACACTGTCCTGACTGAAATATCGTGTTTTCATGATTATGGCCAGGAGCTTGCTTTAGCTTGCTTTATCATCCGAAAATAGGAAGAAAAAAATAGCCAAAAGTGATGAACGCAGAAAAATATGAATTAAAAAGACAAAATAACGACAAAATTCCACCAGAATCGAAACTTTGAATATTTCTTGACCGCATGTCATGTAATCAAAATTGCTTAACCGTAATCAACTTGATCCATTCTTCTAATTCCGCACTTTTTCTCCAAATTACTGCTTCTGTTTTTCTCCTTGAGAATCTTTTAATCCAATTTAGTTGTATATTTGGTGACATTTGGCGATATAACATGGAAATTAACAAACACATTATTTCAACAAAACTTCATCAGATTGAAAACGTACAGCATACAACCATTCTCAATCAGCAATGTCAGCTTACCTCAAACTCTCCGGTTTTCCCTTTCTTAAAACGCAGTGCTATAATATGATAATACCACTGAAATGTCTTGAAGCAACCAGTTTGACAAACCAGACTGGACATCGTAAAGGATATTAGCCAAGCGCGCTTCTAGCGTGCCAAATATCTGAGCACAGTCTACACGAGGTGAGATAAGATTACATTACGTTCGATACAATGAAAGTATTCTGCAACATGTTCCCAAAAAAAACATAGAATTCATAATCGTACGCCTTAAAAATCATCGCTACGAAAAAGAGATAACAAACAGTAGGAATGTTACCAAACTGAAAAAATATATTCCGAGACATTTTTCGAAATAGGCAAACAGCGTGGCAGATTTTATATGAAATTTTAACACGCATATTTCTTCACTGTGAAGGTCAAGTCAATAAACCACTGTATTAAAAAAATATGCAACTCGACTCTTGTTTTCTTATTGATAATATCTAACACATATCTATCTAACTCCGTAGTGACGTAGGACTAATGACAGATAGAACAGTAATGTGCTAACAAAAATGCAACAGGAATGTCCCCACAAATTCACTAAAAAGTCTAATAATAGTATCTAACGCATTTTTTGCTAACAAAAATGCATAAAGAATGCATGTTAGCCCACATAAACTCCTGTAAGTTAAACATTAACTTACAGGAGATAAAAACAGATAGAGGGAGATAGATATCATTTAATGAGGTTTGAACTCTTTAATGGCTGTTTATTTACAATTTTGATATTTTATATCAAACTCACGATAAAATCCCATACAAATCCTTAAAAAAAAATTGCCATCGAGGTGTCCTGCTGTGAACCTGGGTTCCCTGTGTTTTGATAAGTTGGTTTCAGACATTTTGTATCATCATAAACCATCATATCTAAGGTGAGAACAGCACACTAGGTCTCTTATGGCAGACAGTTCAAATCATTCACCAAGTTGGTGTCATATGAGTAAAGACGTCCAACATCGAGAGGCTGCTGTCGGTTAAAACGTAAGTTATAACAAAAATCATTCGCTACATTTGCGTCAGATAAACTAATGAGGAATGGACAAAAGACTTCACACGGCTACAAAACAAATTTGGACAAACACGACAAAGCTACTACGGCTAAACGAACACATTTACAGTACAATTAAACGCCAATGTTTAACTTAAATAAAAAACCTAACAATAGTGGAACAAAGACTCACAAAACACAGTTACGGACGACGGACACACTTACGGACGCCATATTGCCCACTGTGAGGAAGTCTGGTAACTAGTCTCACTCGGTGAAGCTAATACGCCTGGTTGTTTTCTGCTTCACGGCACGGTATGCAAGTGGAGAGAGAGTTTTCTTTCAGAGACGAGTTCCAGGACACCGAAATACATGTGCGAATACCAGAGGTATTTGTATATTGATCGATTATTTTATATCACGTTTTAAATGTAAAACTTTTATATAGTGAACAATGGTCAATTTTACTCTGATACTTAAGCTTAAATAAAGTTTATTATATCAGCAGTAAAAACTATCTTTATGCTATACAGTTAAAAGGAACACAGGGCGCCAAGGCGTGACCTGTGCTCCAACTAGTGAGACTAGAGTTAAAAAATATTATACAATAAAAGGTTAATTATTATTATTATTATTATTATTATTATTATTATTATTATTATTATTATTATTATTATTATTATTATTAGTCAGGATTAGCCAGGAGCGATTTTAGAATACCCGGCCACTTATTTACATATCCCACAACATTTTACAGAACGAGGCATATGAAAACAAAAGGAGCCATTCTTATTCAAGGAGATGCAAATACATGGCTGGGTGTTGTACAGTTATAGCCACTAAGGCCTGGTTCACACGTGTGATGCAAATGCAAGTGCAAACGCAAGCAAACAAGTGCTTTTCACCTTGTGTTTGCGCTTGTATTTGCGTTGAGCCCGGTTCACACATGTGAAATGCAAACGCAAGTTTAAATGCAAGTGCAAGGAAATGAAAATTTTTCCATTCCTTGCGTTTGCATTTGCACTTGTGTTTGCATTTGCGCCGCACGTGTCAACCAGGCTTAACGGTACCATGCAGTTGAGCCTGTTGTTAACACGACTAGTCACAACTCGGTTGGTTCACCATCAACGTTGGGACAGTGGGCATCATTGGCGACCTTGGGAAGTTGAAGATAGTGTACATGTTAAATAAAGGGCCAAATTTGGACCGATTGTTTTCTATCTGAAAATACCTGAAACAACTTTCACTTCTTCCTATGTGCCGCTTTTATCCCTGCACCCTCATTAATACAGAAAATTGGGATCCAACACCGGTAATAATCAGAGAGTTGAAAATTTGAAGTCCTCCAAAAAGACCTTTAAAGCCCATAACTTCTAATAAGATATTTTATATCTCTGCATATCCAATTTTTGAAACGTGTCAACTTCTATATCTTTTAGATTGTGGACCCTCAATATGGAATGTTCACATGGCCAGCAGCACCTGTCCTTGCACAGTTCATTTGGCAAAACAGAGAACATGAAGTACAAGGAAAACAAGTCATTGAGGTGTTAACAATTTTTAGTTGCAATTTTCACTATTCTGGCAATTTCTGACCAAATTGTTAAATCACAGAAATATGTCAAAACGTGGATTTTTCAAACTTTATCTCCACATCCCTTAAAACCCTAGATGCACCAGAGGCCAATTAGATCAGCCCACGCATGCAGCCCTGAATGTGCCAGGGTCGAATAAATCGGTCTAGGTTTCTAACATTGTTTTAAAAATTCCAGTAAGATGAAAAGATATTTAATTAACCCTATTCAGACCGGGCTTTGTATGGTCTTCTGAGACCAGGCACTCCCTCCCTCTGTAACCTTAAGAATATTATTAAAGTAATGCTCCACATAAGAACTACAGTTAAACTTCATTGTTCTGCAGCATGACCTGCAGCATTGGCTCTTTTCCACATAGAATATCTTTGATTTCAAGAATAGAGGAGGAGCTGATGGTTCACAATAATACTTCAGTATAAAAATGAAGAATCCATTTGCATCAAATAAATCTTAAATCTTAACCAATCAGAATAGCAGAAGACAATAGCTAATAATTTTGCTTCTTTGATGAAGTTCTGCAAATACAATTTATTTTTAAAATTGCATGTTGTGCGATTGGGCATCAAATTACTTGAAACCTTTAAATAAAAAATCAGACAAAATGTACCTTGAACCTTTAAACTTTTTAGCGGTCTTTGAGTCTAGGCCAATGAGATCACTACTAAGTTGTAACAATGAAAAAAGTCGACATTCCATCATGCATTGCCGGATCATTACTTAAAGCTATGACAATGTAACTTGCAGGGTTTGTAGTACTGTCCAAAAATGTCCATGATGGTTAGTCACATGACATGATGATGATGTTGAAATTACCATCTTCGATCTGCCATCTTGGTTTTCCATGACATAAGAAAAGCACAAATTTTAGTCTACATTAACCAAAATCAATAAAAAGATACTAAAATGACCTTAAATTGTAAAATTTACTACCTGAAATTTATTAAAAAGTTTTCAATTATGTAAACATTTATTTAAGGTGCAAAGAGGAACATTAATTTTTTTTCTTTTTTTCTTTTTTGGAGGGTATGTCTTAGCATGGGAATTTGGTTTCCCCCTACTACCATCCTGTTAACCATTTTTGTATTTTTGTTTGATTATATGTTAGTATTAGTTCATTTGTATCAGTTATGTATGGTTATGAACTGTGATTAAAGATTAAAGATAAAGATTAATTTTGGACCTCCTTTTGAACTGTCTTTTCTCCAATATGTCCCATAGATTGGTGCAGGGACATCACTTCCTGGATTAGTTGCTTCGCTGTGTGGTGCAAGTGTAACTCTTACAGATAAAGAAGAATATCCAGAATGCCTGAAGAATTGTCAGCACAGCTGCCATGTAAACGGACAAGACTCAATTAAAGTTGTAGGAATTACATGGGGGCATTTTTCACCAAATCTATTCAGACTTCCCAAAGCCGACATAATTCTTGGTTCAGATTGCTTCTATGACACTAAAGGTACCGGTATATTAATTTTCCTTGGAAATGTCAACAACAAAATTGCAGCCCAATTGCTAATAATAATTGCAAATGCAGCTAAATTACTCTAAGAGGCACAGTCATATCAGAGGTGGTTTGTCATGCATGCGAAACTGTTATTAATCAAAAACAAATTGGCAATTCCATTTCCTAGAGTTGATTATAATACTAAATTATTTTAATAATCAAAACAAGTTTATTATAACAAAGAGTCTGAAGTACAACATAGTTATTCTTTGTTCAGCGATGACTGGCCTGTGTACATACATCTATTTTCTTTGCTTCATGCAGGAAACATCTGTGCACAGGCTTAGTGATGACTAGCTAATGTTTTTTTTCTTCTTGATGTACCGCAATGTAGATTTTGATGACATTCTAGCAACAGTGTCCTATTTTATGGAAAAAAATGTAAAGGCAAAGTTTTGGACAACCTATCAAGAAAGAAGGTGCATAAAGAGCAAATTGTAGAATAGTAGGAAGTAAATTTACCAAACAGGACATCATTACATTGGAGAAAACAGAACATATTTTGCATTATGATACAATCTCCAATAAAACAAAATTTGAGGAATGACCTCATAAAAATGTCCTAAAGTTTCACAGATCATCAAAAGTGCTTCTGCTTTTTCAAGACCACTAACTACAGCTGCATTTAACTTGATCTCTTTTAAGTTTTTGTTGAGCAGAAACTTTCCTGATTGTTCCTTGGGTATTATTTTTTGAGTAATGATAGTGGCTCTGGGGTGGATCCAGGAATTTTTGACATGGGATCCAAACTTATACAAAGCAATCACTGTTAAAAGTTATCAGTTTCATCGCCATTTGTCAATAGCACATGTTTCTGCCAATGGCAAGACTGCAGAGCTGACCATTATTTAGAAGGTAGTCAAAGAAATTACAAATTCAAACATACCTTCCCTAAAATGGGATGTTAGATGGGTAATGAAGTACAACATAAGTTTCATTTTTAAACAATTAGACTGTGCTAAGTCTTTTATTTTTCTTTTAGTTAGTTGAGTGCATGTGGGATCTATGAGTGGTGAAGCTGCAAGTAACAAGAACACAAGCCTGAAAAAAGTAAAGTTCATGTTCCTCGTGCATGTCTCATAGCTTCACCGCTTGTAGGCAGCACGCTTGCTCCACTATCTAAAAGAAAAATAAGAGACTGCTGCTCACAGTCTACTGGTTAATACTCACATTTGATCTTTAAGTGGTAATAATTTCAGTTCAAAGCATTTAATTAATTTAAAAAACTTAGGTCCAACTCCCCAGATCCTCCCCCAGGATACACCACTGACTAGAGGCTACCAAAAAGGCTTAGTAACTGTTTTTGAGGCTATTCAAAAACTTGTGAGTAAAGTTTTTTTTATTACAGTGAAGTTAGCAGAGAATGAACTTAATGTATAATTAATGTTTGTTAATACAATAATTACTTATATCATGAATATTTATTACAGTTCTAGTCATTCCATTGATGATCTGCTGAATAAGTGGGGACTCCAAGGTGTTCAGATCTCTCTAGAGGATTTTAGTGCTGATCAAGGCAACATTGGTGGTTCAAACTTGTCCGATTTACACACTATACATATGCTGGAAATAACAAGCAAAGCTTTTGCATCAGAAACAGCAAAGGCAAACTGATAAATGACATGATATGTTAGCTATCAGGTGGCTGATGGCATGCATGTTATTGCTTGGCTTCTGATAAGTGACCACTGAGATGTGAGAGTTCCATCAAAACAGCATGTAGCTGGATATTGAATAATTTTTTCATGTGCTTTATGCCAACATTGCATGTGCCATTGCTCAGCATTTCAAAATCACAAATTGCTGTGAAATCACTGTAAAATCCCAGCATAAACCTCCTGTAGTTTACACAGGCAATTTAAAATCGCAATTAAAATATCCAATCAAATTGCGATAACTTTACCTGTGTTAACATCTTTAAACATTGTTTGGCTCAGACAAAGCTTACGGTAAATAAATTGTTTGTCATTTTACTTTAATTTATATGTGACTGCATTCATATGAAAACTTTCGGGAATATGATGTACAGAATAAACAAAATGAACAGCAATGACAGATTACTGTTGTCTACTAAGATTTAGTGTTATAACCTGGCTTTATTTTCATTTTGCTCAATAAACTATTCCAGCAGGAAACGTGAAATGAAAGTTATAGTGAGTGATTTTCAGTTACACCAGAAGCAACATAGTCCGCTCCATGAAGGAGTACTGTATAATGGTTGTCTCCATGAAGGAGTACTGTATAATGGTAGTCTCCATGAAGGAGTACTGTATAATGGTAGTCTCCATGAAGGAGTACTGTATAATGGTAGTCTCCATGAAGGAGTACTGTATAATGGTTGTTTCCATGAAGGAGTACTGTATAATTGTGTCTCTATGAAGGAGTACTGTATAATGGTTGTGTGTATTGGAGACAGTTTTTTGCTGCATTTGAAATTGGGATGTCCTGGATACAAATTTTCTACTCTGACCTAGTGGTGTAAACGATTAATCGAGATTATGACCATTCGGTTCGATTCATGATTCTTTGCTTCCACGTTTCGATTTTGGTTCAATTTTTGCATACCTTTTTCAGGGCGCCCTCAATGAGTTATATTGTGAAATCAGAATTCAGAACTCTTAAAAATCTGTGTTTTTGATTGACGAGCAGAGGCATTTGCAGTTTTTGTGCCATTTTGTGTTGCCTGGTAAAAATGGTGCCCTTCTACCACCCCTTGAGAATTTCCAAATACAGACTTCTCAAGTCTCACGGTTTTGCCGTGAGACTCACGATTTTGAGGGCAATCTCACAGTCTCACGATGAGGCACAGAAATCTCACGGTAAGCAGATTCACAAGCTGATGGAATACACTTTCCTTAAATATTTTCATTTTTGTCTTTTAAAATTCATTTTCTGGCCAGGTTTTTGGTATTTTGGGGTTGAGAGGTCTACAAATAAGGCAAACCATGCGTGACATGTTCTCAAACATGGCGACACACGACCAAGCGATCGTGAATCCGCCTGCATCTTTTAGATCAACTGTTATGTTATGGTTTTCCAGCTAAAGACGGTACAACAGATAAGTCTAAAACTATTTGCATAATCAAATCAAAAAGGCAATAATCAAAATTGAATCTAATCGCATGGAATCTGAATCGTTACACCCCTACTCTGACCCTTGGTTGATTTGCAACACAATCATCAAGTTCAGTTGAAACCTCTGTCTTGCTCAAGTGAACATCCAACTGTTCTCTCCTCCCTAGCACTGCAGTTATTTGTCCTCTACATGTTCAATTCCAGTTTTTGTTTGAAGGCCATTACACATTTTTTTGAAAAGGAGTGATAACTTTATCTCTATATATTATATAACTTTGTTTGAAGTTCAAGATAAATAATCTTCCACTCTGTAGTATAATACATCAAGCAGAAAACTGTGACAGCTTCTAGTGGAAACTTGTAGCAGTTGCAAGTCGTTTCATTCAAAGAATAACTTGAACATGGGTGGGTGGTTCATGGAACTTCTTTTGAGGTTCCTTCTGAAGCAACTGCAGACAATTCTTTCTTGTAAACTTTTATGTGGACTGCTGAGTTTGTGCGAACTTTGGAATAACATTCCTGATCCTGAAATAAGAAGAAAAAGTCATTATATGCATGGAAAGATAAGAGAAATAATCTAGTCCCACACAAGCCACAAGCACACCACCTGGTCACAGGCATACCACATGGTCACAGCTGGACCCACTGGCTTTTAGATTTGAACGTCTACTGTGATAACTACCAGACCATACCCCTTGGGTGGTTTCACATAACCAGTGGAATAGAAATCAGACAAATAGACACCATTGAAAATGAAAGAAGATTTTGCCCCTCTGGCCTTCTTTTTATTGGCAAGATTGGGGGGGGGGGTCCCTAGATCTGCCACTGCTGTGTGTTTTTGTAAGTTTTTAATAATTAAGCCAATGCAAGTCTGATGCTTAGAAAAATATAAATCACTTACATCATCTTCTGGCTCAAAGTCATCAACTAGTTTAACACTGGAAGTTGTTGCTGAAATCTGCCAAGTAAAACGCTCACTGTTAAAATAAAATAAGAAAATAAATGGGAATTTCAGTGGAAATACACAGAGTGGCTCTTCCACTGCGCAAGTTCAAATTCATTTTATTCACACTTATTTCACAAGGCACAGTAAAATATTCCAAAATTGACTTCCGATAACTGGAACCTTCAAGGGAAATAGAAAAAGGTTTGAGTTATTGGGAGTTCAAGTTACTGGGAGTTGAGAACAAATGACCGGAAATAAGGAAAAAACGGTGTCTACTGTCAGTGTCAGTTTTTGTTTATACAGAGTGTACATTTTAATCAAATTTTACTTCAATATTTCAGAATATTATGCAATAAGAATGCAATGTAACATGAAACAAAACAAAGCAAAGCAGCAGGAAAAGACTAGGTACTGTAATGCAAACAACATTGGGCTACTGATACAGAGTTCATGCAACTTACTTTTTCGAGATGTAGTTAACATGACCTGATGCTTCTCAACTAATCTATAACTATCAATTATCCTTGGAATGTTTCTAACGTTGGATTTGAAAGAATCAAATGTAATCAATACCATCCTCTATTTTTTTGCGTGCCGATAAGAAGAACGACTGTACTGTGGTGGTGACTGGAAGGGATGTAAGTGCCATGCACACTGCACTTCATGGGACACAAGAAATTTATTGACATTTTGAAGGAGTTAAGTGGCAAAGCTTGATGAAGATATTAAGATAGCAAAATCTGAACTGGACTGACACATAATTTTTTTGTTATGCAAGAAAAGATACAGTACACTGCTGCTTCAAAATAATAATTTTATATTCAATGTTTTGGACTACAGTACTGTATTTTTTTACTTTCAAGTCTTGAAAAACATGGTTCAAGTTATTGAGAGTAGAATTTTATGGAAAATGGGCTGAAGTGAAACAAAAATTTCTTCAAGTTAGCGGGAGGTTTGAGTTATCGAGGGTTTGAGTTATCGAGGGTAAAATTACAGTTACTGTAGAAATCCAGGGGAAATCAATTTTGGTTCGAGTTAGCGAGGGTTCGAGTTATCGGGAGTCGACTGTAATTACATAACAAATATGAAATGTGAAGTGGCGAGAGGAGCAAAACCTTTGGAGTTGGCCACTGCCACTACCTTTACAAGGCTCAATATTAGGGACAAGAGGAACTAAAGTTAATAATCATGGGACTCTGTGTAAGAAAGAAGCAGTATCATATTACCTCAACAGTTCCTTGACCTCTGTGTTCAAGCTGCAGTGCTAGATTAATTGCGCGGTTAATAGCAGCACCCAATCCATGTATTGTCACCTCTTGCTCACTGAATATTTACAAAAATATGGTTTGTTTTGCACATCCTGGACATGGTAACATTTAACTTTCAATTTTATTACTTCCATCACTTTCATGAAATATTATAAATCTATGTTAACAAGCTTTAAAAATCAAAAGTGATGAGGAGTCTATAGAAAAGCAAAAATGCTTGAAGTAATAGACCCCTTTCAATGGCCATTACATAACTTTAGGTTGAATTATACTTGTCTTCAGCAAATTTAATTTTAGAAGCAATAAAGAGTGAAAAAAATGATTATTGGAGAATCATTTGCCACTACTGTCACTGCCCAGCTTTGATAGAAGTTTTTGCTAAATACATTTTTTTGAAAGAGAAAATGGACTTGATATCTTTTGTCTTTTTGTTAATGCTGCTCCATATTTTTGGACCCTGAAATGATACGGAGTACTGCCCTAACCTGGAAGATTTTATGGGGGAATATGGCAGTTATGTCTTTGACGTCTTCCGTAACTATGTACCATGTGATTTAATTTGAACAATTGTTTTAATTTATGTGGTATAAGCTTTAAACATTACTGTTGAAATTTCCAATTCATTTTTCACAATATTATTATCATATTTTGTAACATAATAACATGATTAAGAAACAAAAGAATGCCACGGTGCATTTTGCGTACAGTACGCCAGAGGTGTTCGGCATGGATCTTTGCTGCTTATTATTTCATTTTATTACTGAAACAAACCTTGAATCAAGTGACTTCTGACATCGTTCAAGTTGTGCAGCAAAGTCTGTCTTTCTATTCACGTATACATCATTTCGGCGCTTTTGCCCCTTCTGTGAGGCTCTCTTTTTAACCACATCTACATAAGTTGAGACAAAACAAGTAGTTATGCTTTGAAAGGAAAGAAAACGCGACTTTCACTTAAGCTTATAGTTGTTGAGAACAGACTACTTACGACCCCTTCCGTCCGCCATTTTGTTTTAAGGGGTAAAGCCGCTGTGCGTTAGAATTGAAAAGCAGGCGCATGTTCGATAATCGTCCTTTTGGACTTCCATCTTGTATTCATTGGAAGGTAATAATTGATGATGAGAAAATCCTAGTATATCTTTGCCATCCTTCTAAAATTTCCTTATGTCTGGACTGCATATAAAAACCATATGTATTTTAGATACTTTCTTTTTATAAATAATGATGTTTGTCGTTATTAAAGATAGTAACGAAGTCTCTCTGTGTCATGCTATATTTTAGGTATCTGTCCATCACGTTCGTTTCAGAATGGTAAGTTTTTCTCATTTAAAACTTAGCATGTTGTGCGTTTTTGATAAATCAATCTTGTTCCAGCTAACTAGCAGCTGAGCTTGCTAGCAGATTCATTAAAATTTAAGCTTACGTTTTATTGCAGCCGAAACAGATCCACGAGATTAAAGATTTTCTCATTACCGCCAGACGGAAGGATGCGAAATGTAAGTAACTTGTGTTCTTCCTAATGCTTTAAAGCGAGAAACGGAACACATCGTATTGCTTGGCCTAGCATAATGATGATTCCAAATTGCACTTCAAAATACAGTTGAACGGCTTCTTTAAATTTAATATATGGACACTGAACAGCAGACCTACAATCTCGTCAGAAGTTTTGGGACGCTTAACTTTTTTCCCCACAAATTGTCTTTGTCGTCCCTCCATCTACCCAACCCCA
Source organism: Cladopsammia gracilis (assembly GCA_022457155.1). Taxonomy (NCBI): domain Eukaryota; kingdom Metazoa; phylum Cnidaria; class Anthozoa; order Scleractinia; family Dendrophylliidae; genus Cladopsammia; species Cladopsammia gracilis. Next base: position 650,923 of record JAJGOT010000356.1, read on the forward strand.
ATACAATGTTGAGTTTTATGCATATCATAACCTAGCAATGACTAAACTTTGTACTGGGGGGAGATGGGCAGGCTCGACTACCAGCCGCTGTTCGGGAAACGAGACTGCGCTCCTCCCCCGAGAAGGCTGCTGGACGTGTGAACTTGTTATTCTTAATTTTGTCCAATCAGAAGCTGCTCGAATTGAGCAGGTGAATAAATTATTTTTCTAGAGCATAATTTCAAAATTGGAGATGCAAAGGAGTTGTTTGATTTGGCATACGATCATGTTGTAGAGAGATTTAAACTTGAAAATCTCAAAGTTTTACAATGGAAAGTGCTGGCTGGAAAAGCTGGTTGACGGTGAATATTTGTTTGTTATTCAACCTACGGGATCAGGAAAGTCCCTTATTTTCCAATCCGCATCAATGATTTGTGATATTGTGAAAGAGACGGGTTTTAAATCCATTGCTGTTGTTATTCACCCCTGACTTAGCTAATAGAAGAACCACTAAAATTCCTAAAATCAAAAAAGACGTGGAGGCAAAAAAAGCCGTTGAAAGGGGAGACTGCGAGATCGTCTTTGGATCACCAGAGTCATTTTTGTGTTCTGATCGATCAAGGAAGATGCTGACGAGTGTAATTTATGAAGAGAGATTGTACCTCATTGCTGTGGATGAAGCTCACCATATTTCACACTTATATACATATAGACATATTGACAAGATCTGGCACTACATCACGTGTGTTTGACATATATCCAGTAACCAGTAGTGATGCATAAATTAAATTTTGAGACCGGACGCGAGAAAGTGGCTGAAATCAAGCCTAGGAGATAGGGGCCAGATAATGGAACGATAGTTTCTGTCTTCAAATCAAATTGTCATTGTGTAGTATTTTCTTAAGTGTTTTGTATTTGTCATTCACCAGTATAAAGGAACTCACAATTGACCAAGCTGACATCTGGACTTGTAGCTCAGTGGTAGAGCATTTGCCCCAGAATCACCAAAGTCATGGGTTTGAATTCCATTAAGGCCTGAAAGTTTTTCCAGGCTCTGATAGCCCATTTTGATAATGACGTTATTGACTGTAACTACAGAATCCTTCAGGGGGGGAGGGTTATTTTTGCTGATAGTTAGGACTATATTTATTTAAGCTTCACTGGGATTAGGAAAAGCAAAATGAATTCTGGTAGTTAGTAGTTGTAGTGAAATAACTCCCAATAGTGCTAAAAATAAAACAATTCAAGTAAAATCCCAAATTTCATTTTGCAATTATAATGAAAAACAAATGGTACCCTGCAAAAGTACTGCCAAAGAGGTTCCATATGAATGGCACTACATGTCTTCATTATTGACTCTGGGAGTGAAAGGGTTAATTACTTTCATTATTGTTACAGCTGTCAAGATAAAGAAGATAAAGGATACAGTTAAGTTCAAGGTGCGATGTAGCCGTTATCTCTACACCCTGGTCATTAATGACAAAGAGAAAGCGGACAAACTCAAGCAGTCTTTGCCTCCAGGTTTGTAATAATTTGCCTTAACACATTTCAATAATTCAAGTTAGTATTAATAATTTTCTAAATTACAGCCGCCTCCTCTTACCATGGTAGGACAGACCTTAGGTCAAAATATAAAACATGCCATGGGAAAGGTACTGTATAGTTAAAGAGAAAAACAACAAATTTTAAGACTTTTTAAGAGAAGACTTTTAGATCACAATACATACAAATCATACAAAATGAGATTTGTAACCCAAGGTCAATTTCAAATTCTCAGATGTCAATTTTTTAGAAAGTTCAACTTAAGTTTTCCGACATTCATTCGTAGTAAATTAAGGAAAAAATTTGAGTAACATACAATGTATTTAGCTCCAAAATGGACTTGTCAAAGTCAGTCCTACAATCTTAAAGGATGTACATTCAATTAATTCTCTACTTGCACAATACCATAATACACCGCTTCTTCCCCCCAAAACATGTGCATAAGCACTGTTTTAGATTTCCCTTGGGACATCTTCATGTCCCAGGAGAAATTGCAAACAATGATTATGCAAACTTTTGGTGGGTAAAAGAGGTGTATTATGGGATTTGTGCAAGTAGAGAATAATATAATAATAATAATAATGGACATTTAGCGCACTTTCTATGTGCTACTTTAAAAATGTGCTTTACAACACTGTTCAGGAGACTTTGCCAGACTGCTAATGCATTTTACAATAGACCTCTTTAGCTTGTATAATTTGTTTTCCCAATGTAGGTCATGCGATGTTCTCAAGGGAATTTGTCCTTTGTCTTTTAATAAATTATGCATACATATGCACATGAGGAAAACAACATTTAAAAGAAACAGTTCTCTAGGGTAACATCACATAATCTACATTGGAAAAACAAAAGATACAAGCTAAAGAGGCTATTAATGTGGAATGTGACACTGGGGACTACATCCCCTACTCTATCTCATCCCCTGCAAAGATTGCTTTGGGACTTTTAATGTCCCTTACAGAAAGGACAACTGACAGTGTAGGAGGCAAGGCCAACAGCTTAATGTCACCACTCAATAACACGATCATCTGCAGGGGTTTCAATGAGAATTGAAGTAGGCAGCTAGCCAAGGTATAATAGGCGGCTGTGACAGATAAGGGGCCATTAGTCCCCGTCCCACTCGGGGGACAGAACATTTTGAAATCTAGAGGCTCGGAAATGTAATTTCCAGCATTCAGAGCATGAAATTGAGTAAAACGTAAGGCCGTTGTTTGTTGTTTGCTGTCAGTAACCAGTGGTGAGAGGCGAAGTAGGTACACTGCCGGTAGCTGGCTTCTATTGAAACCCCTGAATCTGAACAGAGGCAGATGTTGAGCACACAGCTAGCGTGATCTTACCAGTTATTTTAAGACCCTGGTTTCTGTTCTTGCCAGGGTTCGAACCCACAACCGCACAGCAGTCCAACACTCTACCAACTGAGCTAACTGGTGGGCGGTTAGCTTAGGTTAGGTTCACCATCAGGACAGCAACTGTCCATCTTAAAACGGTGTCTGTCTTATAAAGTCACTTCAGTGAAATGATTGACTGAAGTGTGGTGGGAAAGTAATTTTGGTGTTCTTTTTGGGAGATATTTACTGTATTTTCCAAATAAGCACCATTCTAAGGTAACAAACAAAGTTGGTTCTTCCAACTTCTTGTTTTAAACATTGCCTTTTTCATTATCTTTTTAATTGGACAGTTTGTTTGTTTTTTGTTGCCATGAAAATAATGTTCTTTACTTTTCATTTCCAGGTTTGGCTGTTAAGGAGGTGAAATAGAATGTTCCTTCATGAACTGAAATAAAATGTATATAAACTAAATTTTGAGTTTTGTGTGGAAATTTGTTCATCCTATAAGCTCTGCTAGACATAGCTAGGCTCGGCTAGGCTTGGTCACCATGAAAAACTAAGGCCAGGCATCTTTTCTGGCAACAAGACAATGGACATTTTTTTTTTGTCCAGACAAAAACAATCCCATACTACTAATAATATTTGTTGCTTATGTTGCGCATTTTAACATTGGGATATGATCAAATGTGCATTATGCAATGCTTAAAATAATTGAAAGTCCGAGAATAATACAGTGCTAAGTGACTTTTTGGGTGTTTATTTCATTTTTCTTAAAAATTGTTGATTTCTCATGTCGTGTCTTTGTCATACTGAGTCCAAAGCACTTTTGAGCGCTTGAGGTAAAATTGGGCCTTAGTGGAAAAGACAAGCCGGCGGGAAAGTCTGGAATCATTTCGGATAAGAAAAAGGGCAGCGTTGTGAGTTGAGGCCCATTTGGACTCCATTTCTGATTTGCCATAGAATTTCCCGACATGTTTTGCGACAACCTGACCCTGGGAACGAGGTTGGCTTTGCGACAGTAGCAGATATGCGTGGTCGGGCACTTAAAATACAGATTTGGACTGCTCGAAGTGAGTTCTTGCTGGCCGGCCGAAGTTGGGCAAGGCAGGCAAAGGCTATGAGCCGGCAGCGGAGAACCGGGAGTGCTTCTTAAGAGGCCGTAAGGGAGATGGTGCAAAACTAAGTGGCTGACTATTGGCGATAAAATGAAGCGCTTTTGATGGAATGAACTTTGGTTCGTTTTTTTTTTTCTTGAGCGGGATTTAGTGGCACAAGCCAAAACTGGGCCATCTGAAGTGAAAAATCCGCATAAAATCGAGAAATTTGGGTAAACTTAGGATTCATCTTCTCGAGCGGGATTTGGCGGGAAACACGGAGTTATATCTTTTTTTGCATACGTTATTTCTCAAAATTGAAATTCTGAACAATGTTTTGCAATTTGAGGCAAATCTGAGCGAGAATAAATAAAAACGCCAAACATTCGACATGAGATGGTTATGCACCCAGCCCTTCAAATGTTTAACCTGATCAGTATTCATAACAGTAATCCCAAGGGGCATACAGTACACAAAGACAACGCGCTGCAGTGCTTTGTTTTTTTAGTTTTATTGCTGAAAGGAACAACATGAGCGGTTAATTACCGAAACAAACAACTTGTGGCTTTTTTAAATGAAACGAACAACTTAAGCGGTTTAACAGCAATGAAACCAACAACTGGAGTGCTTTAAAACAGTGAAGCGAACAAATTGTGCTTTTTCCGTGTTTTTGTTAAGTGAAACGAATAACGAAAGCAGTTTAGCCGTAGTGAAATGAACAACCTCAGAAGTTTAAAAGCAGTGAAACAAACGACTTGCACTTTTTCCGAGTGAAACGAACAACTTGAGGTGTTTAAAGGCAGTGAAACCAACAACTTTCGCTTTTTTCGAGTGAAATGAACAACTTGAACAGTTAAAAAGCAGTGAAACAAACAACTTTCACTTTGCGAGTGAAACAAACAACTTGAGCGATCTTTAAAGGCAGTGAAACCAACAACTTGCGCTTTTTCCGTGTTTTTCCTAACCCTTATCCCTACCCTAACCCAAAGCTTAACCCTAACCCTGACCAACTTGCACATTTTTTCAGTTGAAATGAACAACACAAGAAGTTTAACAGCAGTTAAACCAACAACTTGCCGTTTTATCAAATGAAAGAAACGACTTGAGCGGTTAAAAAGCGGTGAAAACAGTAATCCCAAGGGGAATCAAGTATACAAAGACAAAGTGCTGCAGTGTTTGTTTGAGAGGTTATTAGCCGACCGCATGTTTTTGGACCGTTTTTTTTTTCTCTATAAAATGAAGCACAAAACCAGTAATAAACAGTCATACAGGGCAATGTTTGCAACATAAAAACAAGTCTGAATGCCAAAAAACGGCTAATTTGGAGAATTTTTTTTTTTAAAAGTCACTTAACACCGTGTTGTTCTGAGCCCTTCAATAAAATACAAATAATAAAAAGTCCTATTAACTGTTTGATGAAGATTAAATCTAAATACCATCCCCTCCCTACTATGAATAATTCAAACCATAGGCCTCTCTAAAATAATAGGTCTTAAGGAGGCCCTTTAATTTATACAGAATTAGCATTGCTAGTACAGACAATTTGGCTTATTCTTAACGTCAAAAATATCAAGTGCCCTGTCAGGCAGGCAAACATATCTAATCAGTTTAGGGCATAAGGCAAACCCAATAAACCAAGTCTCCTCAATCCTAAAGCAAGAGGTAATCCTCTGAGGACTCTGGGTATGAGATTGTGGTGTCCTGTGCCTGTACCCACTTTGCCCATTATACTATACTTTGGCTTCTGCTTATATAATTATATATCTTTATTATAAATCTACTAGCACGTTACTCGCTGTCTATTCTGTTGTAGAAAGTGAGTGGAGTGAGTAGCCTAATGGCAGCAGCTTCTTCGCATTTTCTAAGTGTCTATTAAGAGTACTTGTTGTTAAGTTTTGAAAGTCTAGTAGATTTATACTAAAACAGTTAGATAATTTGCTCTTGATTTCTATAGCGTAACAGTTGATTCAGGTTTCACCCTCATCAACTATCACGAGATAGAAATCTCAAGCTCATAATCTAATTGTTAAATTTATATATAGGCAGGATAAAATAGTTTACACAAACGATTGACTCCCATTAAAGGGATCCACAGGATACAGCGTCTCCACACGAAATTGTAGATAAGTTTAAGGTTACAGTGTACCATCGGGGGTGTCTCCAGTATAACAGCTCTAGCGTCTTAAGATTACACTTAATATACCTAAACCCAGATATCAAATTAAAGCTTATAGAGCTGGCTATCTAAATATGGAAACCATTTGGTAATAAAATGAATTGTCGAATTTTTTACGTCGTCTCAATTCGAACGTCCGAATCAGCTTTAAAACGCTATAACTCAAAGCGATTATTGTATTTTGCTAATTTGATTTGTTCTTGGGTTTTCGGACACGAAGCGCTAAAAAAAACGTGTCGGCGATTTCCCATATTCAATTGCAGTGAAAAGTTACAGAATATTTTCGAAAAAGGGAGAAAAAAAATTGGAATGATCGCACGGAAATGGCTCTTGACGAAAATGTTTTCAGAATTAAGAAATTCGCCGACACTTTTTTGTTGATCATATGTTAGCCTAGCTTCTGTCCAAATTTGAAGAAAATCGAACAAATTCCCTTTGAGTTGTAGCTCTTTAAAGTGTCCCCAACAAGCGAAAAATTAAGTTTGAGAAAACGGCGCTTAACTGAAAACATATCGCTTAATAAACAAACTCCGCCCACAAAAGTTATACATTTCTCCGTCAATTTTCACTATTTTTCGATATTTTTTTTTGGGATGAAAGTTCATTCTGTAAACTTTATTTTAACGCCAAAAAAAAATTTCAATAAATTTTCGATCTGAAGGTACACTGTAACCTTAAATGAGCGAAAGAGACAATTTTAAAACTGGTCCAGCGTCATTGCTGCAAAGCCACCAAGCTTCGCAGCAGACTACCTTATTATAGGAAATTAACGCTCCATGAAATTAACGCGAATTCTCAAAATTCCGTAGTAAATTATCGCATCTAACTCCACTAAGGCCCCGTCCACACGTATCCGGATATTTTTGAATCCGCAACATTTTTGTTGCGGGTTAGAAAATATTCGCGTCCACACGTAGCGTATTCGAATCGTATTTGCCCGAATTCGCCGGATACGTGTGGACGGAAGGCCAATCCGCAACAAAAAAGTTGCGGATTCAAAAATATCCGGATACGTGTGGACGGGGCCTTAGACACTAAAACATTGATTAGACAAACATTCGTAATTTTCTTTCGATCAAACTGTGTAGCTGACTGACTTGGCACATTTGAGAACATTTTTATCGCTTAGAATCAGCCAAATTGTCCGTATTAACAGTAACTTTGTATGAGATTGTTTTATTCAGGACGGGTTAAATGGGTGTCCTATTAAGCGGGTAAGTTTTTACATTTGGCTGGGGCCAAGACAACTGTCCGTAATAACGGGGTGTCCATAAAGCGGGGTTAGACTGTAGTTTGATTTCTCAAACATTTCATTTTATTAGTATCACTGATACTCCAACTACAAATAGCTCATGAATCACTCTGCTTGTAATGTAGAAAGATTTCAGGTGTTGAAGAGACAGATGTGCCTTGATTCTGCCAGGATACACTAGAAACATGCTCTGGGGTAAAATATGTATATTAAAAAGTCTCCAAGTTTCCTTATAGCATACTATTCGCGACAGTCCTTTTCACGCTTGCTTAATAAGAGATGAAGATATGCGACCGTGCTTGAGAGAGTAGGAAGTGAAAAAGGATAGGGAAAGGGAGGGAGGGGAAAGAAAAGCACGGAGGCGTAGGAGGCAAGCGCGAAAGAGAGAGATAACAAGTACGGCTGCCAACAACTGGAGGATTGTTACTTGAACTGGGCCGAAATTAGATGCACAGCTCTTATTTATACTCGCTCTGTAAGGGATTGGAGCGAATAGCATACTATTCGCGACAGTCCCTTTCACGCTTGCTTAATAAGAGATGGAGATATGCGACCGTGCCCAGACGTTAAACGTTACAATGGCCTAACACCAAATAACCCGAGACACATGCCAATACTCAAACCTAAAACCCCAAACCAGAAAATCCCATCCAACCACCCAAATCTAAAGGAGACATGGCAAGACAGCAACCCCGATGGTCCTGTAAAACGAAAGTCTTGTGCAGCATTCATGTTATAGGATGCGGTAGGAGCAAGCATGGACCCAACCAAAATGAGCCATAGCGTCTAGAGTGAAGGCTAAAGTAATAGCCACCCCGGCTCTAAAGCTGTGCAGAATTTACCCTCGTAAATTTGAGCGTCTTGCAGATAGTAACGGAGGCGGGACTGTAATCCTGTAAAGTAGAGTTCGCAATCTGCTCAATACGCTCAAAAACGCTCAAAAACTAAAAAACTTCTTAGGGATTCTTTGATTAGCATAAGCGGAGGACAATGGGATGCTCTGCAATTGGTAAAGACGGCTTCTCACATGGCAAATATATATGATATAAAGGCTGCCAGCCCTTGAGTGTTGAACAGTGCATAGTGTTGGGGAAAACGCAAACGATTGTGCGCGGGAAACTCGCGAGAGACCCACCCAAGGGATGGCAACCTGAGCGTCAGTAATCCGACTATAGGGCATTAGACACCCTTTCAGGTTACCATGGGAAAAGGGGAGAGAAACAAATAGCGCGACAGAAGGCGCGGAACAGGATAGGCGAACAGGGCAACCACGGATATGAATTTTAGGCCTTCTTAGAGGAGGACATAGAAGTGATGTGGACCTGCGTCTTTTTCCGGGAGCCTTTGCAAGCCAGAAAGCGACATATCCTAGGCTTGGCAGAGAAAACGTCTGGTCTCCCGGCCAAGAAATCAGAAAACTAGAAAACTCTTTTGAGGGTGTCTTTAAGTAGCATAATCAGAGGACAAAGCAAAGCTCTGCAATTGAAAAGGACGGTGATACTCTGTACATGACAAATATATATGATACAAAGGCTGCCAGCCCTTGAGTGGTGAACAGGATATAATGTCGAGGAAAACGTAAACGATTGTGCGCGGGAAACTTGCGAGAGAACCCACCCAAGGGATGGCAACCTGAGCGTCAGTAATCCGACTAGGGCATTAGACACCCTTTCAGGCTACCATGGGAAAATAAGGAATCGAGATAAATGGCGCGGGAGAGGGCGCGGAACGAAACAAACTCCGCAAATGAGTAAACGGAAAGGAATACGGATAAATTCCCGAAGTATGTAAACTTCGAGGTTAACACCAAGATAAACACACGAACCATAAAATCTACTAATAAAGGCGTAACGCACAATGAAAGGTGCTAAACCGGGTAGAACTGGCAACAATACTATAGAAAAGGAAACAAAAGGATGCCAATGACACGAAAAATAGCGAATCTGCAAAATTTAAAACATAAAAATAAAGACAGGAACAAGAAGACCCAGGGTAATAAAAACCAACGTACAAACTTCAACGGAACTGAGCGAAGCATGGCACAGACTCGATGTCTGTAAAACAAAGTACTAATAACAAAAACTTGACAGATAAAGGCGTATAAACTTCGAAAGCACTACACAAACCAGATATTTGTGAGGCAAAGTACTCATATTAACAAAACGTGACAAATAAAGGCGTACAAACTTCAAAGGCACTGCACAAACCCAATGTTTGTGAGGCAAAGTACGCATAATAAAGGCGTACAAAACTTCAAAGCACTGCACAAACCGATGTTCGTGAGGCAAAGCACGCATAATAAAGGCGTACAAACTTCAAAGCACTTCACAAACCAATGTTCGTGATGCAAAGTATGCATAACAAAACGTGACAAATAAAGGTGTACAAACTCCAAAAGCACTGCACAAACCCGATGTTTGTGAGGCAAAGTACGCATAACAAAACGTCACAAACAAAGGCGTACAAACTTCAAAGGCACTGCACAAAACCGATGTTTGAGGCAAAGTACGCATAATAAAGGCGTCACGAATAAAGGCGTACAAATTCCAAAAGCACTACACAAACCCGATGTTTGCGAGGCAAAGTGCGCATAACAAAACGTCACAAATAAAGGCGTACAAACTTAAAAGCAGTGCACAAACCCGATGTTTGTGAGGCAAAGTACGCATAACAAAACGTGAGAAATGAAGGCGTAGAATCTTCAAAGGCACTGCACAAACCCGATGTTTGTGAGGCAAAGTACGCATAATAAAGGCATACAAACTTCAAAAGCAAAGCACAAACCCGGTGTTTGTGAGGCAAAGTACGCATAATAAAGACGTACAAACTTCAAAAACACTACACAAACCCGATGTTTGCGAGGCAAAGTACGCATAACAAAACGTCACAAATAAAGGCGTACAAACTTAAAATCACTGCACAAACCCAATGTTTGTGCCGGCAAAGTACGCATAACAAAACGTGACAAATATAGGCGTACAAACTTCTAAAGCACTGCACAGACCCGATGTTTGTGAGGCAAAGTACGCATAACAAAACGTGACAAATAAAGGCGTACAAACTTCAAAAGCACTGCACAGACCCGATGTTTGTGAGGCAAAGTACGCATAACAAAACGTGACAAATATAGGCGTAGAAACTTCAAAAGCACTGCACAAACCAGATGATGTTTGTGAGGTAAAGAACGCATATAACAAAACGTCACAAACAAACGTACAAACTAAAAAGGGACCCGAGAGAAAAGCACTGCACCAACCCAATGTTTGAAAGGCAAAGTACGCATAACAAAACTGGACAAATACAGGCGTACAAACTAAAATGGGAAATGAAGGAAAAGCACTGCACAAACTCGATGTTTATGAGGCAACTACGCAAAATATAAACGTACCAACATAATAGGCGTACAAACTCAAAAGGGGGACCGAGGGAAGAGTACTGCACAAACCCGGTGTTTACGAAGCGAAGCACGCAAAGCTATAAATAGCTCAACAATCAAATATAAAAGCGTGTAAATTCCATAAAAGCTGTAGGGAAGCGAAAAACTTATGAAAGAAACGAGGCTAACGGATAAGGGACAAGGAGCAGGGTGAGGAGATAAAAACCGGCGAGCACGTGGAGCCGCGGGGGAACAAGCGATGAAACGGCTAAAAAGCCGGACAAATACTAAAGAAACGTTTACCAGTATAACGGTTCTGGTTGCCTGGTTGAGGCGCTTGAGCTGACTGAATAAGCGTTTGAACTATCTGGAACTACCTCCGCCACGGGAGCTTGCTCGCCGGACATGGTGAGAACACGAAGGTAACAGCACCAAAGGATTCTTACTTGCACTGGGCCAAAATTAGATGCACAGCTCTTATTTATACTCGCTCTGTAAGGGACTGGAGCGAATAGGAAATTTACGCTCCTGTAAATTAAGGTCTTTGAAATTAATGTGACTTAAATTAACGTGAATTGGAGGGAAAATTTCTTTCGAATAAGGGAAATTAACGCAAGAGAGGTGGCAGACTTTCAAAATGAAGAAAATTAATGCGATTATTGATGTCTCTGAAGATATTTTGGCAGACTGTGTAGTACAAAAAAAACGGATGTCGAGAACCACTCTTCTGAAAGCAAAAATGAACTGGAAATATTGCAGATGACATATCTTTAAGGCTTTTACATTGTAAAAGATTGAAAAATAGTGTGCAGAAAAGAGGTTATTGTTTCCCAGTTGCTATGTGTTGGTATCCAGAATTTGGGGTGAAATTAAGGTCTCGGAAATGAACGCTCCACTTAAATAATGTTGCGGAAATTAACACTCACAAAAATTAACGTGACAAAAAAAATAACGCAAATTTTGAGAATTCGCGTTAATTTCATGGAGCGTTTATTTCCTATAATAAGGTATGTTAACAATATTGCTTAACTACGTTTAACTGGAGCACACTCCAAGACAAAATCTTTGAAATCAATGCAGAGGGTTTGATCTTTTTTTACAAACTTTGGTCAAAGAAGAGGTGTGTTGTTTGTCAATGGTGTTTGCTTTAGCAGCTGATTTACCAAGACAACTTATAAGTTTAGAAGCTGAGAATCCCTAAAAGCTGAGAATCCCCAGTAAATACCGGTAGTTGTGTTGGTTATAAATTGAGCCTTTTCTAAAATGTGATATTTATGGCTTTTTAAACAGATTAAAATGAAATAAAAACACTCAAAAATATGAATGATGTAGAACTTTATTGCTGTTTGTTTGTCGATTTAAAGCTTGTGAGAGTGGTTTTACAAACAGAGTGAACAAAAGAAAGTGGTTAAAATGCAATTCAGGCCTGAAAACATATTTCAAGACAACAGCATATTATGTAATAAGCCTCTTAAACAGCCGATATTCAATGCATTGTTTCATAACAAAGTGCTCATTATTACAAGTAATTAATGTAATAACAAAAATATAAAGTAAAAATTCAGCTTTTGTAACAAAATTGCAAAGAAAACATTTTTTTTACCAGAAAGATAAAATAATAGTTCAGTGAATACAATAATCATCATCATCATCGTGGGTCATAATAATCCATTTATATAGCGCACATTTCCAAAAAATGACAAACTTCCATGGCACTTTAAATTAAGTGACCATTCAAATATAAACCCTTCAACAGTACTTTTCCAAGGTACTGCTTGGTAATCAGTATTTAAGAATAAACAAGAGGCTCCAAGTAGCCTACTCGCACATACAAAAGTTTTATGCAACTTCTACAAAACATTCTGAAAATCTAAATGATTGGCCTCAAGTTCTATACTATAAATAGAAACAATGTTTACATTCACAGGAAGACTTCCACTGACAGTAGTTTGTCAATATATCGCAAAATGAATGTTATGCGCATGCTTAACAAACATTCATCATATATTTTAAAAAGGAGCTAAATAACTGAAAGCAAACAAGATAAGATCCAACATGGAGAAGAGTAACTCCTTTCATTCAGTCATTGTTCCTGCAAACCACGTTACTATTGAATGTTTTGTAAATGAAGGTTGTACCACAAGGAAGCCAGTGATTGACTTCTGTGTGTTCCATATACCTAACGTGAACATCAGCAATGTAACGAGGGTTGTAGGAGATGGTGTTGTGACACTTCAGGCTGTTTTGCTAACATTGTTTAGAACCGAAGTGAGAGTAGCTGCAAGTCAAGAAACCGAAAGTGTATATAGCAAAGCTATGAAGGGGAAGTGCACAATAATTGTGACACAAAAAATAATAATATATAAAAATAATATAATAATAAAAATATGCATGCATAAATTTCCATGCACTAATGTGACACAAATAATAAAAAGAAAACGAAAACAGAGGGCAAACCATGCCGCTCTCGATCTGTCAGTGCACGAGGTGAAATTTGGCATTATTTTTTCTAGGATTTTTTATTTTAGTGAGTAAAAGGGCTAAAACACTGGAACTGAATGCCTTGTATTAGATTGTCCTTGTTATCTTAGATCTTTCTGGAAATTAGGAGTCATTTGTTTGACAGGTTCAAACCAAGCTCTTGGGCTGTGATTAGTGGATTTACTAAATCACTTGATTATTGCATGAAGTTATGATCGATGTTGTTTGAGCCTTGAAAGTTACTGTTAAGTAATTTTCTGGTGTACCCATAATTCACCATTTAAGGTGGCTCCAAGTTGTTTTTTGGGGGTCACATTTCCCTTTTTGAATGTGCTTATGCATAATCTTACTTTAGCTCAATAAATCTGAATTTGATACCAGATGTTAGGCTTGGATGAAAGTTTTGGTTGATGTTTTTTTTATGCTTATCAGCATTTCCATAGCAGCGGTACACAAATATGGCAAAAAGGTTTTCCAAAATCTCTTTTGATTTTGGGGCTACCCGGGACAAGCGAATATATGCGCTATAATCTACACAGTGTGGCACACTAAATGGCAAAACTTCAAACAAATTAAATTGTTCGATTTTGAATAATTCGCTAAAACATTTTTAACACATGTTTTATCATGTTTGAAATAATAAGGGGTCAAAGCATTCCATGGGTTTCACAAATTATCATTAAATTACCACAGAAAGTTTCCTCAGACTAAAATTATTACTCCCTGCAAATAGCTCTGACTAATTCCTCGGCAATCAAGAGAATCATCAAGCTTTTCATTCAAATGCAGTTTAAAAAGAGTGAAAACGTCAAGCAAAACTGCATTTGAATGAAAAGCTCAATCTCTTTATTGCCAAGGAGTTAGTCAGAACTATTTGCAGGGAGTAATAATTTTTCATTATAATGAAAATAATTTTGTGTCACAACTCCAAAGTGCCCCAGACCGCAAGGTGGTGTAAATTGGGAAAATATAAAAATTGAATTATTAAAAATAAAGAACAGTACCAGCTGCTATTAAGTTCAAGAAGACCCATGGAAGATGTTTTGAATACACTCTATTTACAATGAAATATCTAAAAAAATAATATTGTTATTAATTTTACCTTAAATTAATGGTCACTTCCACCTAACAGACACCTTGCTATTATCTTTAGTAAAATGTTGCCTGAAACTTTCATAACATCAGAAAATTTAAAGCACCTTTTGTTTTCAGACAGATTAAAAATAATGTCATTTTGGGTATGGATAATATATTATAATGAGCTTGGATTTTCACAAAGGACAAAGCAGCTACTAAATTCAGGGATAAGATTCCCTTCTGTACAATTTTATACCACTGTAATTTTTAGCTAAAAGAGCCGAAATTACCGGTATCAAACTGTATTACCTTTGAATTAAATAGTTTCTTTTAAATATATTAGGCACTAAAATGATGTGGAAAAACAGTACAATGCCATTCCAAGCATTTTCCTGAATATTCCTCAATTAAAGAAGGTGAAGGTGTCTGTTATAGTGGGGGTAACTGTATTGCAAAATTTCAAGTTGTCCTAGTATTATCTCAGTTCACAAGAGAGGATAATAACAAGAAAAACAACAGTTACTCTAAATCTATAAAGCATGGAACTTTACTTTACATTATTATATTGATCACCTAAGCAAGAGAGGACAAACTTTAAATATGAAAAGTTCAGAAGCAATTGTGAATACTATACAAAAAATGTAGAGGAAGAATGAAGGTCCAACGTGAGTCCCTTGTGGAAGCTTGTACGGTTTACCACCAATTTCAGGCATTTGAAATCCCAGTGGAAATGTGAGAGCTGCCAGGCAGAAAACTATCACTGAAAAAAGAAATGGTAGGTAAAAAAAGGTAAGTCTTCAAAAGCCTATTGGCTCACAACTGCCAGAGCTAATAAACCCAGTTTCTATAGCATGAAGCGACTGAGAGTACTACTACTCCCCCCTGGATGGGATGCTAGCCTATCGTAAGGTTACCCCCAGCATTTTGTCGCCAGTACCCATTTATACACCTGGGTGGAGAGATAAAATGTGGAGCAAAGTTTCTTGTCTTAGGAAACAACATGACGGCAGAGACCAGGCTTGAACCACCGACCTTCAGGTTTGAAAGTCTGACACGCTAACGACTAGACCACCGCACCTCCAAAAAAGAAATACAAAGACGAAAATGGAATTGACAAGGTTTTTAGTTTAAAAAAAAAACAGATCCTGTTAAATGGCACCCAACTAATTAAATATTGCCCTATGAAATGACATCAGAGAGGGGCTCTTATCCAAGAGAGGCCCTTTTTTAACCCGTGAATACATGCACGAGTAATGAACGGGTTATCAGAAACAGAGACAGATATGCAAATGAGCACTCGCTCACTCACTCACTCCTTCCATCAGCTGTAAACGTAGTGACGTAATGCTTTGTTACTAATGCGTTTTGTAACAAGAACAACGCGAATCCAGAGATAACAATAACAAATTTGTTGTAAACGAATATAAACAACAATAAGCTAAAAGATGTTTCGCATTTGGAGACTTTAATGCAACATTAAAATTGCCAGTAAAAGGCTTTTTCAACCGAGACACTCGTTTTGATCTTTACCTACCTTGAAATAATAAAATTTTACAATTACAATAACGTAGTCCGATATAGCTCAGTCGTTTAACCATTTCACTCTCACCTGGACAATGCTGGTTCAAATCCCGGTTGTGGCCCTCTTTTTTCCTTTCTTTTTTTTGAACACCCTAACCCTTACAAATTTTGACCATGTGATGACATACATGTAAATTGTGGTAAATAAGAGTCCACACCATGGAAAACTGGTGTAAATCTGTTTTTTTTTTTTACCACAATATTTAGAAATTGCATGATGTTAGCATCAGCACTGTTGTCTGCACTCTCATTTACCACCCGCACCGACCAATCAGATTGCGAGATTATTAGCAATTAATAAAATCTCTGTCATTTAATTGGACTGAGGTGTATTATACAGAATTGATAGAAATACTTGTAGAAGTTTAAGGGGCCAATTACATGGCGAATTTCAGCCCGGCTTCTGAAATAAATCCTCTTAAAATGAAGTTAGAGATTACACAAACAAATAAAGTTTCAGACCGGGCTTGAATTTTCACCCCGGTCAAACGGGCTGAAATTAGCCATGTAATCGCATCTTCAGAATTTCAGCCCAGCCTGAAAAGTGAATTTGGGCATGCGCAGTCAAATCTTCGACACCATTTTGATTCTTGTTATCAATCTTCCCGCGCAATTTCAAACTTGGCGCCAGGGCTGAAATTCGCCATGTAGTCGGCCCCTAAGAGCTGACTCACTTGAAGCAGTAGAAAACACTCAGTTTTTTTGTTTAATCAAATTTTTACTTAAGCTTTAGTAACATGTCAAATGTTTTCTATTTCTTAAATGTAACAAATGTAAAATTAATAAATTAACACCATTGCTATTTTGACTTACTTCCAATAAAAACAATCCACTTTGCTGCATCAACAATAGATGGTTTCCAAGGTGACATAACTAATAAACAGCATGTGAGTGTTAAAGCCACCACACCTAAAATCATGAAAATCAATGTGGCCAGCCACTCTTGAGGTAACTCGGGGGTGACACACACTTCAGTCTGGCCCTCAGACTTCTGACACATGACGGTCAAACCAAGTCGAACAGAACCTACAGTATTTAAAATACATCCACATGGATTAGAACTTTTTATTCAGGGTCTTTCCAGGACAATTATAATTATTCAATAGCTTGTTTTCCTCAGAACACATATTATTATGTTGCAATTCTACACATTTTGCATACTTGAGCCAACAAAATGGTATCTGCAAGTATTAATAATAATCACAAAACCAGTCATGAATATTGGTAATAGGACTGAGTGGAGTCCAGTTCAGCCTGTAATCGTAAGAGTGATTAACAAAATTGGACGACTGGTAGCAGGTGTCCGCTTTGTTAATCACGAGTTTGATTATTTAACAGATGCTGCTATAGTTCCACAGAAGGCCCAGTTACTAAGGCACTATCTAATAATATTGATAAAACTAAGGAAATTATTCAAAAGCTAACTGAATTTAACCCGAATTTAGAACTGACTGAAAGAGTCAGATAAAAATAATTCTAATCAAAGAAAACGATAAGTGATAGTTTACTCGCCCGATGCGACCGCTTATTCCTACAGATAGGAATTTTCCACTCTCTCAGAAAGCAGAAAAAGCTATTTTCGGGGGCCTCTAGGGCAGGCACTCTTTCTCTCCTTGTGTCTCCCTCACGCACACCATTCTTTCTTGCACCCATATTATTTTCATGCACCTGCTACACAGGCTAGTCAGAACTGGCTGGCTGGACCACTCAATTTGTAAATATTATACCATTATTTGTAAGACCTGGTAGGCCAGACTGGTCAATTTGAAAATAGTATGCACCATTTTGATGGACTTGTAGAAACGGGTCTTCAAAATCGCTGCATTATAGTGACTGCAGTCTTCTGTGCATTCTGGCATGTGTTTGTTGATTGATTCATTCTTTAGCTTTCTTAGAACTTTGCTGCTTGGTGTAGATTTTGAAAGCCTTTTGGTGTATCTTCAGCTTGGGATTCACACAGAATACATACATGTACTGGCAGTTGTGTGATGTTGAGCCAACTTGGCATACGGCTGTAGTAGTGGCACAACATTTGAATTTGTGATCATTGATTGCCTGATAGCAATAGATAATAATAACTATTTTTTTTCACTGAAGTATCTCAGCGGGGCAGACTCATAAATCCTTGAATCTGATTGGCTAATCACACGCTCTTAGCTGGTCAAGCTTTTTCCCATACGGACCAGGCATCCGGACCGGAATCCTGTTGACATTACTTTCATGATTGACACCAAATTGATAGTTTAAGCCTAATATCATCAATTTTCTTGTAAATTATGGACCCAGACAAAAGTTATCAAAACCAAAGTGAATTTTAATTGGCCAGATAAAATATTTAACAACACAAAGAAAACAATAAAGAAAACCATCCAAGTTTCACCATGGCTGACATACAAAGATCCAAAAACATGTTAAAGATCTTAACACTTGAATGAGGTACCAAAAAGACTAGTGAAGAAAGAGACATCAAACTAGGTGGAAGGAGAAATCAGCCGTAAAATTAAGGGCCAATGTTATTCCTTAAAAGGGCAGTTTGGATTTTATGATTTGTTGATTTTATAGTTTTTGCGTTTGTTGTTGTTTTTTTACAAAGCGGCATTTGTGGCTTGAATAAAAACATTACTGTGATTAATGCAATCTAGTGCTTTTTTACAAAGGTTTTGACTCCATTTGGGTTAAGGTGGCTCCATCTAGTTACTGGTCAATCTTCCAAATAAAATATCCATGATCTCATTGCTGTCTTTCGAGAGTTGTTTCGATAGACTAGGCATAATAGACACATACACGTACATTTTGTAGCTTTGGCTTTCTTCTTTATGGAGAAGTCTAATTTGGCAGTCTTATCTTGTTACCATGGCAACTACTGATTGAGTTGTTTGGTTTGTTCTTCAAGGCTAGCAAACCTCTCGACAGCTTTTCTCGGTTTTTACACTGTAAATATTCATGATTTTTGGTAAGTCTCATCTGACAAAGCCATAAAAAAATATATACGTAATTTTCATTTATTACGTTTATTGGGTTTGTGTATGTACTGACGTCTTTATTTTTCTGATCACGAACCAAGAAAATCCTACCAATTTGTCAATTTTTATGAAAATCTACCATGTGAAATGCGTGCCATAAACGTTTTAGCTACCGTAAAAACCTTTTTATTTTTGTGACAATGTCAAAATAAACAAACATGCACTTGCACCATTTTGGTGCCCATTCCTCACGTACCAAAAATCTACATGGAGCCACCTGAAGTGTCCTTATTTTTCTGGTTTTGTTTTTTCTTCTAAATAGAGAATCTGTGAATTTTCATTAAAAAGTCTTGCTTGAATTTGTCATTCTAGTTTAAATTAGAATGGCCCATTTCACACTAGAAGGACGGACAAATCGTCTGGACAGACAAGTCATCCGATGATTTGTTTGTGTAATGTGAATTCTAGATGGACAACTCACCTTGTGTTGGTCATCGTAAATTCATATCTGAACTAACAAACAGACGATTTTGAAAGCAAGGGGCCTGGCACTAACAGGCTTGGTTACCTTGCTTTAAGAAAAAAAATGGCTGCCATTTTGATTTTCCCATAAACCATCACTCCCTTTACTAGTTCCATTCCCCTTAGCGAGTACTGGGACCAATATACAACCATTTGTTCATCTGGTGTGAATTTAAGTCGGACTTTGTGGGCGGCACGGTGGTCTAGTGGTTAGCGCGTTGGACTTTCAACCTGAAGGTTGGTGGTTCGAAGCCTGGTCTCTGCCATCGTGTTGTTTCCTTAGACAAGAAACTTTATTCCACACTGTCTCTCTCCACCCAGGTGTATAAATGGGTACCAGCGACAAAATGCTGGGGGTAACCCTGCGATGGACTAGCATCCCATCCATGGGGGAGTAGCAATATTACTAGTTGCTTCATGCTACGGAAACCGGGTTAAGCTCCGGCCGTGTGGGCCATCTTGGCTCGTGTGCGACTTTACCTTTTTGGACGACTTATCCGTCTAGATGAACAAATGGTCGTCGAAAAATCGTCTTAACAGACGGCCAAATCGACGGACAAAATCAGACGACTTTTACATCCAAAATTTTGTTCGTCCTGTTTTCACACTAAGACAACTTGTCTGTCTGAGACGACTTGTCCATCTGAGACGACTTGTCCGTCCAGACGATTTGTCCGTCTCTAGTGTGAAAACGGCCAATAACTCAGTTTAAGCTTCCGCGCTGCTATGAATGAATTACACTTGACTTTGTAAGAACTAAAAATTTTAAAGTTTGAAAAGTCTTTAAAGTTAATCTTTAGCTTTCCATGATTTCACTGTGGGCAAGAACATTTCTCTATCCTCGCCAGAGGCAAACACAACAGCAGTTTATCCTACCAAACTGATAGAAACAAGTTCACTTCACAAAAAAAATTATTTTGCTAATGAATGAAAAAGTTGTGAAGATCAGACCAAGTAAATTTAGATTTAATTTGCGAGTGTTGTCAGTTTGGCTTTATGTGGCTTGTAAGAAAACTTTTGTTGGAAAGTTGTACATGTTATGTATATCAAGAGTCTCTTGGCAAATCTCAGAATTAAAGTAGGAAAAAGTAAACAAGTTATTTAATGGTCTAGGTCGGTCTGTATAGGAAAAAACTGTCCCTTGGTCTTGAGTATGCCCAAGGACCTCCCGACCGGTAAATAACATATATATCTTTTTTATTGATACTAATGATTGACTGGATTTTTCACCAAGAATGTAATTGATTATCACAGATTCAGGCTTTTAAAGGATCAGGTGCAATTTTCATAAATTTCTTCAAAAAGTGGGTGTCCATAGGATGCCCGGACACTCTGCTGACTAAAAGCTTGCATAGATTGGTCAGGTCTGCTATTTTTTAGTCCTTTAGTAATATTATATCAATAATAATAATAATAATAATAATAATAATAATAATAATAATAATAATAACTAATAACACTTTAGGAGAAATATTACTGTCATTACTGAAATCACAAGCGTTAGTCTTTGCTGTCGACGCTCTAGACCAATTTGCAAAATTTCTTCACTAATGATCCACATGTGCAACATATTGGTAAATATTAGCCGTGGTCACACTACACGCTTTTACCTAGGGCAAATTCACCAGAAATTGCCTTAGGTAAATTCATCTAGGGTTTCATTTTCCCTTGGTAAAAAAATCCAGAAAGGTCACACCACTTGAGGGTTTTTTTTTCGGCGACATCGATGGTAGTCAAAATAACAAAATTAGTTTCACAGCATCACATATTTCCGGTTCTGTCATCAACGCATTCGCAGAGGAGCGTCTATTGGTTAGCTACCTTGGGATTTAAATTTGCCCTTGCTCTCGCTTTGGGGTAGCTGTCAAGGGGAACTATTGTTCCCGTGATATATCCAAACTCCAGATGGTAAAATTTCCCCCAAGTAAATTACCTTGGGAAAAATCGGTCACAATTGAAAAATTCAGTTTCCCTAGGGAAAATGTCAACAAGTCAAGTTTCCCTAGGGCAAAAGCCACGGCTATATTGGTAAAAGAAAACCGTTCCCCAAATGACCTCAATTAGGCTAAACTGTCACTAGAAAACCTGGCCACTTATTTGCAACTCGTTGAATAAGAATGGATCCCTTCGTTTTCATATGCGTCGTTCTATAAAACGTTTAGGGATATGTAAATAAGTGGCCGGGTATTCTAAAATCGCTCCCGTCGTCAATTACAGCTCGACTTACCAGCAAAATCCATTACGACCCATTCCGGAGTTGCCAACGAAGCGATTGCAAATACATCAGCCGCAAAGCATAAGAATCCTCCAACAATTACAAATTTATCCATGATATTTATAATAAGCACTTTCTACGCCAATATGTCAACCTGCTCCCGGAATTCAGGCATTAAATTTTCTTCATTCGGGCGAAGAGTTTCTAATGAGCGGCTGTAATGAGGCACGTTCGCAAACAAATCAAAATGCTCAATCTGGATTTTGTTATCAAACGATGAAGATTTCGCATCGTTTTTCACAGCTGTAATTTCTGCCTGTCAGCCGTTGAAAAGGTGTCTCATGCTTGTCTGCTCCGGTACAGAGATTGATAAAAATTTATGAAGCCAAAATGTCGACTTTCCTGGCAACATTCACAGTACGCTGTATGGAAACCTCGTTCCTAGGACCATGGCAACGAGGCTGGATGACGTAACGGATTCACAAGAACCAAGATGGCGGACAGTTGTTGAAGAGAAAATAATTTTTGTATCTATTTACGTATTAACTGTTATAGCCTACAAATATCTAGTCAAAAAGGTTGTATTTAAAGGCCAGTTAGCGGTTAATAATTAAGAAAAGTTTCTGAAGCAATACTGACGCAGAAATGAGCTTTTCATACGTTTTGCAGAGGTTTGTTTCGGCAAAAGAATCCAATACCTCATATTTGTCAAAGGGAAAGACAAAATGTGATGAGAGTGGAAAGATGTCTGGCGAGGAAGCAAGAACATTTTATGAAACTGTCCTGTCTTCTGGCAGTTCTAATATACAAGTTGTCGACTCTTCCAAGGCTTGTACTAGACAGCATTTGAAAAGAGAAAGTTTATACAAGCTGAATTCATCAGGATCATCATCTATTGCAGATAATGTGGATGATAGTGATCACGGATTTGATGTTGATGGTAACGGTGATGATGCGGGTGTAGACAATACAAAGTTCTGCTCGAGATCAAGGGTTCCAAGACAAAATCTACCAAGTTCTTCATATCACAGACTAGTCAATCAATTTCTGAAAAATGCCCAAGAAGGAAGGTTAAGACAAGTTCAGGAATTTCTGTCAGACCAAAGCATGGATATCAATGTGTGCGATCAGTTTTCATGGACTGCTTTGATGTGCGCATCACACAGTGGTCAGAGTCATGTTGTTAAGTATCTAGTGGAAAAAGGTGCAGTGTGGAAAAGTCACAAGGATTCACAAGGGAACACAGCATTGGATCTTGCAAGACTTGCTAAGCATTTTGACATTGTAGAACTACTTATGTCGCACAATGGCCGCATTAAAACTGAACATAAGAAAACCCATGTGAGTCAACAAGAATCTTCTAGGGCAAAAACTAAATTTTGGTGCTCAGTCTGTGAGCAAGAGTTTACAGATGGCAAAAAGGTACATCAAGGTTCAACAGTACACTTATTTAACACACAGCGCAAGCCTCAAAGGACATTTTACTATATCCCAGAAGGAAATATTGGTTATCAAATGATGTTAAAGTCTGGTTGGAATGAAGATAAAGGTTTGTTAATTATTCATTTATTTGCAGTTGGTTGGTTGAAAATTAAGTTATTGAAAATTAAGCAGCCTCGAAACATCTGAGAAACTAATTTTTAGCGCTACATTTGAAAACATTTTTTAGTCTACAGTCACGATAACGCGCTACACAGATTTATGCGCATATTATGTGCATCTTTTGAAAATTAAGTGTACAACCGGCACACAGTAGTTGGAAAAAATGTAGCAGTTATCTTGTCTAAAGAAATAATTAAGCAATAGACCAGACATTTCTATGGTTTATTGACTCAATAAACCACGCAGGATGTTGGAAGAGCACATGAAGAGATTGTAAGTCGGCTTCCTAACTGTTATTCCAACATTCTAAGTGGATAATTGCACCAGTTTAACCATAGAAACTTGTGGTCAATTTCTAATATTGACTAAATTTTGATTTTCCATGTGGTTTACTTGTATAACAGTCGATAGCAATTGATTATTATTGATCAATGAGTTCTTGTACAATACACCAAGGACCACAACTCAAACCACTGAAAGCATGGGAAAGCACTTGAAGGGATAGATGAGATGGCCCAAGACTCCTTATTGAGACTTATATAACGTAATGTCGATGCTACCCCCAACTGTAACTGAAAGCTAACCAGTTACTCTGTTATATAAGTCTCAATAAGGTGTCCCATTTTCCTGTTGGGCCCTCACCTATCCCTTCAAGTGTCCTCCAAAAGCATGATGTGCTAACCACAATACCACAGCTTCCATCAGTAGTCAACTACTTGGGTTCAAATAAACCACTGCTTTGTTAAATGTCACATTTTCTATCTTTTTAAATAGGTTTAGGTCCAGAAGGTGTGGGAAGAAAATTTCCAGTAAAGACAATCCTTAAAAGAGATAGATTGGGTTTAGGTAGCAAGAGATGTCAAGAGGCTAGAGTGACACACTTTGGCCCAAATGACTGCAGCGCTGTAAAAAAGAGAAAAGTTAACTCTGAGGAGAAGAAAAACAAGCCAAAACAAATCAGCAGAAAACAAAGGATAATCAAACAGAAGAAAGAAAGGAATTGGGAAAGAAACATGAGGATATACATGAACTCAGAATGAATTTTAATAGAAACTGAAATGACCTGATGTAACAATAAATTATTTTCCTTGTTTCAGCTAGTTGAACAATGTCAGTTGTACACAAATGTATGTATAAAACATCAAAAAATTATCAATAAATTACTGTATTAAAATAACACTAGTAACAGTCTACATTGTCACTTTTTTACATCAAACCTCGATTTTAACATTACCAATAAATATTATTTATATATTGCTTTTTGTTATATGGCAAGTAACATGAAAATCAGTTGCAGACCTAGGATCTCCCACCCATGCAATGTAGTTTGCCTCACTGTAGTTGTTCTCACCCACAGCTGCTTCAAGCTTTTCCTGTGCTTGTGATAATTTGTTGTTTGGTTCACATGCCAGTGTAATTCTGCAACCAACTGTACAATCTGTGTTACGTTACTGACAAAATTTGGTGCTATTCGTTTATGTATGACTGTTGGATATATTTGAAGCCCGAGGGTGTACGAGTTCAAGATTCACCTGAACAAAGACAAACCAGAAGGGGTAGGGGAAGAAAAAATACATAAAAAGTAACATGCCAGTCATTTTCACACTTCCTCTATATCATGACAATCAACAATGGCACCACCTTTGGTGCCATTTTAATATACAGTTGGGAAACTACTTGAGCAAACATTGTGACTAATAAATTTTATTGTGCTCTCAAGCCACTCTCCCACAGGTAAAGTCTCAAGCAGCCGGGCTAGCAATAATATTTAGCAAGTGTAAATGAACACTGTAGTAGTCACTAGTACTTCTTTCAGCTCCTAACAAACATGTCAAATGCAGTCTCCTTTAATCTGTGATTACTACTAGCAATATAATTGTTATTTTCTAGAATAAAGGTTTCTTTTAAGGTGATTACCAAGTATTGCATTGAGCATCACTACTGTGCATGGTAGATTGAAGCATTTGTGCTTGCACGAGAGACTCCACACTCTGAAGCAAGAGGGTTTCCTTTGAGGATTCAGTTACCTAAGTAGTAAATAAGTTTTCCTAAACAAGCTTGGTGACCTATCTTTTTTTTTTGTGCATAATTTCATTCTTTTAGTCCTCCTCTTTGTGCTGTAAAACTTTAAAAAAAAATCATGTCAGAAAAAAGTTATTGTGATAAAAGCATATGTAGCCGTTGCTCGTGGACACAAAATTCGAGATCACGCACCCGATGAATATTTTTAATACCTTTTCGGGTCGTGTACCTGTGCCATAAAACAAACATCAAATTGTTCCTTTTGGTCAATACATTACATCTATTTTGTTATTTCAAGAATTACTTTAAACCAGTGCTTCCTGTCCCTGCGAAACGTAGTGTGAGCTGATGGAATAATCATGTGCTTGATAAGTGCAGTTGCAAGGATTTAAAGGGTAACTTGAGACAATTCTATCTCCTAAATGAGCTTGGTGACCTATATCTTTTTATTGCAGATTTTGGATCATTATATCGTGGGAAACAATCAGGGAAACTTTAAAGAAAATCGTATGTCAACTGTTATTTCTAGGGAATCACCTTAACTATAAAAGGCTTATTTAAAGCGTTTAAATTTTCATGGCCCACATGTTGTAATATTACAAACAAGCTAGATACACCAGTATGTGCAATTTGTATTTACACACAAGTTTTGAAAGACATAAGGTAAGTAGAATGAAGAATGACAAGTGAATGCTGGTGAGGGTGTTTTGAACACATCTTGTTGAGTGGCTTTGTATTGACATCCTATTTAGTTATTTTGTCTTCACACTAGTTTTGTGCAAAATACATATATTCTTATAAACATGCTAGTAAAAGTAAAAAAAGAACAACTCCCCTCAACTCACTCTCTGTGAAGGGGAGCTGTTCTTCACTTTAACTAACATGCCAGCAGCCTTTTTGGCAAAGTAGAAGCATAAAAACTTAAAGCCGTGTACCAGTAATTTGGCTTAACAAGTATTACGTCAGAATAAGATGTAAATTATGCAATGTTGCTAAGGAGTGGTAGAGCTTCCAAAACTCTCCAAGTACCAGTCTGGAAGGACACAACAAGACCCATCCAACACTTCAGAAATGGTTACTTCCACAAAAGGTTTCCTCCAGGAGAACAAGTAAACAACATCAGGTCCACTTTTCCTCACCACTGTCTTAACCCATGCAAGAAATCTGTCCAGAAAGTTCAGACAAATGGAAGATTCCCACAAGCTCTCATTGTCCCTCACCAGCCGAGGTATTGCTAAAGTGTTGAATGTTTGAAGTTCCTTAACTTGGCCATGGTGATCTCTGAATCCGCAGATGATTTTAGGTACACCCGCAAGATACGATTGGGCCCACCACTTGATAAACTTGTAGCGTTTCAAACTATGGTGTTGGTTGTGGTGATGAGGCTGAATGGAGGTTTTGAGCTCTATGTAGTTGGCTGGTGCCTCACCATCTTCCTATGATAGCAACATAACATGAATACCATTTAGTTAGACTTGGTCAGTCAAATATAATATTTCACATATATCTTTCACAAATCTGGTGTAACTGCATAAAAATTATTATTCAAAAATAGGCTCCTTTTGGGGAGCATGTGTCTACCGCACACTGCTAAACTTTTGGATGTAAAGAATTAATTCAACCTTTCTTCTTTTGAAATTTGAGGGTCTACTCCTTATAGTTTTATACGTTGAAGCTAATTGAAGGGCTGGGGGCATATCCAGCCTATGTTGCTTTTGAGGTCGTTTTTTATTTTTCTCGCTCAAATTTGTCCATTTTTGGCATGTGAACTACAAATTAGTTGCAAAACATTGTTCAGATCTTTTTTTTGTTGTTTTTTTCCGTCACTTTCGAGAATTTCACTTCAGATGGCCAAGTTTGGGCCCGTACCACTAAATTCTGCTCAAGAAAAATAAATCCCGAAGTTCATTCCCTCAAAATCGCTTCATTTTTATCACCAATAGTCAGCCACTTAGATTCACGCCATCTCCCTTATCCTTACGGACCTCCTTTCCGAAGCACTCCCAGTCCCCTGCTACCGGCTCATAGTCTTTGCCCGCCTTGCTGAATTTCACCTGGCTGCAAGAACTCACTTTGAGCTGCCCAAAGCTGTATTGTCACAAAGCCACTGTCACAAAGCATGTTGGGATATCAATGGCAAAAACGAAAACGGAATGTCCGCCAAACGAAATACAGAAAATATTATAAGTCTCAAACCACTTCAGATATAAGGCATTTCCACCACGACATGGGATGCGAAATGGCCCACAATTCACAACGCTGCCCCTTTTCTGATCCAAAGTGATTCCAGACTTTCCAGCCGACTAGTCTTGTCCACCAAGGCCGTTTCAACCTCGAGCGCTGAAATAATGGCACTTCGGATACAAGGTATGACAAGGGACACGACTTGTTTCTTTGAGAGGTGCCAGAGACTTACGGATTTCCCGACTTAATGATGTCCTTCAATCATCGGACGGGCCTTAAACATATTGGCTTATACGCATGGTACAGATGATGTGTTTGCCGTAGCGAGCTCGTGATCGATAAGCGAGTCAGGCATGCGTAAATAACGGTATTTTCGTTCATGTCGTTGGCACGGGTCAGGAGTATTGCGCTCGCATATTCTCACGGCCAATCTGCTGTAATGGCGTCGAAATTATGCTCTGAATGTAAACAACCACTAGAAGGCCAGAACTCTGCTTTTTTCAGGTGAAATTAGTCCAGTTTCTTAGGATTAGTGCAAATTCGACAAGGGGTTGTGATATTATTCGTTGTACGATAAAATTAGGCAAATCTGAGCGAGAAAAAGAATAAAAACGCTCAAAAAGCAACATAGGCTGGATATGCCCCGAGCCCTTCAATTCTACAAGATCACCTGGTGGGTAGCAATGATGTTCTTAACCCACACGGCTGTCATATACAGCCTTTAATATTGATCTCCTTCGGCCAATTTTTCATCAATTTCACATCTTAAAAGAACAAAATGTTTACAGCTTTTAATGTTCAAAGTGTTGGCTTTTGCAGAATTTAGTCCGTGGAATGTGTGGAAAGGTCTTTGCATGATTTAGCTCACCTGCCATTGACCTTTCGCAAATTTGATCTCTTTCGGGGTTTCCTGTTTATAAATGGATTGCTTCTTTGAATTCAAATTGAATCAAAGGCTCCTGAGAGCCAACCTGTGAATAGGAAATGCTAACGGTAACCCAATATTGTGGGTTTTTTTGGAAGTTAAATGTAACAACTTTTGACGAACGCAAAAAAATAAAAACAGTCATTTTCAGTTTGAAAAAAAACAAAACAAAACAAAAAGAAATCTGTCCTGGGCGAGAATTGAACTCGCGTCCTTCAAGCTCCCCCTGGCTCTGTTGTCCCATTGTTTATCTAATCCACTACACTACCTAGTATTTGGCTAATCACCGCGGCCAAATTTTGTCATTTCAACGTAGATATGTGGAAAAAGTTTACATCTGAGTAATGGATCATGTGAGCAAGTGAGTGAATGAATTAGCCACCATTACTGATAACCGGTTCATTACACTTGCACATATTCAGTCTGAGTTTGCAGACTTGTATCTTTTGTTATTTTACATTAGAGAAAGTGCTGGACTTATAATCAAGCTAGCTAAATACTGCAACGATGGATGTTCACTCCGTTGAGAAAAACAGAAAATGAAAAGCTCCACATGGGACACTGAACTTGTGGTGCATGCACCGCCTGATTTTCATTGTGAAAAACAGCTTTCATTGTTACAGCATGCTCGAGACAAAATGAATCCAGTTGAATTACAAAGAACAAACCTTAGTACAGCAATCTACTTCAGCACCAAACACTAAAGAGTGTTTACCAAGCCTGGTTCTTATGACAGTGATAAATGCCTCACTGTCATTACAGGCACGACTTTCTGTATTTGCCGCCCCATTCTTGCACTGACGATTCTTGTCCACATGTGATGTGACGTAGCTTTCAAAGTTATAACCCCAATAACACATCTCTTTATGTTTGTCTTCCATGTTTTTACGCTTCTCTCTGTTTTCTTCAGTTTCTATCTCGCTAATGTAGATGGTTTCATTGTATAGAGTTGCTGCCATCTGCCATGGTTCTCTTGTTTCATATGGGGTGCACATGATCTTTGTTAAATGTCCTCTCCATGTTATGAAATCTGTGTGTAAGCTAGTAAAAATATGATATAGTGCAAGTTAATACCTTTCAAATTACAGAATGTTAGAACAGGGTTAGTATGTAAACACCTTTGTTAGATGGCTTAGTCACTAATAAGTCACCCATTCTACCTCTTTGTGTTTTTTCTAAATACCTAAAATATTGTCAAAATGTTGTTAAAATCCTTTTGTACTATTTCTTTCACTTCCCACCACATTGGGAATCCCCCTTCCTGTGCTCTCTTTTCCAAACCCTTTTTCTCCTGGCTTGAACTCTTTTGGAAACGCGTTTCAAACGTCCAATGGTCCATCATTGACCGGAAATTTGCAGGTTTAATCAGTGCTGGACATCTAGATAGATATAATTTATATCAGTGTTTGCTGCAATAACACCATGAAAGAACAATCCAATCTAGCCCTAAATCTGGGTATTTTTAATAAAAAGACAAAGGGGCTATAATTTGATAAGAAGACTACAAGAAGACAATTATTGATTTACTTGTGGATTCAAAATTAAAAAAACACAAAGAAAAACATGCACAGAAAACAGAATTTTGCAAATCCTACTTTTGTGGCAAAGAAATTTATAAGCAATCAATACCACTGAGCCAAAAAAGCGAGGGGAAAAGAGCTAGGTACAGTACTTACCCGCATATAAGAACCTGCAATTTAAGAACCTGTTAGCCTAAAAATATCAATTTAGACGCCATTTACATAAGAACCTATTTAGCCTAAAATTTGAAACAGGTTCTTATTAAAGGTTCATATAGAAATTAACCTAAAAAATCTTCATGAACTTGAACATGTATACACTTCTAAATTTGGTATAAATGTTTGAAAACCTTGTAAATTTTCATTACAGGCCTGTTTTGGCATTTAATTTAATATACATGCCACCTTTCTACCATTCACAGGTATATAATATATTTCTCATTAAATAAGAACCTATTTAAGAACCTGCATAGCCTAAAATTCCACTAAGCACCATTTACATAAGAACCCGTTTAGGCTAAATTTGAAAAATGGGTTCTTATAAGTGGGTAAGTACTGTAATGGATCTTCAAAGCATTATCACAGCGAAGGATCCCGGCAAGAAATATATGGGGAAGGTCAACATCATTTCACAGCACGAGTCGGTCATGATTATTTGTACAAATTATTATATTAAATTGAGAACAGCAGATTAGAAACGGTGTTACAAGGACATATTTTTCCACATGAAGCAAGGAAATATGAGATGTCTGAAAGCCGGCTCCCCCCCCCCCCCCCCCCCCCCAATCTCTCCCTCTACGCCTTGTGACTTTTTCACAAACTCTTTATAAACAACCCCCATGAAGATCAAACTTGTCTTCAATGTTAGTTTTAAGGCAGTCCAAAATACTCAGTATTGAGTGTGCAAACTATGTAGTAAATAGTAGAGATGGTGGAGAGTTGCCAAGAAAGGGACCATAGGTGGGAACTTAGAGTAAAGGGTATGGTTACCACAAACTTTAGACACCCCCCACCCCCACTAGTTTATTAACCAAGCAAACACAAGTTCTGACTTAAAGACATTGAGATAAGCTAGATTTCAGACAGTCTTTTTATAGTCCGGTCACGGGTTGTTATAAGCTTGAGCTTACAGGTGTTAATGGTCATTAATTTACAAGGACTGTCTGCCGTATTTAAAACTAGTAATCTCTTGCCCTCTATTCCTTTTTACCTTGGACCTGAGGGTCTTTTGCTTGGAAAACGTTTTGCCGAAGGACTTTGAATGATTTCAAACTTCTGACGATGACGGTCGGTCCACTGCAACAAATGTTCCAACCCTTCTCTTTCATCCTCGTTCCTTTTCACAAACTCTTTATACCCCGCACGAAGGTCAAAATCTATATTATGAGGAGGACTAAAAATCCTCAGCTGTCGTTTGTCATCGTGAAAACCTCTTTTCTCGTCGAGAGAAAAGCATCCGACCTCTACTGGCTGCCGATAGAAAGGGAGTTCTCCACGAAAAGCTTCGATTGGCGAAACAGCGAAGGTTTTCTTTGTTTCTGAGGTATCTGGCCGAGCTTTTTTGGTTTGCAAGTCTTCCGGTTGATCAACAGAACGCTTCATATCTAAAGTGAAAGTATGTTCTTTAATGTAGCTTCCTTGGAGTCTCCTTAGGCAGGAGGCTGCGAGGTGAGCCTGCGTAGCAGCAACCTCATCCCCAGGGCCTATCTGAAAACAAACACGGCCACCAATCGACATCAGTTGAAATAGAGAAATGCCTGGGGTTGAGTTTGTGAATGATGGCCACTCTGCTGCATTCAAAATGGCGGCTCTTCCTAAGTGTAAGTGTAAGTATGTCCTCAATATTGGGTGTGTCTCTATGTCCTCAATATTGGGTGTGCCTTTATAGCCCAAAAGACTCTATATCCATATATATCCTATAAAGGGCCTATAGATCCTATCGAGCCTATATATCCTATCGAGCCTACAGATCCTATAGAGCCTATAGATCCTATAGAGCCTGTAGAGCCTGTAGATCCTATAGATCCTATAGAGCCTATAGATCCTAAAGATCCTATAGAGCCTGTAGAGCCTATAGATCCTATAGATCCTGTAGAGCCTATAGATCCTATCGAGCCTATAGAGCCTATAGAGCCTATAGAGCCAATAGATCCTATCAAGCCTATAGATCCTGTAGAGCCTATAGATCCTATCGAGCCTATGGAGCCTATAGATCCTATGGAGCCTATAGAGCCTATAGATCCTATCGAGCCTATAGATCCTATAGATCCTATCGAGCCTATAGAGCCTGTAGAGCCTATAGATCCTATCGAGCCTATAGATCCTATCGAGCCTATAGATCCTATCGAGCCTATAGAGCTTACAGAGCCTATCGAGCCTATAGATCCTATCGAGCCTATAGAGCCTATAGATCCTATCGAGCCTATCGAGCCTATAGAGCCTATAGATCCTATCGAGCCTATAGATCCTGTCGAGCCTATAGAGCCTATAGAGCCTAAAGATCCTACAGATCCCATCAGAGCCTATAGATCCTATAGATCCTTTTGATCCTATCGAGCCTATAGAGCCTATAGATCCTATCGAACCTATCAGGCCTATAGATCCTATAGATCCTATAGAGCCTATAGAGCCTATAGATACTATCGAGCCTATAGAGCCTGTAGAGCCTATAGATCCTATCGAGCCTATAGATCCTATCGAGCCTATAGATCCTATCGAGCCTATAGAGCTTACAGAGCCTATCGAGCCTATAGATCCTATCGAGCCTATAGAGCCTATAGATCCTATCGAGCCTATCGAGCCTATAGAGCCTATAGATCCTATCGAGCCTATAGATCCTGTCGAGCCTATAGAGCCTAAAGATCCTACAGATCCTATCAGAGCCTATAGATCCTATAGATCCTTTTGATCCTATCGAGCCTATAGAGCCTATAGATCCTATCGAACCTATCGAGCCTATAGATCCTATAGATCCTATAGAGCCTATAGAGCCTATAGATACTATCGAGCCTATAGATCTTATCGAGCCTGTAGAGCCTATCGACGTATAACATACATCTATTACAAAAAAGAATCAACTGTCATTTTGTCATTAGCAGTGTGATTAGGAGACTGGGAGAGAAAATGTTCCTCTCCTAATCACACTGCTAATGACATGCGACTAATCCCCATTGAAAAAATTTCTCTAACCGAGACTCAATACGTAAGGCCAAAGAAGCTTCTTTAATTTCAAAAGGCAGAACACTTGTTCCTCACGGCCTCAACATTCGCGAAGAAATATACTAATTATTCACTTTTGTATTAGTTTCCTTTCATTGTTTCCGTATATTTTTCACTATCAGCTATTTTTATTTCTGTCTATCATTGTT
Organism: Cladopsammia gracilis; assembly: GCA_022457155.1. NCBI lineage: Eukaryota > Metazoa > Cnidaria > Anthozoa > Scleractinia > Dendrophylliidae > Cladopsammia > Cladopsammia gracilis. Next base: position 684,130 of record JAJGOT010000356.1, read on the forward strand.
ATTTTTCTAGGCGTAGCCCTACGTATTTCCGTTGTTACCTATACATGTCAACTATATATAAAAAGCCAATGTAAATTTTACCTCATTGTACCTGAAGAAGGCTGGTTTGACCAGCCGAAATATAGTACACCTCTTAAATCTGTATCAACGTTGTATCGGTCTTTGATTCTATAGTATATTTCTCTTGTTAAACCGATCAGATCACTAGTTTGATCCAACGTACACCAGCAGGATTATCGTCCACGGTTACTTGCTTGAACTTCTTATTCACCATGACGACACGAACAAAGGCGACAACAACGTGAACAACGACGTGAACAACAACAACGACGACAACTTGAACAACAACGTGAACAACGACAACTTGAACAACATCTAACCCCCTCGGTCCGTCCAATTGGTTCGTCGATGGGACCATGCCTCCGGGGTTGGGAAGTGTTGGGTTGTCAATACCCGTGGATTCCCCCCTTCCCATGCCTCTGCGATGAGGAAGGAGAGGAATTCCAACGGTTGATTTCGCCTCCTCCTCGTCGCTCTCTCCCCAATCGACTTTGCCTCCTCACCTGTTTGCGGGAAGATGATGATGATGATGAGGATGATGATAACTGGTTCAAGGCATGGATGGAGCGACGTCAAAGGGTCCGCAAATAAGGACAGGCCAGGGTCACGGCTCGATTGAGGGAAGAACAAAGAATCATGCCATTCTGTCGGAAATGACGACAAGTGCCATCGATCCTTCCAATCGCCTTCCACGATTCGCGGCCCAGTTGCAACGCGAGATTCCGTCACCCGTCGATGAATTTCTAATCGACAACGAACTCTTCGACTCGATTCGTCGATGGAGCCAAGAATTTGATTTTATTCAGGACGAAGGAGACGCGCATTGACACAAAACACTTTGTTTACAAGTGGTTGATTTTTTGCTTTATTTTCAGCTCGAACCCAACGTCGTTCCAATAAAGTGTCATTACAGTTTTAAACGTTTCTTGACTTGCATGATTTTCTTGACAATTTTTCCCGTCAGGGTGTGTTTTCCCGGCAGGTTGGCAATCCCTCGGATCATTTTTTTCATCCGCTTTTCACTTGTCTTGTTACGTCTGGGATCGACCGTAATCGATGTCGTGTTGCTTGGCCAATCGATCCAACCGATTTTTCCCAGCATCTCCTCGTTTCAGGCGCTTGGCGAGATGCGTTCCGGGTCCCATGAATTGATACCCGGGCCAATGAAATTCGATCCCCCTTTTGGCCAGTAACTTTTGAATGTAAAAGCTCCCTCCGCGAATGTCTCCTCGTCGGCGGAGAGCCTTCCTTCTCCGTCGGATTTGGCCGCGCCCCTTCGCTTCCAATCCAACTAATCCGTCTTGAGTCTCTCTCTCTCTTTCTTTTGACGGCCGCCTGGGCTATTTCTCGGAGCACTTTTTGGGTTTATTTCGCGACACTTCCTATCTTCTGTTTGGCTTGTTTCTTCAGATAACCGCTGAGGAAGGAGGACGTCGACAGACCGGGTGCCGAGGCGGGTATGTCAAAGGAAAGTTGCCTGGGACGGATGGGTCTCGGAATGCCCGAGAGGGTCGTGAGTTTATTGACGCTGACCTTTTGGGGGGTTCCAGTCGCTTTGGCTGGTTTTTGACCTGTAGCGGGCGTCGAAGGGGTGCGTCCTTTTATCATTTGTTTGATGAGGGTGGAGATCGGCGCCTCGACCAGATCCTCTTCCTCCGCCGGCGCCCCCATCCCCGTCTCTTGGGCCGCCATACCCGGTTGTCGGACGCGTTTGGTCCACGTGCGCACTTGACGGGCCAAAGGTTTGGGCAAAGCGACTTTGAGACCTGGGTCGTGGTCGGAGTCGAGCAACACGTCTTCTTCGGCTGCCAACGTCGCCGCTTTGTTCAATCGACTGTTTTCCATCAAACGTTGCTTGTACTGTTCTTGCAATTGAAGAAACCGTGGAGGGTCGGTGACAGCTGAGCATTGAAGGAACTCATGGTCCTTGTTTTCAGCTCCCGTCTCCCAACACGTCGGCGAAGGCTCGGCAGTAGCGGCAGAGTCTGTGATGGCGTAAATTCAGAAAATGTTGACACAACAAATCCCCCCGATTTCGGCTTTGAAAGGTCTCCACTACTCGCTGTAAGGTGGCCTGACGTTCTTGTTCCCGTCTTTCCGTCCTTCTTGTAAGGCGCGAAACATTGTTCATCGCGACTTGAGTGCTCTTTCGCAGATACAATTCAAACCACGCCAGATTCCTGCCCCAGTTTATGGAGTTCTTATTTTTCGCCATGTCACGTTAGGCCTGGCGGTAACGGAGTAGCACTTGATAATTGGCACGGGAGAGGGGCACCGTCCCCCGTATCGTGTTCATCGCCAATTCGCTGATGGCATTGATTTGATCCGCATTGGCTAATTGTAATCGTTGGCGTCGTCGATGATGATCGGCTTCCTTCAATACCCTTCATAAGAAGGGCAACTGACGATGGATGCGACGCATGACGAAAAAATCGGATCGACCACAGACCCTAGGGAACGTGCCTGCTTTATACTCGATGGCTTCTCACTCTTTTGTTCTGTTTTCACCTCCGTTTACGGGTCACGGCTTCTAGGGCTTTTATGGCACCATAGCCCGCCGCGCCTCCCGCCGCGCCCAAGGCGGCCGCTTCTCCCGCTGCTATCAAGGCAGGCACGACTTAAGCCGGTAAACGAAACACGCCTCCACATTGAAGACCGCGGGTTCGTCGTGTTTTGACCCCGTCTCAACGCAGGGCACGACGTCGTGATCGTCTTCCTTTCGGCATGGCGAATCCTTGTCGACTAAATGATAAAGAAAATCGGAGGTCCTCGGCCGTTTCTATAGACCCGGAATGCGTCGTTTGGCGCGTTGCACGGCCCGTGTGGCTCTCCGTTGGATGCCTTGCATGGTACTTGTCATTTTTCGGATCACCGTCGAGCACCACTCTTGACGGTTTCTTTGGCCAATTCTTTCACGGCTTTTTTCGCCAAGGCACCCACGATTTGTTCCCCCATGATTGATTTCACCACACGCATGATGGGGGGAAGAAGCTCTTCCAATCCACCCCTGCGTTGATTCCTCCGCCGCCGTCGACGTCTTTTCACAGCGTGTCGTTTTGGCATACTGTCGTCAAAAAACAATGAAGTTGGCAGGATTCCTTCCGTTTTTATAGAAACAGGTGTCGACGTAGGTGAGGTGGAAGATGTTTCGCTTGTTGGATGGCCCTTTTCATCTGTTGTCCCACGGCGAGACTCCTTTTGGCCAAAGCCAATGCTTGCGCTTATTTAGAGGCGCATTTCGACAAAGTCCTTACGGTTTTTTTACTAAAGGTCCGTTGTAGGTCGTGAAATAACACGGAAAGCAGACCGCCTCCATGTTGTCACCTTCCACGACGACGTCGTCGGATGCGGGGGGTATGGCGTCTGCGAACTCCGTTGCCTCGTACCATCGTGGTCGTCTCCACCGGAGAGTGTTTTTTTCCTTTTTATGGATTGGTGATGCGGGGAGGACGTCCGTCGAACGGTGGGGGCTTAGCCGTTGTCTTCGCACACCGTGGTCACGGTGTTGGTATGCGTGATATTGCGTATACGACGGTTCCGGGCTTGCTGTCTGGCATCTTCCGCCAACAGATCCATTTGTCGACGCATTTCATCTTGATTGCGTCGATTGGTAGGGTCCTGGCCCCGGCGACCTCTGGGTATCCTGCCTCGTCCACGAGGGGCACGAGGGGAGGAGGGCGACGACGAGGAGGACGAGGGGTATCTCCGGTCCGCCGGGGGCGCCTGCCACTGTCCTGGTGGCCGTGACGGTCATAGACGGGGCGACAGCGGGTGCCGTCGTTCCGGCCGGTGAAGCGGGGGTTTCTGTGACGCCGGCCGAGTACCTCTCCAAATCTTCATCCGTGATGTTGTATTGTTGCCGCAATCGCGTTTCTTCCCCGGTCGTTATTGGGGCGTGGAGGATCCGATGCATGATAAAATTCTTCTTCGTGCCGGGGGCGGTCCCAGACGGGGTGGAAGGTGGAGAGGGCGACCCCACCGTGGACGGAGACCGAAAGGAGGAGGAGGTGGAACGACTTTCGTGGTTGCCCGCACCAATTCGGTTGGGTTCAGGTTTTGAGGGAACGAAAACGAGGTCGGCACCCCCACCCCCGCCGGACTCGCCGTGGGAGAGGGTTGGGGGATCGTCCCTACCCCAGTCGGCGACAGCGTGGCCCAAACACGATCCATCTGTTCCAGGTAAGCCGGATCCAGGAGAGCGTCGTCGCTCTCCCACGCATTGCGAATGAATTGCGGGGAGGGTGTGCTCTGTCGACTCATTCCGTTTCTTCAAAGACAACCGGGGGTGCTTCTCGTTCGCGTTAAATAGTCAAAGGGTTTCTGCGTGCAAAGGTTGAACACCTCCATCACCCTATGCCATGTGTCGGGAAATGCTTGCAACGCTAAATTTCGCAGGCCCGTCCGATCGCGTGGATTCTTGAAGGCGATGACATAATGCGCATTTCGGTTGATGGTCTTGGCAAATTTTCCAGGAGGAATATCGCCCAGTCGGCCATCGAACCATTGTCCCAAGAGAGAGAGGGTCGGGATCCCTTGATGAAATCGAATCCTGCGAATCCTGCGGATGCTCTCGAATTTCCATCCATTCCAACTCCCTCAGGCTTTGAATCGCCTTTTGCGTATCTTGCTGCGTGATCATACCACGAATTTCCCGTTATCAACGATGCCTTTCACCCCTTGTGCGCCTAATTTGCCAAACGCCGTCCAAAAGGAGGGAGCCGGTCCCGCTAAGGCCATACTTATACCATACGCAATTTTATCCTAGAGCGAAGGGCCTCGCTTGCGTCGCAAGGCCCCCCCCCCCCCTCTCTGCCCTCGTTTGCCTAACACCGTTAAAAAGGAGGAAGCCGGTCCCGATTTACCGTCGTCGCTTTCGTGTGGCTCGATTTCCTTGGGCATGATGAGGAGTCCCGAATTAATGACTCCCTCTCCAGAAGGTGTGGCTCTTTTATGAAAAAGGGAGATGCAATGACCAGGAATCGAGCTTGGGTCTCTGCAGGCACAACGCAGCGTCTTGACCACTTGACCATCAGAGCACTCGTCGAGTGGGTATGTTTCTTTCCTATTAAAAAAAACACCGGAAACACTTCTTTTTTTCAACCTTTTTTATTTTTTAACAACAACAACAACTGTTCCTTTTTTACATGTTGAAATGACCCTTGTTCTCGTGAAAGCTCACGTTACATTGACGATTGGGTACAGCATTGTCCACTTCACTCAGATCTTCCTAGATCAAGGATTTGATCCGTTGCGCCACTTTCATGTCGTTGGACACCAGGTCGTGCATTGAAAAGTCGGCCAGGAAGTCTTCAAACGACACACCTCCTACTCGAGCTTTGAGAAACAACAAGGCGTAATGTCCACAGGTTTGACTCTGGATGGCTGGAAGGGTGACGCCGCTTCGAAACACCGTAGGCCATTGCACCAACCACTCGTGCATCCCCGGGCTGGGTACGCCAGCAATGGGAGCCCGTAACTGTCAAAGACTTCGCATCCTCGTCCCGGTTAGGTCCACACGGCCAACCAATGTTTGCCCGGTGACCCCGTCGGGTCCGTGTTCACAATGTACCCTGCAAAACAATTCCAAGACCATTTCTACACCCGGGTGAGAAGGCGTCTCGTGTGAAAGGCTTCCAGGTGCGGTTTGATCAGGAAGGTCACGGTCTGGTTGCCGCAAAATCGCACGGAGGCTGGTTTTAGGGGTTGCACCGAATCATGCACCCATCCGGCCGTGGTGAGAAGGTCGTCGTTGGCTCCGGCGGCAGCCATCAGAGGGATGACATCCAATTGATTCACCCACCCTTGAGGGGCCAGCAAGGTTTCTCCTTCTTCTCCGTTGAAATTCAAGATGGTTTCCAGGAACGCTTTGTAAACGTACGCGTCCGTTTGTTCGCTCATGAGGGCTCTATTGAATCGCAGATTCATTTGTTTGAAGAGCGAATGCGCAATGTTGTTGACCGCGTACAGGAATCGGGTGTCGTTGGCGTCCGAGGCGGCATTCGTATCCGCCACCAGGCCATTGGCGGAGCCCGAATTCAAATGCAGTTCCAGTTCCAGGTAACTTCGATCCAAATCTCAAAAATCTTCCAACGCTTGCACGGTGAAGGTAATGGGTCGGATCCCCGTGGTAGAAGGGTTGTACTTGACCATCCGATACCCCTGCCGAGCAATGTCGGCCGTGGAAATCGTAAACAATTCCAAGGGCATCTTGCCCTCAGGTGGGTGGGCGTTTGCGTTTCCGTCGACGCGTGTGGGTCCTTTTTATGAATCTGGTGAGCCGATACCCCGGTGGAGGCGTGACGTCCGACGAGATCCAACCCCCGCTTTGAAGACGTCTGGTGAACCAATACCTGGGTGGAGGCGTGACCTCCGAGGCGATCCAACCAGATGCCGGGGTCGCGATTGAACGACCAGAAGGGTGTACCATGGTGCTGCATCTGCTGCTGTTTTTCTCCTTTCACTCCCTGAAATTGTCTCGGGCTCGGGCTCGGCTTATAGACCCCTTGCTTGCTTGCTGGGCTTTCCGTTTCACACCTCGTCATAAAGTGTCGAGCACTGCTTTCTCCGCCTCTCGCCACGATTGGCCTCTGTCTAGTGACGCTTTCCCCTCGCGCAACGAGGACGTGAGCAGCGGAGTGGCAATTTGATCAAGTCTTGAGTGAAGGCGCCTCCGCCTTGTCCCTTCCCCGTCCCCGTTCTCATCGAGGGGGGATTATAACGCGTTAAACTGCCTTCCAACATGACGACAATGAGGATCGACGAGGGGGAGGGCTGGCTTTTTTTACCGTCGCCTTTCGGAACTGGAAGGTGACGACCGTTTGTCCTTTTTTAATTTTCGTCAAGGTCCCGGTCGGGTCGGCCAGTTGCACTTCGATGAGATCAATCCACAGCCGTCGTAAGGGGACCCATTGGACATGCAGCTGTTCAAAATACTGCACCCGCTCTCCGCTTTTCGGAAAATGCGCTTGTCGAATCAAGGGGTGGAGTTGACCGCTAATTCGATTGCTTTCCACCAGATCCGTATACACGAAGAAGCGTCGTCCCGTACTTCCCTTGTACTCGGCAAAGGCGTCGTTGAGATTCACAAAGTGCCAATTCACGGTCAGAGAGAGATACAGGTACTCTTCGTCCGTCTTCCAGAGCTCGTTCGCACCCAGTTCCCCAGTTCCGTGTCCTTAACAGAATAGAAAGTCTGGTTGGACTCATCGAACGGGAGGGTATAGTGGACATTTTCCCCCAGTTGCGACCCCTCGGCGTTCAACCACTCCATGGCCACCGCCAACTTTTTATTCACCATCAACCAAATGGAAGGGTCGGTCATGGAGGGATCGGGTCGATTGTTCGCCAATAGTTTATGTTCCACGACCAAGGACGGTCCTTCCCAACGAAAGGTGGGTCGACGGGCTTCCCTGTTGAAGATTCGAATCATGGCGGACATCAGATCCACCCCATCCTTGATGAATTGTTCGTTTTGCAATTGAGTGCCGCTGATGATGTAGTGGCGAATGGTCTGTTGAACGAGGGAATCCAACAGGGTGTAAGACAGCAAAAACAGGTTGGCCCTCTCGAGCCCCGTGACGTGCGTCAACGTACGCCCGCTATCCGGGATGGATGGGAAAGCAACCCCACTTTCCAATCCCCTTCCAACGCGAGCGGTTCCTCCAATCACACCTTGAACGCCTCCGGGCTGTTGTTGGGAAATTCCGTGGAGACATCGCTCAGGAGCACCACGCGATTCATGACGTGGACGAAAAGAACCACCGCCAAAATGACGCGTGGACAGGATGAGGTTCGGCCCGTCTTCATAGCGAGGTCAAACTGCGTTTGGGGATTCAACTATCGTATTTGCTGAACCACCCCTTCCAACGCACCAACACTTTCTGCCCTCGTCGTCGAAGCACTTTTTCCACCCGAAACACGGCATCGTCCGGCACCTTGACTTTTTGCACATCTTCTTGGTAAAAGGTCCCTTCCATGGGAGTTCCGTCCCACTCTTGGATCTTGTATGTGGGGACGGAGCTCGTTGGATGCGTTGGATGATGAACACTTCTTCCGTCCATCCGGGCAAATACTCTTTTTGGAAAGGACGATGTTTCTTGTTGAGGCGGACGCGATCCCCCACCTTCAGGGTCGGGCGTTTCCGCTGTCGAAGACGTGTCTCGTACAATCGATCCCACAAGATTCGTTCGTTGGCGCGGATCACTTTGTCCGGGGGCAGGCTAATACTTCGATGTAACGTCGGACCAAGAGCGGCAAACGATCGTAGTACTTGAGCGTTTCAGCGCGGTGAACACGCGGTACATGCGTTCCTTCAACGTTCGATTTCATCGTTCCACTACGGCGGCTTTACTATCCCCACGCGTGGAAAAAAGGGCAATCCCTCGCTCTTTCAAAAACGTTTGGAAGGTCTGGTTGTAAAATTCTTTCCCTTCGTCTGTTTGCAAACGCAAGGGTTGTCGTCCTTGGCTCCCTCTCAGAATCGATGCAAAGGCCTCCGTCACGGCTTTTCCCGTCTTGTTCTTCAAAGGCACCGCCCAAGGGTAATTGGACAAGACGTCGATGACGGTCAAAATGAAGCGGTGCCCCTTATTACTTTTCTTCAAGGCCGACACGACGACCAAATCGGCCACCCATTGTTCGTTGCGGGCAAACACGATCACGGGGGTGGTGGGAAACCGTTTCCGACGAGGTTTGTGCAGGGTATAACTCAAGAGTCCTTCCAAGACACGCTTGGCCCGCGCTTAAGGCAACCCTGTCTGCTGGGCAAACCGTTGCACACCCCACCCAAACTGCCTTTTTTCTCGGGGGATTCGTAAACCTCTCCCCAGGTGACCGAGGATCGCTTTTGGGTGTTGGCACGCGGTGCCATACCGTCCACCGGTTAGGTCCAATGCACTCAGAAAAAACGGCAGGGGAGGGGACTTATATCGTCCAAAAAAACACCACACAGTGAATGATCATGACAAACATTTTTTTTATCAACCCTACAAGAAAAAAGGAATGTTCAAAACGGCTCTTCCGCTGATCTGGCCAAGGTCTCGGTGGCTCGACGCATCCAATAGTGAAAAGCGGGGGTCGAATCGACAGGAATGTACTTGTCTTTCAACCATTGCACCGTCTTCAACATCTCCAACGAAGGGAGGAGGGAGGAGGGAGGAGGGCGACGACGAGGAGGACGAGGGGTATCTCCCGGTCCCCCGGGGTCTCCTGCCACCGTCCTGGTGGCCGTGACGGTCATAGGCGGGGCGGCGGCGGGTGTTGTCGTTCCGGCCGGTGAAGCATGAACATCTCCAACGAAAGGTCTTCCTCTTTCAGGTACCGGTTCGAGGCCTCCACATAAACGATCTTTTTCCAATGGGGCAATTGTTTGACGCGTCCTTCAAGTAAGGTTGGGAACTCAAATTTCTGAATTCTTCGGGGAAGACGATGGTGTTGTCCGTCCCCGCAACCACAAACCCTCCCCGCCAAAACTTGTCGGTCCCCTGGGGGTCTCCGGCTCCAACGCTTTCTCTCTTTCTTTCTCTCTTGCTTTGGCGACGAAACGTGGTTTCCAAGGGATCCACTGGACATTCCCACCACCCTATTTCTTGACGCGGGGTTTCAAATGGATCCACTGAAAATACCCACAGCGTTCTTTGCCAAACTGCTCCACGCCTTTCTGGTTGACACCACAGGTCAGGAACAGCTTTTGGTAATTTATTGGGACAATCTCAGTTTCATCCGAAGAAGGGCGTCGCACACCGCCACTAAAATTTTTGGGGAGTACCCCCGGACCTATTGTTAATTTCCCTAGGGTAATGGCAAGTAATAACGTTACTAACTTTCGATATCTCATGTTACCTGTCAATCTTCCAAAGGTTCAACAAATTTGTGTTTTTCTTGTCGAGGAAAGGAGTAATCAGTAAGTTGAATATATTAAATGAATGGCTTTGAGTTCTCATGGTATGTTATCATTTGATAAACTTTTGATCTTAAATTACCGATCACGCGAACGAAAAGGCAGTATGGACTTTGCCTTTTGTTCTATTTTGGAATAGTGAATCATTTCCATTATTAGATTTAGGTACATGGTAGAATGTATTGACGGTGATAAAAATTGCGCTTTGATTATGCAATAGTACGCAAGGGACCTCGTGATTTTGCAGATTTAGTCAAACTATATTATTTTGTGCAAATGTAGAAGTTTTTGTTTGCTGCAATTCTCTCTACAGTTCTATTCGTGTACAAGTAAAATTTTGTTGTTCTGAATCGCATGACAAAGCAAGCATTTTAACAACCATTTTATAAGCGATTTGAGCGTTTCGATTCAAGACAGACATTGGAACTACAGTGTATTACGGACTTAATTGGGAAGATATTATTTGAGTGCCAATACGAAGAAAATATGTTTAGCACACAAAAAGAAGATGAATATCAAGAAGTGAGTGTGTCGTACTCACGGCATTGGGATTCTGACGTGGAGAAGACAGTTAAGCTAGAGGGTCCAACGTAGCTTCATTGCATTAGTGTTCAACGCACCTTCATCGCATTCAAATCGTGCCGTGAACAGGAGGGTTGCCTTAGAGTGCTTTTTATCTGTTGTTGAAGTGCTGACTGTCTAAAGTATGCGGAAGAAACGTTGTAAAGAAAAAAATAAACAGTGTAAACGTAGCCGATCTGCAGAAACACTGAAATTTCAGACTTTAAGGAAATCGCATGTACACATGTAGGTATGTAGTTTATGTAAAGTTTGTTTGATTTGTTGATAATTTTGTCGCGGTGTTTGAGAAAAGGAGTAATTATTTAATGAATGGCTTTGAACTGTCATGTCATGTTATCATTTGATGAATTTTTTATTTTCTCTTAGCGATCACGCGAACGTCTAAGTTATCTAAAGTTTCTTTGTTTTTGTTGATGATTTTGTCGCGATTCTTTAGGGAAGCAGTAATTAGTAAGTTCAATTTATGAAATGAATGGCTTTGAGTTCTCATGGCATGTTATGAGGAAAACAGTAATTAGTAAGTTCAATTATGAAATGAATGGCTTTGAGTTCTCATGGCATGTTACGAGGAAAGCAGTAATTAGTAAGTTCAATTATGAAATGAATGGCTTTGAGTTCTCATGGCATGTTATCATTTGATAAACTTTTGATCTTAAATTACCGATCACGCGAACGAATAGGCAGTATGGACTGAGTCTGGGTAATTGTCGAGAGTCGAGAGTCGAGAGTAATATGTCGAGAGTCGAGACTCGCATGTAGAGAGTCGAGAGTAAAATGTCGAGAGTCCATAAAAATTTCATCAATCGATAAATAATCGATATTAGTCATATACCACATGCACTAGTCGTATGAAACAATAAACCTTTTTTAAACTAAAATAGTTATTTGTTCAGCAGGAATGTGATTGCTATCGTGTACGTGGTCAGCCAGTTTCCTTATCAACGTTTTACACAAAAGAGGCACATTAAAAGAAAACAATGAAAGAGTATGCTCCGAACAATGATAATGTGAGCAAAGAGAGAGAACATGGAACTGTCCTGGCTTCTCAATCTAGACAATTTAGCCTTCTCCCGTTTTCGAGAAACGTTCCATTTTCCGATCATCTGGGCAAAGCTGTTTTAACTGCCTTTTTGTCTATTTTGTGGCGGGGGTACACTAACCGAAATGCAAATAATACACAGATGATCGTTTATAATGTTCTTGAAAATAAGCGTGACAGTATTTAGCGTGTTTCCGGACACATCGTCTAAGTTATGATGACCTATGATAAGATGGTTCCGAAGCCTGGTGAAGTTTCATTCAGTTTATACGTGTAGCACCAGTTCTTTTTCAATATAGGGTATACAAAGGAAAAGCAGTTTCTGGTTGACTAAGCACTAAAAATTTTAAACTAGCTAAATTGTGAAAATAATTTATTGCGGATTTATATAGCACCGTAAGCTGTATCAATGGGTGCACGTCCGCGTAAAACTACGTATTCAAAAAGCCTTACAACTAGCCGTGGGAATTAGATACCATCAGATACTGTCAGCTATTAATGTGCCAAGAACATGCTAGTTTATTTTCAGGTCAACTCGAGATGTTTCAGAGGCCTTTTAATTGAATGTATGATGAGTATAACGCCAAAATAAATATCTATAAATATTCTGTAACTGTTCCAACCAAATAAAGTAATCGATTAATATCGATTATTTATCGATTGATGAAATTATGGACTCTCGACATGAATTATGGACTCTCGACATGCGAGTCCCGACTCTCGACATGTTACTCTCGACTCTCGACATGTTACTCTCGACTCTCGACTCTCGACAATTACCCAGACTCGTATGGACTTCGCCTTTTGTTCTATTTTGGAATAGTGAATCATTGCCATTGGCCGTGTTTTCACGAGCGAGCAAACCAGGTCGCTTAAGCTTGTCGGCAATTAAACAACAAAGAAGGACATTGTATTGTCGTTCTTTTGTGTTCTAATTTTCTATTGTCTTAACAAAAGAAAATATATCTACAGGAATGTTAAGCGAGAAAAACCGCCTCGTGAAAACACAGCCATTATTAGATTTAGGTACATGGTAGCACACAGGAGGCCCACACAAACTTTAACTTTAACTTTAACTTTAATGACTTTATTTTAAGAGGGTAGCACGTAACAGTTACGTTAAGGTACAACTGATGACCCTGTGGCCCTCTATAAAGTAATCTAGTCAACACATAAAATTTACATAAACAAAAGTAATAATAATTTGATATATATAAGTTAAAAACATATTAAAAGAGCACATATGTATATCATACTAAAAATTCTTGATAATAAAAACATGCAAAAAAGGAAAAATTACATTATCCAAATTATAGAAAATTCATATTACTATTTTGTTTACTAAGAAAATTGTTTATAACTTTCTTTTTCAAAGCTTTGACTGTGTGACTGTTCGTATTTTTAAATTTAGAGGAAACTGAATGTATGGGAATATCGAAAAGGTTCACTTATCGTAATATTCTGTGACAGTAATAATACGCAATTACTTAATCGTATGGGATAACCATCATTATTTAATGGGCGTGTACACAACATCTTAACATTAGTATATAGATCTCTTTATGGGCTGGCCCCTGAATATATTACCAATATGTTTAGTTGTAACACCCACAGTATAAATCTACGTTCTAGTGGTACACATTCTCTTATTATCCCTCGTGTTAATACCACTGTATATGGCCTACACTCTCTGTCTTACTATGGAAGTAAATTATGGAATTCCCTTCCAAATACCATCAGATCAATGTCTACAGTTGCAGCTTTTAAGTCGGCTATTCGCGATTTAGAATTCGACACCGACTGTTGTCCTTTCTGTAATTAGTTGTAAATAGTTTGATAATACTGTTGTTATAAATTACGTAATTGTACATATTGTAAGTTTATACACTTATCTTATTACTCCATATTTATCTTATTTTTATTTATTTCTTTTATTTATTTTCCCGAGGACATTAGCAATTTTGCTATTTTAAATTGGAGATGAAATAAAGGTTATTGTATTGTATTGTATTGTATTGTATTGTATGAATATTCATATATATAAGATCAAGATAAACGTATTTTTACCTGAAATGTTGTGTGTTGTCGTTCTTGTAGCTGAAAACGACGAATTTGAGCGATTTGAAGGGTTCTGCATCGGACGTTTACCTGAGCGTATAGTAGAGAGTACTTGGGGTAGACCTATTCTATAAAAACTGGGCTAAAATGCTTTTAGGGCTCTTTTAGCGACGAGCAGGATTTGAGTTAGGCCTGTAAAGCAGTAACAACTTTTGAGCAGCAACTTATTATTTACTGTTTCACTCAGTTTAGGATAATGTGTTGATCGGTTAAATATCTTTTTTTTAAGTTCATTTATCTTGTTTATGACATAAATATCTCCACTTTATAACGTTTTCAAGATTCCTGATATTCAAGATTCCCCCGAAGATTCCCGCTTTTTAAGATTTCCCGTTTTAAAGATTCCCAATTTTAAAGATTCCTCATTTTAAATATTCCCGCTTTTAAAGATTCCCCGTTCCCCGTTCCTATTTCCAATTCCCCGTTCCCTAAACATAGCCGTTGTGTTGTGCAGGAAAGAAACATATCCGGTGAAGATTTTAAGAAAAGACAGAAAAATATGGCACTGCGACAGCTTGAGACTTTGTAGACAACGAGTAAGTCCCTCCTTTTTATCTCGTTAATGGGCATGCGCATTAAACGAGATTTCGAAATCACTACGAAAAAAGGGACAAAAGTTGTTAACAAAATTTTGTGGACTTTTGTCCGGGGGGGGGGGGTCTTCTTTCTTCTTTATAGAAGCTATATTAGGGCATTGAGGATATGGTTGGTTAAAGCGGTTAGGATTTCAAGAAGGGCGTCACATACCGTCACTAAAATATTTGAGGAACACCCCCGGTCCTATTGTTAATTTCCCTAGGGTATTGGGATGTCAGAACTTGTCATGAACTTGTCATATTTCACATTACGTCACCGCAAAGATATTAAAGTTCTAAGTTTCGATATCTCACGTTACGTATCAATATTTAAAATTTTCAATAATTTGTCGTAAAGTCATTCAAGCTGCTGGTAAAAATAGGTCAAATGCGTTTTCTTGGGAAACGCAGTTTGAGAATTTCACGGTGTATTTTTACGAATGGAGACGTTTTAAGAAAGTTAAATTGGACGGGAAAGTTTGTGTTTTAATATGAGCGATATGGCAGAGCAAAATAGCATGAACTTTGCGTTTGTATGCAACAATAGTATGGGAAAGACGTCATAGTTTTATTGGTTTAGCTACCGTGCACAAGGAAATTTTGCGGATTGTCCGACTGAATTTGTTTTGCTGGAGGAAATTTTTGCGCGTCGGGACAGCTAAAATTTCTGTTGGGAGGAAATGTTTGCGAATTCCTGGTCAAGTATAAATAAAATCCAAGGCATCGGTATTAAACAGTTTTACTTCCTGACCGGAGGTTTGTATAGTTCTCCAAGTTATATGGTTGCTGTTCTGGCGCCAATATGAACATAAACAACGAGAAAACTAGTGAGTGAATTATTGTACGTTGTTGTAAAAATGTATCAGTATTATGATAACACTGAGTCTCTGGTTCTTTTGAGGACGTGTGTGGAGTTGAATCAGGAATACAGATGACTGTTGTGCCGGTCGCTTCGGAGTTATGATAGCAATATATTCACTGTTAAAAAGTTCTTGTTAAGCCGATATACATCATTAAAACAAGTAATTTTTTCTGCGCGAGTATATTTCTGCGGTGGAAAATTTAATACAAAATAAAGTAATACTGCATAATAATGCAACAACGGACAACCTTACCTGTATCTCGGATCAGAAAAAGGTTTTGAAAAATACTGCGGTCAGGAATCCCGCATGTTTGATTACTTTAGTACAACTTTTATAATCTGAGAAATTGGGGCGCTAAGTTTCATGATGTCATTTTCCGGGAAACTTGATAAAGAGTGCACAGCTATCATGCTGGAGATTCAAATATTTCAAACCGGATGTAATGATGCTATACTTCTGACAATGGAGATACTGCCTAGCTCCTAGAAACACATTACACTTACACGCGGAATAAACTCTGAGGAGCTATTAAAAACAATTGCAAGATCCCACTATTCCAATATATGACTATCGCATAAGACTTGGATCTTAATAGAATCTTTTACTGCGGTCGTGACCCCGGGGGTCGTGATGAAGACACTGTCAACACTATATTTTGAGGTTTATAACCCATTCATGTATAACATTAACTTATGCAACCATTTCTTTTTCAACCCTCCACACAAGAAAAATTAATGTCCGCTTCACTTTCCAAAACATTTCACATCGATATCGATAACAACATACAACTGCGTGAAATCTTTCCTTTAACAAGCATTGACAACTAAGCGGAAAACAGATATTTCAGCCCACCCACATCTGACGTCTGAGTTATCAAAAAGTTTCTTTGCTTTTGTTGATAATTTTGGCGATTCTTTAGGGAAGCAGTAATAAGTAAGTTCAATTTATGAAATGAATGGCTTTGAGTTCTCATGGCAAGATATGAGGAAAGCAGTAATTAGTAAAGAATGGCTTTCAGTTCTCATGGTATGTTATCATTTGATGAACTTTTGATCTTAAATTACCGATCACGCGAACGAAAAGGCAGTATGGACTTTGCCTTTTGTTTATTTTGAAATAGTGATTCATTGCCATTAATAGATTTAGGTACATGGCAGAATGTATTGACGGTGATAAAAATTGCGCTTTGATTATGCAATAGTACGCAAGGGACCTCGTGATTTTGCAGATTTAGTCAAACTATATTATTTTGTGCAAATGTAGAAGTTTTTGTTTGCTGCAATTCTCTCTACAGTTCTATTCGTGTACAAGTAAAATTTTGTTGTTCTGAATCGCATGACAAAGCAAGCATTTTAACAACCATTTTATAAGCGATTTGAGCGTTTCGATTCAAGACAGACATTGGAACTACAGTGTATTACGGACTTAATTGGGAAGATATTATTTGAGTGCCAATACGAAGAAAATATGTTTAGCACACAAAAAGAAGATGAATATCAAGAAGTGAGTGTGTCGTACTCACGGCATTGGGATTCTGACGTGGAGAAGACAGTTAAGCTAGAGGGTCCAACGTAGCTTCATTGCATTAGTGTTCAACGCACCTTCATCGCATTCAAATCGTGCCGTGAACAGGAGGGTTGCCTTAGAGTGCTTTTTATCTGTTGTTGAAGTGCTGACTGTCTAAAGTATGCGGAAGAAACGTTGTAAAGAAAAAAATGAACAGTGTAAACGTAGCCGATCTGCAGAAACACTGAAATTTCAGACTTTAAGGAAATCGCATGTACACATGTAGGTATGTAGTTTATGTAAAGTTTGTTTGATTTGTTGATAATTTTGTCGCGGTGTTTGAGAAAAGGAGTAATTATTTAATGAATGGTTTTGAACTGTCATGTCATGTTATCATTTGATGAATTTTTGATTTTCTCTTAGCGATCACGCGAACGTCTAACTTATCTAAAGTTTCTTTGTTTTTGTTGATGATTTTGTCGCGATTCTTTAGGGAAGCAGTAATAAGTAAGTTCAATTTATGAAATGAATGGCTTTGAGTTCTCATGGCAAGATATGAGGAAAGCAGTAATTAGTAAAGAATGGCTTTCAGTTCTCATGGTATGTTATCATTTGATGAACTTTTGATCTTAAATTACCGATCACGCGAACGAAAAGGCAGTATGGACTTTGCCTTTTGTTTATTTTGAAATAGTGATTCATTGCCATTAATAGATTTAGGTACATGGCAGAATGTATTGACGGTGATAAAAATTGCGCTTTGATTATGCAATAGTACGCAAGGGACCTCGTGATTTTGCAGATTTAGTCAAACTATATTATTTTGTGCAAATGTAGAAGTTTTTGTTTGCTGCAATTCTCTCTACAGTTCTATTCGTGTACAAGTAAAATTTTGTTGTTCTGAATCGCATGACAAAGCAAGCATTTTAACAACCATTTTATAAGCGATTTGAGCGTTTCGATTCAAGACAGACATTGGAACTACAGTGTATTACGGACTTAATTGGGAAGATATTATTTGAGTGCCAATACGAAGAAAATATGTTTAGCACACAAAAAGAAGATGAATATCAAGAAGTGAGTGTGTCGTACTCACGGCATTGGGATTCTGACGTGGAGAAGACAGTTAAGCTAGAGGGTCCAACGTAGCTTCATTGCATTAGTGTTCAACGCACCTTCATCGCATTCAAATCGTGCCGTGAACAGGAGGGTTGCCTTAGAGTGCTTTTTATCTGTTGTTGAAGTGCTGACTGTCTAAAGTATGCGGAAGAAACGTTGTAAAGAAAAAAATGAACAGTGTAAACGTAGCCGATCTGCAGAAACACTGAAATTTCAGACTTTAAGGAAATCGCATGTACACATGTAGGTATGTAGTTTATGTAAAGTTTGTTTGATTTGTTGATAATTTTGTCGCGGTGTTTGAGAAAAGGAGTAATTATTTAATGAATGGTTTTGAACTGTCATGTCATGTTATCATTTGATGAATTTTTTATTTTCTCTTAGCGATCACGCTAGACTTGCACACAAGTCGACTGCGAAGCCCCCGACGAGAGTGCGACGAAGTCGCGCAAAGCGAGCGACGAAGTCGCAAGTCGACTTGTTTCGTCTGCACGAAATCGAATTCAATTTGCATATTGTTGGCGCGAAAATATGGGTGGGCTGGTAAAATAAACAGTTCTCAAATGACTGGATAGTCTGAATTCCACAATGAATGGGGATGACCTGACCCCAACAAAAACTGTTTCCCGGGTCAATCTCTCCCCAAATTCGAAAGAGGAACTCTGTATCCTGTGCGTGGAAGGTATTTTAAACCCAAATTATCGACTAAAGCTCTTTCCGGGCTGCATCAAGTCTCAAGCGTGCGTTAATTTGGAAATCCTCGTTGGCGCGAAGCTTGACAGGGGAAGCTGTACGACGGAAATCATTTGCAGAAACTGTGCCAGAACCAACGAAACCGTTGTTAAAAAGATCCTTGAAATAAAACAGCAGTTTTCTTCGTCACAAAAGAAGATAACTGCGGAACGTGGTTCCGTTGAGTCAATAAAACGACAAACTAAAGCTGACACGACCGATCAAGTTCGCGGTAAACGAAAAGCACTAGACTTCAGCGAAACCAGCACGTCCACTGCACGTTCAGATCAGCCAATTCCGTTGATTACATCGACAGAAAAGTCCACCCAAACAGTATCATGGCCGGAAGATTCTGATGAGTCTGCTGTTTATGTAAGTAAATTTATCCAGGCGCTGGAAATTATGAAAATAGCGGCATTGCATTGTAAATTATTTGTTGTTTGGACTTGTTGTTTTTATGCCCGGCTTCCGAGCACGGTCTCTAATGTACTAAATGCACAGCAGTCTGAAAATTTTACAGAATTTTCACTGAGGCTGAGTCTAATTCAAACCTCTTGACAGTATTTAATGTTTGTTGAGAAATGTCAAGTGATTGCAAAAAAATTGTGTAGATTTCGAATTGACAATATATTCAGGCTTGACCATACTGATTAAATCAACATGTTCATGGCGCATAGAAAAATTATAAATCATGCAGACTGTCGTGCATGGTCTCAAATGGTCATAAATGCCCAGCAGTCAGAAATTTTCACAGAATTTCCACTGGGTGGACTAGGCCATAAAACCACGATAGTTCCAAACCCTATTTAAATATTCAATTGATTTTAAGCTTTATAATACCTCAAGCAAATTATGGCTGCTAAATAGTGCCTCGGGACTAGTAAACACAAGGTTGTATTTACCCTCTGAAGCGTCTTTATTTTCCGTCTCGGAACTTTCTCGACCCAAAACAACAGCCTTGACTCCTTTCTCGCGAAGAAATGATACCTGATCTTTTATCAGTGAAACCAATGGAAAAATAACGAGGCAAACTGTTTCTACAATATCTCTTTCGCCATGTTTAAAGAAATCCAGAACAAACGGCGCGATGTGGAATGTGAGACTTTTTCCTGAACCAGTCGGCGCAATCATTAACACATCTCGACCACTAATGTAAGCTTCAACTACTTTGCGTTGATTTTCTCGAATTTCTTCAAAACCAAGCTTATTTAAACCGAAGTTTATAGCTTCCTCTACATTCATTCATTCATACATTCAGTTCTTCACCTCGTGAGCGAGTAAAGGATCGTGTTTCCCGGAAAATGACGTCATGAAACTTCGACATCAATGCTGCCACACCCCCGACACACCGCCGACCTAAAAACAGGTCGGTAAAAAATGGCGCGCTGCAGGCGATAAAAGTCCGTTCTCCGCCCGACCACCCAAAACGACAAAAACGGACTTTGAGAAAGTCTACGATCACGCGAACGTCTAACTTATCTAAAGTTTCTTTGTTTTTGTTGATGATTTTGTCGCGATTCTTTAGGGAAGCAGTAATTAGTAAGTTCAATTTATGAAATGAATGGCTTTGAGTTCTCATGGCATGTTATGAGGACAGCAGTAATTAGTAAGTTCAATTATGAAATGAATGGCTTTGAGTTCTCATGGTATGTTATCATTTGATAAACTTTTGATCTTAAATTACCGATCACGCGAACGAAAAGGCAGTATGGACTTCGCCTTTTGTTCTATTTTGGAATAATGAATCATTGCCATTATTAGATTTAGGTACATGGTAGCACACAGGAGGCCCACACAACTGTGTGACTGTTCGTATTTTTAAATTTAGAGGAAACTGAATGTATGGGAATATCGAAAAAGTTCACTTATCGTAATATTACAGTAATTATACGCAATTACTTAATCGTATGGGACAACCATCATTATTTAATGGGCGTGTACATAACATATAGATCTCTTTATGGGCTGGCCCCGGAATATATTACTAATATGTTTAGTTGTAACACCCACAGCATAAATCTACGTTCTAGTGGTACACGTTCTCTTATTATCCCTCGTGTTAATACCACTACATATGGCCTACACTCTCTGTCCTACTATGGAAGTTAATTATGGAATTCCCTTCAAAATACCATCAGATCATTGTCTACAGTTGCAGCTTTTAAGTCGGCTATTCGCGATTTAGAATTCGACACCGACTGTTGTCCTTTCTGTAATTAGTTGTAAATAGTTTGATAATACTGTTGTTATTAATTACGTAATTGTACATATTGTAAGTTTATACACTTATCTTATTACTCCATATTTATCTTATTTTTATTTATTTATTTTATTTATTTTCCCGAAGACATTAGCAATTTTGCTATTTTAAATTCGAGGTGAAATAAATGTTATTGTATTGTATTGTATTGTATGAATATTCATATATAAGATCAAGATAAACGTATTTTTACCTGAAATGTTGTGTGTTGTCGTTCTTGTAGCTGAAAACGGCGAATTTGAGCGATTTGAAGGGTTTTGCATCGGACGTTTACCTGAGCGTATAGTAGAGAGTACTTGGGGTAGACCTATTCTATAAAAACTGGGCTAAAATGCTTTTAGGGCTCTTTTAGCGACGAGCAGGATTTGAGTTAGGCCTGTAAAACAGTAACAACTTTTGAACAGCAACTTATTATTTACTGTTTCACTCAGTTTAGGATAATGTGTTGATCGGTTAAATATCTTATTTTATGTTTATTTATCTTGTTTACGACATAAATATCTCCACTTTATAACGTTTTCAAGATTCCTGACATTCAAGATTCCCCCGAAGATTCCCGCTTTTTAAGATTTTCCGTTTTAAAGATTCCTCATTTTAAAGATTCCCGTTTTAAAGATTCCCGCTTTTGAAGATTCCCGCTTTTAACGATTCCCGCTTTTAAAGATACCCGTTTTTAAAGATACCCGCTTTTAAAGAATCGCTTTTAAAGATTCCCGCTTTTAAAGATTCTCCGTTTAAAGATTATCCATTTTAAAGATTCCCAATTTTAAAGATTCCTCATTTTAAATATTCCCGCTTTTAAAGATTCCCCGTTCCCCGTTCCTATTTCCAATTCCCCGTTCGTATTTTAAACATAGCCGTTGTGTTGTGCAGGAAAGACAGAAACATATCCGGTGAAGATTTTAAGAAAAGACAGAAAAATATGGCACTGCGACAGCTTGAGACTTTGTAGACTACGAGTAAGCCCCTCCTTTTTCCTCAAGGGATAGTAGAGCGAGCGAAACGCGAGCACGCGCGTGAAAATCACCCCACGCGAGAAAGGCGAGACGCGCGGCGGGGAGAGGGGAAAAGGAGACGTCTCGCCTTTCTCGCGTGAGGTGAAAGAGCGAATCCATGTCAAAACTGTCTAAAAAATGAAATTAAAGTTGGAAAAATATATATTTGCTCAATTCTTTCTTTGAGGAATAGAGGAATTCTAAGGATATGCACTTTTTTGTCCTGACTTCCTGACTGAATTTAAGTCTCAAACAAGAAGCTGTACACAGCTTGAACTCGTGGCGTCTTTAACTCATTGCAGCATTGATTCCCGAGTGAATTGAGTGCTTTTACGGAGAAACATAAGCTTGAAATTATGTCTAATCAAAGGCTCCTAAGAGCCAACTCGAGAAGAAGAAATGCTAACGCATAACGCGTAACGCAATATTGCCGTAAGCTTACGTTTTCACACTGACACGGTTCGATATATATATATATATTTTTAAAGTTAAACGTAAGGATTTTTGACGAACGAAAAAAACAGTACATCACTTTCATAATGCCCAGTTTGAAAAAAGGAAAAAAAAGGGACTTTATGGAGAGTCGAACTTGGGCCGTCCAGGACTAAGGCATGAAGTCAATCCACTGCGCTGTCCAAGAACACATACTACAAATTCCCGAACGAGGCCCTTGAACTTTAAGACAATTACAAAAGGCGATAAATTTTTTTTTTTATGCTAAAAAAACCTAGTCATCACTAGGTTGTGATTTTCTTATAGTGAATTTTTAGCATAAAAAAAATTTTTTATCGCCTTTTGTAATTGTCTTAAAGTTCAAGGGCCTCGTTCGGGAATTTGTTATTTTTGTGCTGGCCTCGTCACTCAAAGGCTCTGAGTGTGGAATTTATTACTCATTGTTTAAGGACCCTGCTCAGGGATTTTGTTGTGGCATTGGCCTGTATGATTGTTCAGAGCCCTGAATGGGAAACTTATTAAGTTGGGACTATTGCATAACTTTTTCTATTTTTGATTGTTTTTCTTAGTTATTATACCTTTTGTTAGGTTACTGTAGTTCATTAGTATTATTTGTGGCAATTGTGATTTGCCTTTGGTTTAGTCTCGTTATCACTTCTATTATTGTATTATTGTTGTAATTTTTGCTTTTATTTTTGTTACGTAATTTATCAGTAGTTTAACATTAAGTCATTGTTGTAACCGTATTTAAGTCTCGTGTGGAACTTGTCTGTATAACTGATGAAGGTCGAGAGACCGAAACGTTTTTAAACTAAATTTTTTTATTTTTTATACCAAAAGTTGTCCATTTTCGGTCTTTTTAACTAGTTTTTTATTATATCCACCGAATCCGAACTGTGAATCCATTATTGTGATCCTTTTGGTATGACATCTTTCGTTGGCTCAGGCAGCACCTTCAAAACCGTCTATATATATATATATATATATATATATATATATATATATATATATATATATATATATATATATATAGAATGAGTTGTAATTATCAAGCTTCCAACTCCATGTCTTGACTTGATTTTGCTTTATTGGCCCTACGTTTCGGCCATCACGGCCTTCTTCAGGGGAGTTACAAGTGTATTAAGGCTTGCGTAAACCGTTAATACGCAAGCCTTAATACACTTGTAACTCCCCTGAAGAAGGCCGTGATGGCCGAAACGTAGGGCCAATAAAGCAAAATCAAGTCAAGACATGGAGTTGGAAGCTTGATAATTACAACTCATTCTACATTAACCTTTTCAAGCTACAAGATCGCACTTTACTAGAGTGATCCTCTGTCTTCGACAAGGCATACAGCATTGTTTGAGAGACCTGTCACATCACTATATATATATATATATATATATATATATATATAATGTTTCAAAAACATCCTTTGTCTGGATCTTTCTTCCAAAATGTTAATTAATATTCTTCAAAATATGGAAATAAGTTGCCCTGACGAAGTCTTTTATAATAAAGACGAAATATCGGCAAGGAGTTTATTGTCTTTATTTCCATATTTTGAAGAATATATATATATATATATATATATATATATATATATATATATATATATATATATATATATATATAACATGACTACAGGTGAGTTCCACACTGATGTATCCAGAATAGTGCTCGACAATAATGGAGCGGTTATAACAATGTATAATTACTCAGATGGCGTAACCATCAAGCATCTTTCAGGCACACAAGCAAAAGAAATGACACTGAACTAAGTAAACATCTTTGGGAGCTGAAAGATCAAAACAAAGACTTTACAATCTCCTGGAGAATCCTTGCCAAGGCCAAATCCTATAGTAACCTTACAAAACGGTGTAACCTTTGTAACACCGAGAAATTCTTTATTTTATATAAACCAGACATGGCAACGCTTAATAAACGCAATGAACTTGTATCCACTTGTAGGCACAAGCGAAAGTTTCTCCTTAAATTTAATCGAATCCTTTAGAAATATCCCACACTTATATAGGTTTCTATTGTTCTTTGGGTTTGCTTTGATCGTTTATACCGCATCATTTAGAACCAATTATATGTATTGTACCCCTAGTTTTAATTTTTTAACGTTTTCGGTCAGGATCATATAACTGTCTATTTCGTATTTTTTTCAGGACCAATCATATGTATCTCTCTCTGTTGTCACTTTTGTTTAAATTTTGTAACGGTCTAGATCATATTACTGATGTATAAAACCTCTTTTATGCTACAGTGTATATAGAATTTAACTGATGAGTAGACCGACGCAACATCGGTCCACGAAACAGAACTGTATTAAAGTCTATATGAAACAACTGTGAGTAATTATACATTGTTATAACCGCTCCATTATTGTCGAGCACTATTCTGGATACATCAGTGTGGAACTCACCTGTAGTCATATCAAGCTCCTGAACTGTTGAGCACTGTACTACTGAACATCCAAACATGGAACGTGTATCGTTCAATTACTCAACCAAGAACATTCCTGTGGCACCGAAAAAAGAATACATCAGACAACTTATTGACAAGACCGAACTGTTTCTTCGCAGAATGAGATGGAAAGCGTTCCACTTTTTAAACCCAAACCAGCAATCAGGGAAGGAAAATTTCGGATTCAAAACAAAAAACAACCCACAAGTTATCGAAGAGTTAAAAGATTTCGAAGATGGCATGACGAAACTTATCCAAAAGGTCACATTCAAGCCTATCAAGTGTCAGTTCCAAAAAGATCTCAACGATGACATCAAATCTGTTAAAAGTGACAACCGTGTATTTGTCAAAGCCGATAAATCAACAAACTTCTACAAATTGGAAACCATAGCTTATAATCAGCTCCTGCATAACAACATCACCAAAACCTACAAAAAGGCCGATAAAAACCAGCTAAACAAAATTGATGAAATGGCTAAATCAATCACCGAGAAACTCGACATCGATGACCGCGTTGAAACGACTGCCACTAAAGAAGCTTTTATCACCTTAAAAGATCACAAGGACAATTTTCAAAATAAACCCACGTGCAGATTAATTAACCCGTCAAAACAGGAAATAGGCAAGATAAGCAAACAACTCCTTGATAACATCAACAAGAAACTACTGTACATCACAAAAGTGAACCAGTGGAAAAACACCTCCTCGGTACTAAATTGGTTCAAGCACTTGCCTAACAAGCAAAGGTATGCATTCATAGCCTTCGATGTGGTAGAATTTTACCCTTCAATATCTGAGAAACTACTCGAGCGTGCCCTTGACTTCGCAGCGAATTATGTGACCATCTCCGACGATGATCGTCACACAATCCTCCAGGCCAAACAATCCTTACTTTTCAACCACGGTGAACCTTGGCAGAAAATAAACAGCGACTCTCTGTTCGACGTCACCATGGGCAGCTATGACGGAGCAGAAACCTGTGAATTAGTCGGTACATACATCTTATCGCAGCTTAAAGAAATCAATTGCAGCATGAATATCGGGCTCTACAGGGATGACGGTTTAGCTGTCCTTGACGAACCCCCACAAAAAATTGAGAAACTCAAAAAAGAAATCTGCAAAGTGTTCGCCAACAACAACCTCCGCATCACCATTGAAGCCAACAAAAAAACCGTAAATTTCCTTGACGTCACTCTTGA